>JARZZO010000011.1:27715000-28915000 GCA_030544215.1 Zantedeschia hybrid cultivar
TCAAGTCAACCAGGAAAAGCACCGACCCACTGAGATGGAACAATAACCCTTCGAATAACACGCCGGTTACTCCGGCCTGTCTAATTCTAAGTAGTTCTGCCTTCGCTTGGCCACGAGTAACAATTTCGAAATGTACCATTCCCACACTAGTACTAACGACTATCCCGGAGTACACCCGGTGACCCTCGCCTCCTAAGTGCCACTGTGTCACTTTCACACCGACACTGCGTCACTCCCACATCGACATAGGGTGTCAAACGCTAACAGCTGTCACTCTAGGTCTACGATCGCATAATTACAAAGCAATGCGATTCCAGCACGTAGAAACCTACCTCAATGTATGATTTCAAGTATGTATTTAATAAGATTGTCTAACAATATACAAAAATCTAATTGACATAATATATAATAATCACACATTATGAATGTAAGAAATATTAGAGATCTGGCTTAAATCTCGTCGACCCTGGTCAACGCTATTCAACGTCCTAAAACTGGTTCCCACATAAACTGGCGTCGGGATTCAGGGACATGGGAATGAATCACGTCGACTCAAACTGACACGATTTGCAAATCGCGTCTCCCTGAGTGGACGCGATTTAGTGTCCAAAAAGATAACTCTCCTTTATCTCACGGAGCCACAACACAAATCTCCCTCCCCCAAATCGAATAAAAAACGTCACAAATAGAGAGATGGAGAATCCATTAACCACAATAAAACATGTCACTCCTATTTTTATAAAAATGCCCATTTTAATCAAAATCCTCTTAAAATATGCTCATTTCTATCTGAAGATCTCTACACATCTATAGCATACTTCAAAGCAAGAAATCATTCAAAATTCATGAGTTAAATCAATCGAAACACACGTAAGGATCGTCACTCTACCAATTACTTGAACTCCTTTCAACTCCTCGCGAAGTCCTCTCTCTGCTTTTATAATGGGATAAAGTCATTTATTCACTCTCATCTCTCCCTCAGATAATAGGTAAATACATTGTGGATGGTACACTTTTGTTATCGTATCCACTAAGCAAATGCCATATACATTTTCTTAACTATCAAAAAATATTACATCTAATACTAATGTTTAATATCTAGATAAAACCAGATTGAAGATAAGACGAGAGTTGATAGATTGATCCCATTCCTTCTTAACAGGTGCTAAAATGGCACCTATACTAGGCACTTCAGATTTAATATGGGCATCAGTTAAGTGGGTCAGTCCATAGCATAGTTTAACCAAATTTAGGTTATATTAAATTCAGTTGGTCCAAATTACTAGATTGGATTGAATTTGAGCTCTTTCAAGTTGGCTCATTGACTTTGCATTAATTCATAGAAAAACGTAAGAAATGTCTAATAAATCTGGGCCAGCATAATCCATATCATCTAAATTATTATTTTGAATTTGGGTTAAGTTGGCTTATAATAATTTGGACTGAATTTAGGCTGGGTTGAAGTTGGACTAGGTCATTTTCAATTTAGGTCAATCGAAATTACTACATACTCTAGTTTAGCCTACCTAAATTTTATTTTAATCAATAAATATTTAAAAATTAAAATTAAAAAAATCGGATCTAGAAGAACCTAATGGCCATATGCTCGCTTAGTCCTCGTTTGGTATCAGGATAAGGTGGGGATATCTCCATTGTGTTCCCAATCCTCATTTGGTATGTCAAAGGCCGGTGAAGATACAAAAGGTTAAGGAAAATAAGGATAAGTTAACTTAACCCCATTTTTTGGTGAAACATAGTAATAAGTCATTCTAGTTTTTTGGTAGAATGAGTTATCCCCACCCAATAACCCCATTTCTACTCCTCTCACTTCCCATGATTTGACCCATTTGCCCATTATTATCACTACTAATAAGATTGTTTAATATATTATTATATTTATAAAAATATTTAATAGTTAATATATACTACCATATTTAATATATATTATATTCATAAAATAATTCAATTATCTTTACTGTATATTTATATTCATAAATAAATAATAACATTACTACTAATAATTTTTTTTAATATATCATCATATCTATTAAAAGATTAATTATATATTGCTACTAATAAGTATCTTTAATATGTCATTATATTCATAAAAGAACATAATTATCTTTAAGCATACTCCTTTTAACATGAGATAAGTAAAGTAGAAGGGTCTTTTTTGATAACTTATCCCAAAGCACTATCATTAACTTTTCTCTTCTCCCTTGTCCTACCAAACATTCCCAAAAAATAGGCGTATGAATAACTTATACTGGGTTCAATTATGTTTATTCTTCTTTATTTTTATGCCAATATCATACGGGACCTAAAGGAACTCGAGATTTGAGTCCCCTTCTTGGGGCTACCACTAAACCATACGTGTAAATGCATCAAATAAAATATGATTATTTATTTCCTTTTGTTAATGAAAAATTATTACTTATAGCCTAAGAACAATTCTAGTTAGATTATAATTGTAGGGCTGTCAACGGATCGAATTGGCCTGCGGGTTCACGGGCTGGGCTAAGAATGGGCTCGGTTTCGAACTCAAATTGTGAGCCTGCGGGTCGAACTCGGGCCAAGGTTTTCCAAACCGCCGGTTGACTCGGGTCAACTCAGGTCAAGGTTGGGCCCCAGCTCGACGAACATCCAGGCAGGGCGGCAGCCGGCGGCGGCAGAGCATATGCCGCCGCGCTCTCCGGCTGGACGGCCGGGGCAATGCTGGTCTCCCTCTCAACAACGGCTGGCAGATCCCTGCCTTGCGACGGCGGCGACAGCGAGTCGGCTTCGGGGACAAGGGTGGATTCGGGGATATGGTCCTGGTCTTGTGTGGGAGTCCTAGCAGCGGCGGTGAAGGTGGGGAGGAGGTAGCTGGCGAAGGAGGAGCGGCCGGCGTGGCCGCAGATGACAGTGATGTCGACGGACCAGAGGAGGACGGGCATGAACAGGAGGAGGATGGCGACGGTGAGGCCGGGGAGGAGTGCCCGCTGGTGGGGCGGCGGCGCGCCGACCGCGGACTTGTCCGGCGCCGGTGGTGGAATCCATCTATATATCCGGCGTCTACTTCAGCAAGTTCCACTCAATCTCCTGGAACCGGTTGGGCGGCCATAATCGAAAACGCGCGGGATCCTCTGACAACGACAAGGACCACGAGGACCTTACCCATGCCGGCCACGTAGGCGCAGAGGTTGCTGTGCTTGTTCTTAGCGGTGGCAGTAGTACTGGTGATGGTTCTCCCGGATCAACGCTGTCCTTGTGGCCACCCGCCGGGGAAGAGAAATAGGCGGCTCGAGTGTCGAAAGAGGGCGAGCGACGGAGAAGGGCGCGGGTGAGGAGGAGGAGACCATGACGCGAGAGTAGAGGAGAGAAGCGCCCGGCCTGGCGCTGCTGCAAGTGTGGCCTACGGCGTTGCCCATGGCTTATGGTTGTGGTCGGTTACCGTTGACTTCGGCGCCGGCGAGGGAAGTTCGAGATAGGGAACGGGCCGGGTCGGGTCACACGGGCCCCCACGGGCCTTGTAAAAGTTATGCGGGCTGGACTGGACCGGGCCAAGCCAAGTAGCGGGCCGGGCTAGGTAACTGCGGGCTGGGCCGACCCCGGTCCATTGACACCCCTATTTTAGCATACTTCATAAATGATCTAATTTTAGATTCAGATTCAAAAAACTGATTACAAATTTAAGGAAGAAATAATAATATAATTGTTATTAGATAAACGATATATATTCATATCGGAACTCCAAACTTGACGTGAGTACAAATTTAAGTAACAAATAATAACATAATCATTATTGGACAAACGGATATATATTTATATCAGAACTCCAGACCTGTCGGGTCCAAATGGGTCTCTTAACAAGTCTGGACCCGTTTTGACGGCCTTATACGAAGTGAATTAATTGAAAAGCTACTTATTTTATTAACGAGTTAGGAGTACTTTTGTAATATGATGTGAAGAGGTAATTTAAAAATGAGGATTGCAATGCCGAATCAGACGGTTGGCCAGGTCCCTGCCCGGGGGGGAGCACGGCCAGCTTTCTTATTTTCTTTTCAGATTTTTTTTATTTTTTTTAAAGTGTTCGATCAAATATCGAAGTACAGTAGGTAAATTCGGATTGACCCCAAGCTGACTGTATATCCTTTTTTTAAAACGTTTATATGAAAAAAAAGTTTTTTTTAATATATAATTAGCTCAGAGTCGGCCTGAGCTCACTAGTTATACCATCGATTCTTGATAAGAGATGGAATGTTTGGATAAGGTTCATTATTTACCTCATGGCCATCATGATGCGTGCATTTGACAACATAAATCATGGCGGGGACCTAAACATCTTCAGAGGCACCGCCTCACGTTCTTTCAAAGGATTTTTATGGATTGCGGACAGAAAGGATATAATTGTAATATTTTTGAAGATATTAGAAATATTTATAATAACACATTATAGTCAGAGATATACGGTAATTTATAGGGGATATATATATATATATATATATCTTAATTATATTTGTATGTATATTTTTGATTTCACATTAAACATTTATGACGTCTTTAAAAATATTACAATTATATTCTTTCGTCAAATTATCGTGAACTCTAATCAAATATGTCGAAAAAGTCCATGATGTCAAACGCATATATACAGGAATATCGCAAACTTTTTGACATATTTAGTTGGGGTTCATTGCAATATTTCTATTGTCTCATTAAGGGATCTTCTGGGATACTGTGAATGCCGTAAGACACTAAAATATTATGAATAATATTTCTTTTTTTATGTTCGAAGTTTTGTAAATTATTTTGTAGTATGGTGTTTCATTCGGAGTATCATAATCGCTGAATCTCATATCTGGTTGACGTATGTAGCACTCGGTGCGTCGGATTTTATTTTTCAGTCCAAAAGTATGGAAAATCAAAATCAGGTTTTAAAATTAATAATTTTAAAGCAAGATTTTGCTTTTACTGATTTTATGATCGATTTTTACGGTATCTGAGGGTTAATCCAAATGACTCCTTGGTCATTTTGTTTACACGAGTAGCAGCATGGGAATTATTTTAGAGAAGTATGATTTAAGAACATAGATGATGCCACACGTGACGTATAATTTAGTTAAAATGATCGATGGTAGATTCACATTCTAAGTTAGATGTTAAGCGTTCACATAATAAATTAGATGTATTATCAATGGAACTAGATGTCAATTAATACAACTTGTTCAAGTGAAGCACAAAATGGTATAGATGCAGTTAAAATTTTATTTGGAATAAGTTAAAATGATTGCACAGATTAACTATTATTCACATGTACAACTTTTAGAACAATTATTTTACCGGATAGATGCAAAGGGTGTTATTTTAACCCTCATCTTGTTTCTTCTCTAATAAGGAAGTAGATATTCAATGACTCGGTAAGATTAAACTGTAATTTTCACCAGTGGGAAGGAGGGGGGTCAATGATTTTTACAAAAAAGTTCCTCCATATTATGTTTGGTGCAAAGAAAAATTTTCTTACAAAATTTTCCACATGATTGATTCCGTGACTTGACTTCATAAAAAGGACCAACTGACTTTGACTTATTGAAGACTTGTAGATGATTTATTTTTCTTTGATAAATATAAGACTTCATGTGATGAAATGAAAAGGATGTCAATGAAGATTCTAGGAAGGACCTTACGGCAAAATTTTGAAGTGATAGGCATATGTTAAAAAATCTAAGAGTCAAACGAACCGAGCCATCTCAAAGTTTACTTGTTCGAACTCGATTCGAACACATATATTCGAGCTCAAGTCTCACTTTGAACTCAATTTTCAGGTTCAAACTCGGCTCAAAATAAAACTCCGTGTAATTCGAGCTCAACTTAAACTCGGCTCATCAAAAGTTATACTTCTAGGCTAAAGAATTGGGTTGGACTAGAATATGGATCGGGCTAAATAATTAGGTTGCATTTTCTCTTTTATTTTATTAACATTTATAAAAGATAAATAAAATATTAACTATATATTTTATTTTGAACCTATTTGCGAGTTTCCGAACCGAGCTTCGTAGTGCGCAAGCTTGTCTCATTTTGATCAAACGAGTTTTTATTTAAACTTGAATTTGGCTCGTATAATCAAACGAGTCAAACTCGATGGAGTTTAACTCGAGCACAATTGGATTCATTTGCACCCCTAGTTAAACTTAAATGGGGGGAAGTAAGTTTAAATTATTTTGCGGTTATATTTTTTGAGAGATATAATGCACGATGACTCATTCCTACTCTATTCCTTGTTGGTGCACTTTCAACCAAACAAGGTGTGGGGGAGTTCGAGACATACACACGGAAGAGATCTTTAGACACACTCCACGGTGAAGGGAGCAGTCCTCCATGGTCACCAATGGATGATCACACCTATCTCTCATCGAGCATTGATTTGACTAGTCTAAGGACATGCTCATTGTGAGAGTATGACCAACATAGGCGGAGTAATTAGCCAGGAGACATATTTCTTGAGTTGATGTTAATTTGACGGAGGTTCCTAATAAAAGGAGCAAACTTAGATAGACCATCTTCTCAATAATTAAAATTTTTATTAGTTAAAAGTTTAACAAATTCCTAAGTCTCAATTTGATTGCAAAATAGATTAATCCGGAATAACGTATACTAGAATAAAGGGTGTTTAGCTTTGATAATTATGTGGGACCCATTGGCGGAATAAGAAGGATAAGCAATTCTTGGGTCTAAGGTCGAATTACTTATTCTCCGAATAAGTTATTCGGCACCGGTATAAACCATTCCGCTTGTTAAAGCTAAATTAAGCTTATTCTCTCTTTATTCTTCATTATTCTTCTCCTATTCTCCAATCAAAGTGGCGCTTAAAAGAATATTTTTTGATAACATCAACAACCTTAACTTTACCGAGTTCTATAATTTTCAGTATATAGATTCTCCTAAAATAAAGAGGAAAAGTAAATTACGAAAAAGTTTAGACTAGTAAAGATGGGGAATAAAGAAATATCACAACAGCGCTGCACTAACAACAAGAACTCTAACTACTCTTAAAATTTATAACAACTATTTTCAAATCCATGCGATGCACGGCATTTTTATAAAATTATTTAAAACATATAATAAAATTAATTTTAAGATAAAATATCATATTAATTTAAATAATTTCATCTTAATAAAGTTTTAATTCTAAGTAAATAATCCAGTATAAAGATATTTTGCACGAGGAATATTAAACTTTTAATTTTACTTAATCAAGATTCTAATATGAAGACATTTCGCTTGCATGCTAAACTGTATTGGCATTAGTTATGTGAGTTTAATGGGGAGATCTCAAGAGATATAAAATAATATTGAAAAAGAAAAGAAAAATAGTAACATACAATAAATAACTAAGTATAGACATAATTTTGTATGAGGACTACAATGAAACCGTACCAACGTGCAAATTAGATAAAATATTATTCGAGCATAATGGATGACTATGATACTTCCACATAATAAAGAATTTAACAATACCATTATTCAAAAACAGATCATTCATGAAAAGTACTATCGATGAAGATTGATTTCAAGTAAAGATACAGAAGATATGTTTTTAACTTAAGGGTTTCAAATTGTCTTATTTGCTAGGTGGCTTACTGTATATATTAATATACTTAAAAATATGAATATGTTATATATTATAACTAAAAATATTATAATTAAAAAAATATTATATGTGACTATAAATATTAAATATTATATGATATGATAATTATTAACATATAAAAATTAACATTATAAATACAAATAATATACAAAAAAAAATGACATATGAGTTAAATAAAATTTTGAGATAAATTAAATAAAATAAAGTAAGATAAATATTTAGGAATAATATTATTTTAATATTAATATAATTTATAATTTAAAATTTATTTTATAATATTTTATTATAATATAAGTAAATTATAATATAAATAATTTAAAAATAATATTTTATTAGCAAAGAAGTTTCTCAATTTTAGGGGGGTTATGTTCTCCCGTTCTCTTGACTCTGTCTATGAGAGAGAGAGAGAGAGTTATGAGAAAGAACTATGACCATTAATGAGTTATTTTGAAGTGAGTGGGAGTAAGAATTATGACCATTAATGAGTTGTCTTGAAATGAGTGGAGGTGAGAGTGAAGAAATAATCATAATGGTTATAGACATTAGTGACATCTCCTAAGAATTATTTAATATTTTTTTACGAAGAGAGTGCTATATCAGTTAGGTTAAAAACTCTATTTTATTAATATAATATAGATACTTAAAAATATTAATATATCATATATTATAATTAAAAATATTATATATACTTATAAATATTAAATAGTATATAATGACAATTATTAACATATAAAAATTAACATGATAAATAATAAATACAAATAATATACGACAAAAAATATATAACATATGTGTTAAATAAATTTATAAGATAAGTTTAATAAAATAGAGTAAGATAAATATTTAAGAATAATATTATTTTATATTTAATACAAATATAATTTTTTAATTTACTTTTTATTATTTTATTATAAGATAAATTAGTTTTTTTATAAATAATTTAAAAAATTATCAAAAAAATTTCTTAATTTTGGGGGTGCCATAGCCCCCGCTCTCCTGTGTTTGCCTTTGAGAGAAAGAAAGTCTGTCTTAAAAGAGAGAGAGAGAAATAATTATGACCATTAATGAGTAATTTTAAAATAAATAGGATGAGAATTATGACCGTTAATAAGCTATTTTAAAATGAGTAGGAGTGAGAAGAGAAAATAATAATCATAATGTTTATGAATATTAATGACTTTTCATAAGAATTATTTAATAGTTTTTTTGAAGAAAAAATATCTCAAACTGTCACATCAGCAAAATTAAATTTTTTACTTTATTAGTATAATATAAATGACCCTAGAATCTCATTTATTAACAACGCACATACCTTTGTTCCGTTGCTTCACCCTCACCAGTGAAATAGAAGGGCGGGATAGTGACAGGGAAACGGTGCCTAATCCCGATTCTACCGAAACGTGTAGGTTGCCAACCGGTCGCCCCTGCTGACTGTCGCAGCCGCCACGTCAGACCGTAGGTGGGACGAAGACGAAACACGACCACAAATATCGGGGGGACGGAGAAGAGAGAGAGAGGGAGGCAGTGCGCCGCTGAGGCGACGCCAGCACGCCTCCGCACATGCGCTTTCGTCTCTCCCTGGCCCTCCCTTCCCTTGGAGGCGTCTCCTCGCCCGCCGAGCTGTCTCTCCTCTCTCTATTTCCTTCTCTCTCTCTATTCCGCACGCAAACCACATTTTATTTATTTTTATTATTATCTCATTGGTCTGTAACGATGATTTAGATTTACCCCTTGGGTTAATAAAAATTTCCACACTGGCGCGACCAAGTGTTACCGAACGGCCGCCACCCCGCGTTCCTCTCCTCTTTCTCCCTCGGGTGTGGTAACATTGTACTAACATTGCTGAATTTGCTATTATTCTTCTTTTTACTGCTCCCAACGCTTTTCGCCATGCCGGGTTACGGTAATAGTAGTTTTTATTTATTTATTTATTTATTTATTTTTTCACCCGAGTTTGCTCCATGTCCGGTCTCGCTTGTCGCGCCCGCAGGAGGACTATAAATAGCCCCCAGGGGTCTTTTTTCGCAGTCTTCTCGCCGACCTTCCCCCTCCGCTCCGCTCCGCTCGATTTGATCGCGGACGCGAGCGAGCAAACCAAGCGGACAAGGCCGACCTGGGTGCGCGCAGCGCCGCCCCCTCCCTGCCTCTCCCTCTCCCTCTCCCTCTCCCTCTCTCTCGCTCGCTAGCTCGCCGCCGCCTTCCACGACGGGGGGAGCCGCGGCGAGAGGAGGAGGAGGAGGAACTCTCCCTGGGACAGGTCTCCCTCTACCTCGCACAGGAACACTTGACAAGTACCAGGACAAGGAGAAGAGGAAGAAGAAAAGGAACAGGAAGATATAGAGGAGGAGGAAGAAGAAGAGAGGCCTCTAAGTCTTGTGGAGAGTGGGGGAGAACAGAGGAGGAAGAAGAAGAGGAAGGGAGGAGGAGGGGAGCTGTGATTTGTAATTTGTGCTTTGTTTGATTGATCAATCTCTTCCATTCATAGGGACCAAGCCCAACAGTGGAAGGTGGGTGCCCTTACTGTTGGATGAGAGGCTCCTGATTAGGGTTTCTGAACTGTTCCTTGGCGTGCCCTCCTGTGTCTCTGGCGGCCTCCCGCTCCATCTTGGTTTGTTGCGGCGTCCGATCTCCGCCGGCGGGCAAGCGGGTGAGGTGGGGGAGGGCGGGGAGATCGCGAATCTCGGGCGGATTTCTGGTAGTTTTCTATTGATCGCGATGACCGGATTATGAGCATTGCCGCGGCCGATCTCCCCTCTGGCCGCTGCGTTGGGTTCTGCTCTTCTTCCTGGGCCTCCGTTCCTGGTTAGCGCTGCTCTGTCTGTGCTTGCGGCGGAGAAAATGGCAGCGGTGCTCCTGGTCTGCTCGTGGATAAGGACTGCGCTGTGAAATTTATCCGGGGATTCTTCCAATTTCTGCTGCTCCCGCGAGTGATTGGTTCGTCGGGCAACATCTGTTGGGGCTACGGGTGTGTGAGGAGACATGCCCTTAGCATTTAGATGGACACTTGGATTTTTGGGAGAAGATCGAGGGGATCCCTTTTATTATCCCCGTTGGAAGATGACAAGTAGACAGACTTAGAAAAAATATAAGTTTTTGGGTTCACAAATTCGTTGAAACTGCCAATTTTAGGTTTTTGGTGGGCTTGATCTATCTATCTATCTATCTGCTCTTGTTTTATTTCGAGCACCGGCTTGTTTTGCCTAGTTTGCGTGGGACATCTGGCTGTTCTTGAGGCAGTGTGTTGTCGGGAAGTAATGAAGATATTTTGAAGCTGGAAATGATTCTGAGGATATGGTGCATGGACAGGAGCATGGTTACGGGTCCATTCCCTTACCGGAGCGGCTGTGTTGGAAGCTAGTGCACTTGGCCGACCTAGCTTGCGATGTCTCGCTGCTTTCCTTTTCCTCCACCAGGATATGAAAAGAAGCCTAGGAGTGACCAGGAAGATTCACTCGTAAAGGTTCGTCTTTGATGCGCTTGCATATATGCCCACCCACCGCCTGTCACAAGTATAGTTCCTAGATACGTTTTACTGATGGCTACTTGATCTGATGCTGGACTATAATCGAAATCTTTATGACATTCATTTCGTTGCTATCTCATTATATGTGAATTAAGGTGGTTGGTACTTGTTGAATCAGCCTTTTCCTTTTCCCTTCTTTGAGGGCCTTGGAATACTCTAATATGGAAACCTGATTGGATGATTTGAAATCCATATTTCTATAATAAACCACATGCCAGGCCTTTCAGCTGGTTTTATCTTTATACTCATTGTTTGCAAAACAACAAATGATTTGCGTCTGTTTAGCGGTATGAATCAACCAAGGAATTCCTCCCACCTCAGTTGCCTGAACTATCAACTAGATGCGAAATGTTTTCCTCATGTGCCTCAAGCAACAGCATATAAACCCTGAATGCCCCTTTGTAAAGAGGCTAAATGGTTCAGCTTCAAGATCATTCTGAGCACAGGCTTCACTTAGGTTGCACTCTAGACTCCTCACCGCGGGCACTTTAGCTATATATTGATGCCATGTGTGCCTAGGTGAGTGATGCAACCTTGTGTACCTATTCTGATGCTCCATGCATAGTAAACTCGTAAGTTGAATATTAGATTTTTTTTTTCTAACTATAATAAAGTGCTTGTGATGAGCTGCAACTTTGAATGATTTTGATCCCATCCCATGCTCATGTTTCACGAGTAGGGAAATTTAGATTCTTTACATAGACATTAACTCTGAATGTTGAGAGCATGATTGACTTTAGGATCTCTCAAGGTTCATCTCATGATGAAGATCTCTCCAAAATCTTAACATTCTTCAATGATGTCTAATTGATTGGCAAGTCCTTGAATATTTGTATCTCAGATATCATCAATGACAAAGGAGAACACTGTGTCAAAGCTGTAGGAATTTATTCTCTATAGCTTGCATGGTTGTTTGGAAGTTGGATGTATGTTAAACAAGGAAATCGACTGATAAGAATTCAGGCGTTCTAAAAATTAAAATAAAAACTTGAGATCTTATCTTTGTCCAAAGTATATGTAGCATTGTTCCCACAAAAGTTCCATCAGGTTAACATATCTTTTGGTTAGACACTTGATTTTGTAAGCAAGCAATGTGGAATTATTCTTCTTTTCCACAATCAGATTGTGGGATGAAATGTAAGAACCGTGCACCAGAGGCAGTCATGGTGGTGCAATGAAGGCTGCCTGTTCAAACATTTGTCTGGCTGGTAAAGAAATGGGGATAAGTTGAAGACAACAATTTTGACCCAAGGTGGTGGTGGTTTGGCCATGGGTGTAAACAACAATTTTGACCCATGGTATGGCTGGCAGTGGCCAATGCCAACAGCAGTGATGGCTGGAGGTGCTAAGCAATGATGCTAATGCTGGCCAGCGGTGGTTGAAACTGGCCAATAGTTGGCCGTGGTGATGGATAGTGATAAGAATGGTTAAAGATGAGTAGCCATGGGTGGGGTACTATTGTCTTTTGACTATTTAATTGTCTTTTGACTATTTAAGTCAGGATGAAGGAAGGGGGATTAGTCACTTCACTATTTTGGTGGAGTCACTTTTCTTGCACTTATTCTAAAAAAATCAAGAGCTGGGGATAAGATATACAAATAATTTAAAAGTCAGGGTTGGGGATAATTTAACCTCATTATCATTTTTTTTTTTGGGTGTACCAAACTTGGTTTGAGGATAGGATATCCCTTTCCCTGATTTATCCACATATCAAATGGCCGTAACAGTAGAAACTTTGCAGTATCAGCTGTTGGATTACGTTTCTTCTTTCTTGAAATCTTATTTTTAGTGTACCGGATTTTCTGTGTTGATCTTAGGGCAACATACAAGTGGCTCCCACAGATTTTTAACCATCAAATAACTAAAAGTCAAAATAGATGAAATTCTTATATGGTAACCTGGAGACCAAGTTACAGTGTTTTTTTTTTTTTTTTTTTTTGGGGGGGGGGGTTGCTCTTGGGGTGGTTGTCTGAGTTTTTTTACTGCATTTATTAGTAATAGGATCTATGTCTCGATTGCTGGACCTCAAAAAATCTGCATTGATATTTTCTGAATGATTCATGTTGCATGCTACAACGTGTATTCTTAGTGTTTCACTAGGTGAGCTTGTTTTTTTTTTTTTTTTCAAATTCTTCTTATCAATGGTCATGTTAATGCTTTCCTTTTGCGCTCATTATTGTCAAACATTTATATTTGTTTTGATGGTCCCTTCCTTTTTTTTTTGGGGGGGGGGGAGGGAGCGGTTTATTGTTTTCTATAACATTGATTCAATATTACTAACTAGATCCCTGAATTTAGTCCCATGTTTGTTTTATTTTAGTTCTTATGTGTTATGCTTGCTTCGTATTTGGCATTACATGGCCATGTTTTGCTTTATATAGTTGGTATTTTTATGCTTAAATTTATGTTTGAAATACTTGTTGTAGACCAAACTCAAGGTTTGGCAGCTGGAGCCAGGCTCAGACCATTGTTTTTCCTCCTCCGTACCAATTTCTGTACAGCTAAGCATCCCTATCTATTTCCCCATCTTCTTCATCTTCCCCCTGCCTAATTTCTGAACAGCAAAACCATTCACCTGCGGCTGTGCTTCTGCTTCTGACCTGTAACACACACATGCTGTGAGCATATTGCTTCTGCCTCTTCACTCATCAATCATCTATGTTGCCCTTCACCTCCTTGTTGATATCCCACCCATTGAAAACCTGGCCGTCATAGTCATTTCTCATGGACAAGGAAACTTGATACCTTCATTTCTGTAGGCCTCTCCCTCACTTTGATGCCAGCCTGACTCAGGTCAATCTCACAGGCAGGCCAATGCTGCTCTCTTCCTGGCCTGGACGCTGTAGGGTGAAATAATAAGAATCCAGGGCTGTCAGAAGTGAACATGAAGGCATCAGAAGCTGCATGGTGGCACCATATTCCTTCGCAATTTACTCATCTTCTCCCTGGGTCTAACCCACCAGGCAATCTTGAGCCTGAGATACATGATGAAGATGGCAACACTGCATTGTGGATGCCAGTTCAAGGAGAAGAGGTGGTAGGTTGGAGCATTCTCAGCTCAGGGTTGTCTGAGGCCTGTGATGATGGTGGAGGTGAAGATGCAGGAGTAAAAACAGAGAGAAAGTCTGTGGAAGGAAAGAGATGGGACACAGAGGAGCTCTTTTCTTCTCTCTCTCACAAAAAGTGTACGACTTTTTTTGGGAGAATTTACTAAATAGTTAAGCCCCTCCCTAAGGGTTAGGAGAGAGCACTCCAAACAGGTTTTGAATCCTGTTTTCTCTCTTGAAGTATATTTTGACTCGAGAGAGAAATGCTAAGCAAGTTATACCAACATCCCACAGTTGCTTTATTCTCCATGCTACTGCTTTACCACCCTCAGTTAATGTGAGTGTAGTTTTGTAAATGCACTCCAGTTTGAAAAATTTTAGGTGCATTCATACTCAAATGGTATCTTCTTGAAGAAACGTGGCAATCAAAGTGGGACGGAGGGATTAGTTGTTTCTAATATTGAGAACCACTGTTCTGAGGATGTGCCATGCTGTTTGCTTAGCTGTGGACCTGTGGTTCACTTCCACTGATGTGAATTCACTGATGAGATCTGAGGCTCAGATTGCAACTGTATGCATAGATGGGGTTTACTGTGCTTTGCATTTGTCAAGGTTGGCTGCATTCACCAACATTAGAATGAGATGAGGAATTACTGTTCTGAAGGCAGAATGCTAGATGCCAAAATAGGAAAAAGAAAAAGTTAAATTCGACTGAAGGTTCTCTGACATAGATTTGATATCTAAATCATCTTAATTGGGTATCTTTGTTCAGGAAAGGACTTTACCTGTGAGAATTACTAATAATCAAAATGTGTAGGATGAATACTTTCAGCATATGAAGTGGGATGCTTATGTCGTGACCCTGTTGCAATTTTGCTTCCTCTGTGTTGCATTTTGATATGTCCTTGTACATGACCCATGAGGATGTTAAGCTTGTCAATGATAAGGAATTCTGTCTCCACTGTTGGGTGATCCAACCTGTGGATCGCTGGCTTAAGGCTCGAGGATGTACAAACCAAAGAAGGTTGACGCTGAGAAGGTTGTTTAGATTTGAAGGATTTTGGATAAATGAGAGGCTTCGCGAAGGGGGGGTCTGCTGGTGATGGGTGGCACGTTTTGGAGATTTTATGGTGGGAGGGAGGGAGAACCATGCTTATTGCTACGGGTGAGGCACCTTTTCTACAACCCATGGACAAAATGCAAAAGGAAATTTACAGTTCCAAAAAGGAGCATATGTTCTCACTTCTCAGTGAATTCCTCCTGATTGTTAATAGTGTATCCTTTCGAGAATTTATTCGTTTGCAGTACAGGAATTCATGCCAAGACTCTAGCTTAGCAAAAAGGGAAGGAATATCCCTCATATAGATATTTGCGATATGAACTGTTTTGGGGAGGGAGGGAGGGAGGGAGGGGAACACAACCTTAGCATCAGAACATGGGACTCCAAGGCATCAGCATCATGTGAGGTAGTTATCATGTATCACACATGAAAAAAGACCACATGGCATCATTTTTATCAGTAGTCATTGTACACTACTTACAATCCATGAACAATCTGTGAAAGGAAAAAGTCCCAAAAAAGGAATATATATTCTTGGTGTATTTCTCTTGATTATGACTGTTTTATCCTTTCAAGCAATGCTTGATTGGCAAGACCCGCATTGTTGCGAAGGCTATAGCCAAGCACAATTGGATGAATTGCTCTTTTACAGATATTTTCAGTTTGAAGTTTGCATTGGCAAATGAGATCATTTCTTTCAAACATGCACTCTGCATAGCATGAGAGATCGTCTAAATTTCCTGCACATAGATAGATCCATCTCATTTCTGTGTTTTTAAGGAAGTTCCACTTCTTCTAGACGGTTTTGAACTGGTTTAAGCTCCCAAGGACCTTGATGCTAAGATTTATGATCTTCTGTTATATTTTTCTATTTTGTACTGACTCATATGATTTGCTGTGAATTTTCAGAAAGATCTTAGGTCACGTATTTGATCCTTTTTAATCTTAGTACTCTTTAAGGTTCTTCTTCATATTTTTTTTTTTATGAGTTTTGTCTTGTTTTGTCAAAATCGTTCTGCATTTATTTTTTGCTCCATTGCATTTCATTGTGGTGTGCAGTATTTATTTTCCTTGTTGCTCTGTGTTAATCAAAGTATATCATCATTGGCTGCCTAAAGGAAAAACTATTTGGAAAGGACTTCGAATCTTTTACAATTCACTGGAGACATAGTAATTTAGGTTTCATGTTTTCTTTGAAACAAGGTCATAAGTGCACTTTAGCATTGGTTGTTTTCTTTTACCTTGGTGTTGACTTTCCCTTTGCCCCAAGTTTTCTCATAAATGTCATGTGGGTTATCGATAATATGTGGTCTGTTTGCTTTACACATTCCTTTTACTACCGGGGCATTTTTTTTACTAGTTAGTGGATTAATTCAGGTAGGAGGAACCCAATACATTCAGAATTGTGTTCCCCTTGCGTAGAATTATCGTATATTCAATCAAAAGTTTGCCAATGAATCTAATAACAAACTATAACAGGAGTTGATTTTACTGTGACAGATATCTGTTCTGAGGGTAGTGATAGAGAAACTGGTTTATTATAGACAGCTAAGTGTGACGGGTCTTTAACTTTATCTTGAGGCAGCCATATGCAGACTTGAGAACCAGATTTAGGGTGTTACAGGTTCTCTGTTCTTTTCCATCTGCTCTTCTGTTTGTCTTTTTTTTTTTTTTTTTTTTTTTAAACAGTAAGAGTATGGAATGCACTTTGGCATCAACCAGCTGGCCCACAGGACAGGTGCATATTAATAGCCTTTCTTTTAATGACAGGTGGTTGGACTTTACCATGATGACAGAATGTGTGAAATTGTTCTCAAGGGGGTGTATAATGGCTGTATGCTAGGCAACATTAGGGTTATCTCCAAGTTTTAGCTGTGATCAGGCTCTTGTGATACATGAAAGTACTTAATGTTGAGTGACTAAGATTTAAGTTGTGAAAATGGGGTATCATCCAGCATATCTCAACTAATTATTGTTGGTGAAATGAATCCTATTCTGCCATTTCTCTCTAACATGCATCATATTCATATTCATGGTGTCTCTAAGTTTATGTCCTTTTTTTAGTGACTCCATCCAAGTTCTTTTCGCTCTTCCTATTCTCCATAGGGCACTCAAATGAATGGAGACTCTGACTGTCAACAAGCTTTTTTGTTGTCTTCTCTTTTAAACTTGTCCAACCATCTCAATCAGCTTCCACAAACTTATAATAGTCTTCTTGATACCTCCACTATTTCCTTACTTGAGCCATGTCATAAATGATTTTGCCTCATCTTTCCACACATCCGCCTACACATTGTCATCTTAGCTGCTCCAATATTAGACAGTCCTATTGCCCCTTGTCCAATAGAGGTTTTGAAGCTGCTGTTAAATATGATGAGACAGCGAGGTATCCAGTGCAATTTTCATCCAAATGTGGAGGCCTTTTGGGAATTGATAACTAATGAAGAATAATGGAGGGCACTTCCAGATTTATTTCTGTGCAAGAGATGTGATGTTATTTAAAAGTCTCAAGTTCAAGATGGGAAAAAGTTCTACTTTCGAGATCCTTCTGTTGCTGTCCCTTGGGGGTGGAAGAGTTGGATAAGGCGCTTAATGGGCAAACATGAGGTCATGGTATCGACTCCCACCCATGGACACAAATGTGGCAGGTACCAACCTGGGGTTCACATGAGCTTTGACCTCACAGACTTTGTCGGGCCGAGGGAATGCCCGAGAGATGTTTGGCCATGGAAGGCAGGATCGGCATGGATCAGATTGGATTGGCTGATCCGATCGGTTTTGACCCGAACCGATCCGATCACGTGCCCCTATCCATTGGTCTGGGCCAGAATCGGTCAGGATCAGTCTAGGATCAGTCGGGATCGGTCCAGGAGTGGACTAATTTTTTAAAATAATTTAAAAAATAAATAGGATACTGGTCCGGATCTGCTCAGGATCAGTCCAGATCAGCCAATCCGATCAGTTTGGACCGGCTGATTCGTGCCAACAAAATATTTGTCTTAGAGCATTCTCATTTTCTCTTAATTGTTGTAGGCTTGTTCTTAAAGTTCCTGTTAATGCTTGGAGGGCAGATACTAAAGATGTGAGCTTCTTTACTTTTTTTGGAAGGGTTGGCATTTAGCTGTGGAAGAGGAATCTCTCCTCTTCAATTGACATTGCATGGCATCAATTTATTTGCATTAAAATTGGTGGTGCAATCCATAATAATAGAAAACGAAGAACTTGCATTTGCAAAAAGTTATGAATGTTTGAAGATGATTTATTTCTCTCTCAAGGCTAAGGACATTCTATGCAGATGTTGCTAAGCATGTAGCACGAACGAGACCCTTCAAGAAGTATGAGAGTGGAAGACTAAAATGAGTTAAACAAAAGTGTAAGACTAGGGCATTTTCTGCAATGAGGCAAGTCATTGGAACAAACCTGTACAGAAATTTTGTAGAGGGACAATTGAGCTTAATCAAATTGTATCTGGGCCTGCTTATGTCTGGCTCATATGCCTTGGAGCATTGCTCAAGCTTCGTTCATGCTTTGAATAAGTTAAGTTTGAGTTGAGACTTCAGCTGAAGCTAAGATGAAAACAAGCTGTGGATGGTCCCCCCAACCCCCACCCCCTCCTTTCTTGAATCGCCAAAAGAAAGAAGGGGAAAAAGAAAACTTTTGTTCTACATAGCGTAATCACTTCAGTTGCCTTGCTCAGTGTTATGCACTCTATGTGTGCAGTGTGGACAGGGGAGTAAACTGTGGAAAGTAATGCAACACTTGAGCCATAAACCTTTAAAAAGCTTCTAACTATGAAGAAAGAAAGATAAAATGCCTCTAAATGAATTAGCTCCTCCAGTGAACCTCTTTCTTCCTCCCAATCCTTTTGCTTTAATTGTCTTATGGTTCTTGTCTCAGAAATCTTGGTTTTCCCTTATAGTTGGTGCACAGTCAACTCAGCAAAACTGAGATAAAATGGTTATGGCCTTTTGCTTTCATTCATCTTGTTCGCTGGTTGATCTTACATTTATATTCACGCTCCGTGAGCTAAAGCTCAAATAGAGCAATCTTTACTGGGTCAAGCTTGAGCTGCTTTCAATCAGCTTCCTTGGTGATAGACCATAATGTGCCATAGTTGTATGAACTAGACCTCCTTGAACAGTTGGAAGTAAGGATATTGGGGCCTTTCCTTTATCTCCTTCATAATTATTCTATTTGTTAGTGAACGCAACTGCTGACCCAAAACCCAAGTTAGTGGGTGGAGAGGCCCATAACTAATATAGGCACGACCACATGGAGCGGCTATACCATCTATGGGACTAAATGGCATAGTCAACTTAGCCAAACTGAGATGAAATACGTATGGCTTGTTGCTCTCATTCATCTTTCATACATTTAGGTTCATGCTTGGTGAGCTAAAGCTCAAATAGAGCAATCCTTTTTACTGAGTCAAGCTTGAACTGCTTGCAAGCAGCTTCTTTGGTAATAGATCCATAATGTGCCATCCTCATATGTATTAGATCTACTTGAAAAGTTGGAAATTAGGACTTTAGGATCTGTCCTTGGCCACAGTCAACTTAGCAAGAATGAGATCAAATGCGTATGGATTGTCGCTTTCATTCACCTTTTTTACTGGTTGACCATACATTTCGATTCATGATCACTGATTTGATGCTCAAACGAGCAAAGCTTGAGCTGCTTGCTAGCTGTTTCCTTCACAATAAACCCATGGGGCGTGATGCTCAATCTGAACCAGCGCCCCTTGAAAAGGCTAGAAATTAGGCTTTCTAGCTCTCCTACTTATTACATTGGTATTATTCATTAGCGAAATGAGCTGCTGGTCTAAAACTTTAGGCAGTGCATGGAAGTTCCAAAACTAGCATAGGCGTGTAGTAACTTGTGAATACCTTATCCAAAACTAATGTTGGCATGGAGTAGCTTGCGAATACCATGTGTGGGACTAAATGGCTTTTGCCAGCACCTTGCCTTATGACAAACCCAGGTAAAGTTGTACCATGTTAGGGCATCCAAGTCGAAGCCAATTTTGATAGTTAGTGTAGATGCTCATTTTCTTATAAACACAACTAACTGATATAAAACCCATGTAGGATGTAATACTCCCATCATGTCCAGGCGGAAGTCATGGAGGATATGGCATGTCAGACACAAAGGATGGGTCGGAATAAGGCAGATCAGGAACATGAACTGGGTATCGTTGGCTCTAACGTTATGTTCCAAACTGAGCAGCCAACCTAAAGCTTGAGTTACTGGATGGAGAGGTGCAAAACTAACGTAGGCGTCAATCAGTTTATGAATATCTTATATGAGACTAAACAGATTCCATCAACATTGTTGTTTCTTCTCTTTTTGCTTTTTATAGATACCTCGTGAATTTTCATCGGGCCTACAAGGCAATACCTACACTCATGTTATGGCATTTTCACTTCAGATTTCTCTTGCAAAGAGAGCTTCTCATCTTACATACATCACACCAAATTTTTTTGCTTTAGCATGAACGAGTATTGATTCTATAAGGAAGGCATTTCTATTTTTATTCATAATTTCATCAAGGAGTTGCAGATTGAATGATGTTTTTGTTAATTCCGCTGCATATGGCCCAGAGAGAAACTTGATTCTATCATTTTTGGGGTACACCATTCCTCCTGGTTTTTATGTTAGCCTATACTTTGTCAACCATGATCTGTGTTTCAAACATATGTTTGCATATGGTGCAATCTGAAATATGCAATGCCCATTTTTCTTTGTTTATCATGCAGCTGTTAACCTGAATACATATCTGGTGTACAATGCCTGTTAGACATTGGATTTTTCAACAATACCTTCGTATATAGTATCATGTTTTTGTGGAACATGATTTTGCAAGATTGGGAAGTTTGTCTTCAGATTGATTGCTGGTATGCTTGTTTTTTCTCTTGATTTGCATGTTTTTGCAATTTGCAGATCATTTATAATTCTGTGCTGCAGTTTGTTGGTTTGCTTTAAAATTCCTCCCGAGTAATTGAACTTCGAAATTTCAGGAAAAGCGCAAGGAGAAGAAAGATAGAAAGGAGAAGAGGGACAAAGAAAAGGAAGAGGGTAAAGAAAGAAAGGAGAGAGACAAGGACAAAGACCGTAGCAAGGATAAACACCGAGAAAAGAATGATAAGCACAGGGACAAGGACAGGAAAAAACATAAGGATAGAGATAAGGACAAGAAAAAGATTTTGAATGAGGGAAAGAGTGAAGCACATACAGAGAGCCAGAATGAAAGGAACCTTGGTGAAGGCAGCTGTGAGGCTGTGTATCTTAAGGACCCTAAATTTAACGAGCAATTGGGTAAGAGGATTAGAAATGAGAATGGAGCAGGCAACCCAGTGGGGAAGAAGATCACTGATAAAGTTCAAAGGGCCTTTAAGAGCACGGATATTTCAGCAGAAAAGGAAAGTACACATAATAAAATGGTCACAGGTAATAAAATGGTCCCGAGCATCACTATTCCAGATCAAAGAATGGGCATGGCTGGAAAGATGGAGGACAGAGGCACAATGGATGAGATGCTTCAAAACCCTACTTGTGAAGACCAAAGAAGAGTTAATGGGATGGGCAGACCAATGGGTCAGGATGTACACAAGAAGACTGAAGGGAAGAAAAGGACTAAAGAGCAGGCAGTTGATCTCAATGGGATGGGCAGAGCAATGGGTCAGGATGTACACAAGAAGACTGAAGGGAAAGAACGGACTAAAGAGCAGGCAGTTGATGTCAACGGCATGGGTAGAGCAATGGGTCAGGATGTACACAAGAAAACTGAAGGCAAGGAAAGGGCTAAAGAGCCAGCGGTTGATGTCAATGGGATGGGCAGACCAATGGGTCAGGATGCACACAAAAAGACTGAAGGGAAGGAAAGGGATAAAGAGCAGGCAGTTGATGTCAATTGGATGGCCAGACCAATGGGTCAGAATGTACACAAGAAGATTGAAGGGAAGGAGAGAACTAAAGTGCAGGCAGTTGTTGATGGACACAAGGACAGAGTTCAAGATAAAGTGCACAAAGAGAAAAAGAAAGAAAGAAATAATGAGAAAAAGAAGGAAAAGGAAAAAACAAGGGAGAAAGGAGAACACAAACATATAGAGCAAGATAAACCAAGAGACATTCCAAAAAAGGAAAAAGAAAATTCACTGAATATTAGGCCATTGTTCATTCCCGAAGACAAGCAAAAGAGTGCATGTGCAGACGGAAGTCTCAAGAGAAAGCAGATAAATGGCTTTTTGCATGGTGAGTAGCTATTTAGTTGGTTATTTTCCTTATCTTTTTGATCCATATGGGACGTGTTTTGTGCATAGATGTAGATCCTCACCCTTACTCTTATGAATCTTTTGATTCTTCAACTTCCAATTGATTACAGAAAGTGAAATGCGGTGCAATAAATTGCCAAGACCGTCTTCTTCATCCACGCCCCCTTTGGAGAATGGAAGGAAGTTAGATCAGAGCCTTATTGATAGCCCATGTGCTTCAGTTAGCCATGAAGCTATGAATCTGATGAAAGTGGAGACAGTCGTACATAAGAAAAATAAGCTCAATGGCGTGATAGACATTCGGCCACCTTCCACTATTTTAGGGCCCCCGTTAATTTCTGACACCATTGAAAATGGCAAGTCATTTAAGAGACCACCTCACCCAGATGAAAAATATCTCAGCCAGATACTGCATGTACCCAAAATGGAGGAATGGCCTGAGTTTGATGACCAGGACTGGCTTTTAAGTGGAGATAGTATTCGGAAAAATCCCAAGCCACTGCACAATGCTGATGAGACCCCGCAAGTGTGGGCGAGTGCCCTGCAGATTGGGACATCTGATGTTCTAGCTCTGCCTTATGTCATACCTTACTGATTTTGAATGCTCCATTATATCAGCTGATGATTTCCAATTAGCCAGTTAGGTACTGCAGCATTACGTCCCTTCACAGTTTGTTCCTCTTGCTCCAATTCACAACTTACCATTTGCCCATATCAGGTGTGAATTACAATGTGTCGTGGAAGCTCTTAACTGGCTTGCAACCTTCTTGTTGGTTCTCATCTGAAATTTGTTGCCATTCTTTTACTGGCTTCCGGCTGGTTGGCGTGGCCTGATCCCATTCCGCAATGAAAAATTTGCTGTCACTCTATCCTGGTTTCTAATGCATGGACGCCCGGCTTCCGTGTCCAAGACCTCACTGGAAGCATGGAGTGGTCCTTTGCTGTGGTACAACAGTTTTGATTTGTATGTAAATTTTACAAGAAATGTACAATACAATTTGGGGGGTTTGGTTGGGGGGGGGAGAGGGTTGAGGAGAGATGATTTAGGCCATTCCCATTTATTTAAACATCCTTTCTAATTATGTGCTTTTTTTTGGGATCTTTATATAAGAGAGCCGTTAGTGTGGATGTAAGAGGAGGGACTAGGACTTTGGATTTCTAATCAGATGAATCAGAATGCCTCGGTTTTGAACATACCTGAGGATCTATCTGGTGAAAGTTTTACACGCCTTTTATCCAATTCCATAAACTAACTGAATTGCTAACATTTTTTAACCTCTTTTTGTGTAAGTTATATTGAGCTTGGAGTTTGAAGTGATTAACACATTATATATGTTTTAACCTTGGGGTATTTGCCCTGTCAAAATGTTGCCCTCTCTCTCTCTCTCTCTCTTTCTCTCTCTCTCTCTCAGAACAGTTTGTTGGCCCAAGTGATTATGACCGAAGTATTTCTTTTCTATTCTCTTAGCATTAACAAGTCAATGAGTCTTAATATTGAGCAAATCCACAATTTGGAGGATATTTTGTAAACCTTAGGTGCCTTAGAATAAAGAAATTAATCTTCTTTAAGCGTCTTTCTTTTATACAATTCATTTCATTACAATTTGGGGTTCAAGCGGAAATTTTGGTGAGGTTTACGGATTGTCCAAAGATATGCTTTGTTAGATGTTTGTTTACCATTACATCAGCTGCTACTGCTTAAAGTCTGTTTCCTAAAATATGGCATTGGATATACGAATTAGATCTTTGGTATAGGTTCTGTTTTCTGCAATGCATACATGAGTAGTTGATCTGAGTACACGGATGAAAATGTGTTCATGGAGTGGAAAATTTACAATATGGAAATTGAAATATTGTATGCCTTTGGAACGTCATTCCACTCAAGCAGGAATCCAATGGATGTACAAGTTTAGAGGCGGCCAGTTAGATAATCTTTTAGTCTATTGATTGATCAGTGTTGGTGGTATATTGATTGATCAGGTTGGTGCTCAAGTCAGATCTGAGAAGATATAGGTAGGTTGGGGGATGTTTGATTACTCTCAATGAACTTCTATTGTCTGAAGCGGTTTAGGGTTTAGGGTTTAGGGTTTGGTAAAACATCCAAAATCGCTCGCGTTTTGCTCCTCTTCCTCCCTGCTCATCTCGACACCGATGGAGGAGGTCTCACACTCTCCTGATGCCGACAGAGGCCTCGGGCTCGATACAGCTCCTCTCCTCTTCCTCCTTGCTCGTCCCGATGGATGGCGGTGAAGGAGGTCTCGTGCTCCCCTGACTTTGGCAGAAGTCTCACATTCGGCTTCTTTCCTCTTCCTCCCTACTTGTCTTGACGTCGAAGGAGGTCTTGTGCTCCTCTGACGCCGACAGAGGTCTCACACTTGTCGGAGATCCTTGAGAGTTATCAAACACCCCCTGTTCATTCTCTGCTACTCCCTCATCATGCTCAACATCGACCAGCACAACCCGCAACGGGGTTAGTAAGGAGGTGTGTCTACGACTGCCCTGAGGAGACCTGTGCCCACCACGACCCCTCCTGGGCACTGGGGGACCTCACCGGCATCAAGAAGCACTATAGCTGCAAAGGTGCTCCCAGAGCTACGTCGTCTGTGCCGGCTAAAGGGCCCATGTCAGGGTTTGCGGTAGCCGCCACAACGAGTGTGGCTGTGGAGCTCTATTCGTCGGCAAGGACAGCTTCATCGCCCACCGAGCTGACTGTGCGACAATGGCGGAGGAGACGAATGTCGACGGTTCTTCCAGCCAGGCACTCGATTTCGCCGCGAGGGTGAGCACTATCATCAACAACAAGCTGTTGTTCTTGAGCTTGTGGGGGCATATGTCGGCGCCAGGGGAAGAACAACGAGCTCCGTCGAACACCTGTGCAGAAAAAGCTACTGAGGGAAGGGACACAGGGGAGCTATTGATAGTAGCAGTTCAATCCATCGAGGAAGAGGAGGTGGCTACCTAGTGATGGTGATGCTGCATTAACCTAGACGACATGGAGTTATGGCTTGCTCTGGTGGTCCCAGGTGGGTGATGAATTTTGTCGAACAGTTGGTGTGCATAATGAATTGTTTCGTTTGTCAACTGACGAGGATGCTGGAAGGACATGGCTTGCCACTACTGCCAACCGGTCTTTAGGAAATGCCAAATTATAGTTAGAGGGATATATATGTAAAAATAACATTCCCAATTGATTTCAAACAAAACAAAAAGGGAAAGATTATGAGTGTTGCAATATATAAAAGTTAGGGATTTAATATATATATAAATCACATCTCGATTGATTTCAACTGAAATAAAACAAACAAGAACAAGATCATGAGTACTTTCAATTATTTAGGGGTATCATATAGAAAGTTAGGGGACCTAATTGTAAATATTATAGTTAGAGGGATATATATGTAAAAATATGTAATAAAACAAAAAAACAAAATTATGAGTAGTTTTAAGTATTCAGAGGTATTTTTATAAAATAATATGTTAATTAGATGTCAATTAAGTTAGTTATCAAACAAGCTCTCTAGGCGCATCTTATTTTTTTAAGTACTATTTTAGTTACAGATTTAGATAGTAGATGGAGAATTAGACTTTAGATGTTTAAAATAAGTTTTATCAAATGGGCCCTTAGTTGACTAGTGGATAACACAGGAGAGGAGAGCAAAAGTTCTTCAAAATGTCCACGGGGAAAAGTCTCTCCAGAGGTGAAAAAAGAAGAGTAATACTAACTTGCAACTTTATGACAACATTTATTATTGTCTTTTTCACTCACTATCTTTTAAAAAGGACACGAAACTGTAGGCGCCGAAAATGACCCCGCGCTCAACTGGTGAGCGGAGACCGACCTCCGTGGCTACGAACCCAGAATAAAGAACAAATGACTTGATGAACTAAAACACCAAGAACTAAAATGGTGATCGCCAGGGTGTTTTACCTCGACCTAGAGGGACTACCTTGATCGCGAATGACACTCTAAGACCTCCATGCGCAGCAGAATTTGTAGTCTATACTCCCTTTTCCTCGGCTGGCCAAGAAGACGGGGCCTCACGCTTTGATTTCCTGTAAATTAATCATGAATTAAGACACCCATTAGACTCTTAATTAGCATAGCATCCGTTCATTAAGCAAAGGAGATGTATCAATTAGAGGTGAGCTTACCGAATATGTGGGTGAGAAGGATGAGTGACCAAGTGTTATGGCCACCCACCTTCCCGTTTTTTGGTGTTTTGGATCAAAACAAACCCCTTAGCAAGGATCTAAGGTACCTAATCATGAGTGCATGTGTGTGCAAATGGAATCTAAACATAGACAAAATCCTAAACTTGTGCATGCATGTATGGTACTATGAAAAGAACGATAAAAATGATAAATGAGAGAGGAGAGTAGGGTTCCCTTTTCGACGTTGGAGAGAGTGTCGCATGAACATAAAATTGACAGCACATTCTTCCTTCTTAAAGCCTCCAAGACTCTATAGTTGTTTCCTTCCCACGAGTTCCAGAGAAGAGGTCTAATGTTAGGCTTTGAAATCACTCTTTTCTCTCTCTTTTGATGTAAAATGGTACCCTCACCCTAGTGAACCTTCTTGGCCCCGTTCCCAAGGTGAAGGAGAGCTTAAATAGGCAAGGGAGGTCGAGTTAAAACCCTATGAAGCTCTTATTTCGTGGGCCAATGGATGAGGATAAAGAAGATTGGATAGAGATCTCTTCAACAAAATCTAAGTCAAAACCAATCAAAAGTTAACACCTAAGCCCTAAATCATCTTCGTCTTAATCCGGGTGAGAAAATGTGGAAGATATGGTCAAAAATCCGAAAGAAAGGCGTAAAAAAAAGAAGTGGCCGTCTGAAGGATCAGACGGCCAGGAAGGTGGCCATCTGAACTCAGAAGGCCAGCAAACTAGCCAGAAGGCCAGCAAACTGGCCGTCTGAACTCAAAAGGTCAAGAAGGTGGCCGTCTGAACTCAGAAGGCCAACAAACTGGCCAAAAGGCCAGCAAATTAGCCGTCTGAACTCAGAAGGCCAAGAAGGTGGCCGTCTGAAGGATGTTCAGACGGCCAACTATCTGGCCGTCTGAACTTCAGACGGCCACTAGTCTAATCCTTCTATCAGACGGCCAACACTCATGCCACCTGATGGACTTGACAAAACTTTTTTTTAGAAATGAATATTTTTGAAATCCAAATGCAAAAAATAAAAAAAAAACTTTTGAAATCATACACTCTTCTTTTTTTTTTTTTTTTTGAAAATTGAACGTTTTGTGACAACACTTTTATAACAAAAAGAAATTAAATTTCAAGGAGTCCAAATGACAAAAGATCAACACGAAGGCCCGTTAACATAATCGGTCTATGGAATGGGCCAAAAATGGGTGTCTACAGCTGCCCGTCCGTGGCATCCTCTTTGCAGGGGAGCATGGCGGACTGATAAGTGGATGATACGGACACTACACCTTTTTTTAGACCACTCCACCTAAGGTGGAACCTGCTAAAGTCTGACAACAATGGTGATACAAGCTAAGAATGATGATGAAAAAGAGTTGTGTACCCATAAACTACAACCCAGGAGGCCCTCTGGCAATTGCCGCGAGTCTTCGACACACTATAGGACACCTATCCGGTCGAAGGAGTTTAAGAGATGACAACCAAAGGCGCGGAAGGTGCATTCCAAGACTTAATCAAAACACTGCGCAGACGATAAGAGATTCCAACACTGGATGATCAAAGCACATGCGATAGGGTCCTACTCTCCTCTGCAATGGTATGCTGAAAGAATGGATGATGCATGCTGGGTTTAAAATAAAAAACCTATCTAATGCAGGACACTGGAGGATTTATTCTAGACTGTTCAAATAACTTAAACCTCATAAATCCATCATCATTTTTGTTAAAGGGGAACTCCGGATTTATGTGCCTTAAGTTATTAGCCTCCAGTTTTTCTAAACTAATGCAGACTCTTCAATCTTCTTCTTCCTGGCCGTCTGAAGGTTTTATGCTGTCCTTTTACTTTTCTTTTATTGTGGGACTCCGGCGCATGGCAGTACATCTCTATCCGCATTTTGGTATAAAATAAGTGCGAGAAAGCTTGGATGGGACCCTTCCAATCTCTCATGGCATCCTCTTTTCCTCCAAAAGGCTACTTTTGGGCTTCATGCTTCGCACGCCTGATGTTTTGACCGAGATCGAGGGTTATCTTAGCAATCGTGTGGCTCGTGGGCAGGTATACCCCTGATGATGATGTTGGATGCAAGGATATGCCTTTGATGATGATGTTGTATTCATGACTTTTGTGATTGCCACTGAACTTGCTTTTCTTCATTGCCTGTTCCTGCGCAACACCACTGAGAAAGAATGTTATTTTCATAGTTTATTTTAGCCCATTGTTCAAAAAGATGAATACCATTCTAGCCTTGGCGACGAGTCAAAGGGCCTTGTCTTATTGAACAGACATAAAGAAATAAAGAAATATGCGGCATGCAATCATGCATATGCAATTTGTATGTACAAAATGACAAGCATTCATACAGATGAATGTATGTGTGTGTGTGTGTTTTTTTTTTTTTTTTTTTTTTTTTTTGAAATATGTGATTTTTTTTTGGAATTTAAAACATGTGATGTGATTTTTTTGGATTTTGAAATATGTGATTTTTTTTTGATTTTGTAATATGTAATTTTTTTGGATTTTGAAATATGTATTTTTTTTTGAATTTTGAAATATGTGATTTTTTTATTTTGAAATATGTAAAATTTTTTTTTGGATTTTGAAATATGTGAATTTTTTTTTTGAATTTTGAAATATGTGATTTTTTTTTGGATTTTGAAATGTCCCTTGTTGAACTCCCCAGGCATTCTATGCGCATACCTAAGCTGATTTGGGTCGTTAATAGTCATTGACCATAACCCACCCGGTTAAGTCTTATGCTGATGACAATACCGTCACACCAAGCTCTGGCTCCCAACTGCTCCCGACCAACAGGTTCTTCTCAAAAACATATCAACGATAAATGATTTGCCCGACTCGGATCTCTTTCCTCACAAGTTAAGTAGTAAATGATAGACCACCCTAGAGCCCTAATGGCCAACTGCGCGACGCTAACTCGGAATTAGCGGCGGCGTACCATTCGGTAAACCGCTTGCATTGACCTAAGCCCGAAATCTCAAGGGAAATTGACATACTCTAAAAATCGGTATGGTACACAGATCAAAAGAACCTTCAACTAGACTTCACACACCTTTTCTTTTTTAAGAGGATTTGGTTTGGGGAAGTGTGACAGTTAAATTTACCATGTCATTAATTCCATTTAACTTTTGAATCTTGGTTCACTTCAACCTCACTAAGAAGAAGAGAGAACACCCAAAATAAAAAGAATGAATAGATAAGCCACTTGAGAGGATTAGGTGACTTCAGGGATTATCATTCCTCCACCCTATTGCCTGTTGGGATTCGATCTCTTTTCTTTTCCTTTTCTTTTCTTTGTGGCCTTGTTTTGAGATTTGACTTTGTAGACCTTTTCTTCATTTGCCTCTTTTTATCGACTTGACATTTAGTATGAAGGCTTTTGCTTCTTTTTGCCTTTGATGTGGCTTTTGCTTTTGATTTCTTTATTTGGCTTCCTCCTATTAAGGCGGCGGACGGGCTCGGGAGTCCTCCCGTAAGGCCACGGTTCCCCGACTTTGGCCGAATAAGAGGGAAAAATGGTGTTCTATCTCCTTCTAAGCTTGGTCTTCGTTCCCCTTGACTCATCCGTTATTTTCTCCTTAATGATAGGCGTGAGTATATGTGAGGATTTCCCCTTTTCCAAACGTCTAAAAGAAATAGAGCCAATTTATGAAAATCTAACCTTGAGCCCCACTGGCCGTAGCACCATGCCGACTATCCTATTCCTATTTGAAACAAAAGATAAGTGACCTAAGGGTAGAACTTCTTCAAGTAAACATCATCCATAGATGAGATAACTCTTGCCCCTACTCATTTACCAACTTAAATGCGTTCCCAGGATACACCTCTTTAACCAGAAATAGCCCTTCCCAATTTTCAACCAACTTATTTCTTGGTCCATAAGATTTTATGAATTTTCGTTTTAGGACCATCTCTCCCACTTCAAATTTACGTTCAATTACCTTTTTGGCATAAAATCTTGCAATTCTTTGACGATAAACTTTAGCGTGATCGGCAACAATCATCCACTTTTTTATCTAAGAGCTCCAATTGGGTCAACAAAGCTTCCCGATGTCCATCGGAATCTAAATCCTGACCCAATTGTACTCTTAGTGAGGAGATAAGGATCTCGTACGGAAGTACCGCCTCTGATCCGAATGTGAGAGCAAAATGAGTTTGATCGGTAGGAGTTCGGATTGAGGTGCGATATGCCCATAGAACATCCACTAAACGTTATGGCCAATATGTGAAATTATGTGATTGCAAGTTTTCTTTATGATTCTGATGAGAGTTTTGTTTGTTGCTTTTGCCTGGCCATTACCTTGTGGATAATATGGAGATGAATGATGTAATTGAATGCCGAACTTACTGCACATTTCCTAAAATTCCTGGGCGACGAATTGCGGTCCATTGTCGGTGACGATGTCCTTTGGGGTTCCGAACCTGGCCAAAATGTTGTGCCTGATGAACTTGATCACTGTTGAGGCTTTGATCTCAGAAAAGGCTTCTGCTTCAGCCCATTTGGTGAAGTATTCTGTAGCAGTGAGGATGAAGGACTTCTTCTTGATTTCTCTAGTTCTGTCTTCCAAGGGTCCAACAACATCAAATGCCCACATGGCAAAGGGCCATGGAGCGATCATTAGGTGAAGAGATGAGGAGGGAGCATGAATTTTGTCGACGTGAAACTGACACTTCACACAATGCCGAACGAAGATGTTACAGTCTTCCTCCATGGTGGGCCAGTAATAGAGTTTGAAGAGTTTTTGAGCTAGTGAGCGGCCATTGACATGGCCGCCACATTCACTAGCGTGTGCAGCTTCGATCACTTGTTTAGTCTCTATTTCATTCAAGCAGCGAAGAAATACTCCGCTAAGTGACTTCTTGTGTAGCACACCTCTTATAATTCTGTATCTCTGTGCCACCCGACGGATTGCCTTTCGATCTTGAGATGTGGCATATTCTGGGAAAGACCCATCCTTACAATAATTCTCAATATCAAAATACCAAAGGTTCCCATCATCAAAGTCCACCACTGGCTCTACATCGGACACCTCTAGTATCGAGACTTCTTCATCAGGAGGCTTAAGGAATTGCAGGAACCAAGGGTTAGAAAGAGAGGGAAAGTCCATTTTCTGGATCAAGATTGTTTCAGATGATTTACCTAGTGGAAATTCTAAAGAAGAAGATAGTGAAGCAAGTATATCCGCTAGGATGTTCTGGGATCTTGGGGTATGAACATAAGTGAGTCTTCTAAACCGACGGGCTACACTTTTCATCAACTCTTGATATGGCTTTAACTTGGGATCTTTAGTTCTGTACTTGTGAAGAACTTGTCTAAGGATTAACTGAGAGTCACCAATGATACGCAACTCTTTGACTCCAAGTATTACTGTTGTCTTCGGTCCTGTTAAGAGTGCTTCATATTCTACTATATTGTTGGTAACAGGAAATGTTAATTGTCGAGCCTGAAGGATGCTCACTCCTTCAGGTGACAATAAGACTGCCCCTATTCCCTTACCTTTAGAGTTGAGAGCACCATCGAAATAGAGAATCCAAGATGGACTATCATCCACTAAAGATCTCTATTCTTCATCGGGAAACTCAGTTTCGACAGGAGAAAAGATTGGTAAGGGGTGATGTGCCAGATGTTCTGCAATGGCTTGTCCCTTGATGGCTTTCTGATTTACATATGTTATATCAAATTGATTCAAGAAACTTTGCCATCTAACCAAACGATCCGTCAATACTGGCTTTTCCAAGAGATATTTGATCGGGTCCATCCTAGCCAGAAACTTTACCTCATAAGTAAGAAAATAATGCTTGAGCTTCTGAGCTACCCAGACGAGAGTTGCACACGTCCTTTCCATGGCAGCGTATTTCTTTTCTGCTTCATTGAATAATTTAAAGAGATAATACACTACCCTTTCTTTCTTCTCGTCGTCATATTGTGCCAATACTACTCTAGCAGAATTGTCAGTAGTAGAAATATAGAGCAGTAGGGGACGTCTCGCCACTGGGGAACTTTGTAAATAGTTTTTTAATTCATCAAAAGCCTTCTGATATTTCACATTCCAATCAAATTTTGCCCCTCCCTTCAGCAATTCGTAGAATGGCTTGCACCTCTGTGAATGTTGCGAAATAAACCTCCGAATGAACTATAGTCTTCCAATAAGTCCTCGAACTTGTTTGATATTCTTGGGAGGTGGCATTTCAGAAATGGCTTTGGTCTTGTTAGGATCTATCTCTATTCCTCTCTTACTTACAATGAATCCTAATAGCTTTTCCGATGATACTCCGAATACACATTTCTTAGGATTCATTTTCAGTTGGTGTTACCTTGACCTTTGCAAGACCTTTCTCAAGATTTTAGAGTGATCTTCTCGAGTCTTTGATTTTATCAAGACATCATCTACATACACCTCCATATCCACATGCATCATGTCGTGAAAAATGGCCACCATAACCCTTTGATATGTTGCCCCTGCGTTCTTCAACCCAAAAGGCATCACGACATAACAATAAGTTCCTCATGGGGTGGTAAAAGATGTCTTCTCTTGATCTTCCTCAGCTAATATGATCTGGTTGTATCCTGAAAAGCCATCCATAAATGAAAGCATCTCGTAGCCCACGGTATTATCTATCAGGACATCTATGTGTGGGAGTGGGAAATCATCCTTGGGACAGGCTTGGTTCAAATCTCTAAAATCTATGCACACCCTGACCTTACCGTCCTTTTTCATCACTGGAACGATGTTTGCTACCCACTGAGGATAGAGAACAACTCTGATGAATTTTGCTTTGTGGAGTTTATCAACTTCCTCTTTGACTTTCAGAGCCAATTTTGGATGGAGTCTTCTCAATTTTTGTTTAACAGGCTTAGCATCAGATTTTAGGACTAGCCGGTGCTCCACTAAGGACGTATCTAGTCCCAGCTTATCCTCATAAGACCAAGCGAAACCATCCGGATATTCCTTTAACACAGTTGTTATCTCAGCTTCTCCTTTGGCACTCAAATTTGCACTAATAAAGATTATCTTAGGGTCTTCCTCTGTGCCAAGATTAACTTCCTTGGTTGGCTCATCAACTGCAACTGTTGGCTCATCAAATCTCTTTGTCCCACTTACATAAGTAGTTATCGAATCCTCTTCATCCTCAGATTCTTCCTACTCATTAATTTCTCCCACTTCTAACAGATACACCCCAAGTCCATCAGATTCCAAACATTCTGTGACTTTCTCATTTTCAATTATATTGATGCAATCTTCCTGTGAGAAAGCGAACTCTTGGATTAAACTTCCACATCTATGTGCCAACTCTAAAACAAAGTGTTTGGGAACTTTTCTTCCTTTCCTTTTCCTGTGGTGTGGACCTGAAGAGGTACCTTCTGAACCTATTCCTATTCCTAAATTACTATGTACAAGCGGGTGGATGATTGATGAATTCAGCTGATGGGAAAGAGAGGTCCCTTGAACAAGGAAGCTCTCTGTACATTCATTCTCCCAATATAAAGGTTCTTCCAGAGTGATTTGGCATTCTCTCCTTTTAAAATGGGCGTATTTTTTCATGATCATAAGTGATGAATGAGAAACAATGTTGGGGAGATTCTGGTATTGGAAGAGTGATGAGTGGAGGGACTGGAGGGTGAAACAAGAATGGAATGAAAGTGAGGGGACTATGATGCTGATGGGCTAAGAATATTCCTATTCCTAGCTGTAAGGGAGACCCTTCCTCTAGAATCTGTAGACAGAATAATGCTTGGAGTCCTAGTTCTTCTTCCACTTCTTCTTTGTCACTCTTATCAGATGGATTGTCCCTCACCTGATATATCATATTCTCTTCCTCTTGAAATCCAGTGGCCCCTGAGGTAAAGTGTTCCCAGAGCATCCAATCCAAGGGTTGCCAATATTCATCTCTGTGCAGATACCCCAATCATGCTCCATTGAAATTTTCTTCATCCTCGATGGACTATCTCATTCCTTGCTCTTCTCTTCCTAATCCTTTTCTCGGATAATATTCCATCTTTATCATCATTTGCCAACCCTTTCCTTCCCTGTCCACTTTAGTCTCATTTCTGACTGGTAATGAAGCAATACCTGTCCCAACTTCTTTTTCAAACTGAGCCGAATTGACTATGGACAAAGTTTCTTCATTTCTCTTCTCAATGATAGTCATGGAGGAGATTTGTTCTGTGGTTATTGTCTCCAACATTTCCACTATAGGGGTGCTTTTGATCTTCACTATTTTTCCTTTAAATGGGAATTTGTAACATTGATGTACTATAGACGGGATTCCCATAGTCTGCTCTATCCAAGGTCTTTCCAGAATTAACTTATAGGTTGGCTCAACATCTAAAATGAAGAACTCTGAAGGCATGATTATCGGCCCAACTCCTACTTGGAGAATGATTTTTCCAGGGGAAGTCCGTTTGGAGTTATCATAGGCTGAAATAGTGGTTGAAACCCTTACCAACTCTTCTTCCTTTACTCCAATTTGTGTCAATGTCTTCATCGGGCACACATTGATGGATGCCCCAGTGTCAATCAGAGTAGAATCTACCCTTACCCCATTTAGTGTAATGGTAAGTAATAAGGGTTGCCCTTAAGTGACAGAAAGAATAGCGTGGGAAACATCTTTAGCTCAAAGATCCTCACTCACTATGACCTTTTGGAGGAATTTGAGAAGTGTTTCCTGGTGTGAGGGAGATCTTTTGATTAACTCCAAAATAGAGATCCTTGATGGGGTCTTCTCAAGATGTTGGAGAATGTCATATTCTGTAGACGTGGAGCTTGATTGAGTGTTGGACTCCTCTTGAGTCTCAGGCATCCTAGAAGGTTGTGGGATTATCCTATTCCTGAGTGAAATATTCATGGTGTTTTCAATGGGAGTACTGACTTCTTTAGGACTTGGTGTGATCAATTGAAGTAGACGGGAGTGATTAGGAGTCATGAGTGAGGATGTGGTTTGAGTCAAGAAATTCAGTGAAGGATCATGACCTGATAGTGTGGTTGGAACATGTTCTTTCTTAGGCCAGAGGAGCACTAAAGGCCTTCCTACTTCCTAGATAACTCCCACACTCATTTCCATCTTTTCACAATGATCTTCTTCATGTTCCCCATATTCTCGGACTAGTGGTCCTCCTTCATACCCCAAAATTGTTCTCTTCGGATCACCCGAGACTTTTGGCCAACTGTGAAGGTGCTGACTTTCTCTTCTTGTTCCTGTCCTGATGTAGATGGGTCTGTAACCTTTTGATGATCTGGGAGAGGAATCTGAACTATGCCAAGGTCCCGATTCCTTCCTTTCAGATTAAAGACAACAATTCTGACATCTACCCAATTAATACGCCCCTCATCATTCATGTCATAAACCCAATTTATAAATGCAAAGTAATTGTGAATGACATGTCCAGGAGTTCTGTGATAAGGACAATATTTGGAGGTATCCACATTGGGAGAAATGCCTTTCCTCTGAGGTGGAAGCTGAATGGCTTTGCAAGTCATAAGGACAAAGAAGATATCACCCAAAGATTTTGGAAGTGGGGGGTAGGAAGTTCTCTTTGGAGCAGGCCTACCATAACTGTTTGGTGGAGGAACGACAGAGTACTGCCGAGGATTGTTGGCAGGAGTGGTGGTAGGACCAGGATATATGGGTCGCCCTTTGGTTGGCTGATTAAAGGCGTTGATGTTTTCATTGGTAGTGACCCCTTCAGTGGTTGGCATAGGTGTTGCCTTCCGATTTCGAGGGCGGATGTCAAGGAAGGAAGGGAGAGTGGAATCTCTGATCTGAGTCTGTATCACTCTAGCTCTGTTGTACAATTGAGCAAAGGTGTGGAGTTCACTGAGCATTAGAATGGTTTTAAGCTGAGGTGTTGCATTATTCACAATCATGGTAATTGCCTGAGCTTATGGAATGATAACTTCAGCTCTTGATGCCATCACCCTCCATCTATTGGCAAATTGGGTGAAATCTTCATCCGGTTTCATTTTCTCTGACACTAGATCAAAAAGGGTAGGAGCCAGATTAGTCATGTGACTAAAATGATTAATGAATTTTTCAGAAACAGTGTCGAAATTGAGCAGATCTGAAGATGGAAGTGAGGTAAACCAACGCAGAGCTTCTCCTTCTAAAGATTTCTGAAAGAGGTTGACCAACAATACTTTGTCATATAGCCACTGGTGTGAATCCATAAGAAAACCCGATAGATGGTGATGTGGGTCAGTACTTCCATAATACTTTCAGTACTTCGGAGCCTTAAATCCAGGTGGAAAATATGTTGGAGGAAGTTTGCAATATTCAACTAAGGAATACGGCTTAGAAATTGTTAATGATTCAGCAAGCAATTTTATGAGGTAAGGCTCCATTTCCTGCTTAGAAATGTACTCTGGAGGTCCAACTGGTTTTGATGATGTCGGGATTGGAGAGATTGGTTGCCAGCGTGTGGTTGCAACAGGAAAAATAGGTGGAATTGAAGCATTTGGATTGGACTCCAATTGAGTCTTGCAAGGAGCTTTGTTTGAAGATGCCTGGTAAGGTGTTGCAGGATAGATATGGAAAGGCGGGATGATTGATTGAAGTCTTGCCTTTTGAGGCGATCTGGATAAGTTGCTCAGGTGTGTACCTTGGCAGCACCCTGATTAAGTCAGCATCATCACTAGGATTCTGTGTCGCTGACCTTCCAACTCTGAGACTAACTGGTTCATCCCCTCCATGGGAGGAGACCTCGTCTGGATCCTCATGACGTGAGGCATCCCCTTGATGTGTGTGGAGCAAACCTACATATGTACTAGCTCTCATGTCTTCTGTCTCAAAAGGAAATTCACTTTGGAACATGGGATTTGAAAACATGTTGTTCATTTTCCTTTGTTTTGCAAACAAGTTGAACAAGCAAAAAAATGTTAATTTAGAGTTCAGGCCTGTGTATTTTGTGTTTTGAAACTTAAAAAAAGATTTCCTATTGAATGTTCAATATACACTCGTCTCAATCTCAAGGTTCTAATAGGACTCACTCAAGGTACAACCAACTCGGTCACTGTGTAGGAATTCACGGAGTACGGAGACTAACGGAGGTTCTCTATTTGAACTACTTTTCTGCTCAGGCGGGAATCCCCAAACAGAGAATTAATCCAAAAGAGAGTCTTTCCTAGAAAAATGTGCAGAGGCTCTTCTACCAACCCCCCAAAAGGAGTATTAAATGTAAATCACATCAAAAATGAATCTCAAAACATCAAGGATCAAGAAAAATATCACTAAAAATAATTCTGAACAGGACCCACCTGGTGGCCAAATCGATGGTCGTCTGACAGATCAGAAGGCCACTTACCTGGCCGTCAAAAAGATCAGAAGGCCACTTACCTGGCCGTTAGAAAGATCAGAAGGCCAGCTAACTGGCCGCCAAACAGTTAAGAAGGCCACTTACCTGGCCGTTAGAAAGATCAGAAGGCCAGCTAACTGGCTGCCAGACATTTCAGAAGGCCACTTCACTGGCCGTCTGACAAATCAGAAGATCACTTTACTAGCCGCCTGATGTTTCAAAAGGTCAGCAATCTGGCCGTCTGAACTTCAGAAGGCCAGCAATCTGGCCTTCTGATGGCCTTGACTATAACTCACAAAAAATCTTAAAAATGAAATATTTGTAGGAAATAAATGAAAAAAATAGCGTGATAGGTACAAGTGGTCCCACTGTGATCGCCAGAAGGCTGTAGGCGCCGGAAATGACCCCGCGCTCAACTGGTGAGCGTAGACCGACCTCCGTGGCTACGAACCCAGAATAAAGAACAAATGACTTGATGAATTAAAACACCAAGAACTAAAATGGTGATCGCCAGGGTGTTTTACTTCGACTCAGAGGGACTACCTTGATCGCGAATGACACTCCAAGACCTCCATGCGCAGCAGAATTTGTAGTCTATACTCCCTTCTCCTTGGCCGGCCAAGAAGACGGGGCCTCACGCTTTGATTTTCTGCAAATTAATCATGAATTAAGACATCCATTAGACTCTTAATTAGCATAACATCCGTTCATTAAGCAAAGGAGATGTATCAATTAGAGGTGAGCTTACCGAATATGTGGGTGAGAAGGATGAGTGACCAAGTGTTATGGCCACCCACCTTCCCGTTTTTTGGTGTTTTGGATCAAAACAAACCCCTTAGCAAGGATCTAAGGTACCTAATCATGAATGCATGTGTGTGCAAAATGAATCTAAACATAGATAAAATCCTAAACTTGTGCATACATGTATGGTACTATGAAAAGAATGATAAAAATGATAAATAAGGGAGGAGAGTACCCTTTTCGACATTGGAGAGAGTGTCGCATGGGCATAAAATTGATAGCACATTCTTCCTTCTTAAAGCCTCCAAGACTCCATAGTTGTTTCCTTCCCACGAGCTCCAGAGAAGAAGTCTAATGTTAGGTTTTGAAATCACTCTTTTCTCTCTCTTTTGATGTAAAATGGTATTCTCACCCTAGTGAACCTCTTTGGCCCCGTTCCCAAGGTGAAGGAGAGCTTAAATAGGCAAGGAAGGTCGAGTTAAAACCCTAGGAAGCCCCCATTTCGTGGGTCAATGGATGAGGATAAAGAAGATTGGATAGAGATCTCTTCAACAAAATCTAAGTTAAAACCAATCAAAAGTTGACACCTAAGCCCTAAATCATCTTCGTCTTAATCCGGGTGAGAAAATGCGGAAGATATGGTCAAAAATCCAAGAGAAAGGCGTAAAAAAAAGATTAAGATAATCACGGAAAACCAACCCATTAGACGGCCAAAGTAGTGGCCGTCTGAAGGATTAGACGGCCAGGAAGGTGGCTGTCTGAACTCAGAAGGCCAACAAACTGGCCGTCTGAACTCAGAAGGCCAGCAAACTAGCCAAGAGGCCAGCAAACTGGCCGTCTGAACTCAGAAGGCCAGCAAATTGGCCGTCTGAACTCAGAAGGCTAGGAAGGTGGCCGTCTGAACTCAGAAGGCCAACAAACTGGCCAGGAGGCCAGCAAACTGGCCGTCTGAACTCAGAAGGCTAGCAAACTGGCCGTCTGAACTCAGAAGGCCAGCAAACTGACTAAAAGGCTAGCAAACTGGCCGTCTGAACTCAAAAGGGCAGCAAACTGGCCATATGAACTCAGAAGGCCAGGAAGGTGGCCGTCTGAACTCAGAAGGCTAGGAAGGTGGTCGTCTGAACTCAGAAGGCCAGCAAACTAGCTAGAAGGCCAGCAAATTGGCCGTTTGAACTCAGAAGGCTAGGAAGGTGGCCGTCTGAACTCAGAAGACCAGCAAACTGACTAGAAGGCTAGCAAACTGGCTGTCTGAACTCAAAAGGACAGCAAACTGGCCGTCTGAACTCAGAAGGCCAGGAAGGTGGCCATCTGAACTCAGAAGGCCAGCAAACTGGCCGTCTGAACTCAGAAGGCTAGGAAGGTGGCCGTCTGAACTCAGAAGGTCAGCAAACTGGCCGTTTGAACTCAGAAGGATAGGAAGGTGGCCGTCTGAAGGATGTTCAGACGACCATCTTTCTAGCCGTCTGAATGTTTAGACGGCCACTAGTCTGGCCGTCTGAAAGATCAGACGGCCAGCACTCGGGCCACCTGATGGACTTGACAAAACCTTTTTTTAAAAATGAATATTTTTGAAATCCAAATGCAAAAAATGAAAAAAAAGTTTTGAAATCATACACCCTTCTCTTTTTTTTTTTTGAAAAATGAACGTTTTATGACAACACTTTTATAACAAAAAGAAATTAAATTTCAAGGAGTCCAAATGACAAAAGATCAACACGTTGACACAATCGGTCTATGGAATGGGCCAAAAATGGGTGTCTACAGAAACCTTTCTTCTTTAGTTGGGTCACTTTTCAATTTATCACTTTCGAATAATTTTCACTTTCAAGTGCAAAATTATCACTTCCAAATATATCTTTATTACTTCCAAATTATAATTTTATCATTTTCTACACAGTTCAATTTTATCACTTTCAAATATAATTTTATCACTTCAAAGAGTATTTTTATCACTTCTTACGTAGTTCAATTTTTCTATATAATTTTATCATTTCTAAGTAAAATTATCACTTCGAAGTGTTTTAGTACTTTTAATATAATGAAATGATAAAACACTTAGAAGTGATAATTTTACTTTTGGAAGTGATGATTTTACTTGGAAATGATAAAATTACGTAGGAAATTGAACTACTTAGGAAGTAATAAAAATGCGCTTGAAAGTTATAAATTTGTGTTAGAAGTGATAAATTTTAACTACGTCGGAAATGATAAAATTATACTTAGAAGTGATAAAAATACACCTAATAATTTTTTACTTGGAAGTGGCAAATTTACGTTGAAAGTGATAAACTGGCAAGTGGACAGACTAAAATGAGAAATGTTTTAAGTCCTTTTTAAAAGGTGGTAAGTGGGAAATGACAACAATACATGCTGTTAAAAAGTTGCAGGTTTTCTTTCTTTCCATTAAAAAAGGTAAAAAAGCGGAGCAGAAAGCAGATGAAGTGTTACAATATGCATTATCCTTTCTACACCGCATACAGTGTAATAAGTATTGCTCAAAAAATAAATATGTAGGACTGGGAGCTATAAAGTGGTGAGTACATAGATGTTAACAGATAATGAATCTTAAAAGGGCCCCTTCTTTTTAGAGGAAAGGGTATCACTGCAATTGTGCTAACTTTAGGTGTGACTGAGAGTATGAGACTATTCTACAGAAGTTCTGGGAGTTTTTGAAGGTCGATGACGTGGAAGATTCAAAGGATTATTAGAGATTAGATACGACTTGATCCTTGGATCCAAACTGCTGGGTTCACTTCCCCTAATTACACCATTCTGCTGCCGCCCAACTCAATCTGAGGCACGATCCATGTCCTCACACTGCGTGGATTGTAGTCTGAGCCAGGAAACATGGGTTTGTTGATCTGGGTTTTCTGTGCTAATGGCCTCAAGAACAAGTTGATCAGTTCGGAGGTTACCCAAGTGTACTGTCCAAGTTTTGACTGAACTGTTATAAAGAAAAGAAGAAAAAGAAATCCCTCTTGCTACATCTAATGATCCACAGGATTTAGCAAAATATTTTAACCAGTTCCTTGTCTAATGTTAACCCTGTATAGGGCAGATGACTTCCGACTTAAGGAGGGAGGACCCCACCGCTTCCTTTCACGTGGAGAAGAGATGCCAACTATTCCGTAACAGTGAAATCTTAAGTTTAACGTCTAAGATTCACCGTAATATTAAGGTGATATTTTGTATCATCTTAAATGGATATGATATTTGGAGGTGGTGTTGTACATCTCGTAGCTTGGTCTTTTATGAATATGAATATGAGAATGGGTTTTCCTTTTGATTGTTCTTTCAAGGGGCTTCTAACCAAGGAATTTGAGGTCAGATTTTGATCCAGACTGACCCTGGTTGGTTGCGGTTCCAGTTAGGCAGAAAGCCCGAAACTAGCTGGTTCAGCTGGTCTTCAATTGCATGCTTCTAATCAGGATGTAGATGCGGGTGGGAGGTAGCCAGGGTGAAATTTCCTGTATGATATTTAAGGGTCTTTCTTGTGCTTTCGGAGTAGTCTCAAGTCTTCTTTTTTTTTATCAGTTGCGTCACCTCTATTTATTACCCACATTTTTTAATAAAAGAGAAAATGGCTACAATGTTTAATTGCCACAACAGCTCATACTCATGTAGGGGTTGTTTGTTTTAGTGTAAAACTTTGTAAATCCTCGGTTTCATAATCACTGGTTTCAAAACAAGTGAAATTTTCTTCATTTTAGAATCAGAAAATGTTTGTTTGATTGTTTGTAAAATAAAACAAGAGGAATACTTTAATCTTTTTGTTTTGATTTGCAGTGGGCCTTTGTTGTAAATTAAAATAAGGAAATTGGGCTGTCAAGTAGACAGTCAAGCTCCAGACATGATTTTACTTTACATTGTTTTACATCATCCCAAACAACTGAAAACACCATAAAATGAAATAATTGTTTCAAATTATGTTGTTTTATGCTAAAACAAACAACCCTCTAGGACGAGAGTGCCGAGCTAAAGATCAAAGTAAATGAGCCTGTTCTAGATAGCAAGGATGGGTTAAACGAAGTGAATGTGCCTGCTCTGCGGTAGCAAAGAAAGTGGGCTTATTTGGTTCAGGGTAAGTGTTTTGAGTGTTTTACAAATGGGCTCTGGTGATTTGGCTGTAGCAGGTGAGAGTCCATGGACTTTATTGGGTTGCTTGATAATGGAGCATCAGAGGTGGGTATGTAAGTTTCTTGTTTGCAAAGAGTGGAAAATAGCCGAAGGAACGTATTACCATTACTAGACTAAAAGAATCTGCAACTAATCAGAAAGACACCACCTTTCACTCATGTGCATAATCCCCATTTGATGCGAACATGCATCCAAGGACTTCACACTACGTACACTTTGCCCTCATGAACTCTCCCCACACTAAGCATATGCCCACCAGTACCCCCTCCCTCACCCCCACCAAGCCAGCCCGCCTGAAAACATGCCTCCCTATTTCCCACAACCCGGCAAAGCCGTTGAACCAAAGATAGCCCAAATAAGCCCCTCGACGAGGCCCATCGGCAAACATGGATGCTCGAAATCCACAGGAGGTGGTGTACGCAGGGGGGGGGGGGGGGGGAGAGCGGTGACTACCTTCCAGTAGCCAACCTCCTCTGGAACCCTCCTATCTTCGGACGAATGCGTCTGGAGGAAAGGGCGCGACGAACACTGTAGTGTCAGTTGGTGGGACGCTTCTATTTGACGGCACGGTCGGGCGCTGCTGCTTCACAAAAGTGCGCCCTCTGACGAGAAGAAGAAGGAAGGCCCTCGACCTGCTACACACGCTTTCTAGCTTCCACGCCTGTGACTGGTTCGGGGGCAATATGGTCATATGGGTTAGATATGGCACCGACCAACAATAGCAAAAATAAACCCCAACTTTTCCGCTTCAAGAATCGCTGCGGCATGTCCAGCCTGTACAAGCATGGCATACCAAATTCATTATTCACTCCAAAATACTGCAAACAAATGCGCCCTCAGACTTCGACTAGGCGTGACCTACAGATCTTCATGCTGCTTATAGGAGTTTTCTGTAATCTTATGTGGATTCTGGGGATGAATGGTGGAGCTCTAATCTTTGGGCATCTTCCGTGCATTCCCGTTGGCTCACGTCTAAGAGTTCCCAATAATTTCACCTACTGTAGAGTCATAAAAATTGCGAACTGCTTTAATCTTACATCGGATATTGTAAAAATAAGCGTATGCTTATAAGTAGAACGCAACCTCTCTTCTCAACAAGAGTTATTTTTTGAGGAAAAGGACAAAAATCTCACCTTTGCTCTAGGAACAATATTTTGGGGAAGGTACGCAAATTTTCATGAACAATATTTTGGGGAAGACACAAATTTTCATGCATCCACAATGGTGCCGTCAGCGGGTCAAAGGGGTATATTACTAGTTAAATGAAAGGCAGCTATCTTTATTTGACTAAAAAAAGAAAGAAAAACAAAAGACGGCGTATCTTCCGTGTTTCTCTCACGTACCTTATTAGGTCACAAAGAGAGCGTTCGATGGCTCATTCATTAATTATAGACCGGAGAAAATGTGGCACCATTTTCATGAGGACAAAAACTGGGTAAAGGGGTGGAAAGTGCATCTCCCTCTTTCAGTGGGCTTGATTCTTAGGTGATTGGGGCAAATTAGAGGAGTGAGAAATTATTGAGGGATATCGAACACAACATAGTTACCCAAGCAAGTCTGATGGATCTTTGAAATTATTAACAGCATATAAATTGGATGGCTAAGATTGGAGCATGAATCCAATGGTTGTTATTAGCTCTGGACAGATGGAATATACCAAGAATATTCCATTATATCAAAATTATATAATAGTATAGATAACCAAAATGACAACATTTTTATTCGATTAGGAATTTATGACATCAAATTTTAAAATGTGTTTAATTCTCATGGCACTTCTAGAATGTGTTATTTTCGTTGAACCTTTTTAAACAGCGACCTTGGTTTAAATTAAAAGTGCTTGCAAAATCTCAAAAGATTGAATTCAAGATCATAGTATTGATAAACCAGAATATGATATATCAATATTGGATTGTCTTGCGGATCAATGAGATCAAATTCAGAGAACTTCAATCATCATAAGACTTACAACTCAGTTGATATTAAACCAAATTGAAAACTCCGTATCTCTCACTCTCGGCTTCTTCATCAAGAGAAAGCGCATCAATCAAAAAGATCTCCTTTCAGGAGGGGAAAACTGGGAGATTTGCTGCTCTCTGAGTCTTATAAAGGAATATTAAAAACAAACTCTCCCCTAGAATCTTTATTTATGGAAAGGGTCTAATAGGTCGGATAGCTTCTGCTATCCATTTTTCCATTTGGATTTTTTTTTGCTCCCAATGTTTTGAGAAATCCTGGCGATTATGTATCTGCAAATCCAATGTCCACACTGCCCCATGTTGCGCCGGAATGGTATTTCTAATCGGCTATCTTATCAGGTCTAATTACTATAGCTGTTCAAATCCACAAACTTATAATGATAATGATGAAGATGATAATAATGATAATAATAATACAAAAAATTAAGTTAGCCCCCCGCCAAAATCCTAGCAACGCCCCAGCAAAGAAGCCATAGAATCAGAGCTAACAACCATTTCATAAAACACACTACCTGCAGAAGGAACAAGATAGGTAGCTTACACGACAAACCGCTAGTCCAGCATCCTGAAGTGAACGTGACTGAGATCAATGGACATGACCTAAACAGATCTTGAAAAGTGTAGCATTTTTTGCCTTTATTCCTCACACTACAATTTCTCTGTACACTTAACCAGTGGTCCCTGTTTCATCATATAAAAGCAGTGAAAAAATTGCAGCACACACAAGCCTGTCTGATCCTGTTTGATTGGTGAACCGGATAGGAAAGGAAGGGGGCGCAGCAACCATATGCCATCTGATCCCACCAATCAGAGACAGTTGTGCACTGCACCAGCGCAGCGGCAGTGAAACAAATATTTTCCACGAAAGAAACTTCAGTCATTCTCTTAGCAATATGAGGCAAACTGTCATGCACGGGGGAATGAAAAACCCTCAAAACAAGGTGAGGTGGAGCCTTCTAAGAGAAGTAGACCTTTCATCTGTCATTCTAAGAGTCAACTTTCAAAACCAATTAATACAGGTATTAAGAAATAAAAATAGACTGTCAAGAGACTTTGGAAGGGAAAAAAAAAAATCCAGGCAGCTGGCTGGTTGACCTTTTATTAACTCATTTATGGTGTGTAAATAAAAGAAGGATCCCAAAATTCTAATTTACAGATAATTTCCATCATCAGTTCATTTGATCATCTCCAATATAAAATTGTATCAGTGAAAAGTATTGTCAAATCTATTTGCTCAAATAAGTGCATTGCTGCATTGGTGATGAAATTGCCATCATTGGTCCAAATGAGCATCCATCTAGTATAGTAGGTTGCAGACTTGAAATGAAGCCCGAGGGCTTTGGAATACCAAAGGATGTACATGTCACTTGACTGCATGGAAGATGGATCCATATTAAACAGACAAAAAAGAAAGAAATCCTTGAACCAGTATAAGAATATGAGTGGATGCTTGTTTACCTATTGCTAGCATAAGGTGATGACAACGAAGTCCTGACTGATATATCATCTGTTCTGTACTCTGGAGATATCAGAGGCCAAAAGACTGCAATGCAAAAGATATTATAAGATATTAGGCGGCCATTCTTTGTTTCTAATGCTGAGATAAATGATCTATGACGCAAAGCAGTGCCTTTTAGATGGCTGAGATTGACATAAGGACTGCAATATTTTGAAACATGAGTTCTTAGCAAGCTATTATTATACCATACATATCAAAGATTGTGTACCCACTGTGAGTTACTTAAAAAACCTTGAAAACAGCAACATGATTAGGAAGCAAAAACTGAATTTTGTTGAACATTATATTCTAAAAGTTATTAAGAAAAACTAATGTCATATTGTATCATTATTCAATAAACTTTTCTTTTTAAAAATATTTTTTGGTATAAAAATATATAAGGATAGCTATATACGATTAAGAATATGCTATTCTTTATGGTTTCTGGGAAAAAAGAATAAACCCTTTTACATTGTACAGCAAGAATGCCTATTTTAAAATTCCATACAAAGTGTCAATGTTAGTATGGAAGAACAGTACATTATGCATTTATCAATATCTTAGGGGAGTTAAGTTCCTTCAAAAAACTGAAAGGATAAGCATCTTCTGCTAACCTTACAAAGTGCTAAATCAATACTCAGGAATGAATAACATGCATCTATCAACATTTTTAAAAGAACAATGATACATGAGGTTCTCTGAAATGTACTATGCATCCTCTTGCAAAGATGAGTATTTCCACTTGACCTTTCTGTAGGTGCTATAATTACTTATTGACAGAGTTTCAGTATGAAGAAGACAATAATTAATGCGGAAGTCAAAATCTATTCTCACAGAGAACTGCAGATCATTTTTATTCTTAAAAAAATGTTTCTAAAATCTTTCAGTTGTCAAATATGCACCAAAGAAAAAAAAATTGCACTGTTTACATTGCTGAATTAATATTTTCTTTACCAAGGCACAAGTGGACCATTGGCTGGGGAATGCAAATATGCCAGGGAAAAAATCTAACATGAAATTACAGTCATGTCAGTAAAGTTTTTAGGCCCGCCTAAAAGTAATGCTTTTAGTACCAGGGAATTGAATTAGCAACAGCAACAATTTTCGTCTAACCAGTAAAAAACACTTTGGGCAGGTAGTATATTACCTAAAGGTCAAGGGAGTTCAAAACCATCCTCTACAGTTGAAGAACAAAAAAATCTTGCAACATTAAAAAAAAAAAAAAAAAAAAAAAAGGCTAGAGGCCTACACAGACCGGATGCAAAGCTGCTAATATATGTTCTACGATTTTTAGCTGGTCCAGCCATTCTATATGAAGCAGTCGACCTACACCCAGAGTAGAGAAAAATGCGGTTCTAGCTGAATCCAATATCCACAGCTGGCCCATACAGCTGTTAATAATGCTTGGAACTGATCTGATATCAGTAGCTTCTATCCAACAAGGGATTAGGATCAGATTTCTATCTGGAACTGGCCAATCTCTGACACAGATCCACCAATCCAGAGTAAAAATGAGAAAAAAAAGGAAATAAGAGAATATTAGGAAAATAAGTAAAATAGGAGAACAGGATCCTTTATCTTCTCCTTTCCTCTCATCCATTGTTCCTTCTTTCTCCACCTTTCATCTTCTTTTGTTTAACTCTCTTTCTAATCTCAGGGGGCCAGAGATCAAAGTCAAAAACAGGTCAAACTACATGCACAGCTGTTTATACAGCCAATTCTGACTAGATCAGACAGTTTTGGCCTGAACGATGCAGGTTTTGATGGAGAGTTGAGCAATTTTTTGGGCTATGTAGCCTATGTTTCATAGCTAATGCTCGGTTAGATTCTTAAAGTGTGTGTCTAACTAAGCAATGCTTCTTTCAACATACTTCAAGATCACAAAAACCATCTGAACTGTGATCGGTTGTCAGCATGGATTGATTTCCATCATTTAAAAGCAAGTCCAAATACCTAGCATAGAATTATATGTCGCACCTTGCATGACAAAACAAAGTACAAGGGGTTACCTGACTGCACAGAATGGTCTTGAAGCCCTGAGCAAAATATTACATCCTGTATATCATTATATTATGAAAATTTTCAGATCAAAGAAATAATAAGCACACTAAGTTGTCCCATAAAAGATAAAAATGAACAGATTAAAAGAAACCCTATCTGTTCTAATCTTTGGTCACATACATATTATTCATATAGTATAAAGAACATCTTTTGGATGCCTGTGTGGATGTTGGACAAATGGAAAACCCAGGAACATGGTAGAAACCAACCTCTTTTCCACGTTGAGAGGCCTGATGTACAGCATCTGCAGTAAAAACCATAATTAGATATAGTCATGTGCTTTTTACTTCTCAAGAACAAAAACATAAGCATGTGTATAAAGTGGCATCGAACAGAAGAATTATTAAATCAACAAGGAATTTAGCTAAAGCAACATCTCTACTTTCTAACGATTCAAGTATAATGGTATGCAAACATGGCCATATACCAACATAGTGATCCTTCAATTTAGGGGCTGGGTGCAGGCAGTTCTATATAATAGATGCATCTCTGTACATTAGCACGGTACCAACAGCTAATGCCAGTTACTAACCCAATTAAGGTTACCAGTATGGGGTGAAAATATCCTACATGACCAAGTTATGTATTATCCAATGAGGATGGACTTCAAATGACTAATTGCCAGAAATTTCTGACGTTGTAGGTACTTTGGAAAGGACAGTGCGCTCACACACTGCCAAACGTGATAATCAGGTAGAGGAAGGAACAAATGTTGATTGGACATTAGGCCAACAGCCAGACGTGAACTTGCTGAAATCCCTCAAGCTTCTGGGCATGCAAATCCTTCAAATAGTTTTTTTCAATGTGGAGGGCACCACAAAATTTTATAATTAAATAAGTAAAACCTTCAAATATTAAACAGAACCCAGATTAAATCTTCGTGGTCACCAAGGACCAACAGTCAGGTGTTGGTGCTGCAGGGCTGTCAAAAAGATGAGATTACCCACTATGTTGCATGTGACCCAGAAAGCCAGTTTCAGGTATACTCAAGCCAAAAATAACATTGATTATGGTTCCGAGATTTGAAACTACATGTCGTTGGGCAAAATAAAACCCAGTAAGCATGCAAAGGAATCTGTCAACGTGATTCATGAATGAATTAACAAAAACAATTAGATGTGGTTGTGGCAACTTCTTTACCTAGATTAGAGACACTGGGCTTCACTGCAAGGGTCAAACCAAGGAAGCAATCATCCTGCTCAGTGCCAAAGTCCCATAGATTCAGTTCAAGTTTCGGCTCTCTTCCTGCTGCATTAGAGTAGAAGTTATACAAACAAAAAAACCTTAAATGCATAATGAAACATCGACAGATGTTGATACAAACACACACACACAACGAATACACAAAATCTGATGTTATACACACCCATTAAGCTGCACGAATCACCATTGTCACTTGCTCTTGGCAGAAAAGGAGGGTCCTTGATTGGATAGGGGATCCATGTCCCTACCTGATACAGAAGGACAATTATGAGGCAGCCCATTCCACTAAAGGGAAAAAAAAAAAAAAGGAGTGCAATAAGTAAAAGGTGTCACACATGAAAGAATGGATGCTGCAATGTTTGCTCAGCAGTAGGCCTCCTCAGTGGATCCCAGGAGCAAAGTCTCTGTTAACAATATATTATGAGGTCAATAGTAAAAGATCCAATGTCACCAGGCTCAAGAAATGCAGAAAAAAGAGAATATCCAACACACCAGGATTAAATCAATTGCTTCTGAGCTAGCATTGGGAATGACTTCCAAGAGGTTGGCTGGTCTTGTCTGCCAAAATAGAAAGAAAAAGCAAGTTAAACAAAAATCATCTTGGATCAAACATTTACGTAAACTCTGATATGGCTCACCTGAAGAAACCTGAAATTGATCGACTGTGACAGTATAATCCCTTCTGGCCATGTGCTATAATCTGGGCTCCCAAGAATACAGCATATTTTATGTATTTGATCGGTTTCACTGCAGAAAATTTGACTAGTTAAGTTACTGAAAGGGAAAGAGCTTCAAACTCCTACATCTAAGGACAGGTACGTCCAACATTTGAAAGATCAGCCACGGTGGGTTGGAATTGGCCACACAGGGTTGGTGCTTGGCCATGTGATGCACTTCCAAACTAGCCTCTACAACCATGCAATCATGTCTGGGAACCAGTTTTGCATGACTGGAGCACTCACCGCATGCCCCAGTAGGACTGGAGCAGGGTGGCAGAAGCCATATCAGGCTATGGTTTAATTGTCCAGGGGCAAGCGGCCAAAGCAATGATCAACCCGTCAACCCGTCAACCATCTCCATTGAGACATGAGATGATCCAACCCCCACCCAAATGAATGTTTACAATGGCCACAACGAAAGGGGCAACGGTTAACTACACTTGAATTTGCTTTGCATGGTCAGAGCACCCACTTCATGCCCAAAATTAAACTGAAGCAGAGTTCAACTGTCCAATTTCTCAAGGACTCGTGGCCAAGACAAAGACCAACCCATCAGCCATTTCCATTGATACCAAACTTGTTATTTTCCCTGGATGCTAACAATGTCAAATAAAGAAGGAAAGACCAATATCTCCACTTTTCAATGAAAGGACGAAGATAACATAAAAGAAAGTTGCATAAAAGTTCATGCAATTTATTTATATATCCCCCCTCCCTTGGTTCCCTCCCGATGAACACTATCCCTCTCTCTCCTCCCTCCTCTGTGTGTGTGTGTGCGCGCGCGTGTGTGTGTGTCCCCTCCCTGCCCTCTCCTGCCCCTGCAAGATGACTCCTGCCTCCTGGTTGCAGACAAAGTGTTCACACCTACATTACCAACAGCTTGATACCAGCATCGCCGGCAGCTCAATGATGTCCATGTCAGCCACTGCCTGACTGATGTTGTTATTGGCTCAAAGATGTCCATGCCACCCTCCTGTGCTTTATGCTACCACTTGATGCCATATTCAAGTGGATATGCACAATGAAATTTAGGATCCATGTGAAATTTAACTTTCAAGGTTTTTTTTTCTTGTTTTTTTGGTTTTGATTTTTATTTTCACTGTCCCGACACCAACCTACAATGGAGCAAGCATGGAGCAGTTGGATCAAGTTGGAATGCATGGACTGATGTTGGGTCAGGGCTGACCATTCATGACTTGGATCTTGTACTTGGAAGCTTTGCCTATCACTTTCCATAAAGCAGTCCTCCCTGCCATCTAACTAACACCTTACCAATCAATCATAGTTGTCAACGCAGTAAGGGGACCTGAGGCATACGTGAGTTCCCTGAGTGTCTAAGCACTTAGGCGCCTGCCTAAGCAGTGCCTAGGTGGCACCTTCATGATCAAGAGGTGGGGGGAAGGGGAAGGGGAAGGGGAAGGGGAAGAGGGAGAGGCACTCATAGACATGGAGACAAACACTTGAAGAGAAGGGAGAAGAAAGGACGGGCATGTAGAAAGCTTAAAAAGGGTGAGAGGATGTTAATGGCTATGAGGGGCTCCAAGTTTGTGGAGATAGGCACGTGGGGCTTGTTGCCTCATTGTGGCCATCATAGAAAGAGGAGAACATATAGAAGTGCTCATCGCGGACGTCAAGATTTGTTAGGCGAGGAGAACAATGCCAAAGAAGACAGGATGAAATACTGAAGAAGACAAGATGAAGGGGTATTAAGACCTAGGATCCAATCATCCACATAATCCAATTTGTATTAGGCTTGGGTCCTAATGGACCCGATTTGATTGGTCCATGAACTAGACTAGGCGTTGCCTAAGCATCTAGGTGCTCCTAACCGGTGCCTAGGCATGCTTTTTTCAAGGCCAAATTAGGCATTTAACTACCTAGGCCTTGTCACCTAAGCGGTGTGTAGGCATTGCCTAGGTGTAAGCCTTGACAACTATGCAATCAATAAATGCTTTTCACTTTCCAGAAAGTAGTCCTCCCTGCCATCTAACTAATACCTCAAGCTATCACTCAACAAATGGAAGATTGGTGAGAATATGGTAGCTGGCTGGAAAATATTGCCCAATTTTGGGTCCTTGATATCCAAAACTGACTCCAAAATGAAGGATATGCTTTAATATGTCAACAACAATGAAATGAAAATGATGATGACAACAATGATAGTAGTGGTAGTGGCGGTGGCAGTAGTGATGATGAACTATGTTGGGCTACTCTAGGATGGATGGACTTAAGTAACTAGCAAATGACATGACTCATACTTGCATCCCACTAATCTACCTTTACGGTCTGCTGTTTTCTGAAGATTCTTCTATTTTTAAGCAGGCTTCCCTTTCTAGAAGATTTATCCTTTAAGCTCCAGCCTTCCCTGCTTGGGATAATCTCTGTTTTACTCTCTTAATGGAATAGTCTTATCATCTGTATTATTCAGTGTCCAGTAGAAAGCTCTTACTCTTCAGTCCAAGGTTGAGCTGCTGGCATCTCTCTGTGTTTTGCTTGAGGCGCTTTGTCCCCAGTGTACTGTATACATTTTTTTCCGATGAAATCTGGCATTCCTGTCACCTTACCCCCCCCACCAAAAATAAGAAAAGAAAAAGCTCTGCAAACCCAACCTCATGCACAATACCCTTATGTATGCATGCAAAAGAGAATAAACAACTACTTCCATTTTATTTGAAAAATAGAGACTTAAGCCTTTACCTTTCACCAGGAAAAAGTGGAGACAATGTGAAAAGTTCAGCAAGTATTGCACCAACTGCCCACAGATCTGAAAAACCATCCATTTTCATTAATGATATAAAATAAAATACTCCGTATGCTAGTAAACGAAGATATTCAGGATGCTAGATTCTTCATCCCTCATTGACCATAACGCATTTTGCATAAAATTATAATCCGTTGGTTTATTCACATTTTGTGCTATACATGTACTATATGGATGTAAAAGTACTTCGTAGAAAATGCTGCCACTGAAGTAAAATTGTACAAAAATAAAGGGATTACAACATGTACAGAAAATAATTTACAGGCTGCATGTTAAGTGGACAACCTAAATTTTGCTACATAGGCTCTATTGTGTGATGGTGTTCTTTGCGAATGTTTTCATGGGAACAAGAGGTAACTTGATTTGAAAAGGAATGATGTTCGGAATGAACAATGAAAAACACAGATAACGTGCAACTAACCATAGAACAGTGTTTCTGCATATAAGCAAGAGAATAAAAATATACATGGCACATTACATCTGCCCAGTAAAGAATAATATAAGATTTACCAATTGCAGGAGTGTAGGAGGATGATTGTAACAGGACTTCTGGGGCTCGGTACCTTGTCCACATAGTCAAACACAAACATAGTATAAAGGTTAATATTTTTTTGACACTTCTACTAATATGCAGTGAAAGTTAGAAAAAAAGGTGAAGGCAGTCGAAGAATACAGACCATCGTGTAGAAACATATTCAGTGTAAGGAGGCTTTGATGCGACTTCTCTTGCCAATCCAAAGTCAGCAATCTTTATCGTTTCATTTGTCACAAGCAAATTCTCTTAATGAGCAAAAGAAACTCTAGTCATAAACATGACATTTCAAAGATTGAATCACATGTGGGAAAAGCAGAACATGATGCAAATACCAGGTTTTAGGTCCCGATGGAAGAATCCATTCCTATGCATATAGGCAAGTCCTTGCAACACTTGAGACATAAAGCCCCGAATCTCTGCCTCCGAGAAAGGCATTTGTCGATCTCTCATCACTTGGTACAAATTATATTCCTGTGTAAACATGTTCAGAGGAAATCAGGAATTCAGCATCTACATATTTGATCAAAAAATAAGCATAAAGTTACACAAAGTAAAAATAGACATTAAAAAGTATACATAAGCCAGTGTACTAATGTGATGAGGAATCATGAAGAAAAGTTAGTGATCTGCATTTACATGAAGCATCCATGACAAAGACCATGACCCTCATCAGCCAAAATCACTTCTTCCAGCAATGAATGAGATACCCAACATGTGTGCGAACCACAGCATGACACTAATACTATCACATTGAAACAGAACCAGTAGTGGTCTACTTAAAGAGGCCAATACATGCTGACTGGGACAATCCTAAAAGATTAACATCCAACATGACATGGACAACTTCCATGCATCTGCTTTGGAATAAAGAATTTCAGTTTTCCCGCTGCAAAAGTAGTTCATTTCATAGCACGGTTTGCCGTATTGCCCGGATCATGCTGACTCGTACGAGTCGACTTGTATTTGGACGAGTCCAATGACCGGATCGTACCGACTCAAACATATATAATGGGTTGCTTTAAATTGTGTTTTTTCCCATTGGATAAGTAAATTACACTTTTTATATCAAATAATAGGCTACATTTCTCTAAAATATGGCTTAAACTCATTTCTTTTAACAAATTAATTGGCTCGACTCGTACGAGTCGGACCAAGTCGGCTCGAGTCGGATTCGTATCTGGCCGGACCCAATCCGATCTGGATCCCTGAGCCGGCGAACCTTGTATCATAGTACCAGCCACAAAACTTTCCCATGCATCTTCGCTTTGCTGCAAGGATTTAGGGACCCAATATTAAAGCTGAGTGCTGTAGTGGCCTGGCACCAACTCCAATGTAATAAAGCAGCATTCAGGCCCAGGATATGATGGATGGTAAGGTCCTGTACTCAATATCTTTAAACAATTTTGCTAGGCAAGGGACCCACATTAGAGAAAAATTCAAAAGTTGCTAGGTTTGAAGGGTCTCTAGATGAAAAGGGTAGTGGGCAGCAATTTGTCATCCTATGTAGTTAAAGGCAAGGGACAAGCAAGGTAACTAGGGATCCCCTTAGTTTCAAATGCCTAGGTAAGATCCAAGGCAATGCCCCTGCAAAACCCTCCTAGGAAAGGGAAAAAAAATCCCTGTGGAAGGAATAATGGTAGTATGAGGGAAGCAGAGAAAACATCCAAGGAAATGAAATATAAGGTTTTAGGAACCAAAAAGTAGGGTCAATACAAGCAGACTAGTTCATAGAATGCAGCCATTTGTGTAGTGAGGGCCCTAGGAATCATGTGGAATACAAAAAATAGTATCATGTACAAAAAAAGGCATTAGGCATTGTTAAAAAATGCATTAATGTATGTTTGTATGTGTGGAGGAGAGATAGTTGAGTGCAGTGAATGCAAGGTGAGGCAAGGCATTCTTGGCTAGCCTTGGCTTGCCTCATCACCTAGGTGAGCCAGGCAAATGCCTTTGATTACATAGATTTTATCAAGGGAAAACACCATATGGTAGCATTATGGGAAGGAATTCAATGCACTAAAGTTGAATACAAAAGGATTCGTAGTCCAAACATGCCATCAAGAATCTTAAAAAAGAAAAAAAGCAATAGTTGGCCTTCTTGCAGCAGCCTATATAAATCTATATTGGCCAGAATAGGGTCAAGGCATATGCCAATTAGTTAATCCGATTATAAAACTTAAGACTGGACAAAGAACACAATTGCTCAAGCCCTCACCATGTACTCAAAGACAAAGAAAAGCTCGTAATGCTCGTTAACAATCTCCTTCAATTTGACAATGTTTGGATGATTCAGTTTGTGAAGACACTGCAAACATTTAAAAAAAATAAAAATTAATGCAAATTGACTAAGGAGCAAATTAAAGAACTGCATCACCTGGAATGGCTTGAGATAGGATTGAGAAGAAGCACACCTTCACTTCCCGTAAATTTATGCACTCTTCCCAGAAATAAAACTTTCTCTTCATCTTCTTGATGGCAACCTGAATTAACATATAAAACCAAAATATAAAACAAAACCATTAGGAGAATGATGAGCTTTCTATTTTGATATGGCAATACCAGATGCATCATACAGGGCAATAAGCCTTCTAAGAGGGGGACTCTGTACTTACAATCTCATTAGTATATCGATTAAGTGCCTTATAAACGCTTCCACAAGTTCCATCTCCAAGCTCTTCCATAAATATATATCTGAAAATCAATTGATGGAATAAAATGAAAATGGATCCTACCAAACTACTAATGGACATTGCTGGATATCGAAAAACAGGTAAAACGTACTCACTTTTCCATGATTCTATTCTCATGCACTGAGCTACCAATCTGTTAATGTAATAAATGGAACACAAGCATGACTCCATACGCCAGCCATGCAGCGTGTTTCACATGCCCGTCTGTGAAGAATGCTGCTAGAGAGAAGCAAGAAATATTGGAAGCGCAGGCCCAACTCTCATGGTATGAGTGACTAAACATCACCCAGGCCAAGATGGGAAAGTATGTTTGCAGCTCCTTCAAGCTGCAAAAAATTCGTATCATCTGCATATAAGTTGAGGAAGTGACATCTATAGCACTGCCCTGGATGGAGAAATGTCTGTTTTAGTTTGAGGAAAACCCCAAAAGATGGTTGCTAACATCATTTACCAGGATTTTCATCCATTTGTCACACAACCATCATTGGAAGGTAAGCTGCAAATGAGAGGGGGGGAGGAAACATGACATCAGTGCAGACAGTCGGAAAAGTAATCCTTTTAAGTGATACAGTTTAGTCTAAGTTAATAAGAAATAAAACATAAGATAAAATTTCTCTGCCCACAGCTGTCTCATATTCAAGTAAGTAAGCGGCTAGTGAGATTGATAACCTGCAAGATAAAGGGTGAGAAGATCTATGCACAGAGAACAACAAATTATACATGCATAATATATGCATACACATAGTGCAGTGAAGAGATCAGTACATGGATCATAAAGCGCATCCATTTGCCACTACAGAAGCAGAACGAAGGGTCCAGAATCCAACCCACACATGATGTTATATAATCCACCAACGATCATAGCCAAATTGGGTTTAGATAGATCAAAACCGAGGTTTCCCCACAGTCACCCAATCAATTCCGGCAGGTACTCGACAGATTTCAGAAGAACGAAAACGAACAAGAAAAGCTACCACGAGGGTCATGACACCCCCAAAGAAACCCACAATCCAGATCAGCATTCCCATGAAAAGTAAGAAACCAACATGAAACAGTCCACTACAAATCCGGAAGAAAACGCACATTCAGAGAAGGCGGCAAAAATAACATATAAGAGGAAACTGATCACACATTATTGCACCATCCCGATATCTTTGCCTCCACAAATTGAAGAAACCAAAAACCACTCCTCGGACCGAACCGAAGCTGAAATTTCCACGAAAATTCCAGTTACACTGGTCAGAGGAGGGGATCGGAACGCCCCTCGGAGCCATTGCCGACCGTCCACAGCGAGGAACCGATCGAATCCCCCCAAGAAACGGATCATGCATTCAACAGTGGAGTTAATGGCGAGAGAGATAGATAGAGAGAAAGAGACGGGAGAAGCTGCTCACCATTGCTGACACAGCGAGAGAGGAGACGATCCCCATGGAGGCGATCTCTGCAACAAGAAGAAGAAGAAGAAGAAAGGGGAAGGAGAAGGAGCAGGAGAGGAGAGCCCCTCTGGTTCGATTCTGTTTGGGGGAAGGGGAGAGGTAGAAGGAAGGGAAGATGGTCCCCGCTCCACACCGAAAAATTGTTTTTCTACTTTTTTCTATTTTTTGGTTAAGTTACGCTTATGCCCCTGTACTTGTGGAGAATTACACGAGGAAACGGAGACTTGGAGGAAAAGGAAGAGGGGAAGACGGAGACGGAGACGGAGCATCGAAAGCGCACGGGGGCCGCGAGGGGGGAAATTTCTGTGGGCTGGGGAGAGGTGTTTTGGTCACTACGACAAAGTTTCCTGCCGCTGTCGCTTCCCGTGTGGGGCCCGGCCCATGGGCCGGCAAAACCGGCAGAATTTGATCCTTCCGGTGAGTCTCGGGGGACGCTTCGTTTGTACAAACTGCAAGGTGTCGCCGTCTCAGAGGTTGACATGAAATGATGACGTTTCCGGACGTCATCTGCAAAACGTGGCTCCTTTTGTTTGGTTTAATCGCACCAAAACATATTGAGCGTGCAACACACTTGCGGCGTGGAAGAAAACGACGTTTACAAAGCGCCGTTAACGATTTTATTGTGGTTTAACCTTAACTTTATCTTATTTTATATTCTTGGTATCTTATTTTATATTCTTGGTATATGCCTCGCTGCAATATTGATTTATTTTTATTGGGGCAACATATTAGAGTGGATAAGCATGATATAGCTGGGCGGAGTGGGACCCACCCAAAAGTCCAACGCAGATTGGTGGAATTGGCGTCTAGTCAGACTTGCTGGTGATCTGCAGAATCTGCAGGGAACAGACCGATCCAACACATGGCAACCGTCGGATCCAAGAAGGCCATCTTTGTACTTTAATAAGGGCCGTCTGATCAGAATCAGACGACAGTAGCACCACCGCACCAGATTCTTGTAGAACTGGAGACACGAAAAGGCACCATGGGTTCAAATTTTGAAAGACACCCCCCAAGGAGATGAGACATAAAAGAAACCTTACATCCACAAGATGATCTTCGGACCAGGAGATGTTAGGGCCAGCTAGTTCTTGCAGGGGAATAAATTTGGAGAAGAATATTTTTTTATGTATGAATTATTCTTTTATTTGTTAATTTTTTGTTTAGTAAAAGATAGAGAAAATAAATAATTTTTTTAATAGGAAGGTGAACTATTTCACTCTTTTTCTTTTATTCGAAGGAAAGTCCCGAATAAAAGTCATGGTCTGGACGAAATATCCAACCATCCGAATATTTCAGTTGTCAAATAGTATTTTAACAGAGATAGCAGAATAACTTCTTATTCCACCCATTTATTCCATTAACAAACGAGGGTTAAAATTTTCTTGAGCTTTTCTTGGATAATCCGAAGTTATAGATGTGGGTTAGTTGAAGCAAAGAGGTAACTTAAGATAGGGGATCCACCATATCCGATCTTATCTAGTTAGACGTGAAATCAAGTTGAGAAGATGCACTATTCTTTTAGATGAGTTCTGGCGTCACTGAAGTATGTTGTGTCCTCCTTAAGGAACCCACCAACTAATAAAATACAGGTTCTTAACTTTCAAAAAATCATAGAAGAAAATAGGAAAATCATAGAAGACTGCAGGGTCAGGGATGTAAAAAGGATACATATCAAGCAAATAGTGGCTCTATCCTTATGCTTTAAGTAGCATGTGTATCCTTACCCTTATCCTCATGTATCCTTATTCTTTAAAATTATAGAAAATTATTAGAAATAGATACAAAAAGGTTAAATCATTGGACAATACATTGTGTGAACACAAACTTGTTCTTATGTTGCTTTTAGAGGGAACAAAAAAAATCCTACTTTTAAAATATAATATGTGTAAGTTCTTTATAAGTAGTCCTTATAAATTTACTTGTAACCATATGATATCTATGAAAATGAACCTTGCAAAGTAGTAAATGAGGAGGAAAGTTGAAAAAATGGTGTGGACAATAAGACATATACTTAGGCAGCTATACAATTAAGGATTTTATTTATGAATAGGTGAGAAATGAGAGTTGTATACATGTTGTGATCAATAGCTAAGATAAGTAAAAGAAAAATAAGCAGACAATCAATTAATTCTACTCGAAAATAGGGGTATCTTTATCTTTATCCAAAATTATCTAGACATGGAGAGTTTCCTCATCTTTATCCTTGAAGCTATATCTTCTGACGACCTTTAAGATTTTTGGATACCATTTATGACAGCTTGACATGCCTTTGTCTTTTTTCATATGTAAATGGAAGGATTACGGCTTACATGTGGATTTTGGAGACAGAGGCAATAAGAAAAGCAAAGATTCTCTCCATAATCCTTCTCGATAGATTTTGGAAAAATAAGAAAAAAGTGACGAGGGGCGATTGGGGTCCTTCCCATTTGGCCCACGGGCTCAAAGGCCTACAGCCCACAGAAATCGGCGCGAGGGGGCCATGTGGCTCTCTCGGTATCCCGATCGACATTTGAGGTCGGGGATCCAAATTGAACAAGTCTAGGTCCCTAGACCACCAGACTATGTACCCGTTGGCATCTCCTGAGACCTCCAGGGTCTCGGTCAAGCCACCCAAGATTTGTGAATGATCCATCCCTCTTGGCCCTCAGGGATCGACAACTCAACTAGGTAAAGACCGGGGATCCAAAGACGGAAGGCCACTTCCTCTCGACCTCCCAAGATAACGAAGGTCCCCCCATGGGCGACCTGTAACGCCTCTCTGCCATCAGGCGGACCTTGCACGTTAATGACGTAACTGCCCACTTAAGGCAGGTCTACAATGATCTGCTCCCCACGATCACAAGCAAAATCTCTCCTTACCCATTATCCCATGATCCCCCTAATCAAAGAGAGTGGATCGTGGACTAATTGCCCCTTCAAAGGCAACTGTCCCTAGGACACCTCTAAGGCAAGGGACTATATAACTCCGGACCTTCTTCGGTCACAGGTATGCAACACCAAGCCCAAAACACTCTAGCAAGATCTTATCTTCTAGCACCTAACTTAGGCATCAGAGGGTTTTGCTCCCCAACAGACTGGGGGGCTCCTTTGATGCCTCTTCGCCCATTTACATGTTCTGTCCTGAGCGTTTCTACCCAATTACAAATTCTATCGAGTAGCTGGGAGCTTCGATCGGACGGTTATTATGGTCCAACTAGTGTTCGACCACTACATGATTGTTAAATTTTTTAAAAAATAGAAAAAGATAGTCAAAATTATCCATACTACGTATTCTAATTAAGGATCTATTGAACAATTAAATGAGATTTAGAATTTAGCTTTTCGTCACTGGAATTTTGTATTTTCTCATTATCTCTTCCTTAACTAGTTTATGAATATGATAGATTGACGTAGTGCATTTCTGAATCCAAATGCAGGTGAGAGAAAGGGGAGAAGAGAGAGAAGAATTACAATTATTGTATGCTCTTTGCTTTTGGGAAGACAAAAGATATATGAATAGGTAAGGTTAGCTCTAGAAACATGGATGAATATGGCGAAAAGTAATGTTAAAGATCCATTAAAGAGGCATGGTTCACAAATAATGGAAAACAAAATATGCTATGGTAAAGACAAAAGATTGACTTATTTCATGTCGAAGGAGTATACATGCAAATCTGTTTGACACCTATATAGTCATTTTACATGTGCATATCTCTAACTCAAGATCAAGGGTATGTAGCAAACCTATCTGAGACAGTATGCAATCTTATGGAGCTTAAGTTTCATAACATGATGAGATCAGTTTGAACAACATCCATACTAATTCCTAAGACTAAATTGAGGTCATCATTGTTGGAGGAGGTAGGAACCGATGCCAACTAAACAAAGACAAAAGTCATAAGTCAAGGTTGTTATTAGCAAAATCATGATGTATTGGTTCCTACTTTGCTTTCGCTTTGGTTCAAAATATTGCAATGAAAAAAAGAGTCTATTGGAACAATATATAGGGCTTGGAAGAGCACTAAATTAGGAAATGAAGAATCAACTCACCTGTGGGAACATAGGAAAAGCATCAAACAAATTCTAATCTTCAAGATTGTGATAGGGATCAGTAGCCCTTGTGGTCAAATCTCTTCACTACTTGTGTCAGGGTCACCATACCCCCTTTCATTACTAATGCAATTGGACTGCTGATGGAGTTAATCTCTCTTTTCTTCAGACTCTTGTACTTTAGCTTTCAAGCTTTTGAAGTAGCCTATTCCATTTCCTAATAAATGGTCTTTCTTTTTAATTAGCCATAGATTGTCTTCAACTTGATCTAAGGGGCCTTAACCAAAAAATAATAGAGGGGAATTTCAATACTATAAGAAAGAAGTAGCTAGACTGCCACTCTTGCTTTCAAGGTGCTTTGGGCAAGTGCATATATTAGCTATGCCCTTCTCTATTAATGAAAGCCTCAGGTTAGTTTGGGGAGTACGTATAGCACCTTGATTTCATTTTATAAATGGAATGAGCAAAAATTATCAAAACAGTCTGAAGACTAATTAAAAACAACTGAAGATGCTTAAAAAAATAATTTATGAAATATCATAACCTTATATATAGATCTCATATTAACCCCATTATTGGTTCATTAGCAGGCTCCCATCATTTTTATAGGATCTTCATGCTCACCATTTGTCACAATCTAACTATTTGACAATATGGAATAGTGAAGTATGAGAAAATGGCTTATTAAAGAATTTTTAATCGTAGTTTAAAAACTCTGAGAAATTTCTGGAATTTCATACTTTGTACTTTCCAAACTTTGCTACCTTAAAATGTGGACTACTTAAAACTACACATAAAATAATAAAATGTGATTGAAATACCTCTGCACTAATTGAATTTTCATTTGCCTGGCATTCTACCCCATGATTTGCCGTATCGTACTGGATCGGGCCGACTCATACGAGTCGACTCGTATCTGGGCCAACCCGATCCTTTGATACGCACCGAGTCGACCCATACATACTTAATGGAATGTTTTAAGTTAAGTTTTTCCTATTTGATAAGTAAAATTATGTTTTTATATCAATTAATAGCATACATTTCTCTAAAGTGTGACTTAAACTCATTGATTTTAACAAACCACCCATTGATTTTAACAAGCTCATTGGCTAGACTTATGCGAGTCGGACCGAGTCGGCCCGAGTTGGATCGGTATCGTACCGTATCTGGGAAGATACGATCCGATATGGATCAGCGATACGGCGAACCTTGTTCTACCCTAGTTACTATTTATCCAACTTTTAGTCAAATTCGGGAATTTAAACCCTTTAATCGCATGCTAACAAGATCCCAAGTTACCCTTAATCTCATTCAAACTAGATTCCAAGTTAAGTTTAAAACCTAGAGTATACTTCTACCTTGTTTAGTAGCCCCAACAATGAGACATTTGAAAGTTCAAAAAATTGAAAAGATGAAAACTACAAGCTCCCAAAAACACCATGAACGCCTCTTCCTCTATGTCTTTGCTGTCCAAAATGGGTTAAGAGAACTATAATGCTTATAAATCTGATTGAACTTCTATCATTTGTAAGAAGTTTTGTAATAGCCGGCTCGTTAGCAGTCTTAGATTGGCCCATTAGTAGACCTAGAGGGAGTTTGGCCTAAGAGTTTGATTCACGTCATCTGATGCTGACGCAATTTAGGTTTTTGATATGCGTCATGTCGAGTTGACGTGATTTAGAATAGTAGTAGTGTCAGACTTAGACTCAGGTGTTTCCTTCCATAGGGAGTTCTTCTTTGCATGGAACTCGACATAGAGGCCTACAAATAGATTCCCTTTGACCTCAAACCTCATTAGTTCGTTTATAAGCTCTAGAGATAGTTCCAGAGAGGTTTACGAGAGAATTCCTAGAGGATTGGGCGAGGTCTTGAGAGGACTATGCGAGGGAGGATTCTACGAGAAGGAAAGTGTGCTTGGTGGTGTTCTTTGCCTTGCCTAGGCGACCTTCTTGAGTTCTAGGGCGTGGTATTGAGGCAAGTGATGACTAATCCCTTCTTCCATAGTTTTATGTATATAAAATCTATTTTCAAGATATTTTGTTAAGTATTATGATAGTCAAGCAAAAAATAGTTTAAAAGAAATTATTAGATGCACATGAATCTTTGTTAGTGATCTTCCTTGTCAATCCATTTGAACTCCATGCAAATTTCTTAAAATTTGTTCTCTTGCTTTGATTCGCGTCATGAACCCTTGACGCGATTTACAATTTATGTCTAGTAGATACGACGCGTTTTAAGCCTAATTTCCTGATTCTATCCCCTTTTAAATAAATCTATATATATTGATTAATCTGTTTTATCCTTCTAAAACACATCCTTGCGCAGCGATGCCTTTTACACCCGATCTTGATTAACTTTGGCTAATTCCCTATTTAGTATGTCTAATTATCTTTTAACTATGAAATTTTGATTTCTGATTATTCGATTGATTTATTTATCAACCATCTGATTAGCCTATTGTATTATGAAATTAACATGTTTAATGTTGTATTCAAACTCTTGATTATATGCTTAGTTCTCTAATTATTTCTTGTTAATGACCTTGTCAAGCTATTTATTTATTTATGTGTTTCTAAAATTAATCATATTTTTCATGAGAAAATAAAATTTGACAGAACATTATGAAAGACGTCCTACTTGGGGGTGAGGCTTTTTGCAGATGACGTCATCTAAGTGTGACGCATTTTAGGCTTTTCTGACAAAACCCGAAACAGAATCTGTTAACTGCATGTCAATTATCCTGATTATTGCACTGTTACATATGACATTGTCACATATGATCTGTATGCATGTAATTAAGATATTTATGGTGTGGATGTACCAGCTGGTAGTATGGGACCTAAGTGCAATGTTAAACAAAGTGCCACACCATAGGCCACCTCTTGAACCCTTATGGGACAAAGTGCTACGTGGTGGGGGCCACTTCTTGAACCAGTGGGGGTCATCTCTAAATTCACATATCTATTTGGTTAACAACTATGAGAATGCATGAGCCCAAAGCAATGGGTTAAAATCCTGGAAGGTGTGCCTACTTGTGGACACATTAACTAGGTGGGATATGTGGTGTAATCCTCCTATTGCACAACCAAAGAGTTAGTTGGTTTTGCCTTACTGCTAAGTAAAGAAGATGCTGATGATGCCTCTATATTGTGTTATGGTTGCTTGTCCTATACTATAAATAAGGGATAAGATGACGACTATAACGAACAATATTGTGATCTATGCTCATTAATCATGCTCCTTGTTTATGTCCACGGTTAATTGATCATGCAAGATTAGTGTGCACATAGCATGTGTAATATCTGGTTTCAAATCTAGTTAGTGGGTTGTAGATCTAGATTTTTGGTTCAGTGGGCCCGGTTCAACTGTTTGGAGAGTTGAACCAACTTGCTGAATCGCGTCTTCCGAACTGACAAGTTTTGTGAAACACGTCTTCTTGGATGAACGTAATTAAGAAGCCATGCATGTCTGGCGTGTGGCGAGGTCTGTCTAGACCCTATAAATGGCATTTGTGGTGGTAGATGCATTTCATTAAAGACGTCCACCATGTTGGACGTGATTTATCATTTTCCTGCATGGCATTAACCCGACCTGTGGCACCCATGTGCGTGCGTAGCACGCATGCAGGCACCCAGGGATGGGCGCTCGAGCAAGGGAAGGGGGCAGCTGGGTGCTCGAGCAAGGAAAAGGGGCTCTGCCCCCTTCCTTCCTCTCTTCTTCTCCATTCTCCCCTTCTTCCAACTCTTTCTTTCCTCCTCCACTGTAACCTTCCTCTTCCACTTCTCCTCTCCCTCACACCACCATTCACCACTACCATGCCCTTCTCCCTCCCTCATAGCGGCCGACATGTTGGGGACAAGCGGCCATAGTGGCAGCTCCGGTGGATCGGTGGTGCGGCAGTAAGGCAGTCTACAGTGGCATGATATGGATGGATCGTAGGCCCACCGGCGACAGCAACGGCATGAGGGGAGGATCCCATCTACATGAAGAGCCCTTATGGGTTTGGAGGAGATCAAGACCTTAAGGTAGGGTGATGATCCCTCCTTTGTTCTTAATTTTCCTACAGAGGTCATGCTAGAATTTGTATGTTTTAGTATGCCTTAGATGTGTTTTCCAGTGAGATTTTGGACGTCGGGTGGTTTCCTTGTGTTTTGGGGGCCTAGAGAACCATGTTTTGGAAGCTTGGGGGATCACTGCCGGAAGGCCATGTTTTGGCCTCAGGAAAGACTCTGAATCACGTCCAGATACAAGGATGCATTTCAGAACGCATCCCTCTGAGTGGATGCGATTTTGAAAACTAGCAGTGCCTAAGGGATTTAATCGATTATGAGGCATCTGTCATGGATGATGTAATTCAGACTTAATCAATTTAACAAATAACCAGTTATCCCTGATGAATAGCATCCATGTCCCTAGACGTGATATGAAAGGCATCCGCTATGCCAGACGCGGTTTATAATAAACAACTATACTCTCTGCCCTTGCATCCATCATGTGTAAATTATATGTAAAATTGTTATTTCTGTTAGTATTATGTGTGGCCTACAAGCCAATCAGATACAATCTTGTTCAATTGTTTATAATGTCAATATATTCATTATGTGTAAATCGAACTTTATTTGTCTTGGTGATTGATTTTTCATTATTCTTATTATGGTGAAGTTTGTGAATGTGTACAACATTTGTCAAATTGTGATGAGATCATTATAATGAGACTAATAACTTTTAAACACTCATTTTTAATTGTTTATAGTCGGAGGATGTCTAAGAAGGATATCAGATATCTGGTAAGACTAGTATATGTCACTCCAACTCATGTGACGAGAGTTATTGATCTCATAGTTACTTGTGTAGAGACATTATGTTGAACCTATAGGCGCTTATTAGTGATCGAGTTCACTGAAGTGATCAGACTTGGATCAATGGATGGTAAGTTACTTAACTGCCAACTAGCTTGATCCAAAGTAGGGCTGTAAACGGGTAGAATATAGATACAGAAACAGGTGTTTCCGTCTTTCGATTCCGATAACGATAACCTGTTTCCGTTTTCGATTTCGATAAGATTGGAAAGTGTATTTTCCGTTTCCGTTTTCGATAAAATCAGAAAGTCCATTTTTCATTTCCAATTTGTTTCCGATTCCAATATCGGAATCAGATATTATTTTTGATAATTATCGAAAACTACTAATTTCTTGATTTATTGTTTAAAACATATAGAATGAGACCTAAATATAACCAATACACCTTAGTATATTAGATAATAATCAATAAGATTAAAACACAATGAGTGTAACCATGTATCCATAAAGTTATATTTAAAAATCTTTAATAATAATCGGAATCGAAAATCAGAAAGCAGATATAGAAACAGGTGTTTTCGTTTTTTATTCTGATAGCTTATCGGAAATATCCGTTTCTGATTCCGATAACTATCGGGCGGATATTTTTTATCGAAAACGGATATTCTTTTCGGTAATGGATCGAAAAATCGGATTTCCTTAGACCTAAGGCACCAAAGACAACTTTGTCGCTGGACTTCCGAGCTTTGACCTTGGCTAAAATATTCTTAACCATAGGATCCTAAAGAGTCAAATTATTGTAAAACGATCCGTCACCCTATAATCGGAGATCCAATTATTAAATGAGTACCGAATCATTAAAATTAGGAGCCAAACCAGGATCTCAAGTAAGTTTGGGAAATAAATGATAAACTAAGCTAAATATTCTACAGAGCATCGAACTGTAAAGAAAGTGCAAGAATTAAAAATTATTACAGTCCGACTCGACTCAGCAAATAATTACATAGTTCACAACTAAAATGAAATAATTATGCATACAAACCTAAAAATAAAAGTATAATTACGTCGGGGCATACCTCAGAATGGTGGCTGCTGACACGCAACCCGAAACGAAACCCCACAACCATTACGCCTATCGGGAACCCTCACCTGAAACCACAAGGAGTGAATCACACTAGAATGGACTCAGTAGGGATCCCTCGATCCCCACCTCCCACACACGCACACACAATCGCAACTAAGGGTGGAAGTAGGCCAGGCCAGGCCAGGCTTTGTTAAAACAGGCCAGGTCTACATGGCCAAGTCTTAGCCTAGGCCTGGCTTGTTGGCCTGTTGTAGGCCAAAAAATAGGCTTGGCCTGGCTTGTTTAGAAAAATCACTAGACCTGGCCTGGCCTGTTGGCCTGTTTAGGCCTATCAGGAAACAGGCCAAAAATAGACCTTGACTTACAAGGCCAAAAATAGGCCTCGGCCTATAAGGTATATATATATATATATATTAAAAATAGGCCGGCCTGCAGGCCTATAAAATGGGCTTTTGAAAAATAGGCCTATATGAAGGCCTTGGCCTGCCTAAATTGCTAAACAGGTCAGGCCAGGCCAGGCCGACAGTAGGCCAGGCCGTAGGCCCCTGATAGGCTGCCTGACCTACTTCCACCCATAATCACAACACACCAAGGATATATAGGCAACATAAGCACAAGTAAAGCAGTAAATAAATCACACGTCCACCATGAGGAACACATAAGAAGCTACCAAGCCTATCAGTAAAACACGGAACAACAACCCCTCGGATAGCTTGCTGACTACTCCGGCCTGTCTAGTTCTAGGTGGTTCTGCCTCCTCCCAGCCATGAATGACACTTCGAAGTGTACCACTCTCATACTGGTACTAGCTATTACCCTGGGGTACACCATGTAACCCTCTCCTCCTAGACGTCACCTTGTCACTCCCACAGCGACACTGTGTTACTTCCATACCGACACAGGATGTAAAGTACTAACAACTGTCACTCTAGGTCCACAACCGCATAAACACAACACAATGCGATTCCGATCACGTGAAAAATCTCCGTCCCAATGTATGATTTCAAGCATGCATTTAACATGATCTTTTGATAATATACAAGAATTTAATTGACATAATGTATAATAATCACATATGTTAAATGCAGGAAATATGGGCTCTGTTTTGAATCGCGTTGACTCAAGTCGACGCCTTTCAACGACGTTATAACTGGTTTTCCTCACTCTCAGGCCTCGGGACCCTAGGATATTGGCTTGAATCGCGTCCTATCCCACTTTCTGGCCTTGAGACCCAGGGGCATGGGCTGCAATTCGCGTCGACTCAGGTTGACGCCATTCTTAAATCGCATCGCCTTGAGTGGAAGCATTTTACGCCCGAAATCGAGCTCCCTCCCGATCTCCACCGAGCTACAACACGAGGTTCCCTCCCCCAAAACGCATGAAAAACACAAGATAGAGATAGGGGGAAATCCATGAACCACAACAAGCATGCTACTCCCATTTTTCAAAAATACCCATTCAATCAAAAACCCCTAGAACATGCTTAATTTTACCCAAAATCCTCCACACATTCATAGTATGCGTCAAAGCGGGAAATTATGAGTTAAAACAATAGAAACACGCGCGAGGACTGTCACCCTACCGGTTAATTGAACTCCTTCTAGCTCCTCGTTGCCGAACCGCCACACCGCAAGCCGCTGCCAGTACTACTGTAGACGTCGTCACTCCACCGAGACGTCAGCCACCGTTCGGAGAGTGAAGAAGCCATAGTGGAGATGGTGGTGGAAGTGGTTAGAGGTGGTAGAGGGGGAATGGAGTGGTGGAAGAGGAAGAGGGAGAGAAGGGATCAGGGAGATGGAGAGAGGGAAGAGAGAGAGTGTGAAAGAGAGAATAAGAGAAAGGAGAGAGAAAAGAAGGGTGGCTTAGGGCGTCAATCCCGACCAAGCTAAAGCGCGTCGTCCCCAAGATGACGCGATCCAAACAACAAGACAGAGGTTGTATAATTGCAGACGTGTGAATCGCGTCGACCATGCACGACGCCATTCAGACGACAAGACCGTAGACGAACACACGTGCCCCAACGTCCGTCCACGCGACACACTTGCATAGCTCTTAAATTAAGTTGCCTACTGCCGACGCCTCGCCAGCTCGACGTGATTAAGAGCTCATGCACCAAGCTCACAAGGACCCAAACCAGGGGATCCAACACCAAAACTGACCCGATAACTGAATCCGAAACCTCGCTCTTTACAGATCAAGTCTGGAGGAAGACATTCGAAGGTGAGTGTGTCTATAATAAGGGATCATTTGCTCTAAGTAATTAGAGAGAGAACGCTCTAGGTAAGATGCTTGAGAGTTCCTATCCAGGGCGAACACTTTATTAGAAAAGATATTTTTTGATATCGTATAGTGGCATCCAATCAAGTGGGTCGATCGGTTAGGATTTGACAGTTGACCATGTCCTAGATTGACTCGAGAGCATTGTACGAACGAAGGATTAGATTCACACAATAACTGATTATAAAAAGGTTCCTTGAGTGGGTTGCCGAACCCCATTATCTTCTAGGATCATGTGGCGTTGCTTGACACCTAACTTGATCGGAAACCCGACCATTTATCATGAGATGATAATTCAGTTATATAATTAATTAAATATGTGATATTAATTAATTACTATGATCCAATAAATTGTTAATTGGTCTTAACAGGTCGAAAATCAGACTAATACTTGGGCTTAGAGAGTCACATGCACATAGATTCTCAGTTCGGGGTCATTTAGTAGGTTTTATGTTAAACTGGGATCTTTTGTAAAAAGTTGCTCACGTTTAATATAAATAAACGCCGTGCATGAACCTTAGGCCAAGTTCTAGGATTTTTCCTAGTGCTGGCAACCCCCCCTCTCTCTCCTCCTCCTCTGTGCGCCTTGTAGCCAGCCCCCAGGACTTTGCCTTCTTGCCGTCTCTGACTCACGTCTCTCGAGAAATCACCACTCACATGCTGCTGAAACCGTGGCGGCACAGGAATGACAATGAACGTGCCAATCTGGACGAGAGAGTGAGGACGATCCTGCAACAAGAGAATCATGTGGATACTACTCAAGGCTGGGCATCTGTGCATTTAGTAATGTTGCTTCCTCGGAACAACATGAACACAGATTCGAATCCGTGAAAGGTGATATTCGATCACCATTTCTTTCTAGATTCTTCGAAATAGACCGATATGGGTGGGTTGTTTTAATTTTTTATGTCGTTTTCGCTGCGTTCCTCTGATCCCCGTCCGATCCTTACAATTCCACCTATATAATATGTATCTTAGATTTAAGTATTAATGTTATTTATGTTCCTACACAATTGTGTGCTTAGAATCATGCATTGGGGAGTGGTTTTATGTCGTTATACATTTGTGGACCCGGGGTGACGACAACTACTAGTAGTACACCCAGTGCCTAAGTACATGATATGATCTATGAGGACATGGATCGTGGGTTAGCCCAGTAGTGGGTTCGAGCCGGTTCACAGGGCTCCCGTGTTATAGTTTGGGTCCGAGTGCAGGGGAAATTGACTGTTTGGGATAGTCGTTTAGCTACTTGTGTGCACACTTGGCTGGGATTATGGACACCACATGGACTTGCTTATCTTAGCTAGTCCTGTTGCTCACTGCCTCCCCTTGTCGCGTCCGGGAACCTCCAGCGACAGACATGCGTGAGTGTTTGGCCATCAGGTAAGACGTCAGTGGACACATTCGAGCTGTGGAGTTTGGAGGTTGTACGGAGTTTGGCTTTTGAGCCGTGGCTTTCAAGCCGTTGTGCTAGTGGCTGTGAGCATCCTTGTCACTCTAGTGCTCGGCTACACTAGACAACATATGGCCATGTGAGAGGCTGGAGTGGCTTGGACCGCGTGAGGGGTTCCCGACCCGTCTTGTCAAGGTATGTGTTTCCTCACAGTGGCGAGCTGTTCTTCCGTACGAGTAGTGGCTATACTTTTACTTTATTATCCTTTGTTCCTCTTCTTACATGTTCGGGAGCTGTTCTTCCGTACGTAGGTGTTTATTTTCAGCATAGTTCTAATGTAATAGTTAGTTTATTTCAGATCAAAAGGTTTATTTTGAGCTAAGGTTTTGTTGCTAGTCGACGATGATCGGCTAGGGCGGTCATGCCTCTCACCGGCGGCGGAGATACACATAAACCAATCAGGAGAAGACAAAAAACCTACTTCATGAATTTTCCTCAAAAGAAGGAAATTCGTGAGTCAGGAGTCCTGTAAAATTTCATCTTGTGTCTTTCCGTCAGACCTGTCTCCAGCCCTAGAAAGCGAAAAGCCCTCAACCCACCGATTAGCCAGTTTGGCACGATTTACTTAGAAAACCATCCGGTTCAAACGATTTTTAAGGTTACCTTGGTTTTTGATTAAACCAAACTGTTGAAGTTGCGAGGTCTGATTCAATCTGATGAAACTAGGCAGTCCAGTCCGACTTTAAGAACACTGTTAATGACAAGATATAACTTGGGCATCTAGTAGTAAGGGCAAGGAAAAGTTAATAAAAAGTAAAAGACAAGGATTTTAAAAATATTTATAAAAAATTTATGATTAGATTCGTAATATCTCAAATCTCAGAAAATCTTTCAAACTTTAATAAATATTGACAGTTAAGTATGGTATAATTGTCTTAGTTAGAATAGAGTAGATTCGAAGGAAAGAAAAGAGAGAAGAGAAAGAAGAAAAAAATAAATAATAAATAAGAACAATAATAAGAACAAAATAAATAAAGTAACAAGTATCGAATAATTACTTAAGAAAATTAAAGAGAGTTCAGTTAATTGATATAAGTCAGTTAATCAATTAGTTAATTGACAGAACACTTGTAATTGAAATATCAATTAATATTATTATAATGAACAACTATAATCGAAGTTATGATCGATTAACAGAATACTTGTAATTAAAATATCAATTAATATTATTGTAACGAACAACTATAATCGAGGTTATATTCGATTAACAGAACATTTGTAATTGAAATATCAATTAGTGTCACTGTAACGAATAACTATAATCGAAGTTATAATCGATTAACATAACACTTATAATTGAAGTTAACTTATCAATTACAAAACAACATATCAGTAATCGATTCACGTAATTGCAACAGTAAGTTATCAATTACATAATAAAATATCAATTATATAACAAAATATCAATTAACATAATGTAGCAAACAACTATAATCGATTAGCGTTACGGTAGCAGTAAGTTATCAATTATATGAACAATTATAAATTATTTATTTCTGCCACTTTAAGGACAACTTATAAGAGACATGTGGACTTCTAGTGAGTAGTCTATAGCTATGTTAGGGTCTGCATAGTTTTGTAGTGAGTTTTAACTGAATTTAAGTGAAAAATATTTCATTCTTTACATAGAAAATCTAGAAAAATAAGAAATAAAGATAGAAATAGAAGAAGAATGGTGTAGGTAGTGTTGAAATAATTTCAAATATCAAAAATTGATAAGGTTGACTATAATTCTTCACTCCAGGTAGGTGTATAATGAACTAATTACATGTTATTTGTTATTTAAATTATTTCAAGTTATATTTTGATATCTAAAATTCAAGTTTGGACATTTATGAGTATTAAATAAGCTTGAAAAAGTATGAGAAAATGTTTCAACTATATGTATGGTTTAACACTGAAACCATCATCATTATTATCTTAATTATGATACAAAGATTCTATTAAATATTTATTTATTAAATTTTAATTATATACAATTAAAAATCTAATATAAAGCTTTATTTTTAACTATGTATAATTGTGTATAACTGTACCTTATTAAATTTTACGATTACTTGGACATTACCATCTTAAGGGAGTATGTATAGAAGAATCCATAGTAAATATCCGATGTGGTACTTAATTTATGCTACATCTTTAATCTTGTTCAGTTATTTGGACTCAGTTCGAATTCAAACTATGTAACTATAGAACCAAAATAAGATACAAATCGAAGATGAAAAATGAGAGACAATTAACTAAAACAATAAATATATTAGTTACCATCAAATATCTAATTAAATTCATTGCGAATACTATTGTTCTATGAATTACATTATCAATACAAGGATCCCAAATTTCATCATATATCCAGCGAAAATATAATCTCTCAACTCATTAAGGAAAATAAAAAATACATATTATCTCTCATGTCCCTACTACATCAATCTACGAAAGTAGTAAATCTAAACCTAAATAACCTTCTATAAATCTCAAATCAAAGTTCCTCAGTGGCCAAGTTCTCTTTAGACTCTGAAAAATATTTAATAGATTTTATGAATACAACCATTCAGTAGACAATCAAATCCACCAAATACTAAATAATATCATAATTGAAATCAAATGATAACTAACTAATCATGATTCACAATTATACATATATCTCAAATAAGATCATGATACAAAATATAACCACATATAGATTTACCTAATCACGTGTTTTTTAATAGTATGAACAAATCGGACTAATATATAGGATATATGACATGATCAAAGTCATATCTAACTGAATAAATCTACTAGTCATGATCGTAACATAATATATATCAAACTGAACATATTGAACTGAGCATATGACAAATTATCATAGCATGGTAGCTTATTAGATCAAAGTTCATATTGCCAAAATAGCTAATGAGAATGGACATGGATTCTCAATCAAATAGGCTAAAATCAAAATAATTGAGCATAAATGTCAAAAGAACAAGCTGAAAAAATTACAAACTAAATCAAATAGATCTAAACAGCAAATTATTTTTCATAATTATATACGAAATATAATACAAACGAACATATTAAATAGACATATATCCAACCACTATATAAAGAGCCGAATAAAATATATATCAAAATATATAGGCAAGTATGTTAAAGTCATGATACATGCATACTTGAAAACAAAATATGATCACCGAAATTTTATCCCATTGCCTACGGGTAGGACTCATTTACGGACGTTTATGAAATGAACCTCAATCTCCTTAAGATGACAATGTCTCAAATATATTAAGCAAATATGACACAATCATATTTTCATAAATTTCATAATGATTATAGATCTGAAAATTAGATTAACAAAGTAAAATAATCACTTAAAGAGCCAACATGGTCATATATTATAAAAATTAAAGTAATGCTGATGCCAACAAATTACTGAATAGATAAGATGGCTAACATAATTTTCTCAAAATTTTTGACATAACAAATATAATTTTTAACTATTGAAACTAATTTTTAGAACTTAAAGAAATCAATAAATAAGGCCGAAAATAGCAAACATATTGAGAAATTGATCCAACTTTGTAAACACATCCAAAAGGTAAAAGAAAATATATATACAAAGTTTCATGTTATTCGGACATCAAACGAGTGATTTAAAGTATCAAATGGCATATAAAGAACTTAAGTCAAATTGAGTCAATCGAATAAATAGTAGAATAATAAGTAAATAAATTATAAAAATTATAAATTTTTTACCAACAAGTAGAACATGTTAAAATAAAATTATGAGCAAAGTTTCAGGTCAATTGGTTAAGGAACGAAGGAGTTATGGCCAATTTAAGTTCAACTTTGAAAATTGGTCATATGTTCTGTAAACTTTAGCTAAAGGCCCTCGTAACCGTAGCTAAAGGTGCTCATAATGATAGCCAGAGGCTTATGACTCCTTAATCTCTAAGTAAATGTCACATCAGGAACATTGGATGCAATTTTAAAATCGCATCAGGGACCATGACATGAATTTTACCTCTTAAAGGTGTCATATCGGGTTCGTGCAATTAAAGTCGCGTCACATGATGATTACATGAATTTAACCTGTCAAACCAAACTTAAGAAAATCAAGGTTTTAGGTAGGATTCATGAATCAAATGAAAACTAAAGATTTTGGACTTATTAATCATACTTTCAGAAGTTCAAATTGACCACTTTTGAAAATCAAAACGTTAGTTTTTATATAATAGAAAATAATCATTTAATGGGTTATCATAGCGTACCTTTAGAATGTAAGGAACCGATTTCAACCTAGCTTCTCTTGCAGCTACCCATAATTTGTTCCTTGTCTAAGCTCCTTCTCACGTCCTCAAAGCTTCTAGGAAGATAATTTACTCATTAGAACAAAGTTTTAAGAGAATTATTCATGAAATAACTTTTTCTTCTCTAAAGGACAACATTACTTATCCTAGAGTCGGAGTAGCATGCAAGAGAGATTATGCACGACCTTAGGACTCTATTTATACCTCTTTCTCTTTATAACACTACTCAAATCAAGCCCCTTTCATTATAGAGTGGGGACTCCAACCAATGGAGTCTTAATCAACAAGTAAATTTAATCCGTTTGCAATTAGAAATCCATATTTTTGTACACAGTTGATTTGTTTAACTAAAAGCCTCCGAATTAGACCCCTTTAACAGTTGAATTAATTAAAATCCCTTTAGACAAAGTTATAGTCCTTTGTATTCTTTTTCCAACTATACCTAGTATACAAAATTTGAAATTTTGTACGTGAAGTTATCACATCTCTAATATGCTGCTGTCATATAGTTTATAGAGTCCGAAATTTGACTAAGCGTTGGAAATCGACTTGTTTCTTAATTTGGTCACTGATGGGCTCATTGGGTCTTATTGAGCTTAACTAATGACTTATCCATTCTAAATTCTTTATTATACTATTAAATAAATATTAAATTATTTTAACTTATTAATTAACTTAACTAAATTTATTTAAATCTAATTGGGTTAAATTAATCTTGGCTCATTAACAAATTAATGAGTTTAAGATCTATTGTAATGACCCGCCACCCTATAATCGGAGATCCAATTACTAAATGGGTATCGAATCATTAATTTGGAGTCAAACTAGGATCTTGATAAGTCTGAGAAATAAATAATAAACTAAGCTAAACATTCACATCGCATTGAATTAAAAAGGAAATGCAGGAATTAAAAATTATTATAATGCGACTCGACTCAACAAATAATTACATGCTCCAACAGAAAGGAATTAATTAAGCATACATGCCAAAAAATAAAATGACAACTACATCGGGGCATACCCCAGAACAACGGCTGCTGGCGCGCGACCCAAGACATCACTCTCCTTGCTACGCCTGCTTGGAACCCTCACCTGAAAACCGCAGGGGTGAGTCTTATCGAAAAGACTCAGTAGGGATCCTTCGATCCCCACCGCCCACTCACGCACCCACAAGTGCAGTAACATACGTATAGATAATTTAAGCAAGTAAAGCAGTAAACACAATTCATAAATTTCGATATAAAACACATGTATTCAAAATATAACATGCACAATTTTGAAACCATTCTACCACGGAGCCCACAACCAGCGTCTCGGTAAAACACGCCAACCACACGGCCGAACGCGAGAAACACCAACCCGTTGAGATCAAACAGCAACCCCTCGGATAGGGCGCTAGCTACTCCGGCCTGACAGACTCCAGGTGGTTTTGCTTCCCCCAGCACGAGTGACACTTCGAATGTACCACTCCCACACTGGTACTAGCTATACCCCGGGGTACACCAGGTGACCCTCTCTCTAGGCGTCACCCCGCCATTCCCACACCGGCGCCGTGTCACTCCCACACCGACACATGGTGCCTAAGCGCTAATAACTGTCACTCTAGGCCCACGATCGCACAAAACACAACACGGTGCGATCCGATCACATAGAATCCATTGTCATCGAGTACATTTCTACGCATGTAATTAACTAAACTATCTAACAATGTAAACATGTGTTAATTGCAGGGATTAATGGAATTCTGACTTGAATCGCGTCGCCCAAGGCCGACGTCATTCAAGCTTCATAAACTGGTTTATGTGAAAACTAGCCTAGGAAGATGGCCTAAAACGCATCGTCTATAGAGGTCGCCGTTCAAAAGGCGTCGCTGTCCCTAGTTGCCTGATAACGACAGAAACAGAGACAGACCTCGGGGTAATTTTATTTAAAATGCGTCGTGCATGGAAGTCGCCGTTCAAAAGGCGTCGTTGTCCCTGGACGCTCATCAGTCCAGAGACAGAGTCTGTTATTTGGGTTAAATCGCGTCGCGGGTGGAAGCCGCCTTTCTAAAAGACGTCGCTGTCCCCTGACGCCATTTAACCTTCACAGACAGGTTCTTCCTCTGCCATCTCCCAATCCGTAGGTTGGAATTTCCTCCCCCAAATCGCGTAAAAACACAAACAAAGTAGAGAAGGAGGAGAAAAACCTAAATACTCATTAAAACACTCAAATTCTCATTACATGCATTTAATATTTTCACCCCAAGAAAATTCCTAAATATGCTCCAAAGCGGAAAAAAACATGGTTTTTAAACGAAATACAACGGGGATCGTCACCCTACCGGTTACTCGAACTCCTCCTAACTCCAAGCCGCCAACCTGCCTCGCCACACGCCGCCGCCGATACCGCCGTGGACGCTGTTACTCCACCGGGACGTCGGCCACCGTCCGGAGAGAAAAACACCGCGGAGGAGATGGTGGTGGTAGTGGTGGGACTTAGGAGGTTGATGGAGTAGAGGGAGAGATGGAATGGAGGGAGGAAAGCAAGGAGAGGGGGAAGGGGTCGCCGGAGATCAGAGGGAAGAGAGGAGAGAGAAGATAAAGAAGAGAATGAGGAAAAAGAGGGAGGGTTCACGGGGTCAAACAGAAACTGGAGAAAACGCGTCGTCCAAGTCCGACGTCATTCATATGACAAGACCAGGCCGTACTATAATAAAGTAGGGTTGTACTCTAAATGACGTCGTCCATACAAAACGCCATTCAGACGAAAAGATCGGGGCCGTACTCTCGCTCCCCAAGGTCAGCCCACGTGGCACAGCCTAAAACACGTCCACATTGATGAACGCCGTTTAAACCGCGTCTCGTAAGCTCGACGCGAAAAGGAAACTAAGTTCCAGCCCCACCAGGGCCCAAACTAAGGGATCTGACTCCGAAACTGACCCGATAACCAGATCCGAAACCTCAATCCTTACATCTATGGTATAACAATTTACAACTTGAGGAAAATAAAGACTAAAATCTAGAAAGTGAACTTTAGTTTGGTGGATGGTGGGATAAAGACCCTTGATCCCAGCTATATCGAGACTAGGGTACTCATTTGTCCAGGTGTCGGGGTGTTTATAAACCCTTATATTGTACTTTGGATATCTAAGCCGGAGTTGTTCTGTAGATGAATAGGAAGATATGTAAGAAATGGAGTTGGAATAAGTATTAATTATATATGAACCTTAATATGTATAGGTCATTTGTAAGAAATATATGTGACAAGAATGCGATTTGCACAATACACATACATATATATGTATATATATATATATATATATATATATATATATATATATATATATATATATATATATATATATATATATATATGAGAGGATCTTTTGTTAAATTTTTTATTCAATATTATATGTATGAAATTATTTGTAGATCATATATTGTTTAGAGATATCATATGTTTGCAGGAGTTTATCATATATATAGGCATGTAACAGTTATGATGCCTACTGAGTGTTAATTACACACCTAGTTATTAATTTTTCAGGAAGGCCTGGTGGGTAGTAAATAGGAAGGAAGGATTACAAATTTGATATTCAGAAAACTTTGCAGTTTGTGGGCCAACAAGTGGGTCCCGAACTTATTTAATTTATTTTGTTATGAACTTTGTAAATTAAGATTTGTAGTAGGCAACGATGTAATTATCTCATGTTTTTGGTTTTTGGCATGGTACATGTTGGAATTTATAGATGGTTTAGTCTAAGTGATTTGTAAAATTATCTCAGATCACAATGGTTTGGTTATGGTAACATTCCTAAAAAGAGATATTAATCTTTTTAGAAGAGGGTGCCACATGTGTTGGTATCAAAGTAAGGTTGTGATACTTGAAAACTTTTGTAGCCATCTAGAGTAAATGACATGTCACAAGTTTAGGAAAAATTTAGTTGAGAAATGTGGAGTTTTGTTAGAAGTTATATTTATTTAAGTTGGTTCTCCCTTACAGGTTATGATCGAAGAGAGAGAGATGTAGTGAAATTTGTGTAGGGAGGGGCAGTACCCTTTAATGGAACTTTGGTTGGAACAGTAGGAGAGAACGAGCAAGGGGTGGTACTAGCTCAGGCCATATTCATAGTAGATTTAGGAGACTTTATGTAGTCATTTCAGAGGCTAGTACAGACCATGTAGTTACAAATGCATGCATAGGTAGGAATGCAAACTCAACTACGGGTCAAAATACAAGGACAACAAGATAGATCGGTTGGACCTTCCTTGTTGGAAAAGTTTAAGAAGATGGGTCCTCCTCGTTTTAAAGGAGAGAGTCAGCCAGACATTGTGGAGAGCTATGTGTGAAAAATTGAAAAGATTTTTCATACTATTAATTGTGCATATCAAGATAAGGTGGTGGTGGCCACTTTAATGTTGCAGGATAGGATAGATGAATGGTGGCAGTCTGCACTGAAAGCCACTTTTGAAGGAAGAAATGTTGACATTGTTAATCAGGCTACGAAAACTCAGGGGGGGTGAATGGGTTATTAAAAATTAAGCTTTAAAAACTAATGTGAAAAATAAAAGTCAATCACATAGAAGGAGGAAGAAACATAAAACAATCACACAATAACACAAAATTTATACTGGTTCAGTCCAGACCTATGTCTAATCTTCAAGCAATCCTCTTGAGCGTTCCACTAACACAAGGTAAAAATCCCTTACAAGTTAATCACTAAATAGGCAACCTCCAGCCTCAGCTGGTCCTTTCTTCAACATAATGAAGAGAAAACAACACCCTCCTGCACAACGGTAGGTCCTCTCTTCCAACAACCAGGAAATGGAATACAAAAACAATATGAATAAACAGAAATGAAGGATGCCTTCTACGAGGCAAGTGTTCATAAAAGAACACAACAAGATCAAAACCTTACGTGAATATGAATATAGGAACACAAGTCTTGATCTAGCTGAGAATCTTCAAGAGCTTCTATTCTTCAAGGCCTTGCTCTCAGCATAGAAACACTCTTAGGCGTGGAGAAGCTCAAGCTCTTTTTTAATGTAATCTACTGAGTTCTATCTCTGAATATTATATATATATATATATATATATATATGTCGGCTCTTCAAAAATATGTCTGTTAGACTGATGGGACTGATGGAGGGAAACGTTAGAGACAATGGTTCGTGTCTAACATTTGAAAATTCAGAGAGAGAGAGTTCTGCTGTCATGATGAGAGAGGCAAATTGACTGCTTCTCTGCCTTTTAGAACTTTCGCAAGGAAACATGTACATGGTGCCAAAGTGATGAAGTACAAATTTGAACTGGGTAGGTGAAATCTTTTGACAGAGACATGAACCAGTAAGAAACATAAAAAGGACAACAACACTTTTCTACCCCTAAACGTCAGTGTAGCAGAAGTCTATGATAATACAAGAAATATGAGAACTCATAAAAGTAAGCTAAAAGGTTATCAGATAAGGATCATAGAAAATCATTCTAGCCAAGATGACAAAATAAATAATGTAGTGCTAGAGATGCGACTACATAAAATAAAACATATTCACATAGATCAACAAATAGCTGTAATTGAAGATAAAGCTAAAAAATATTATATAAGTAGGTCACATATATAAAAAAATATATTATTAAAATAATAATAAAATAATCGATTAAAAGATCTAGTAATTTGACTTCGTTCAAAAGAAACAAATAGAGCTAGTAATCGCTGAAGAATAATCACATTAATCGATTAAGCAATCATAGATAATCGAAGTCAAAATTGCCGAAAAAATGAACACATTAATCGATACATAATCGAAGACATAATTACTATGGAAAGCAGTTGATAATCGATTTAGAGATCACAAATAATTGAAGTCATAATCGCTCGGGTTAATCGATTAGGAGGTAGTGGTAATCAAAGTTACGATCGATTAAACCTCAGCCATTAATCGATTAGCCGTGAAATAGTAATGGAAGTTATAGCTGGTCCGGTTAATCAATTAAATAAGCAATAGTAATTGATTCACATGGATAAGAAATCAAAACATGAGACTAGTCAGAAATCGACTAGAGAGAAAAAAATAATAATCTATTAAATAACATAAGGTCAATCGATTATACAAACAGAAGTAATCAAACATAAGTGCGTGTCTGTAGTTCGATTAATGATAGCATTATAATAGATTTGGGATAAATGAGTAATTGAAGTGAGTACTCTAGTGTTAATCGAAGCATAGATAAGTCAGTAATCGATTTGGCTCAAATACTATTTACTCGATTAGCAATATAACGTTAATCGAAGTGAAGACTTGAATGGATAATCGATTAGTGTTCAATAGATAATAGAAGTCAAAAACTTGAATCATAAATCAATTAGATAAAGGATACCAATATCAAATCGATTAACGATATCGGTACTAATATTTTCACTGTTAATTGATTAGCTGTACATGCTTAATCGATGTTTCAGTTAGTCTTTAATTGATATAACCAAAGATCTCTTAAAATCGACTAAGTTTAAGAACTGAAGTATTCAAATAGTGATTCTGTCAGCATCTAAATCAATTAAATTAAACTAACAACATAAAGCAATATAGTGCTAATTTATGACATTTTCATTGTGTGTTATCATTAAAATATGGGGAACAAATAAATATACAAATTACTTAACAATCTCCTCCTTTTTGGTGATGACAAAACTTTTGAAAATCCAAGAACAAAGCATATAACCAAAATAAGTATTAAAAAGAGTTTAATAGACTAGGGCAAACAGATAAAACATATAACTATATGAACAATGGAATGATTTAAAGGAAATATGTTGGATAGATTATGTTCTCCCCCTTTTTGTCATACACTCAAAAAGGGTTCAAAAGTCGTTGATAGAAGAGTCACAAAAATTGCATGATAGATCGAGGAACCATGATATAATGGGTTGTAATGATCTCCCAGGTCTGCTGTTCAAAATGCTCAGATCGGGAGAGGAAAGATTATGGAGTTTGGTCAACTGGTTGTCCTACTAACCACAACTTATGATAGTATTGCTCATAAGCTCTCTGCATCCTTGTCTGATGCTCAGCTGGAGATACTTTGAGTTTGAGAAGAGGAGGAACTAGATCCCTTGCATACTTTAAAAATCCACGGATATTAAAAGGGCATTTTAAATGAGTTTTCGTCAGTTGTTTCTTCATATTGTAAAATGCCGATACTTCTACTTTCAGTTGATGAAGCTGCCAATGGAGTGAGCAATAGACTGCTGATCTTCAAATTCTTGCACTGTCAGGGGATTATTTCTGTTGGGACCTCTTTCTCTGTTCACATCTAGGAGTTGTTGACAGGCTTCTGGATATATTTTGTTCCTTTCTTCTTGCAAGTATCTCTCTGCCTGAGAATATACTTTGGCAAGAGTCTCCAGAGAGATAACCCCTTTCTTGTGAGCTAGCTTCAAACCCTAAGGGAAGGATAGCCCAGTGCCAAACTTAGCATTTTGCTTGGCTTTGATTTTTTTATAAAGTTCTATGATCTGATCCCTTCATTTGTATCCATCGTCAGAAAGTGCAAAGTAGGATACTTGGTACATGAGGGAAGGAAATTCAGATCAAAGTTCACAGAAAGCACAATCCTTGATTCCTTCTTTTTGCCTTGCTTAATGCGAACAATATATTGAAACTGACTTAGTGTAAGCTTAGGCTTGTTGATTGCCCTTATATTCTCATTGAATTTCAGAAAGTGCCTATATTCTCTTGTGACTGCATCTCCGTATCTACCGCACTTCAACTCATGGTTGGCTTCCATCCATTAAAGGAATGTCCAAGGAGGTAAGCCTTGTTCTACTCTGCTGGTATTGTTTTGTAAGTGTTTGTAGTACAGAGTGGGATGGTCTTTACTCCACTCTTTGGAATGTTGATGCATCTTTTACAGTGTCAACTTCCTAGCTTGAAATTTTGTGTTGAGCAATATACTGCTTAATGTACTCATCTAGAGGAAGAGTGGGAAGTCCCATAACTTCTAATCTTGCATTCCTTTCAATAATCTTCTATGTATAGTAATATGCGCTTAAGAAGTGCATGAAACATGTCTATAAATAGAGAAAACATATGTATTGCAGTTCTAATCTTTGTCTTCTCCCGTTTCTTCCTTTTGTGAGCTTTAGCTAAAAAAGTTAGCTTTTCTTTTCTTCTGAGGAGCTACAAAGATTTGAAACATGAGAACATCATCTGCAAATCCAAGCTCTTCAGCTTCCTCAGGCTCTTCTTTTACTGAGAAATTCATCTGAGAGGAGATTTTTGCTGTCAAAGGAATCAAAATTAGTTCCTTAAGGATGGAGATTGAGGAGGTGATATGACAAAGGTAGGAGGGATTGTAGTAGGTGAGGGAGGAGGAGAGGGAGAGAGTGACAAGTTCCTTCGTGATGAAGGAAAGAAGTCCTCATCAGAGAATGTGGTAAAGCCATGAGTGGGAATAGAAGAAGAGGGTCCAGCTGAGGTACTTGGTAGGTTGGATGGTCCTAAAGAGAAACTACGTATATCAATAGGATTAAAAGAAGTAGAGGGGCTAGCTGATGCTTGAGGAGCAAAAATTGGTTGTGGTGCAACAGTGGTTTTTGTTGGTTGGTGAGATGGTGAAGATGCAGAAGTGGATGGTTCAGTGGAGGGAATCTGAGTAGGAGGTAGAGAAGAAAGTGCGGGCACATAAGATGTGAATACTTTCAGACAATGGTATTACAAAGGTGGTGGTTTCTGGTGTTGAAGGTGAAGGAGGCACATCTTCAGCTATAGGCTATGCAGATGGTGGAGGAGATGAAGATTGTGATGGTTTAGGTTCTCTAGGAGGAGAAGATTGAGATGATTCGTATTCTCTAAGAGGAGAAGGAGAAGGGGAGGGAGCAGGAGGAGTGTCAGTCCTTCTTCTGCACATTGGAATAACCTTCCTTCTCATCTGACTGACCCTTAGTTAAGATATAGTAGAGAACATCCCCTAAAGTCTTCTTCATTTCTTCCATCTCCACTTTAATGTCTACAAGATCAGCCTGTTGTTGGTCCAATCTCTTCATCACCTCATCATTCTTCTTTGACTTATGAGACATATCCTCCTTTCTCTTTCTGATTTGTTCTTTATGTGCCACAGGAGGAGGGATAGGTTCAACTTGAGGGTTCACAAACCCTGAGTCCCTCAGCAACTCATCAACAATATTTTATACTTCTTAGGCTCTTCTGACTTCATCTTCTTCATCTTGGGCCTCTACTTGAATCAACGCTCCCCCTCAACAGGTGAGATTGAGGAGAGAGTTCCCTGGCCCATTCCACTGAAATCTCTGTAGGCTGGTCCTGCATCTCAACTTTTGATGGTTCCTCTGCTGCTGCCAATGGTGACTATGAATGATCCACAGCTACTACTTTTTGTGACTGAGCCATTTTTGCTAGTCCTTCTGCTATTGTTGATGTTGGTTTTGATTTTGCTTGAGGTGCTACTGCTAGCTCCTCAACCTTAGGTTCCTCAGGAGGGATTTAGTCCTTCAGCCATTTACCATGGGAGTAGGTAAAGTGGCTTCTCTTTAGGCTATTGGACGTCATCGCAGAGTGAATAACTCCTTCACATTGCTCAAGTCCACCTCAAAGTAACTAAATATAATTGTTAGTAGGTGGCCATATGGGAACCACACATTGTTAGACTTCTAGGACTTCCGCAACTCTTCTAGTGTGTTCACCATGTTCCACAATATGTATACTGGCAGGTTCTCTCTAGATAATCACTGAGAAAGTTGCACCTCTGCTGATCAAGAGATGGCATATAATGAGGTACATCATCCTCTTCTCTGCAAAAAGTTGCACCTTTGTTGATCAAGAGATGGGATATAATGAGGTGCATCATCCTCTTCTCTACAGACAGGGTTTGCATCAGTATATCATGCCTTCAGCATATACCTACATGTGAGCATTAAGAAGTTTTTGCATATACTAAACAATCACAAAAAATTTAGCACATTTGATTTTTAAAATATCTTATGCAAAATATTCTACGTTTTAAGCTATTTTTTTAAATTATAAAATACACAATTATCCTCTAAAATAGTGCATATACTTATACACGTAGGGTTTTTTGATTTGACATAAAATGATACAAAGCATCAATCTCAAAATCACTATTTTTAAAATCAGAGAAAACTAGATCCTTGGTTATAAAAACACTATTTCTAAAACCCAAAGTTTTGATTTCTGATAGTTCTAGTTTGAAAACCAATCCTGGACTGGATAAAGAAATGCCATATGAGTCAACCAATTTCAAAACCCTGTAACTTACTAACTCTCCAACCAGGAAAAGTATCATAAAGAATTTACCACATTTCAAACATAAAGAAAGCACTTTTTTATGACATTTTATGATATTTTATAATATTCTATAGTTCACACACGTTATCGTAATACAGATTATATATTGGTCACTAAAGTATCGCTAGGTCATCAAAATACAAACATATTTGTTCTTGCAATCATGTGTCATTTTCTTGAGAAAATTATACATCCAGACAAAAATCTCAAAGCGCACTTTTTTTTCTCATATTAATAATTTAATAATGACCAAACTAGAAGAGGATAAATAGGTAAATATCAACAAACTGGAAAATCAATTGTCATAAGTGAACGGGCTGAAGAAATATCAAATGGAAGAAAAGTTTAATGCAGTTGCAGCAGAAATGGGAATATTAATGTTTTTTAGTACGGTGCTAGGTTTTGATTGGGATTGATTGCTAGAAAGGTAGAGAGGTTAGTGATAAAATTAGACTCCTACTGTAGAGTTTAGGTCAGACCAATTTAAGTTCGGGGCCATTATCGGTTGTCGAAGGGCTGATCCGGATAAACTCATACCCAAAATGAGTATACCAGACCCAAATCAGACCCAATAAACTTGACAGATAAACAAGTAGGATATTAGGTCTACTTTTATTTCTTTGATATTGAAAGGTAAATATGCCTAGTAGAGAATTTACTTATCTTAAAATTTAATATACTAGGTAACTAGACTTGATTTCAAGCGCAGATTCTCAAAAATCTGTTCACAAATTTATGCAGTATATGGCAACATAATTTCATTAAATGGGTAAATGAGTATATCCAGACCTGTAATTAATGAGTACACTTTCCCCATCTAAACTGCTGGTAGAATTTGAAGCCCTATTGAAAGTACTTCTATCATGTGACCGAAATAGATAACTATTTCGGTCACCAAGTCCTCTCATTAACTCTTAACTATTTAGGCTAATGAGAGAGCTCGATAATAAAGATGATTATTTATCTCGGTCACTTAATTTGGAATATTGTTGAAATATCCTCATTTACAAGAGTTCTAACATTCACCCAAGCCCACCTTGCAGTGGGCATGTAGAAAATCACGATGAATCATTATTAAAATACTTTAACTAACACTAATATGATTTAGAATGTGTTATCCAAGAAAAAAAGGTATTGATAGTATGATCATCGTAAGGACACCTACAAAGATAAAGTAGCAAAACAAGCTAAAGAATTTTCCACCAAGGAATACTGTTGGCATTTTTTCTGAAAATATGAAATGAAAAAATAAATTAACAGCTTGGCAGAGACCATAATGATGGGTGTTAGCCATACCAATCACAATATAAAAGGGTCAAAGGGATCAGTCCAAAAGAAAGAACTTTCTCCAACTTGATAAGCAAGGAAATCCAATAAATGAAGTATATCAAATATAAGTTTTTTGCAATACATTCCTCTAGAAGAACAAATATAGAAATATGTAGAACAGCATGTACTCGCAATAACTGTACTAAGACATCACATAAGTACCTCCTCTCAAGTGTGTCGTTTCAAACAAAGCTACCACTTCAGGGTCACGCCCCCATCTCTACAACCACCTTTCCTGTAGCATGGCCACCCAGACTCTTAGCCCATGCCTCCTCTGCCTTGCTCAGAGGATGTCTGGAGTCCACAACCGTCTCAAGCTTCCCTTCTTTCACCAAGCCAACCATGAAGTCCAATTCTTCCCCCTTGGGTATCATCAACAGTGGCACAAGCTGCTTCTTTGAAAAGGTTAACTTCTTTAGAGCAAAGGTTAGCATTGCACCAGCAGTGGGAGTTAGATCAATCACCCTTCCCCTTTGGCTCAAATTTGGTTCAAAAATGGACCAAGGAATACCTGTGGCACAGTGTATGACTGCATCATATTTCTTGTTGGATGGGCTGCTCAGCTTCTCACCCTCTGGAGTATTGTAGTCCAAAACCTCATCTGCCCCCAACCTCTTTATCAGCTCAACATTCCGAGCCCCGCATGTGGCCGTCACATGAAGGTTCCCAAGCTTAGCAAGCTGCACTGCATAGTGTCCCACACCACTTGAGGCTGCAGTGACCAGGATATTGGCTGGCTTTCCAGTGCCATCAAACTTAGTCCCAATAGATTTCAGGGCCTGGAGAGCAGTGAGGCCAGCTATAGGCAAGCCAGCACCTTCTGCTGCTGATACCTCTGGTGGCCTTCTGACTGTTAGGCTCACAGGTGCAACACAATACTCCGCAAGCGCACCTCCGTGCTAGCAATTCCATAACAACAGACCAAAGAAATGTGTAAAACATGTGCTTGTGTGCCATATTTTCTCACAGCAAAAATTTTAACATCTAATATATGCACAAGAAATAGGAAAAAAAACGCTCAATTTGTGAACCTTGATGACCTTTCACTACTTTCTTTCCTTTTCTATTTATCAGACTCAGTATTATATCATGCTTGAGAGTAAAAGTTGTGCCAGCATATATGTATTATTATTAAGTGGAAAGAATCTATGGATGCTACTGTGATAGAGATGTGCTGCACCTTCTCTGCAATGCCATGGCCCATGGTGCTTCGGCAAAGTTCAGAATCACCCATTTGTTCCATGTCTACAAACATCTTCGGTAGAAACACACCCTATTGTCCAATAAATTTGGAAATGCAAACGAGCAAAACTCAAAAGAGTAATGGCTATTGAGATCATGCTGACAAGTGCATCTTCCTAAGCTTAACTTACATTCTGATGCAGCAATGCTTTTAGACGATTAGGAAACAAGAGTTCACATTGTGGTATGACAGTATGCTTTGTATAAACAAACAATATCCCAAATTGTGTTACAAAAGTGAAAAATTGTTTCTTTGTTGCACCACTTTATAAGCTCCTTGAATCATCATCAAAAATTTCAAATGACAACGTTTTATTTGATATACCAGGGACCATTGATTTACATCCTGCAATCTTATTCCATCACCACCTGGAACTTAATTCATGTTTATTCTGACCCAGATGTTAAAGACTGCCTTTTTCTATGAGTTAGTATATTCTTCTAACATTCCTCTTTCTGAATTGATATTTAAGCACATATCCACTAATGATGTCAGATTTTAAAAGGCTATTAACAAATAAATTTGCAGAGTTTTTAATGGTTAACAACAGAACTCAATGGAAAACAGAATTTTGAATGTTCGTGCAACTTTGAATAAGCCAATAAAGCCATTAAGCATCTGGGGCAACAAAAATCCCAACAGAGAATGAGACAACCTCATCATTGTCATCTTGTGTAATCAAACACACAGCTTCCATATACTAACCATTCATTCAAATTTGACAGTTATATGCAGTTTCAAAGTAGTTGTAAGCTGAGAACTTACCAGATGGCTAAGCACTGATACTACTTTTTCACCTACTTTAAATGTTTTTACCCCGGAACCAACCTCAACCACCTCGCCTGATACATCTGTGGCTGTTCCACGAAAAGTGTACATTATCAAATCCCTGTTCCATGTCTACACAAGTCTAACTGGTAAAAAAGCAGAACTGAGATTATTTATGTGGCTTATTTGCAGTCTATTGGTTCTAAATAAACATTAAAAACATAATGTTTGGAATTGATACACACCATTGACTCACTGAATAGGTAAATTGAGGAAACGTGAGGCAAGGATGTGCTGACATTTACCTTGCATATTGATGAGGCAGAACCCGATTCGGCCCATTAAAACAAACCCAGCACTGAGATCAGTCCAAAAGCGGCATTAAAAGGCCCACTGGCAGCCTTCGGCCCATTAGCGGCCCCGCAGCCCTCGGCCCAGTAAGCAGCCCAGTGGTCCTCGGCCCATTAGCGGCCCCGCAGCCCTCGGCCCAGTAAGCAGCCCAGTGGTCCTCGGCCCATTAGCGGCCCCGCAGCTCTCGGCCCAGTAAGCAGCCCGGTGGTCCTCGGCTTATCAGCGGCTCAACAACCTTCGGCCCATCAGCGGCCCAACAGCCTTCGGCCCGTTAGCGGCTCAGCGGCCCTCGGCCCAGTAGGCTTCAGCCCACTAAGCGGCATCAGGCCCATCAACGGCCCCTCCCCCTTCGGCCCAATAGTTGTATCCAGCCCACTCCGGTGGGAGGGTTAGGCGCTATGGCGGTTTATCAGTAAATCAAAACATAGTCCTATATCGGTTGCCACCATTAAGCAACCTCTATCCTCCGCTATAAATACACATCTATTTATTACCAAAGGTATGTCTTCTCGACCCAAGGACTACATTCCAAAAAGCATTAAAGCTGCTTCTTCTTCCTTCTCTTCTGAATCGAATCTTCGTCAGAAGCTAACTTAGCCGTCGGAGGGAGTTCCTTAGGGCCGAAGCCCGGGACTCCTACTGACCGCTTCTTCTTCTTCTTTTCCTCCTTCTGCAGGGGCTTCGGTTTGAATCTTCGCCGACCTCTCCGAGTCGGTCTCGGCCGCCGACCTCGGGTCTTCTCCCTCCGGTCTCGACGCCTTTCGACGGCTGGTCCGCCTCGCCCGAAGGAGCCTCGGCCTCGCCCTGCGCCTGCTGGTCCGCCTCGCCCGGGCACCTCTCGGCTTCGGATCCTCGGCCCCGTTTCCGCCCTTGCCTCGTTCCGGATCTCCGTCGGTCCTCTTCACCGATCCGATCCAGCTTCGGGTTCCATCATCGGATTATAATCTCGGAATCCGATCGTGATAGCTTCGGCTACATCACATATCATTGACTCATTGCATAAGCTAAGTAAATGCTGCAATAACAATCATAATGGTGGTAGTCTGGTAGATGTTTCCATGTCTGTTATGAATAGAGCATGGCTACAGCTTTTGGAAATCATGCTAGTGATTTAAGTAATTCAGAAGGTACCAGCCTATCATTTTTTCCCCTCTATAAAACTTCATGTCATCATTTCTTTAGCAAACTATTTCTGTTTGCAAAAGAATGAGAAAAAAATCAGCAATTTCAAGCAACAACCAAATGAGTAAACATGCTGTTACATGCCAACTACCTTTTTCCTTCGCTAACTTCTTCAATAGTTTCTGATTTAAGAAGAATGATTGGGACATTCCACACTTCAGAATCTATAAAGTTTATGAGGCATCATATGGGTTGAATGCGCAAAATGCGCATATGGAAATATCTGGAAATGCATTTTAGCCTATCACTATCCTGCCTGACATTGCAGAGGTACAAAATAGACCTTTACAAGAAAAACCAATTTCTTAGGCATCAAGAGTAGCCTAGAAAGACAATTAAAAGCAATTTTGAGGTAAGATGGACACACAAGCACCAAGGCTTTTGATGCAATATGGAAAATGTGCAGGTAAGAATCATAGTTAATAAGAAACCTCATTACATAGGTACTAGTGCAGTGGTATGTCCCTCCCTGCCCAGCAGGGAGGTTGTAGGGTCGATCCCGCCCGCGTTGTGTTAGGGTGTGGGTCGTCCCATGGAATTCTCGCTCCTTTGAGCGGAAAAGTAGCCCGTTGGGCGGAAATCTCTTGTGCTGGCGGATTTGCTCTCAGCCCCCTTGAGCTGGATACTTGGCCTGTAACCATTGAGCCACTTCGACCCCCCCAAAAAAAAGAAACCTCATTATAGAGGATGGGTAGAAATGATGCATTTTTGGGATTAGCCCCCATATTGTCATGTGTCACAAAGCAAATATACAAGTCAAAAATCATATTTGACAAAAGAGCATGATGAAGAAGGTTGCAGCTGATTTATCATCAGATCTATATGCCGAGTACAGCACAAACAATCAAAGGATGGGATTGTTTTACAGGTTGGACTTATCATGAATTCAAATTCCTTATCAACCGCTATAATTTCAGTTTTTCCTATATAAACTCCCACATTCTCACACTTCCCTAAATTAAATGCCTCTGTTCAGCAGATGTTGTAAGCAGTATTGTGGCATGATTTAGAACCCTAGAAAGCTGATATACATGTATGAGTCCGAATCATATTGCAACTCAAACTAACTTGTAAAAGGCTAATAAAAGCCTTCATGAGAATCTAATAGATGATAAGCACACTTGAACGGTTTATTGTATTTGCTGACTTGAGATTTGAAAACTCGAAACACTGATTGGGTTTTTATGGGTTAGGACGTAGTTAGTCTGATCAGCAAACCATGGAACAAAAAAGGTGCAAAGAAGATTCCTTTCTTCTTTGAAATTTAATGGAAAAATGCCCTTATGTGATCAGAAATGCACATACACCACTTCTCCCATCTTTCTTGCTCCTTCCCTGCATGACACTGGACGGCTGCCTGAGCACAACCCCTCTCTTGGTAGCAAAACTGAGGTTCCCCCAACTCTCTCTCTCTCTCTCTATATATATATATATATCCATTTGGAAGCAGGAAAGAAGGGACTATAGAGACTGATCTGTGAAGAACACTTAAAGGTCCAACAACAAAAGATATGCAAGGATAATACCATAGTCTATTGCGTATGCAAAAGACATGAATGCATGTTGGCTTAGGGAGATGTGACTTAGCAATGCTGGGTGGGCAAATAAAAGAAGCAGATAGTATAATAACTCATTAATGAAACAGAAGACTAAGATATCTGACATAGAAGCATGTCTCCAAGAATGTCTCTCCCTCAAAGATAAATCCAGCATTGCTAAAATTAGCCTGAAGTTTCTTCTTCATATTATAGAGGGGCCTTGGGTTAAAGAATGGTTGGATATTCAGTCCCTTGAGAGAACATAAGTTTGTCAAATCATACATTGGAGCCAAATAGACCTTTGATTCATTTATTTTGCCACCAAACAGTACTCATAGTTAAGCATTACCGTTAAGCAGCATTTTCTTCATTCCCCCAAATGGTCCAAAATGTGGGATGGAGAATCATGTATCAATACCAATTGATCTCAATGCATTGACAACCTATGTGGCTATGCCATCACAATAGGAGACCCTCCAAGCCCACATAATGTACTCGGATCCCTTGAACAGGTAGCAAGGCACTCGGATCCCATATATAAAGCAACAAATTGACAGAACCTTATCAGGAAAGTGCTTGCTAGTACTTGAGTCACAGAAATACATCAATCTAAAAGATGATCTTCGTGCCATCTCAAAGTCCTCAAGAAATGCAAACGCCATTGATGGGCCTGAAGTATACCTGCTCTATGCCTGAGATATTGCGAGTAGTTTTCATATTATACCCTATGTTAGTGCCTCTGACAATCACCTCAATCCATTGTCTCAACTCTTTGATACCAAGCATCTACAGCCATTTGAACAAACAGGTCATGTTCATGCAATACAATTCCCGATAATGAAGCTCCTATATTTAATACTTCTGCAAACCATCTTCTAACGAGATTATTCCACTCCCTCAAATTCATTTCGCTAATAAAATGCCAAAACAAACCTCTGCTGCTACATGAAAAAACAGTAAATTGATGCCAGCCTCTTAGCCATTGACAGGAACCCAGAGCCAAGTATAGAAAGAAAGTAGGGACACTAAAACAACAGTGCATTTCTTACCCCCAATGACAGAATGCTGCTCTTCTAACCCACAAGCCTCAAATCATATTTCTGAATAATTCACACCCAATCTCCATAAATAATTCAGATTGCCTACCACGAACTGAAAAGGAAAATATCGACCCCAACCCCCAAATTAAATAATGTAGAGCTTGTGAAGAAGAAACGGAGAAAATGAAAAGACATGTCATAGTGACCGGAACCAAAGCACCCTAGCACACTTGCCGAACCAAAGAAAACGATCAACATATGAAACCAGTACCATCTGGGAATACCTGGTATGTACGGAAATTTCCACGGCAGAAATGGCCGCACCTTGCCATTCTGAATTTTCCAATCAAATGCGTTTAAACTTGCAGCTTCCAGTTTCAACAGCACTTCATCTTTCTTTGGTGAAGGAACAGGAACTTCGACATGCTGCATGCATCAGAAGGGCATCAATTACTTGTTGCAGATATGCATAAACGTTAGTTTCGAATAATCTATTCTGTAAATTGTAGTGAAGTAAAAAGAAAAAAGAACATATCACAGCTTGCTAATTATTATCTCTCTCTTTGCGTGTTTGCACAACAAAATCCAAGGATGCCACCAATGTCTTCAACAGTCTAAAAATGTAAACTTTAGAGACCAATACGCTGACGGTAAACAAACTACCCAATAATAAAAGCGATAACCATCACTAGCCAAAATTTCTAAGGTATCCATTGATTAAATAAAATATTACTCCATGAATTATGGGCAGGAAACCACGCGAAAAATCAAACAGCAACACAAAAGTCCTATAACAATATTTAGTAATATATATGTATAATATGATAACTTATATATATTATATATTTTTTATTTTCTTTTCTCTCAACTTTGCTGTGTCATCAACATATCCTGCCTTAGCAAGTTTATTTCCTACGAGCCACATTAAACAACGACCACATCGGAAACTTGAGAGAGAGAGAGAGAGATATTAAAGGTTATTAGAGCATAGAGACTTTGTTTTTTTTGTGTTTTCTCATGGTTGGGGGGGGCTTACCTGGAGGGCGGCAGAGCCGCCGCCGTATTTCTCGTACTGGACGGCGTGCATGGGCTTCTCTGCGGCAGTGGCCATGGCGGAGAAGGCGGGGTTTCGGAGGAGCAAGCGAGCAACAGCGGCCGCGTACGAGGAGCGCGGTGGTGCGGGGACAGTGAGACGACACGTCTTTTGGTAGTGGAGAGAGGTCTCATATCCTGACCTCGCATGAACTCCTAACCCGGAATCCATGTATACAAAAATCTAACATCTAAATTTAATATTTAAATCTAGTAAAAAAAATTAACTTTTATAATTGATCTCACCTTTTGAGATTTTGATTTTGATCTCCCAAAAACGAAATATTTGATTAGACGGTTACTGTTAAATTTTTCAATCTAACCGTTAAAATTAAATCTAAAGAAATAAAAAATCACTTAAAAAAATATTTAAATATTTTAATTTTTTAATAATATTTACTTTTTAAAAAAATAAAAAAAATAAAATTTCAAGTGGGACGTATCTAAATTAAATGTGTCGGAAGACATGTTATATCCGCCCCTGATATGAGACTGAGAATTAATATTGGAGAAATCTCCTTGTAAGTTCCGTGAGGAGGGCCGTGTTGGTTTTTCTCTCTGCCCTTGATGCCGAGTCCTCCCATCTTTTTGGAGAATTGGAAGTCCTCCCAGGCTTTTAGAATTAAATGTCTTGATCTGTGTTCAAAATTATATATACCCCCACCAAAAACCCATTTGTAAGTTGTTAATTAAGTTCCTTGAAAACCTGCATGAAGAGTTGAAGAGGAGGCCATTATTAAGGTAAGTCGTGACAGCTGCATGCAAGAACAATCTGGATGAGAAGGGTTCTCTTCTACCTCCAAGGGAAAGAAATTTACCTTTCCAACCTTCAAGTCTGCATAAGAAATTTCTCCTTTAATGAATCGAAAGTGATTTTGATAAGGACCTCTAATAAAAGAGAAGGATGCCAAGACAGATTTCGCTGCTGTCTCTGAGTTTGTGCATGGTCTAAAGCTGGCCACGCAGGAGTGTGCACGGTTCAGTCGGTTCGATTTTAGAGAAAATTTCTCCAATCCAAATTGAATCGAACTTACAGTTGAAACTGAACTGAAAAATTTCGGTTTGATTCGGTTAAAATCGAAATTTTATATTTTATTCATATTAAATATATATATATATATATATATATATATATATATATATATATATATATATATATATATATATGTATTTAATATTAAAATTAAATTTTAAAAATACTTTTTTATACGTAAATATGTATATGATACTAACATATTAAAATATTTATATGCATAATATTAATATAAAATATCTATTTACTTAAAAATCAGTTTATTCGGTTTGGTTTGGTTTCACAATTTTGTGAAATCGAACCAAACCGAATGTGACGTCAAATCGAACCGAATTGAACCGAATCACTCGGTTCAGTTTGATTTTTCGGTTTGAACCGAATTATGCACAGCCCTCTGACCACGCACAAGTGCGTTGTGGTTCTGATGTGATTCCTATTTCCTACATATAATAGAAATTTTTTATGTTCACTGTTCAGATTAGATTGAACTAAGTTAGTAAAGAGAGGGAAAGATTTCAAAATACTCTTTCATATGGTACTTTTTTTATTCTCAAAAAAGAATTTTTATGAAATACTCCCTCTTCCGGTTCAATACTAACTGAGTTCGCTCTAAACCCATATCAGTTTGTTTGCAGAATAGCTTAAACCAGAATAAGGAGGAAGGGATTTCTAACCCAGAATAAGAGGTATTTTAGTTTGGTAAGTAGTTGGTATTCCACCCAGAATAAGTAGAATTGCACTGCGCTATTTCAAGTGATTTGGTAGGAATAAGTAGAATAAAGAAGAGAATAAAGAGTGGAATAAAAAGTTCAAAATATTATATTGATTAATATATATTCATAAATATTAATTAATATTAATAAATGTTAATTAATATTGATAATATTAATAAATATTATTGTGATTAATACATACTAAACAATATTAATATAGATTATTATGATTAATAAATATTAACTATTATTATTTTGATTAATAAATACTAGCAAACATTAATCATAGTTAATTATTAATATAATTTTTATTATGCTCCATTTAAATAGTATTAAATATTAAAAATGTTAAGTAATAAATGTTAATTATTATTAACAATGTTAATAAATATTATTAATCACCATTAATTCATATTAATAATAAATATTAATTCATAAATATTAATATTAATAAATATTAGTATGATTACTAAATATTATTTAATATTGTTTTGATTAACTAATATTAATTAACATTAATCATAGTTAATTATTAAGAAAAAATTATTATGCTCCATTTATTGATAAGAAATTTGAATAACAATTAACGTTAATCATAGTTTATTATTAAATTAAATAGTAATATACTAATTACTAAATATTATTTAATATTTAAATATCAATAAATGTTAAGTAATAGATGTTAACTATTATTAATAATATTAATAAAATATTATATTGATTAATATATATTCATAAATATTAATTAATATTAATAAATGTTAATTAATATTGATAATATTAATAAATATTATTGTGATTAATACATACTAAACAATATTAATATAGATTATTATGATTAATAAATATTAACTATTATTATTTTGATTAATAAATACTAGCAAACATTAATCATAGTTAATTATTAATATAATTTTTATTATGCTCCATTTAAATAGTATTAAATATTAAAAATGTTAAGTAATAAATGTTAATTATTATTAACAATGTTAATAAATATTATTAATCACCATTAATTCATATTAATAATAAATATTAATTCATAAATATTAATATTAATAACTATTAGTATGATTACTAAATATTATTTAATATTGTTTTGATTAACTAATATTAATTAACATTAATCATAGTTAATTATTAAGAAAAAATTATTATGCTCCATTTATTGATAAGAAATTTGAATAACAATTAACGTTAATCATAGTTTATTATTAATTTAAATAGTAATATACTAATTACTAAATATTATTTAATATTTAAATATCAATAAATGTTAAGTAATAGATGTTAACTATTATTAATAATATTAATAAAATATTATATTGATTAATATATATTCATAAATATTAATTAATATTAATAAATGTTAATTAATATTGATAATATTAATAAATATTATTGTGATTAATACATACTAAACAATATTAATATAGATTATTATGATTAATAAATATTAACTATTATTATTTTGATTAATAAATACTAGCAAACATTAATCATAGTTAATTATTAATATAATTTTTATTATGCTCCATTTAAATAGTATTAAATATTAAAAATGTTAAGTAATAAATGTTAATTATTATTAACAATGTTAATAAATATTATTAATCACCATTAATTCATATTAATAATAAATATTAATTCATAAATATTAATATTAATAAATATTAGTATGATTACTAAATATTATTTAATATTGTTTTGATTAACTAATATTAATTAACATTAATCATAGTTAATTATTAAGAAAAATTTATTATGCTCCATTTATTGATAAGAAATTTGAATAACAATTAACGTTAATCATAGTTTATTATTAATTTAAATAATAATATACTAATTACTAATATTATTTAATATTATTTTGATTAACTAATATTAATTAACATTAATCATATTTAATTATTAAGATAAAATTTTTATGCTCCATTTATTAATAAGAAATTTGAATAACAATTAACGTTAATCATAGTTTATTAAGAACGTGTAATTCTGCCCCTATTCCACTTAAACCGGGTATAAGATATTCCACCCTGGGTTAAGCAATACTCTCCGCCAAACTGGGTTAAAGGGTTTAAGTGGAATAAGAGACCCTATTCCGGGCCTATTCCCCAAACAAAGCGAGGCACTCTCCTACATAAGTCGTACACGTTTTAGAAGCTCGGGTGCAAAAGTCTCAGCCGATTCCAATAGTTGAATGTTGAACTAGGTAGGACCCTTGCAAAAGTTCCTGGCCTGTACTGGAACTTCACTAGGGTCAGGTGATGCTAATTTAAAGAATTTTTGCAAAAGTTCCTGGCTTTTATTTTGATAATTATTTATACGCAAAGGATCCTTAGTTTAACTAGAAACTTTTGGTGTAGAATATTTTAGAGATATTGAAAACCACTAATTAGTGAAAACTAAAGATCCAAAGAAGTAGGACCCTTGATTTAGTAACACAAACTAAAAAATATTTTATTTTATAGTGTTTTTAGATGTTGGTTCAGTGTAAAATGTATATAAAATCTTATTCGGTATTTTTCTGCATATTTGGAGGCTCATTCCCTTATTTTGTTTTACAAATAACCAAACAGATGCTCTCTAATTTTAAACTTATGAAAATTCATTAAAACCAGTGAATTACACAATTTTATGATGAAACAACTAACCTCTGAGTCCAGTAAAACATAAATAGATACTTTTACAAAAATTATGACTTTAATCATGTCTTTATTTTAGGGTTAATTACATACATAATCTTGTTAAAAATGGAATTGCAAGTTGGCCACCTTATTTTCATGTTATTATATATAACCTCACATGTCGCAATATTTGCAAAAATGCCCCTGTTAACTTCCGTTAAAGGTTCCATTTTTAATGGATAAATTTAATGTTTGGACAAAAATGTCCTAAAAAAAAGATATTTTTTATTGGCACATTATGCCAAAGAGAGAGAGAGAGATTGAACGAAGAATTAGGGAATTTTAGATATGTTTAGCTTTAGTTTAACTAGAGTTAAAAAAGATATATTTAACAAAATGTTAAGGGATGGCAAGGACATGGACTTTTTGCAAGTATTGCAATGCGGCGAGATTATTTATAATAACATGAAAATAAGATAACCAAATCTATTTGTCTTTAACAAAATTATACATGCAATTACTCCTTTATTTTAATATGGATGCAAAATGACTTATACAAGAATCTTCAATTTATGTAAACTCAAAATGTCATGATTTCATGCACTTTTCAAAGAAACTACACCTTTTTAAGTTATTTATTTTTTATTTCGAAAATTTATATTACATTAAAAAATATTTTTATATTCTAGAAGTAATGTTTCTTTCACAATTCTCATGAAGTATTTTGACTTTTTGTCAACGTGCAATCTTTCTCTAGGGCTGATTTTCTTCCAAAACTTGATGTAATAACATTGGATTGATGTGTTTTAGAACACTATAAAATATTACTTTGTAGCACTACTTATGTTTGGAGTTGATTATGGGATTACCTAATGGGCCTGGTTTGACCCAGTCTGTGCAGTAGGAGTTAGCCCATGGAGTCCTTTGGGCTTAAGGCCCAATAGTAAAGGTAGAAAAGAGAAAGACACCTTTATAAATTGTCCCATATCGGTTGCCTCTTTAAAGTCCTCACCTATCCCACTTTATAAAAAGGAAGTCCCTCATGCCAAAAAAGGTAAGTGGAATATCTTAGCATTTCTCTCTCTACTCTATGGCTATCCCACTCTTCTTTCGCCACTTGGCACATGCTGACTTGAGCGTTAGAGGGCTTCCATGGGGAAAACACCTGGGGTCTTGCTGATGTGGCTGGATTTGGTCCAAGTTTGGCCGACTCGTCTTCGGTTCAGTTTCCTTTGCCGGGTGGTCCATCCTTCGTCCGATTCGGTCTGCGACCTCGACTGTCTCACTTGGCCTTGTCTGTAAGAATGATGTAGCCATGGCTCACGACGATCCTTAGACCAAGCGTCGTACTGGGTAGATCGAGTTGGATTCCACCAAGGATGTCCAAGCCATCTCTCTAGACTAGCTAGGAATCCCGTCGGCTAGGGGGATGTCTCTACTGAATGGGCCGGCTCCTCCATCTCAGTGGCTCTTGATACACCGTCGGCACAGGACGACTGGGTGGAGGCCCTCTCCCAACATGTGGCCTAGTTTGTTGGCCGCTGCTAGTTCACTGGCCTTGTACATATTGGGCTCCTGTGTTGATCGGGCTATGAAGAACCTAGAGGGGGGGGGGATGCATTATTCAAAGTTGAGCTTTAAAAACTAATGTGAAAATTAAATCAATCACACAAAATGAAGAGGAAATAGGGAACAATCACACCAAAGGAAGAGGAAATAGGATCACATAAAAATACATAATCTATATTGGTTTGGTCTGTCCAGACCTACGTCTAGTCCCCAAGCAATCTTTTTTGGAGTTCTACTAATGTAAGGTACAAATCCCTTACAGGTTGATCACTAAATAGGCAACCCCCAACGTTAGTCGGTCCTCTCTTCAACACAATGAAGAGGAAACAACACCGTCCTACACAACTACAGGTCCTCTCTTTCAACAAATAGGAAGAGGAAATATAAAAACAGTATGGTTAAGTTTAAATGAAGGATGCCTTTTAAGAGGCAAGTGTTCTTATCTTGATATTGTTGACTACTTTATCATCAAAATAATCATTCCATCTTAATTGAAAAATTAAAAAACGAGCTAGTAAGGAATCTAGTGCTGCTTTCTTCTGACTCTCAAATTCTTTTTTCTTTTTATGTTTTTTAATGGTTGATTCTGTATCATATTTTTCAACATCTTCTTTTTTCTTTTGTTTTTGTGTATCTGATCCAAAATCTCTTTGGTTTAGCTTTTGTTTATTTTTCTTGTTGATTATGATCTTTTTTTTAAAATTTCCGTTGATGTTCTTACTAAAAATTTTATTTCCATGAGTGTTTAAAAGAAGAAATTTGGTTGGCATCCATAGTTTAAGCTTATATGCATGATAAAGTAGTCCAAATTCTAGGAAGAACCAAGATTCCATATTTGGTATGGGAAACCTTTCTTTATGCATTCCCATCCAATCAAAAAGTTTTTTTCTTTTATTGGATGATTTTATTTTTTGATGAATTGCGAGAGGATAAATCTTTTTAGTATAATTTTTTTGATAATTTTGAGTATTTTGATTAATATTGGTACCAATATGCATCTTAATCCAGATATCAATATGGATATCAATATTAATTTGAGTATAAATATTGATATTTTCTTCAAAACAAAACTCGGGCATTCTAAAATCAAAATATTTTCTATCCAGATTTTTTTTTCCATATGGACTAGATCCTTCTAGATAATCACTAAGATCTATATCTACTAGTACATAAATGCTTCGGGTTTTTGTGTTTTTTGTGTATTGAAAATATATGGAAAATTTCGGCCTCTGTTTACTTGTAATGGTGATGCATAAATATATGAGTCCCCTCCATCCTCATAATTCATATATTTATGTGCTAGAAGATCATATTTGTAGTTTTTTTTTAATTTTCTTTTCATTTTTGTACACTTTTTTTTATATATTTATATATGAATCCAATATTATTGAGTCTTTTTTTTGAGTTGTACAACGTTGATTGACTCAATTTCTCCATTTTTGTGGTACTAACCGAGACTATTGAGTTTGAGATAAATTGTGTTGATAATGATTCTTTAACCAAATTTTCCATTTATTCATTCCAAACTTATAAACTTTCTTATGCTTTTTTTTGAAATCAAATAGTCTTCGTGTCCCACAATAATCCTTGATTCTATCTTTAAGAAAAAGATGGATCCCGTTATATTGAAGTACATATTTCAAGCAATATTTGTTATTAACTTGTGATAATGCATAAAGTACATATGCTTGTGACAACGAGGAAGAAGATAAATTACAATCAATCTTTTGAATTCTCATTATTAATATTAGACTCTTCCATTGTTGAAAGAGAGTGAATTGTATTTTGATTTGTTTGGTCAATCCCTTTTTGACTTATTTCATTGTGGTTAAAGAATTTATTGATCGTTTTTTTTGTTGATTCAAGGAAAAGTTGTGCATTGGTCCTAAGAATGTTAGTAGTACATAGAAGGATATCGTTGTATATTCTTTCAATGAAAGATTTGAAAAAGTAGTATAATTTACGTATTAATCGGGTACTCTTTCTTTTGAATATTTGCCAAATATGTTTTTGCAATTCTGAATTTTTATTAGCACAATTTGTCTCGTTAAGGCTAATATTTATATCTAGAGTTAGAATGACTTTTTTCTTGTCTTTTGCCATTTGTTTTATTTGATTCATGTTTGTGGTCGTCCTATTAGCAAGACCTTTTATTTATTTTTTCTATAAGTGAGCATTTTATCCAATTCTTGGATTGAATTTGAATGGGTAATTCGTCGCTAATCTTATTACTGATTATAAAATCTTTGACTTTCCCGAAATTTCTTTTTTCTTTCATTCTTACCTTTTAAGAGACAAGTGTTCTTAGAAGAATACAACAAGATCAAGACAGAAAAACCAACATAAAACAAATGGCACTAGTCCTGATCTGGCTGAAGGTCTCCAAGAGCCTCTAAGTGCGGAGGAAAGATGGTCAAGCTCTTAGAATCTTCACTATGTTTCTCTCTTAGAACTAAAGATTTTTAGGTGTGGCGAAACTCTAGTTTTTTTAATGTAGTTCATTGAGTTCAATCTCTATCTCTGTCCTTCTTTTTGATATGTTGCCCAACTATGTATAACCTAGAGGAGGAGTGAATGGGTTTCTAAGAATCAAATTAAAAATTAACTTAAGTAAAATGTAGAATTAAAAAGTTAATTGGGCAGAAGGATGGAGAGGCAAGACGTAAGCACACATTGAATACAAAGATTTATACTGGTTTGGTCTTTCAGACCGACATCTAGTCCCCAAGCAACCTCTTAAGATTTCTGTTGCACAAGGTACGAATTCCTTGCTGGTTATCCAACAACATCCTACACTCCAGTAGGTTTTCTCTCTCAACCAAAGGAGAACCAGACATCCTGCATGCCAGGTAGGTCTTCCCTTTCAACAAAGGGGAACAAATCACCTTGCATGTTAGACAAGTCTTCTCTTCGATAGTTAGGAAGAGGAACATAATACTTATAATGTAGGATGACTACATAAATGCCTCTTGATAGGCTGACGTATAATATAAATCAAAAGCACAGATCAAGACTAAGAATTGCTATAAATAGAAGATGTAGTGCTTAATCTTGCTGAAGGATCAAGAGCTGGTGATGTGCAAATGAACTTGAAGCTCTCTCTCTTGAATAGGAAGAAGGCTCTTTTAGATGTAGCAATGGAGGCCTTTTTCTTTTTCAGTGAAGCTCCCTTTCTTTTTCTCTGAATCTCTCTGTATTTCGCTTAGGTTCTTCCCACCCTTCTTCCTTGTTTTCTTATTGTTGTAAAAAAACTCTCTGCTGAAGCTTTAAAGTGCAGGACATATAAACTGTCTTTAGAATTTACCAGCTAGACAGCAAGACGTGATATGTTAGACAGTAAGTCAGGATTTGTTGGATGAAAGTTTTTCCGCTGAGTCTAATGTTTGAATTTCTTCAAATAAGCAAGAATATTTCTACTGTTCAGAAGCTTCTCATTGACCAGGTACCTACAATCTAGAGCACTCGTGTATAACTTTAGACTGATTGGTAAACTTCCTATCAAGAACCTGAAATAGAAGATTACATCAAATTAGACTTTTTCTGTCTAGTCTGTTAGTATAGCATGAAATCTAATTTAAAAAGATTCTCGAAAGCTGAACAACTCAGAAAAGATGTAAAGAATTAAATGTAGACATCCTCTCATGTTGATAGTACAGAACAACAAGAATCATTTGCACAATAGTCAACAAAAGTACTGTCATCGATCTGGTTTGACAGATCATGAGATTTGTTAGAGAAAAAGTACATATGAGAGCCTTTTCAATTTGAATAGTAATCGTTTAAACAAATCGATTACAAGTACAATTAAGTCACATATGCTTTGCTAAAAGTCATTTAATCGAAGTCATTTAATGGTTAATCGATTTGAGATCATAAGGACAATCGAAGTTCAGTTCGACTCGATTAAACCAAACACAACAATCAATTAATCACAAGATAATAAACGATGCATAAATAAGAGGGTAATCTATTAATCGTATAACAATACTCAAAATATTAGAGCTAAAATAATAATCGATTTGATCAGTAATCGCAGTGTTGCTCGAATAGATTAATCGATAAATATAATGGAAGTATAAATACGATAATCGATTATGCAACTATTAGAATTAATCGATTAGTTATTTATCAATAATTGAAGTGATGACTCACTTAATTGATTAGAGTTCTAACTGTAATCAAAGTCGAAATTTAGTCACATAATCGATTATAGCATATCGATAATCGAAGTGTAAGCCTCGGTAATCGATTATACAGCTATTAGAACTAAATGATTAGATAGTTATCAATGATCAAAGTAAGGATTCACTTAATTGATTAAAGTTCTAACTACAATCGAAGTCGAAACTTAATCACATAATTCATTATAAGTATATCTATAATCGAAGTAAAGACTCAGTTAATCGATTATAGTTTTAACATAACTCAAAATGAAACTTAATTATTTAATCGATTATAAGCATATCTGTAATCGAATTAAAGACTCAGTTAATCGATTATAGTTCTAATTGGAATCGAAGCTTAGTCATGTAATCAATTATAAGTTATCGATAATCAAAGTGAACATTCTCTAATCGATTACAATTCTAACATGAATCGAAAGTTGAAGCTTAATCACTTAATCAATTAAGAGTAGTTCAGTTTAATTGAAGTTTCAACACTTAATCGATTAAAGAATAATCAAAGATTGATTAAGGCTTCACGAATAATCAGTTAAAAGACATGAAATCAAAATAAAAGCAAAATCGATTAGTCTTAGACAATACTTGAAATCAGACGGTTAATCGATTAGTAATAGATACTTAATCGATTTATCAGTTAAGTCTATAATCGAAGGATCATAGAACTAACCGTTAATCGAGTAATAATAGAGACATAATCGATTTATCAGTTAAGTCTATAATCGAAGGATCATAGAACTCCTAAAATTGACTAAGTCCAGAACTGAACATATGTCCATGAAACTGACATCATAAAAACATATTTAATTAAGCTATCAAGGAGAATATAAATAATGTTTATTGCTAATATTTTTATTATTTGTTATCACCAAAATATGGGAACAAAATAAAGACACAAATTGCTCAACAATCTTCTCTTTTTTGGTGATGACAAAACTTCTTAAAATACAAGTATATAGCACACAGTAAAAGCATATATACTGGAAGATATGTCATACATAGAAATAAAACCATATCACGTAGAGGCTTTTCTCTCCCTATGTGTTATCAGACAATGTACAACATGTATAAAGCAAAATGTTGCATTAGAATATTGGATAGACAATATTTCTCCCCTTTTTTGTCGATCAACAAAAATAAGAGAAGGGAAATAGAGTAAGATTAGTCTTATAGGAGGTGCATGAAGAGTCCAAGGAACTTTTTTGCATCAAGCAGTAAGGAGCAAAAAGGAATACAAAATGATCTTTATTGAATGAAGATATAAATTTACAGAACAATTGCTCCCACTATGGGTGTATAACCTTAAAAAAAAATATATATATATATAAAATACAAATACTTTAATATCCAAAAAGAGCCAAGTGGAAAGAGCTTTTGCATCATTAATCAATGATGCTGACTTTCTCTCTTAGCCTTTTACTCCCCCTCACTTTGGGGCGCCTTCTCTGGTGGACTTTCGGTCTTTCCTTAAATACAGCCTAAGCTATTGCTATTGTTCCTTCTGTTGTGTCTGCGAAGAAAGTTCTGCACTATATCGGTGGCAAAACACAATATGAAGGTGTAACACTCACCCAAAGAAGGTGAAGCTTCCATTCTCATGATCCCAATGTTGGAATATGTGAGACCCTCCACCAGAATATCTAGATTATATGTGGAGGAGCTCGCCAGCATAGGTGAGAATGGAAACTCTGTCTAGATGGTGTGTGGAGGAATTCCTTAGAGAGTCCCAATAGAAAGTCTTTTGCTTGAAAGGATGAGGACTTCCAAAGCTGGTTTAGGTAAATTTCATCTCCTCCATGGCCCTCACTCCACACGCATCTAAAAGCTCACTAGAATTTCATTAGGGTAGAGCACCAAACGACTGAAGAAAAATCTATGTGACTGTTGGAATAGGATTCAAGAAACACTAAAGATAAAAGAGAAGGAAGAATAGCTTCTCCAAAACCTGAAGGAGAAACTGAGCTTAGGGAGGTTGTCTAAGTAGTTCAAGGTTGAAATGCAAGTGACATTGAAGTTGAGCTAGACTAAGGAAACTCAAAGAAAATGTCATTCTCGTACAAATTGGTCACAAGAAAGTTGAAGTAAAAAGAAATGATATAGACTAAACATGTGAGAGTACGTTCGTCAGTTGGTCAAAAAGTAAATTGCTAACATGTTGTCAGATTTGATGTACCAAAAGATTTAAGAGATGCGGGATGAAAAGACACGATTGCATTTGGTATCATAATCAATTCATCAAAGAGACTATAGTCGGAGAGAAGTGTAATCAATCTGAAGGATAATCTATTACAGAACAAACTATAATAGAATAGAGTCGACATCTATAATCGATTAAGGAGAGAATAATCAATTAGGTGATACAATGATTAATGAACAGTATCAATCAACGGCTAGACAACGATTATCAGAACAAATCAATTAGTAGAATGAATCAATACTAAGAGATAATTGATTAACATCAAACTGATTAGACTCATATTACTGAATAAAGAGTTAATCGATTGAAGATTTTTGTCAAATTGATTTAGAGTCCTTAATTAGAGAAGTGATTAAGGTAGCGATTAAGTCAGCAACTGACTCGATTAATAAAGAAATTTTAATTTAGCAGGCAGAAGTGATCAATCCACTAAAACCCTTTGAGAGTCTATCCATTTTTTTTTATTAAGAACTAATTAATATCCTCACAGATTGTACATGTCCAATTCTTTTCTGATGGAAGTGAATCTATCTTCAGGAAGGGATTTTGTGAAGAACAGCTAGTTAATGTTTAGTATCAACAAAATTCATATTAATATTACCATTAGCTATATAGTTTCTAATGAAATGATGTATGACCTTAATATGTTTGGTTCTTGAATGCTGAATTGGATTCTTTGTCAAGTTGATGGTGCTGTGTTGTCACACATCATTAGAATTGCATTCAACCTGAATCCAAAGCCCTTAATACAATGCTTGATCCATAGCAGTTGAGCACAGTAGCTTCTAACTGCTACATATTTTGCTTCTGCTGTTGACAAGGCTACATAATTTTACTTCTTGGAGGACCATGAGATTAGGCAACTTACAAGAAATTGACAAGCACCACTGGTGCTTTTCCATTTATCTTGTAACCAGCATAGTCAGCATCAGAATATCCAAGCAATTCGAAATCACATCCTCTAGGATATCAAATCCTTAATTCACTAGTATCAACTAGATATCTAAAGATTCGTTTAACATAGGTCAAATAGATTCTTTAGAATATGCTTGAAACCTAAAGCACATGTATACACTAAATAAGATGTCTGGTCTACTAGCAGTTAAGTACAATAAAGAGCCTATCATACCTCTGTAGATTTTTTGATATACACTTTTACCTTGTAGATCTGCATCTAGTTTGGTGGATGTGCTCATGGGAGTTGTTAAGACTTTAGCTTTGTCAAAACTAAACTTCTTCAGTAAGTCCTTACTTGCCTTGACAGATGTGGATACCTTCCTTCATTTGTTCGATTTGAAGTCCAAGGAAGTAGCTTAGTTTTCCCATTAGCCGAGATGATAAAATGAAATAAAACAGTGCTAAAGATGCGATTGAGTAAAATAAGACAAATTACAAAAATCAATGAATATCTGTGATTGAAGATAGAGTTGAATTATTAGATAAATAAGTAAAAAATATCATTAAAGTAATAAGACAATAATCGATTAAATATCAAACAATCTGACTTCCTTAATTGATTAAAGATCAAACAATTTGACTTCCTTCACAAACAACACACAGAGCCAGTAATCGCTGAAGAATAATTAAATTAATTGATTATGCAATCATAGGTAATCGAAGCCAAAATTGCTAAAAAAATGATCACATTAATCGATACATGATCAAAGACATAATATCTATAGAAAGTGCTCATTAATCGATTTAAAGATAATGGATAATCGAAGTTTTAGTCGGGTCTCATAATCGATTAAACTTAAATCAATAATCTATTATCCAGGAAACATTAACCGAAGTTATGATCTGTTAGTCAGTTGATTAAAGAAGCAACAATAATGGAAGTGAGAACTATAACGATAATCGAAGTGGAGATTAGTCAATAATTGATTCAACTCAAATACTAGTTAATCGATTAGCAATACAACATTAACCGAAGGGGAGATTTAAGTCATGAATCGATTAGCCAAACGCTAGCGATATCGCTTACAGAAGAATAGTTATGTAATCGAAATGAAAACAAATCGATTAACGATATCATTACTAATATTTTCACTGTTAATCGCTCGGGGATGGGTGCTTAATCAATGTTTCAGATATTCTTTAATCAATATGACTAAAGAGCTCTCGAAATCAACTAAGTTTTAGAACTAAAGTGTTCAAACAGTGATTCTATTTGCATCAGAATCAATTAAATTAATCTAAAATTATAAATTAATATAGTGTTAGTTTCTGATATTTTCATTGTGTATTATCACTAAAATATGGAGACTAAATAAATATATGAATTGTTTAACAATCTCCTCTCTTTTGGTGATGACAAAACTTTTGAAAATCAAGAAAAATAAGCACAACAGTAAAAAAAAAAAGAAAATAAATAAATAAAGCAATAATCCAATAAATGTTAGAGCATTCAAAGCATTAACTATCAAAACACTTGGATGATGTAAAAAGAAAATGCTGGATAGATTAATGTGCTCCTCCTTTTTATCATGGACTAAAAAAGGGATCAAAAGAACAAGAGAGAAGGATTTTCAAAGAATTACATAAAGGATTGAGGGGCCATAATAGCGTGTGTGGTAATGATCTCCCACGTCCTTTGTTTAAAGTGCTCAGATCGGGAGGGGAAAGAGTCTAGAATTTTGTCAACCAGGAGGCCTGCTGCCCGTTGCTGCCGACAGTACTGCTCATATGCTCTATGCATTCTAGACTGGTACTCAACTGGAGAGACTTTGAGCCTGAGAAGAGGAGGAATGAGATTCCTCGCATACTTCAGAAATCCATGGATATTGAGGAAGCATTTCAAGTGGTTGCACATTAATTCTTTCTTCATATTATAAAATGCCCAATACTTCTGCTTCCCATTGATTTAGCTGCCAATAGAGTGAGCAATAGGCTGATTATCTTCAAATTGTTATACTGTCAAGAGATTATGTCTATTGGCACTTCTTTCACTGTTTAACCCCAGAAGTTGCTTGTAAGCTTTTGGATATGCTTTAGTCTATTCTTTTTCTGAGTATCTCTTTGCCTGAAGGTATACGTTAGCCAGAGTTTCTAGAGAGGTAGCTCCTTTCCTATAAGTTAGCTTCAAAAACCAAGGGGAAGATACCGCAGTACGATCTTTAGCATTCTGCTTGGCTTTAATCTTTCTCAAGAGCTCGATAATATGACCCTCTTTATTTGTATCTATCATCAGGTAGTGCAAAGTAGGGTACTTGGTGTATGAGGGAATGGAATTTAAATCAAAGTTCATAGAAAGCATAATCTTAGTGTTTTGCCTTGCTCGATGCAAATAATATACTGAAACGGACTTAGCGTAAGCTCAGGCTTGTTGATTGCTCTTCTATTCTCATTGAATTTTAGAAACTCCCTGCACTCTCTTCTTGTAGCATCTTTGTATCTACTCCACATCAACTCATGATTGGCTTCCATCCATTGGAGAAGAGTCCGTGGAGGCAAGCCTTGCTCTGCTCTATTGTTGTTGTCGTTGTTTTGTAGGTCTCTATAGTATAGAGAGGGATGATCTTTATTCTATTCTTCTTCAGTTTGGAATGCAGATTCTTCTTTCACCTTGCTAACTTCTGCATTGGAGACTTTGTACAAATCAATGTACTGATCAATGCACTCTTGTAAAGGAAGAGTGGAAAGTTTTAGAACTTCTAACATGGCATTCCTTTCAAAAAAGTCTATATAAAGTAGTCTGTGCTTAGGAATTGACGAGAATATGTCTATGAATAGAAGAAACAAATGTATTGCAGTTCTAGTCTTTGGCTTCTTCTATTTCTTCCCTTTCTTAGCTTTAACTTAGGGTTTTCTCTTCTTCTTAGGTGAAGCAAGGACCTATGATAGGAGAATATCTTTTGCAAATCCAGGCGCTTCATGTTCCTCAGGCTCTTCTTTCACAAAGAATGTTATATGAGAAGAGGTTTCTGCTGCTGAAGAAGTTAGAACTGGTTCCTTGGGAATGTCTTTGGAGATTGAGGAGGTAATACAACAAAGGTAGGAGGAGCTATAGTAGGTGAGAAAGAAAGAGAAGGAGAGGGTGAAAAGTCCTTTCCTGATGAAGGAAAGAAGTCCTCATCATAGAAGATAGGAATAGATGAAGATGGTCCAGCTTGTGAACTAGGTCTGGATGGTCCAAAAGAAGAGTTGGGCACATCATATGGTTTAGAAGAAGTGGAAGGACCAATGCTAGAGGAACAAAGAATTGTTGTGGTGCATCAGTGGCCTTTTGTGGTTGGTGAGATGGTGAAGAGAAGTGAATGCTTCTATAGATGGTTTGTGAGTAGGAGGTATAATGGAGAGTGCAAGTACATTGTCCAAGATGTTTACAGTCTCAGACAATGGTACGGCTTCTGGAGTTGAAGATGAGGGATGTAAAGGTGTAGGTTCTTCATCTATAGGCTGTTTTGGTGGTGGAGGAGATGAAGGTTGTGATGGTTCAGGCTCTCTAGGAGGGGAAGAAGAAGAGGTGGCAGAAGGAGTATTACCAATCCTTCTTCTTCACATAGGGATCACCTTCCTTCTCATCTGACTCACTCTTAGGTCAGAGACAACCTTGTGAGCATCTCCAAAGTCTTCTTCATTTCTTCCATCCCCACTTTAGTGTCTGTAAGATCACATTACTGATCTAATCTTTCATCATCTCATCATACTTCCTTGATTTATCAGACCTATCCTCCTTTCTCTTCCTTACTTGTTCTTTCTGTGCCACAAGAGGAGGGATAGGTTGAACTTAAGGGTTCACGAACCTAGAGTTCCTCAGCAGCCCATCAACTATGTCTGTTGCTTCTTGGGCTCTTGTGAGTTCATCTTCTCCATCTTGGGACTCCCTCTGAATCACAGGCTCCCCCTCAACAGGTGCAGGTTTAGGAGAGGGTGTTAGTATTAGGTGGTCTGAAAGCCAATCCGATACTATGTATTATTTAGTTTATTTATAAATGGCATTAATTCATTGTGTGTAATTAATTCGATCTATGTTTATCGTATCACGATGAAGTCTATGAATATGTTCAACAATCTTCGGATTATGATGAAATCATAATTATGGGACCGAAGACTTATAAACACATGTTCTTAATTGTTCCTAGTCGGAGGATATTTGAGGAGGATATCAAACATCCGGATAGACTAGTACAAGTTTCTTCAGCTCATATGATGAGGGTGACTGATCCTATAAGTCACCTGTGCGGAGACACTATGCTGGACCTGTAAGTGCTCATTGGGGAACGAGTTCACTGAACTGATCCGACCTAGAATTGCTAGATGGTATATACCTCACTATTAACTAGATCGATTCTTTTGTCACGGTTGCATGGATGATCCTTAGACCTGAGACACCAAAGATACCTTGTTGGTACGTCTTTGAGCTTTGACTTTGACTAACGAATCTCTAACTATGGGTTATCAATAAGTCAAATGATCGGATTCAAAGAAATACCCTCGAAGGTAATTGTGTGTTCAATAAGGGATCATCCGCTCTCGGTATTATGAGAGAGAATGTTCTAGGATTGATGTGCTTAAGTCCCTGGCCATGGCGGACTCTGTATCAGATAAAGAGTTATTCGATATAGATTAGCGACATTTGATTCAAGTGATTCGACTGACTAGGGTTTAACAGTAAACCATATTCGAGGTCAAATCGGAGACATTACACAAATGAAGGATTATATCCGCGCGTTAACTGATGACGGAAAGGTTCCAATAGAAGGTTGCGATAACCCCGATGCCATCCAGGATCACACGATGTTGCTAGGCATCCAACGTGATCGGAACCTCGTCCGAATTTACTGTAAGACATTAAATTCGGCTGATTAATTAATATAAGAATATTAATTAATTCAGTGGGTCCGTAAAGAGTTACTGGGCTTAATGGGCCATTAACTGGACTGGTATTTGGGCCTAGAGGGTCACACGCAAAAGGTTTTCAAGTCGATGGATTATTTGATGGGATTTCAGATAAGTGTGGGTTTTTATGAAAAATCGCAAATACACTTATTATAAAAGAACGGCCGCTAGGTCGGGGGCTAGCAACCCTAACCTAGGCGCCGCCCTCTCTCTCTCCTCTCTCTTGGGCGTATGCCTCGAGGCTGGCCCTCTGGAGGCTCTGCTTCGACTCTCGATAGTTCCGCCTTCCGTCCGACGAGAGTTTCCAAATCCGCATGTCGCAGCAGAATACGCATAGTCAGATGGGATCCACGAACGCCGCATCGAGCGAGGAGGCAAGGACGATCCATCATGAGGAGAACCGCGTAGATACCGCTAGAGGCCGGGCACCTACGCGGCTTTCAGCATCACTCCGACAGAACCGGAAAACGAACGCGGATTCGAATCCACGCAAGGTAAATAAGATTTGCCGGTTTACTTTTCTTGATCGAAACGGGATGGATCCGATCCCGAACTAATTATTTCCGTTGCGTTTTCGATCGGATCTCGACACAGTGAACCCAACATAGGGTTCCTTGGCTTATTCTACTGAGATTTATGTAGGCTGGTCCTGCATCCCAACTTCTGATGGTCCCTCTGCTACTGCCACTAATGACTATGGCTGATCCACATTCATTACTTCTGGTGACTGAGCCATTTCTGCTGGCTTTTCTGCTGTTGTTGATGTTGGTTCTGATGGAGGTACTATTAGTGTTGTTAGTTTTGGTGCAACTGCTTGCTCCTCAGCCTAAGGTTCTTCAGAAGGGACTGAGTCCCTGAGCAATTTCCCACTTAAGTAAGCAAAATGGCTTCTCTTCAAGCTACTCGAAGTCATTGTAGTGTGGAATGACTCTTGTTCATTGTTGAAATCTACCCCAAAATGCCAAAACATAACTGTTAACAGGTGGCCATATGGGAGCCACACTCTGTTAGACTTATGGGGCCTTTGAAGTTCTTCCAATGTATTCACCATATTCCACAGTATGTATATAGGCAGGTTCACTTGCTTCTTCTACAAAATCTGGTATATAATGTCTATGAGTCTCTTTGGGTGATCATTGAGAAGGTTGCACCCCTACTGATCAAGACATGGGAGATGATGAGGTGTTGTTAGTCTTAGATGGCCTACAAGCCAATATGACTTTGTAATCTCGTTCATTTATTAATAAAATGACAATATATTCATTATGTATAATTCACATTAATTATCATCTCATAATGAAGTCCGTGAATATGTGCGAAAGTGATCAGATTATAATGAGATCATACTAATGAGACTGATCACTTAAACACACATATTCTTAATAGTTCCTAGTTAGAGGATATCCGAGAAGGACATCGGATATCCGGTTAGACTAGTATAGATTACTCCTGCTCATGCAATGAGGGTGACTAATCTCATAGTCACTTGTGTGGAGACACTAAGGCGAATCTGTAGGTGCTCATTAGAGAATGAGTTCACTGAACTGATCCGACTGAATCGCTGGATGGTATTGTACCTCACTATCAACCAGCTAGATTCTATTGTCGCAGTTGCGTGGATGGTCGTCGGACCTGAGACACCAAGGACACCTTGTCGGTGGACTTCTGTGCTTTGACCTTGGTTTATGAATCTCTAACCACGAGATTCTAAACAACCAAGGATCAGGTACAACGGAATACCATCGAAGGGAATTGAGTGTCAATAAGGAATCATTTGCTCTCGGTACTTAGAAAGAGAATGCTCTAGGAAGGATGCCCGGAAGTCCCTAGCCAGGGCAGACGATAATATCGGGAAAAGAATTTTCCGATATTATTCGGCAACATCCGATCCAAATGAGTCGACCAGGTAGGGTTTGACAGTACACCATACCCTGAGTTGACTCGAAAGCATGGTATGAATGAAGGATTATATCCACGCAGTAACTGTCGGCGGAAAGGTTCCAAGAGTGGATTACTTAACCCCGATACCTTCCGGGTTCACGCGGTGTTGCATGGCACCAAACGTGATCGGAGGTCCGATCGAATTTGATATGCGACATTGATTCGATTGATTAATTAATTAATATGAGTTATTAATTGATTAATCAGGCCAGTGAGGAGTCATTGGGCTTATTGGGCCATTAATCGAACTTGTTATTGGGCCTAGAGGGTCACACGCAAATGATTCTCAAGGCGATGGATAAATAAGTGGGTTTTATATAAACCGGGGGTTTTTATGAAAAATCGTGCGGTTGTTATAAAATATAGCGAACGGGCTGAGCAGACAAAGCTGTTGCTAACCCTAGCCGCCCCACCTCTCTTCCTCTCTCTCTATGGCGCCCCAGACGAATCTGGATCCCCAGGTCTGCTCCGCCGCTTCTCCAAGTCTCGTTTGACAGAAAATCGTCTGCGCGTTGCGGCAATCGTTGCGGCGAACGGCGGAGGTTTCTTGGGTTGCGAAGAACGAGGAACGTGAGGACATTGTAGACGCGCTAATTTCGACATCATTTTGAGTAAATTTCATGTCATATAATAATGCCTCAAAATAGTCTGATATTTAATCATTGGTTATTTTTATTATTTTAATTGACATCGGATCAAACATACATAATTTAAGTTTATTAATGAAATTCATTTTAACTCAGATTTTTAATCAAATATGAAGGATTCTAAAATATGTTGACCTATGGAGACGTGTTTTAGGTTTTATTCTTATTTTAATTATTAATCTGATTTTTAATTAATTTGTTAATAAACTAAAAGACGTCTGCTATGCACGACGCCATTTAGGTTTTCTAAACTGATTCTGTTTCTTCTTTTCGATATTTATCCTTATCTTAATTAAGCTAAAAGACGTCTCCCATGGACGATGCATTTTAGTTAATTACAGATAATGATGAATTAAGATGTATTTATTTATTTCTTGGATGGATTGGCTTCAAACTCTTTCATGTTAATCTGTAAATAACTGCGGACGTGCGAACTTAAGCCTATAAATACCCAAGCCCTTGGTCATTAGAAAATTAGTGATAATTTTTGAAAGTTAGTGATAATTTTTGAAAGGTTAGTGATAATTTTAGTGAAGAAAGAGTGGAAAAAGACGACGTCCAAACGCTGAAGGATCGAGGCGCTGCTACTACTTCCAGGAGTCTTGAAGCAAGCTTCGTCTTCTCTTCGTCCTTTCTTCATCTATTCAAGAACCAAGGCTTTCCAGGGGCCATCCAACTTAGTTTCTTTCTTAATCAATTCTGCATATTTTTCATCATATTAGTTCATAATTTCATCATATCACTCCATGCTACACACACTCACTAGCATTATTTTCCAATCCATGTGTTAAGGGGTTTCAAAGATCATAAAACAAGTGAGTTCATTTGTTTAAGTTGCATGATTAGAATTATTATTGGGATAGATACTATCACTATTTGAGTTCTTATCGTTATTTTCTTTCTTTCTACTTTTTGCAAGGTAGAAAGAAGATCAAAAGGAAGGAATCAACAAGGAAATCTGGACGATCCTCAAAACCCAATAAGCATTCAAAGTAAGAACAAAGTTAGAAGGACTTTTTTCCTTCAGCCGACTGAAGGAGGAGAATTAAGAACTTCAACATCTCCCACGTCCAAAACAGATAAGCGATCAATCTTTGTCTTTTGAAACTTTTTAGTCAAAAGTTTCTGGCGATCACATAGTTTTTAATAGGTCTATTTGTCACTTAATCAACAAAATTTTCATGATAATCACACATCAAGATTTGAGCATTCACAACTTTTTGGCGATCACGGTGGGACTTGGTCTCGCCATCTTTTAAATCTTTGTTCTTACTTTTATCAATCGGGCACCCACAGTGCACCACCTGTGTCCCTCGGACACGCCCTCACCGATCGGTGAGTTTTTAGATTAATTGTTATTCCCACATGTACCACGTGCATACCCTTGCGGCAAGATCTTGCCCTCCCCGTTTGATTGATTGAAGAGTTGTGATTGTGATAAGAAGAATGTGTGGTTGATTGAATGTTTTAGTTGTTTATATGATAAATCATCTTGTTAAAAATTAAAAAAAAAAAAAGCTTCACATGAGCCGATTGCTTACTGCTTTATCCTGCTAGTTTGAGGGGGAATTGACCTAAAAATTCCCTCTTAATTGTTGATTCTGCGACTTGAAAAGCGTCCAGGAACAGCGACGCGTTTCATACCGCGTCGCCCTACCTCGACGCCTTTCAGGCAAAAATTTCATGCTGTCTGCTGCCTGAGGTTCTGCGAGCAGAATACTGCTCTGTTTTGAATAGCGTCGAGAAACAGCGATGCGATTCAAACATATTTTTGTTTTGTTCTTTAGTCTTTGGATTTCTGATTTGATTGCTATTACCCATTACATATTAAGCATTAGAGGCCATCTCGGCTACAGGTCATACGCACTGGGGCTAACACCCCCCTTTTCTCATAAGAACACTTTTCTTGACGTCTTCACCTCTCTCTGATTGGGTCGGTCCCTCGATCAAACTAGAATGGTTGGCGTTAAAGACCTCCGTAAGTCCCCAAAATCAAGGTATTCCTCCTTGTTCATCGGGCTGGTTGTACCAATTGAAGTCCTGGTTAGATTTTCATGTCGTTGTGAGAAAAAGCCTTAGAGTATAACGATGGAAAATGAACTAAAACTAGGATCCTACCCGTTGAGTGAATTTGTGATTAACTGAATCCAAATAATCCAACAAAGAATCCCAAAACAACGTTAAGCATCCACTTGTTTGTCTAATCTCTACACAACTTGTCTGCAAATCTTTGTTGAAAAAAAAAAAATCTAATACCGTGTTGTTTCGATCAGGTAGGGATTTGAGTATGGCTTCAGATGCTCTAGTCAACTATGAGGGAGATGCTAATGCCCCTTTGAATCTGATTATCACTATGAGAACGGGGGGGATGCTAATGCCCCCCGTGATCCCCATTCTTATCCATTTCAACATGAGGGAAACCACCAAATCCCTCCTCCTTTTGCTCATGATCAACATAATTTTGGTACTGATCTTCCTCCGCATGCGCATGTGGTCTCTAATCCTGTCTTCGAGGGGGCCTTGAACCCGAATGAGCCCTTATCTTCCAATCCCTCAGATCTAGTCAATGCTTTGAGAGTTCTGGCCTCCCACCTGGATCCTCAACAGCTCGAGGCAATCCAATCCATCTTGAAGAGGAAGACGCCTGTGCAGTCAACTGAACTGAATCCTGTGGTTCTCCCTGCCGTTCCTCAACCTCCTCCCCATCATACTTCTTTCATTCACCAGGCCATGGAAGGCCTTCAAGTTTCAACTTCTCGGCCAGCTGGGCCACAACTGTCCTCCTCAAGGCAACCAGCTAGGCCGCCCACGCCAACTTATCAAAATGCCCTCGGACATGGCGGAAGCGCTGCCGGACCTCAACCCTATTGTCCCCCTTGCCCCACATACTCTAGGCAGCAGGCCTATCATGTACCACCACCACTTCCTCCTCAGGCTGATCCAACGACTTAAGCTCTGCTCACGAAGATGGAGCGTATAGATGAATAATTCAATAATTTTCAGAAAATGATGGGAGTTAAGGCTGCACCTGAGATCAGTCTTCCTAGTTTGCCTGTGTTTCATTTGCTGCCCTTGGAAATGCCAGTGTACAGAAAATACAACGGTACTGGTAACCCCTTCACCCATTTGAAGGAGTTTATGTATGAGTCTTCCTTCTGACAGAAAGACAAGAGGTCGTTGGCATTCCTATTCAGGAAATCATTAGAGGGGCTAGCCCTCGAATGGTTCTTCTCGTTGGAACCGTCTGAGGTGGAAGATTACGGTAACGTATTCCGAAAATTTCTTCAACAATACCAGGACAGAGTCACACCGTCTCTATCCATCATTGATCTAGTTGCTGAGAAAATGAAGCCCGATGAGGACTTCATAACATTTGCTGATAGATGGAGAAGCATGGCGGAGAAGATTAAGGATTATATGTCCGAATTTGAACAAGTCAAGATGCTAATTTCCAATGCCACCCCTAATACAAATTGGTCCTAGCTTTGAACAACTTGACCAACATAGCAGAACTTTATGAGAGGGCGCGTTACTGTCAGAACACCTTCAAAGACGCCACCTTCTCCAATGCCTTTGATCCTTACCGACCCAGCAGACCTCCACCTCGGAAGCCTACAGTGCCAAATCCTCCTAGCACGGGTCCGACAACTGAAGGTACGCTCTCTCACGAACAGATTAGCACCATGAATAACAATCAGCCCCAGTTTGTGAAAAATCAGCAACCGCCAAGCTAGCAAGGTTACAAACCTCCAAACCAGCAAGGTTATAGACCTCCGAACCAGCAGGGTTACAGACCCCAGCAGCCACAGTATCAGCTACAGCAGCAGCCCCAGAACCAGCAGCAGTATCAGCAGTCCCAGTACCGGCAGCAGTACCAGCCGCGTGCATCGCTGGCATAGCATAATGTACCTCCCCCAAATGATTACAACCAGTAGAGGAAGCCTCCAGGCCTTAAAAGGGCGACATATCCAGCAGTCCCAGAATATTTACTGGACATTTTCAACGCCCTAATGGCAGCCAATGCCTTAGTCTTGCCCAGGGAAAAGACAGTCTGGCCTCAGAATGCCGACGCTTCCAGGTATTGCGCCTTCCACAGGCAACCTGGACATACAATAGATACCTACTTCCAATTCTGAGGTTACATCCATGATCTTAACGATCAAGGAGGCATTGACTGGGAGGAGATGATGAAGTACATATCTTCCTTGAAGGCAAGAAGACTTCAACAACAACATCAACAATAGCAACCACAACAGCCACAGTAGCAGCAACAACAGAGAGCGCCAGCATAGGCGGTAGCACCTCCGAACATGGGTATAGTGCAAAACCCGTTACCGGAGCATCAACATCAAAATCAGATTGCCCTCATCTTGACGAATAGCCAATCAGAGGCTAATCGAGGGCAGCAGTGGAAGATAGAGGACTCTTCCTCTATTTACTCAACATGCCATCAACCGAGCACCACCGACCAACCACCACGCCGTATTCTCCGCATACCCAAACCGCAACCCGTCACCGTTACACCTGTACCAACATCCGCATACCTCCTACCCACACCCATTACACCAGCCACTATCACGCCACCATTAAACAACCATCCGCAAGGCAATTATGCGCCCCTACTGCCATCCAAACCATTACTCCGCATGCCATTTCCCACATCACCTACCACAACCACTTACCCCAGTGACATACAGCCATCCAAACCGCTACTCCATATGTCATTCCCCACTTCACCCGCACCAACCACTTACCCCTCCACTATCCAACCATCTAAACCCCTCATTCGCACCATGCCTCCACCAAATAACCCCATGCCATCACCTGTTTGCCAGCTCCCCACACCATCTAAACCACCCACCAACCCCACGGTGCTCAAACTGTCACCTACACCTTCCACCATTGAAGAACACACGCTCCGGAGCGGGAGGAACTTCAACAAGGTCTTTCCTTAGTCTACAGTCAGAGACAGCCCATCACAGCCGCTAGAGGAAGTTCATAATGATGAGAGTGCACCAGGCACTCAATACGACCTGTTGAAACAGTTAGACAGAACACCGACACGAATCTCCATGCTTGAGTTGATCAAGAGATCCAAGACCCATCAGGAAGCTCTGATGGAATATTTGCAGAAGGTTATGGTCAACGAAGATGTGCCGATAGAAAAGATCACCACACTGTTAGTTCCTCAGGGGGATCAACCCTCCATTACATTCTATACCACGGAACTAGCACCACCAGTAGCTAGAAGCATGGCTTTGAGTATTACGGTCAACATCTGCAAGAAGGCCGTAGACGCATGCCTGGTTGACACAGGGGCCTCAATCAATGTCCTATCACTGAAGACCCTTGAATCGTGTGGTATACCCGGGGAGAAGTGGCTGCCTTCCCCTATTTCTGTTACGGCATACGACAATTCTACCCTTTCCCCTCTGGGAATGATTTATTTGAAGGTAGAATTAGGCCCTGTTTGTCACAGTGAAGTCGAGTTCCACATCTTGGAAATCGATCCATCTTTGAAGGGTATCCTTGGCCGCCCTTACATTAAGTCCCTTGAGGCAATTCCTTCTACAAATCATCAGTGCCTCAAATTTCCATATAAGAGACGAATCATTAAAGTCACCAGTATGTCGATTCTTGCTACCACTCATTCCTTGAATATTAGGCTGACTTCTTTACCTGGCCAACAACCTTTGTTGTCGGTATTACAGGTTTACCATCCTACGGCTGATCCCTTGAAAGCTGCCACACTTAGTTCTTATCCTATTGATGCCATGAAGTGGGGGAAGTGCATGAGTATCCCGGGTTGGAAAATTATGATGAAGGGTGGCTATCAGCCTGGAAAGGGGTTGGGCACGCAATTGCAGGGCAGAACTACGCCCATTAAAGACAGCTGAAGGACACCTGGTAATGGCCTGGGCTATAGGCCAAGAAGAGTTAGGCATGACATCGTGCAGCAGCAAGAAGATGAAGATGGCCGGAAGGCCTGGGAAACAATGACTACACCATATAAAGAAGGCCAGGATCCCTTGACATGGACCCTGCATACACATTTTGTCAAAGAGCCCATAATCAGTCATGATAATGATAACACGGTGCTGATCACTTCCCAGTTCGATTTGCATGACATATATGGAAGAGACCTGGCTAGACATTGCTCAGAATTGCTGACGTACCAGTCCTTGGAGGCTTTGCGGCCGATGAAAAGGAGGAAATTCCAAGATCCAGAATATGAATGGTACCAATGGTTTGACCTGAGGGATCTGTACAATGCGTTAAATAGATTATTTCTTGATCCCTCAGAGTCGAAGTGGCCACCGTTGATAAACGAGCTGATTGAAGGGCCTGGTACCATTTTTGATAAAAGAATTCTGTTGTCCGCGGAAACAAATGAAGGGGAGCTAGATGACCCCTATGAAGCTAGTCACACAACTGATTTTCTTTGGAGGGGAACCTATCCCTCTTACATTTTCACACTTCATACTCTATTCCGTACTCTGCTTCTGACCCCGACTTGGTCGTAGGTCATCACTGAAGATATTTCATGGGCTCCGCCCATCATGATCACTGTAAGGATTGAGGTTTCAGATCCGGTTATCGGGTCAGTTTCGGAGTCGGATCCCTTAGTTTGGGCCCTGGTGGGGCTGTGACTTAGTTTCTTTTTTGCGTCGAGCTTGCAAGACGCTGTTCAAACGGCGTCCAGCAATGTGGACACATTTTAGGCTGTGCCACGTGGGCGCCACGTGGGATGGCCTTAGGGTGCGAGAGTACGGCCCCGGTCATATCGTCTGAATGGCATCTTGGATGGACGACGCCATTTAGAGTACGACCCTGGGTTGTCAGTGTACGGCCCAGTCTTGTCATCTGAATGACGTCGGGCTTGCACGATGCGTTTTATCCAGCTTCTGTTTGACCCCGCGAATCCTCCTTCCTTTCCCTCATTCTCTCCTTTCCTCTCTCTCTCCTCTTCCCCCTCCGAGCTCCGGCGAACCACCTTCCCTTCTCCTTGCTTTCCTCCCTCCATTCCATCTCTCCCTCCACGCCATCAACCTCCTAACTCCCACCACTACCACCACCATCTCCTCCGCGGCGTTTTTCTCTCCGGACGGCGGCCGACGTCCCGGTGGAGTAACGACGTCCACGGCGGTATCGGCGGCGGCGTGTAGCGAAGCGGGTTGGCGGCTTGGAGCTAGGAGGAGTTCGAGTAACCGGTAGGGTGACGATCCCTGTTGTATTTCGTTTAAAAACCATATTTTTTCTGATTTGGAGCATATTTAGGGGTTTTCTTGGGGTGAAAATATTAAATGCATGTAATGAGAAATTGGGTGCTTTAATGGGTATCTAGGTTCTTCCCCTCCTTCTCCACTTTGTTCGTATTTTTACACGATTGGAGCAAATTCCACCCCGTGGATTGGGGGAAGGCGGAGGAAGAACCTGTCTGGGAAGGTTGAATGGCGTCGGGGGACCGCGACGCCTTTTAGAAAGGCAGCTTCCACCCACGACGCGATTTGACCCAGATAACAGACTCTGTCTCTGGAACTGAATGGCGTCCAGAGACAGCGACGCCGTTTTAATCGCGTCCTCCGTGAACGACGCTTTTTAGGCCAGTTTTTCCATTGAACTAATTTAGGGGTCTTGAATGACGTCGGCCTTGGGCGACGCGATTCAAGCTAGAATTCTATTAATCCATGCAATTAACACATGTTTACACTGTTAGATAGTTTAGTTAATTGCATGTGTAGAAATGTGCTCGATGACATTGGATTCTATGTGATCAGATTGCACCGTGTTGTGTTTTGTGCAATCGTGGGCCTAGAGTGACAGTTGTTAGCGCTTAGGCACCTTGTGTCGGTGTGGGAGTGACACGGCGCCGGTGTGGGAGTGGCGGGGTGACGCCTAGAGAGAGGGCCACCTAGTGTATCCCGGGGTATAGCTAGTACCGGTGTGGGAGTGGTACATTCGAAGTGTCACTCGTGCTGGGGGAAGCAGAAACCATCTAGAGCCTGTCGGGCCGGAGTAGCCAGCGCGCTATCCGAGGGGTTGCTGTTTGATCTCAGCGGGTCGGTGTTTTCCGTGTTCGGCCATGCGACTTGTGTGTTTCGCCGAGACGCGGGTTGTGGACTTGTGACGAAGTGGTTTTTAGAATTGTGCATGTTACCGTTTGAATGCATGCGTTTCATAACGAAATTGGAAAATGTATTTGCTGCTTTAATTGCTTAAATTGTCTATATTTGTGTCGTTATACTTGTGGGTGCATGAGTGGGCGGTGGGGATCGAAGGATCCCTACTGAGTCTTTTCGATGAGAATCACCCCTGCGGTTTTCAGGTGAGGGTTCCAGGCAGGCGTAGCGAGGAGAGTGTTGCTTTGGGTCGTGCGCCAGCAACCGTTGTTCCGGAGTATGCCCCAATGTAGTTGTCATTTTATTTTCTGACCTGTATGCTTAATTATTTCTTTTCAGTTGGAGTATGTAATTATTTGCTGAGTCGAGTCGTATTGTAATAATTTTTAATTCTTGTACTTCCTTTTCAATTCAATGCGATGTGAATGTTTAGCTTAGTTTATTATTTATTTCCCAGACTTATCTAGATCTTGGTTTGGCTCCAAATTAATGATTCGGTACCCATTTAGTAATCGGATCCCCGATTATAGGGTGGCGGGTCGTTATAATCACTCTGTCCCCACGGGACCTTCTCCCTCAACCACCTCTCGATCTAGAGAGGATTTATGATTTAATCTGGGACATGCTACTGTATGATCCCTCCAATCCTTTGGCCTTAGTACCGCTTCCCCCATCCCCTTCTCCTCCTGTTCATATCCATTCTTGTTTTATGATTAATTCATCTTTTCTATAAAAAAAAACGCCAAGTTGGCAACTTCCTTCTCCCAGATGCTCGTTGAGGAAACTTCCTACTTGTCCGACTGTGCCCCGTCGCGTGAGTCATTCGGGCAAGATTCTCTTCTAGACTTCCTTTGTCCCTCCCCTCGGGAGTATTCTCCTGTATTTCCTTATGTATCCTATAATTTTTATCCTTCTTCGTCCTCATTAGGTCAGGATAGGAAGTCTAGTGAAGTTAGGGAGTCTGGTTCTAGGCAGGTTAATCAGGTTAGGAAGTTTAGGAAGTCTAAGAGTAGACAAATTCTAGATAGATACCTCAAGGATCTAGCATTTAAATGTCTTTCTTGCTCTATGATCCCTCAGTTGTTAGCCAATCCTATTCAGATGCCAGAAGACTGTGTAGATAATGAGTCAGTCAATGACGGGTATGGAGTGTATGAATTGATACACGAGAAAGACCCCATTGTTGAAGATGAGGAAGATGGCGAGGATGTAGCTGAGGCATATACCAGTGGAGTAAAAAGATTTGATGAACCCTCAACTGCCGTAGAAGAGCCTACCAAAGAGATCAATCTAGGGACTGAAGACGAACCTATGGTTGTCCTCGTTAGTAAAAATCTTTCTGAAATAGATGAAAAGACAGTGGTCCAAGTTCTTAAGAATTATAAAGATACTTTCGCCTGGAGTTATGAGGATATACCGGGGTTAGACTCATCACTAGTGGAACATCGATTAACATTGAAGGAAGGAGCTAGCCCGGTTAAGCAAAAGTTAAGGCGATTCCACCCACAAATGGCTTTGAAGATGAAGGAAGATGTTGATAAACTGCATAAAGCCAAATTCATTAGAGTTGTCCTCTATCCACAATGGGTGGCCAACATAGTCCCGGTTATGAAGAAAGATGGAAAGGTCAGAATCTGTATTAACTTCCGAGATTTGAACCAGGCATGTCCTAAGGATGACTTTCCACTGTCTCACATTGATGTACTCATTGATAACACAGCTGGCTATGAAACTCTATCATTTATGGATGGATTCTCAGGATATAATCAAATCAAAATGGCATAAAAAAATCAGGAAAAGACATCATTCATTACACCTTGGGGGACATATTGTTATGTCGTCATGCCTTTTGGATTGAAGAACGCTGGAGCCACTTATCAGAGGGCTATGATGGCAATATTCTATGACATGATGCATAAAGATTTAGAAGTGTATGTGGATGACTTGTTAGTAAAATCTAAGACTAAGGCTGAGCATGCCAAAGTTTTGGCAAGAGTATTAGAAAGATCAAGAGAATATCAGTTGAAGATGAACTCCAAGAAATGTGTATTCGGGGTATCCTCAGGAAAATTACTTGGATTCATTGTCAGTAAATGGGGAATTGAGATCGATCCCAACAAGGCAAAAGCTATCAGAGAAATGCCACCTCCTAAGAACTTGAAAGAGTTAAGATGATTGATCGGGAGGTTGTAGTTTATTCATCGATTTGTCTCCCAGCAGTCACAAAGGTGTAAGCTGTTTTACGAGCTTACCAAACCGAGAGTCAAATTTGATTGGGACGATAAGTGCTAGGAGGCATTTGATGGATTGAAGAATTATCTGGCAAGTCTTCCTGTTTTGAGACCACCATCTCCGGACAAACCTTTAATTCTATATATTTCTGTCCTGGATGATGCGATGGGGGCTATCCTAGCATAAGAGGATGAAGAAGGAAGGGAGAGGGCAACCTACTATCTCTCTAAACTTCTCAACCTCGCTGAACAGAGATACACAACTATAGAGAAAACATGTGCAGCACTTGTATGGGTGGTTCAGAAATTGAAGCATTACTTTCTAGCCCATGAAGTTCATCTCATCGCTAGGATGAATCCGATTAAGTTTCTTCTTGAGAAATCTGTCCTTACTGATAAGTTAGCATGATGGCAGAACTTTGTATCCCAATTTGATATCACTTACATTCAACAGAAAGCGATCAAGGGCTATGCCATAGCAGAACATCTCGCTCATCATCCCTTTCCTTGTTTTGATCCAGTTCGATCGGAGTTTCCGGATGAGGAATTGATGTCCATAGACCAAATCAGAGATGACATGTGGACTCTGCATTTTGACGGAGCTCTGAATTCCCACGGAAAGGGTATCAGCATTGTTCTGTTATCACCTGAAGGTGTCACCATTCCACAAGCCTTTCAGCTTGACTTTCCAGTTACTAACAATATAGCTGAATACGAGGCACTCCTTACTGGCCTCGAGGCTGCTCATTTCCATGGTGCCACTAAACTCAAAATTGTGGGTGATAGCCAATTAATTCTTCGCCAGGTGCTAACCAAATATCGAACTCTTGATCCTAAGCTCAAGCCTTATCAAGAATTCACTTCTGCTTATGCTAAGCTTTTAACTAAATTGATCTTCACCCATATTCCTCGAAATCAGAACATCTTATCTGACGCTCTAGCTTTCCTTGCATCTTCTCTCGATTTTCCAATCAGTAGACAATCCGAATCGATCATTGTTCATAGGCGTCTTTCACTTGCCGTGAAAGACCCTTCATTCCTTAGGACTAAGGAGAAGCTGCTGAAGAAAGTCAGAGATAGAGATATTGTGGAAAAGCAAGAGATAATGTTACTGGAATTACAAGAAGAGATGAATGATGAAGAGAAACCATAGTACTATGAAATTGTCAAATATTGTAAAGATCAATCATATCCTGAAGAAGTCACAACTGAGGAAAAAAGGGCTATCAGGAGAGTCGCTCAAAGGTACACCCTGGTTGGGAGAGCACTATATAAAAGAGGTTTTGATGGAGTTCTCTTGAGATGCTTAGACGAAGATGAGCTTTGGAAGATCATGGAAGGAGCTCATGCTGGAGTTTGTGGTGGCCATGTTAATGGACAAATGCTAGCAAAGAAGATCCTTAGCCAAGGATTTTATTGGCCGACCATGGAAGAAGATTGTGTAAGGTATGTCCATAGGTGTGTCAAGTGTCAACTTTACGCCGACAAAATCCATTCTCCTGCATCTTCACTCCATCTTGTTTCCTCCCCATGTCCTTTCTCCATGTGGGCTTTCGATGTCATTGAACCCTTTGGCAATCCTGATTTCGGCATTAAGTAGAAGTCCTTCATTCTCACGGCAACGGAATACTTCACCAAGTGGGCGGAAGCCGAAGCATACACGGAAGTTAAAGCATCAACCGTTTGCAAGTTCATCATGAAAAACATCATCACAAGGTTCAAAATTTCAAGCACCATCGTCACCGACAATGGACAGCAGTTCGTATCACAAGAGCTGAAGGGCCTCTGCAACATGTATAAAATTGCATTGCATCATTCATCTCCATATTATCCGCAAGGCAATGGCCAAGCAGAGGCAACTAACAAGACTTTGATAAAAATCATCAAAAAGATGTGCAAGTCTAATAAATTCACAGACTGGCCAGAGAAACTGATTGAGGCTCTATGAGCATACCGAACTTCAATCTGCACGCCCACTGGGCAGACTCCGTATTCCTTGACATTTGGAATGGAAGCGGTAGTTCCATATGAAATCCTCATACCGTCATTAGAGTACAGTTGAACAAGGAATTCTCCATTAATGAGCATCGCTTAGCACTCCTTGCTCAATTGGAACTCTTAGACAAGAAAAGATGGTCAGCTGCTAATCATGCAAGAGTATATCAAAATAGATTAGCACATTTTTATCAAAAGAAAGTAATTGAACGTATGTTCAAAGTTGGTGAAATGGTCGTTAAAAGAATCTTTGTAAAATCTGGTGGTCCGCGTTCTAAGGTCCAACTCAATTGGGAAGGACCATATGTCATATCACATGCTTTTTTTAGTAACGCTTACCGTCTAGTTAATGCAAAAGGACAAGAGTTAACTCACCTCTGGAACAGACTGTATCTTAATAAATACTACCCTTAGGTCAAAGTGTCGATCAGCATGGTGCAAAGACCAGTAGAATCAAAAAATTTAGAAACTCAAATTCCCTTATCAGTCTGGATAATTTAATTCAAACACATTACTATACATACTGACACGTTTAATTCGTGAGTAACAAAAGATGTAAAGTCCGAAGGAATACCGAAAGCTTGACTAAGGGTGTAAAGTGCAAATCATTCTTTTTAAACAAAAATTCTATTTTTTTCACTCGGCCTACGATGTCGGAATGAGGCTTAAAATAGACTACCCAGAATACCCGCCATCTTAGTAGGAAGCCGTCATAAAAAAAAGCAGGAGATCTGTCCCAAGAAAAGAAAAGAAAAAAGCAAAAGCAAAAGGCAAAAGCCAAATATAAAATCAAAAGGCCATTACATCACAAACGTTACACCAAGGCCATGAAATCAAATGAAAAGGGAACGCAAGGTCGATAAATATCTCGGCAAAGAAAATGACCGAACCCCAACAGATATTAGGGTAAGAAAGGGACATCTTTTTGGGTCTCCGGAACCTTCTCGTGGACTTTCTAAGCAAATTCTTCCTTTCTTTCTGAAGAGGCGTACGCCAAGCTTAAGGAACGACCTAGATTGACTAAGGGTCAGACCATCGAATGGGATCACGAATGAAAACACAAGTTCTAGCACGATGAGTCTAAGTTAGATTATTGAAGAACAATTTGGGAATTAAGTTAATAACTGAATATGTTCTTTTAATCTGAGTATCATGTTGATCTTTTAGTTTACACATTATTCCCAAAATCCAAAAAAAGTACATATTTCAAAATTTAAAAAAGTACATATATCAAAATCCAAAAAAAGGTATATTTCAAAATAAAAAGAAAAAGAGAAAAAATTACATATTTCAAAATCCAAAAAAAATAGATATTACGAAAATAAAAAAAATAGATATGTCAAAATAATATATATATATATATATATATATATATATTCTAAAACTAAAAAAAAAAAAAATATTTCAAATATAAAAAATATTTCAATTAGCATCTGCTTGTAGTATTTGGTGTGCTTCATTCCTTTATTTTCAGCGAGCATCTGCATGCTTGTATGTTGCATTTTACTCTGTTATTTCCTTCAGTTTAATTATTATCATTACCTTTGTTAATAAAGGATATGCCCCTTGACCCTTCTACCAAGGATAGGATCAAGTAGCCGATTACTTAACTGGGCAAGGGGCTAAGCCTGAATAGATACTTAACCTGTTTGCTAAGTCATGTACAGGATACATATAACGACCCGCCATCCTATAATCGATGATTCGATTACTAAATAGGTACCGAATCATTAATTTGGAGCAAAACTAGGATCTAGATAAGTTTGGGAAATAAATAATAAACTAAGCTAAACATTCACATCGCATTGAATTGAAAAGGAAGTGCAATAATTAAAAATTATTACAATGCGACTCGACTCAGCAAACAATTACATACTCCAACTGAAAAGAAATAATTAAGCATACATGTTAGAAAATAAAATAACAACTAAATCGGGGCATACCCCGGAACAGCAGCTGCTGGCGCGCAACCCAAGACAGCACTCTCTTCGCTACGCCTGTCTGGAACCCTCACTTGAAAACCGCAGGGGTGAGTCTTATCGAAAAGACTTAGTAGAGATCATTCGATCCCCACCGCCCACTCACACACCCACAAATGCAGCAACACAAGTATAGATAATTTAAGCAAGTAAAGCAGTAAACACAATTCCTAAATTTCGATATAAAACACATGCAATCGAAATATAACATGCACAATTCTGAAACCATTTTACCACGGAACCCACAACCAGCGTCTCGGCAAAACACGCCAACCACAAGGCCGAACGCGAGAATTAATGTGATTCTGTCTTGAATCGCGTCGCTCGTGGCCGACGTCATTCAAGCCTCCTAAACTGGTTCATATAAAAACGGGTCTTGAAAATGGCCTAAAACGCGTCGCCATCTGTAGCCGCCTTTTGAAAGGTGTCGCTGTCCCTAGTCGCCTGATAACGACAGAAACAGAGACAGACCTCGGGGTGATTTTACTTTAAAATGCGTCGTGCATGGAAGTCGCCGTTCAAAAAGGCGTCGCTGTCCCTGGACGCTCATCAGTCCAGGGACAAAGTTTGTTATTTCGACTAAATCGCGTCGCGGGTGAAAGCCGCCTTTCTACAAGGCGTCGCTGTCCCCCGACGCCATTTAACCCTCACAGACAAGTTCTTCCTCCGCTATCTCCCAATCCACGGGGTGGGATTTCCTCTCCCAAATCGTGCAAAAACACTAAAAAGGTAGAGAAAGAGGAGAAGAACCTAAATACCCATTAAAACCCCCAATTTCTTATTTCATGCAATTAGTATTTTCACCCCCAAAACCCCCTGAACATGCTTCAAAGCAGGAAAAATATGGTTTTAAACACAATACAACGGGGATCGTCACCCTACCGGTTACTCGAACTCCTCCAAGTTCCAAACCGCCAACCCGCCTCGCCACACGCCGCTGCCGGTACCGCCGTGGACGCCGTTACTCTACTAGGACGTCGGCCGCCGTCCGGAGAGAAATGCGCCGCGGAGGAAGTGGTGGTGGTAGTGGAGGAAGTTGGGAGGTTAATGGAGTGGAGGGAGAGGAGGAATGGGGAGAGGAAAGGGAGGAGAGGGGGAAGGGTTTGCCGGAGATCGGAGGGAAGAGAGGAGAGAGAAGAGAAAGGAGAGAATGAGAGAAAGGAGAGAGAGTTCGCGGGGTCAAACAGAAACTGGAGAAAATGCATCATGCAAGCCCAACGTCATTCAGATGACAAGGTCGGGCCGTACATTGACAAATCAGGGTCGTACTTTAAATGGCGTCGTCCATACAAGACGCCATTCAGACAATAAGACCGGAGCCGTACTCTCGAGCCCTAAGGCCAGCCCACGTGGCACAGCCTAAAACACGTCCGCATTGCTGGACGCCGTTTGAACCGCGTCGAGCTTGGAAACTAAGTCTCAGTCCTACCAGGGCCCAAACTAAGGGATCCGACCTCGAAACTGACCGATAACCGGATCCGAAACCTTAATCCTTACAACACAAGTATGTAAGTCAAAGATAAAGGCAGAAGAAGTGCAAAAAGTTTCATCTATAAACTCAAAAGTTTCATATACATGCAAGAAGAGAGTTGGAGTTCGGATTGAACACAGTAAAAACCTGTTTCTGCGACTTAAATGGTGTTGTTGAACAACGACGTGTTTTTAATGATCTTAATGGTGTCGGCGCGACACGACGTGTTTCAGACTTTACTGTTATTTTTCCAAAATTCACTGTTTATCCATATTTTGATGCTTAATTAAATGTTTGCTTGAAGTTACTGATGATTTTTTAGTACAGGAAATTCAAAGAAATAATTACGAAGTTGAAAATCTCAAGAAGATCCCACTGTGGGAGTTTATGAGTCTCGCCGTGGCTAAAAAATGGTTATCTTTATCCCTTATATTCTTTCATGTAATTGATTTGCATTAGTATTACTATATGTTAAATATTTATTAGATATATCAAGGACCTTGTGGTTTTGATGAAACTGGAATTTGAGTTCCCCTTCAACAAAAACAGTGATAATTCTAGAGAATTCTTAATCGCACAGATAGGCCGCTAGATTGTTAACTAGTGAGGATGATGGTTCCACTTTTGTGAAACGGTGCGTGGATAAACGAGCTTCTGCTTAGCACTGAATTGCAAGAATTGATATCTTGACTCATTAATGACAATTTAACAATATTATCCTTAATTATTTTATATTTTATTTGACTTTATGTTTTTCTTTTAGCCCAGCATGCATAATGTAGGATTTTGATATAACTGTAATAAGAATTAATTCTTGATTAAGTTTTAAACTATTGATCAAATAATTTCAACATGATATGAAATATTCCATTCTGAATTAAGTATCTTGATTATCTTTGAGATTCGCTTGAAGATATCCTTAGAATTATATCCTTTCTTAGACTCTTTATCTAAATATTCTTGTTTTTTTTTAAGATCCATCCTAGTTGCAGCACGTCCACATTGGCTGGCAATCGCTCCCCATGATGAAACCTGCAGGATTTGTGACCTAGGGTACTTCCCAATCGTGGAGGTTGATCGACCTTATTTTATTTCCTTGTTTATCTCATCCAGACAGGATTGATTCCATCGATATTATCGAGTTATCTTCATTGATGATTTTGAAAAAAAATTTCAATCATGTGATGTTGAGAGCGTGTCTCATCATACATTGGCATCACCTTTTCAGTACATTCCATTTCATTTCACTCCCTTGCAAAGACGATGCCATGGTGAGGCAACTATAGACACGCTAATTTTGACATCATTTTCAGTAAATTTCATGTCATATAATAATGCCTCAAAATGGTCTGATATTTAATCATTGGTTAATTTTTATTATTCTAAATGACATCGGGTTAGACAGACATAATTTAAGTTTATTAATGAAATTCATTTTAACTCAGATTTTTAATCAAATATGAAGGATTCTAAAAGACGTCAACCTATGCAGATGCGTTTTAGGGTTTATTCTTATTTTGATTATTAATCTGATTTTTAATTAATTTGTTAATAAACTAAAAGACGTCTGCCATGCACGACGCCATTTAGGTTTCCTAAACTGATTCTGTTTCTTCTTCCTGATGTTTATCCTTATCTTAATTAAGCTAAAAGACGTCTCCTATGGACAATACTTTTTAGTTAATTACAGATAGTGATGAATTAAGCTGTATTTATCTATTTCTTGGATGGATTGACTTCAAACTCCTTCATATTAATCTATAAATAACCACGGACGCACGAACTTAAGCCTATAAATACCCAAGCCCTTGCTCATTAGAAAGTTAGTGATAATTTTTGAAAGTTAGTGATAATTCTTGAAAGGTTAGTGATAATTTTAGTGAAGAAAGAGTGGAAAAAGATGACGTCCAAACGTTGAAGGATCAAGGCGCTGCTACTACTTTTAGGAGTCTTGAAGCAAGCTTCGTCTTCTCTTCGTCCTTTCTTCATCTATTCAAGAACCAAGGCTTTCTAGGGGTCATCCAACTTAATTTCTTTCTTAATCAATTTCTGCATATTTTTCATCATATTAGTTCATAATTTCATCATATTACTCCATGCTACACACACTCACTAGTATTATTTTCCAATCCATGTGTTAAGGAGTTTTAAAGACTACAAAACAAGTGAGTTTATTTATTTAAGTTGCATAATTAGAATTATTATTGGGATAGATACTATCACTATTTGAGTTCTTATTGTTCTTTTTTTTCTTTCTACTTTTTGCAAGGTACAAAGAAGATCTAAAGGAAGGAATCAATAAGGAAATCTAGACGATCCTTAAAGCCCAATAAGTATTTAAAGCAAGAACAAAGTTAAAATGGCTCTTTTCCTTCAGCCGACTGAAGGAGGAGAATCAAGAACTTCAACATCTCCCACGTCCAAAACAGGTAAGCGATCAATCTTTGTCTTTTGAAACTTTTTAGTCAAAAGTTTCTGGCGATCACATAGTTTTTAATAGGTCTATTTGTCACTTAATTAACAAAATTTTCATGATAATCACACATCACTATTTGAGCACTCATAGATATCCCTCGCGAGGAGGATCGCGTGGACTCCGCTAGAGGTTGAGCGCTTGCGCGGCTTGTGGTGTCACACCGACAGAATCGAACGGTTGCGGATTCGAATCCGCACGTGGTAAGAACTGATTATCGAATAATCTATTTCTGTATTTTACGAAACGGGAAATGGATCACAATTTTTTTTTTTAATTTATGCTGTGTTTTTTCGATCCGGAGAAACACGAGAACCCAACAGGTGCATCATCCTTTTCTCTGTAGACAACTAGTTCCATCAACATATCCTACCTTCAGTACAAATCGAGGCCCTACAATGCCTCTAGTCTTGACCTATATCTCTTCACTATCATCCGGCCCAAGGCCCTTAGTTTCACACCCAAATAGCCTTTCAGTCAGTTCCAGGGGCATCTCTATAGTCTTGCCTTTCACTATGGCTATCATGAATGTGGAGGAGTTCTTGACTATAGTGATGTAGCATACTTGACCAAATTTGTGTAGAAAAGTTTGTTCACCTCAGAAATATGTTTCCACTTGTTCTCTACCAGTAGCTTCTCGACCTTGCCCAAACCCTTCTTATTCAATTCTGAAAAATCGACCCTCTTTCAACTACAGTAATCGACTTTTGTTGAAAGGAATCTCAGATGCTCGGAGTTGTCAACAAAATGGACTATAGATGTTGCCAGAGTCACTAGTTCAGTTTCAACAGTCAGAGCAACCTTTAGAGTAGGTGCAACCATTGGACAAAAGGTCTAGGATTTTGAAGAGAAGGAAATAGAATATCGAAGAAAATATGGATCAATCTGAGAAATAAATCGAGGGGAAAGGTAGAGGAGATCACAAAGAATAAAAAAAATTCTACCTTTTGTAGGAAATCACGCAGAAAGGAGGAAAATTCGAAGATCATCCTTTATGTAGGAGTTCAATGAACTGGAGAATTCAAGAACATAGAATACTTCAGATGGAGGGAAGACGAAGGTCAAATTTCCTTTTTTATATAGATGCTTCTGTCAAAAGGTAAGTCTTTGACCGAAAGGGAATCGATTAACCTGAAGGGCTTAATCAATTAACGGGTCAATGAAGCAATAGTAATCGGACCAAGCGGTAGTCGAAGTGAATCATGAATCGATTACAAAACAAGCTTTAATCAAAATAGATGGCAAGCTAAGTGAATAACATCAATCGATTATAAGAGGTGAATTGATTAACACAATTATGAGAAATCGATTAATGGAACATATTGATTAAGCACAAAAGAAATGATGTCGATTAAGGTATGTAAAGAGGTAATCGATTAACTTTTCTAGCAATTAGATAGAGATTTATAACAAACTGCTAATCGATTGCTAGTTCTGGCTGAATCAATGCCTAAACCCTTAATCTGAGAAGCAATTAAGATAGCGATTAAGCAAGCGATAAAGTGATTAATAAAGAAAATTCGATTAAGTATTGAACAATGATCTTTTCACTCATGACTTTTTGGAGATCTATCTATGATTTTAATGATATAAATTAATTGATACCATCATAAATTGCACATCCTCAGTTCTCTTTTGACAGAAGTAAATATATCTTCAGGAAGGGATTTTGTAAAGATATCAGCTAGTTGATGCAATGTATCAACAAAATTTATTTTAGTATCACCACATGTTACATGATTCCTAATGGAATGATGTCTAACCTCAATGTGCTTGATCCTGAAGTGTTGAATAAGATTCTTAGTTAAGTTGATAGCACTTATGTTATTACACATCATTAGAATCCCTTCAAGTTTGAATCTAATATCTTCAATATGATGCTTGATCTATAATAGTTAGGCACAACAGCTCTCAACTGCTACGTACTCTACCTCTACTGTTGACAATGCCCCTTAATTCTTCTTCTTGGAGGACCAGCAGATCAAGCAACCTGCAAGAAATTAACAAGTGCTACTGGTGATTTTTCTATCTATCTTGCAGCTAGTATAGTGAACATTAGAATATCGAAGCAAATCAAAGTTACAACCTCTAGGATACCAGAGACCTAAATTACAGGTATCAACTAGATATCTAAAGACCCTCTTGACACAGGTCAAGTGAGATTCTTTATGATCTACTTTAAACCTTGCACACATGCATACACTGAATCATATCTACTTGTAGTTAAATAGAGTAAAGATCCAATCATACCTTTGTAGATATTTTGAAATACCTTGTTAGCTTATAGATCTGCATCTAATCTGGTGGAGGTGCTCATGGGAGTTGTTAGAGTATTAGCTTTGTCAAAGCTGTACTTCTTCACTATACTTGTCCTGATAGACATGAATCTCTTCTTTCATTTGCTTAATTTGTAATTCAAGGAAGATGCTCAGCTCTTCCATCATGCTCATCTCAAATTCTCTCTGCATCAACTTTTTAAATTTCTTGTAAAAAAATTCATTAGTAGTACCAAATATACTATCATCTACATAAATTTGAACAATCAAAGTCTTTTACTTGCTATTCTGAATAAAAAGAGTATTATCAACTTTACCTCTACTCAAATCATGATTAATGAGAAAAGCACTTAGTCTTTTATATCCAGTTATGGAAGCTTGTTTCAGATCATACAATATCTTATGTAATTTGAAAACATGATTGGGAAAAACATGATGTTCAAAATCTAGAAGTTGTTCAACATAAATTTTCTCCTTTATGGAACCATTTAAAATGCTCATTTAACATCTATTCGAAATAGTTTTAAATCAAATGTAAATGCATATGTAAGCAAAATCCAAATTGCCTCAAGTCTGGCAACTGGGGCATATGTTTCATCATAGTCTATGGCTTCCTCCTGATAATAGCTTTAAGCAACCAATCTGGCATTGTTACTAGTGATCACATTAGATTCATCCATTTTATTCTTGAACACCCACCTGGTGTCAATCATAGGATGATATGATGGTTTAGGCATAAGGGACTATACCTGGTTCCTCTGGAATTGATTCAGTTTCTCTTACATTGCTAATATCTAAGATTCATCTTCAAATACCTCATTAGCTGTCTTAGGCTCAATTTGAGAAACAAATGCACCATAATCATAGGGAATGATCTTACTTCTAGTTTGTACTCCTTCGGGTCTCCTAGGATATTGTCCTTTAGGTGATCTTTGTGATATTTTCACTCTTTGAGCGGATCTTCATATTGGTCTTCAATTTTTTGTAGATCTTCTAAGAGTAGATCTCCTTATTCCATGTCTAATTTATCAATTTTCTTGATTAATGATCCTGTATCATCATCATCATCATACCTTTCTCTTCCTTTGGAAGATGGATTATCCTCATTAAATATGTACAATTTATTCAACTAACAATGTTTTTTTATTAAAAACTCTTGTAACCATGAGTTTGATTTAGAAATATACCCTAAGAAACTCTCATCTGATTTTGCATCCAGCTTTCTAAGGTTACCATTTCCATTATTGAAGATGAAACATTTATATCAAAATCGCTTCAGGTGGTTGATCTTTGACTTCTTACTCTTATATAGCTCATAGGGGTCTTCTTTAGGATTGTTTTCATTGCTTTGTTGATGATATAACATGCTGTGTTGACCGCCTCTGCTAAAAAATATCTAGGCAGGTTATTCTCTGACAACATGGTTCTGGTCATGTCTAGCAATGTCCTATTCTTCCTTTCTGCTACACCATTTTTGCTAAGGTGTCCTTAAAGCTGAGAGTTGTGATGAATTCCTTACTTATCACAAAATTTTGTGAATTCAGTATTCTCAAATTCTCCTCCATGGTCTGATCTGATGGATATGATGTTGAACTTCTGCTCTTTATGCACAACTCTACTGAATGTCTGAAATGCTTCAAAGGTGTTTGACTTGCTTTTTAAGAATGCTACCCAAGTGAACCTTAAGTCATCAACCATGACGAATGTATAGTTCTTGCCACCCAAGCTGGTTGTCCTCATTGGCCTAAACAGATCCATGTGAATCAACTCTATTGCTTTGAAGGTTGTCACCACTATTTTAGACTATAATGAAGTCTTAGTCTATTTTCCTTTGGCACAAGCTACACAAATGCTTGAGGTTTTTAGCTTCAACCTTGTCAATCCTTCAACCAGTTCATGTTTGATAAGTTGTTGGATCATTCTATGACTGGTATGACCTAATCTCCTATGCCATACATCTACTTCTTCTGATTTGTTTGTTGTTAGACAGACAGCTTGCTCTTTAAGTTCATTCAAATATAGTACATAGAGGTTCTTGTCTCTTGAGCTTTAAAGATCACTTCATCATCCTTATTGTACAATCTGTTGCTTCAAAGATGACCTTGTGTCCTTTGTCACAGAACTAGCTGATGCTAATCAAATTGTGTTTCATCCTATCAACACACAATACATCTTCAATTAGATTTGATGAATTGTTGCCAACTATGACACTTCCCATAACCTTGCCCTTTTCTATTGTCTCTATTGGTGATTGTCCCTCCTTTAGCTTGCATGGTCTTGAATAATGTCCGGTTATTTGTCACATGTTTGGAGTACCCACTATCTATGTACTATTTGGATGTTCTTAGGCTGCCATGATAAAGAGAAGAAAACGAGTTTTTTTTTTATATTTGTAAGACTAGGAGTGGAAGAGCACATCCACCATTTATCCTTCTCCAAATGTCTACTTAGTGTCTATTTGATTCTATATAAAATGTTATACGCTTTACTAGAAAATATGCTCCTTGGAAACACTTTCATTTAGTTGTTGTCCTGTAAAAACCGCAACATCTTTAAGCTTCAAGGACATAAGCATGAAACTGTGCATATTTCTATTTTAGGGTTTTTTTAGTTTCTAACTTCTATAAAATCTAGATTTTAGAGTTGTACCCCTGCAATTTAGGTATTTAACTTTGCACCTAAAGTTTAGAAGTTTATTATGTACAAGAGTAGAAGTTGTTGCACCAGCAGTCGGTCCTATACCCATCCCCACTGCCAATCCTACGTTAATGCTACTTCCTTAACCATACTTAAAATATAACTCTGGTAAGGTTAACATCCAAAAAGACTATAAAACCCTCCATTTCCATGCGGTCTCCTCTCTCTCTCTCTCTCTCTCTCTCTCTCTTAATGGGTGGAGGTGGTGAAGGCACATAACCTCCTTCCCAAGGATGGCACTGGATCGTCTACCCTACATTGTGCTCGACATTGACGACCAGTGGAAGTGCATGTAGACGATGCACGACAACCTCAAATCCACTTGGAATGAGATTGAGATCATTAGGCCATTTTATGTATCTTTTCTTGGGCTTTTAAATCTCAATGGAGAAAAAAATTAATTCTAAGCGCTACTTTGATTGGAGAATAGGAGAAGAATAAGGAAGAATAAAGGGAGAATAAGCTTAATTTAGCTTTGACAAGCGGAATGGCTTATACCGGTGCAAAATAGTTTATTCGGAGAATAAGGAGAATAAGCAATTCGACCCTAGACCTAAGAATTGCTTATCCTTCTTATTCTGCCAATGGGTCCCACAGAATTATCAAAGCTAAGCACCCCTTATTCTAGTATACGCTATTTCGGATAAGTAATTCCGGATTAACCTATTCTGTAATCAAATTGAAATAGAAGTAACTTTACTTCATCAATAAATACTATCTTTTCTAATGAGATTTTAAGACTTTGAGAAGGGTCCATAGAATAGGTCCAAGCAATCTCAATCCCCTGGAATGAGGTCCTCAAGTTTGACAACAACAATAGCAACTGCGACAAGCCATTGACGTTGGAGATGCTCCACGACCGACAAGTGGGCCCAATCATTGGAGAAATTTCTTGGGGTGGTCTTCGCCTCAACTTGGCCCAATTCGTGAACCAAGTTGAGAAGGGTTCCTTTATCTCTCTCTCAAATTTTGGATGTCGGTGCGGAGGAAGGCCCCTCCGAGAGCCTCCTTCTCAGTTTCTTCTTTCTTAATCTTTTATTATCATCAAGGGTAATAATGTCTTTTTCTCTTTTTTCTGCTTGTTTTAAAACTTCTCAGAAGAATATTCCTTGAATAATAGATTTTGAAAATGGTTGTTAACCATATGGATTTAGGCTGTGTTTGGAAATTGAGAGAAGTCTTTTTACATGACTTCTCTTCCTTAAAGAAAATGGATGCATTTGGTAAGTTTTTTATTTTTATTTTTCTCCTTTTGAGTGGTTTCCTACTCTTTGAGAAAAAGAGAAAAAATAGAAAAGCAGATAAGATAAGCATCCACTTCCTCACATCCACTTCCCCACTTCCACCTAGCAGTACCCGTGCCCCATCACCTACCTTTTTTGCCTTTTTATATTGTTTATGTAGTGTAATTATGAATCTTTATTTATATAATATTATCATGTCTTATTATATATAAGTTATATTCATTATTTACCTTAATGATTTTGTTAATATATCATTTTTTATTAACATATTTTATTTATATAAAAGGAAATACATTATTATGTTTTATTTTTTGATTTAATTATTTATCATATATTCTAAATTTCTTGAGCTAAAAAATTAAATATTTAAAAATAGAATACTTTAATAAAAAAATTTATCAAGAAGTCCTTCCAATGATAGGATTCATTTAGTGTTTCAAAACTACTTTAACTTCTAAAATAAGAAGTACTTTTAATTGAAATTACTTTTACTTGAAGTCATTTCTGTGTGAAGAAACGCATCCCTATTTCTTAAGAAATTACTGATGGATTTGTTAGACGTACGACCTATGTATATAGTTGAAGAGAGGAGATTCTCTCAGTATAGTACAGGTTTAGACTGGAGTCATCAATACTTAGAGAGGGATATGGCAAAATATTATAAAAAAAGTTTTTATATGATTTTAAAATTTGACAAATATCTGGGTCTTCCTCCTCTCAATGCTATTGGACTCTGTCCAAGTGTGTACCAATAGGATCTCTTCTCATAGTTGAACGCCTAATATATACCCTCAGCGAGATCATCACACGAACAGCGTACTTGCGAGGTAAAACATGAACAACGGAGAATACTCAAATCACTGAGCATCAAACTGTAGTTTTATTACGATGCATATTCTCGCGACGCACCACAATCATCTGATCGATAACAAAGATGCTAGATGTTCTTCCGGTTGAGACGATACAGATCTTATTCTCTAACCCTTGAAAAGGAAAAGGGCCTAGTGAAACCCCAGGACTAGGAATCTTCACTTGCCATGCATGCATGGTACGGGCTTCCAATTAGGGAGCGGACGGGGGGTCGGCGCGGCAGCGAGTGATGAGGCTGCACCCCCTCCTCCAGGGGTTGGAAGGGATAAGACGACCAGTGGGTGGGGGATTGCAGCCTCCTGGGAACGGGCATATGGTGACATCGGACGCCCCCCATATTGCCTTGGTGTCGAACAGTACACGGGCCTGTGAGTGTTGCCCAAGCAAAACGATGATCAGCGCCACAGCCATCGCCAGCAGCTGGAAGCAAGAGAACCTTGTTCTCGTCATTGCTCTCTCTCTCTCTCTCTCTCTCTCTGTTTTACCTTTCTCTTGGTTAATTTCCCTTGCTATTCAGAGATGTAAAAGGGAAGACACACGGTAGTGTCGGTAAATAGTGAGATCTTCCGGCGGGGAGTTGGATCCTTCATCCATAAATTTAGTTTCCTCGAAGTGGGGACGTGAGCTGTGCTTATGATGGAGATTCTGCATCCAATCATGAGGGATGTTATTAGAAGAAGATCGCAATTTTTCATTATAAAGCAGTCGTTACAGTAATAATAGATCACAGCAACAAAATTCTTTAACGATCAGCGATAAAATTAAGGAGACAGCCTGCCAAATTAATCTTTACCTACCTAATATTAGGTTTTGGTTTCCATGTAACGAAGACGAGGGTTTCGCGAGTGCAGGAAACTTGAACCGTCCTCTCTTCCCGTGACACGTGATGTAGACTGGATCTATCACGACCGGACTCCGAAGATGGAATCCGAAGATAATGGATCCGGAGTTGGATCGGATCCGTATGAGAGGCCCGACGGAGATTCGGGATAAGGTGAGGATTAGAGGCCGGATGGTATTCGGGCGGTGGCCTGCTGAGTGCGAAGCCGAGACGCCTTCGGATGGCTGACAGCCGGCCCGAGGAGATACGGAGCCGGGGTTCCTGAAGAAACGGCCGGCGCGAGGCGGGGCCGAGACTCCTTCGGACGAAGTGTACCAGCCCACGGGAGGCGGAGGTGAAGCCGGAGGTCCGAGGCCGAAGGTGGCTCGGTCAGATGCTGGCTTGTTTTCGGAAGGCGGCGCCCAGGCTCCTTCGGTCGGGGATGCAGCCGGCACACGGCGTCGAGACCGGTGGGAGTCCGAGGTCGGCGGCCGAGACTGACTCGGAGAGGTCGGCGATGATTCGAACCGAGCCCCTGCAGGAGGGAAAGAAGAAGAAACCGGTCAGTAGGAGTCCCCGGGTTCAGCCCTAGGGAACCCCCTCCGACGGTCAAGTTAGCTCCTGAAGATGATTCGATTCATAAGGTAAAGAGTAGCTTTAATGCTTTTTGGACTATAGTCCTTGAGGGTCTCGGAGGCATAGAATTGCATATCTTTGGCAATAAATAGCGGTGTATTTATAGCAGAGGATAGAGGATGGTTAACGGTGACAGCCGATATATGACTATGTCCGGGCTTACTGGTAAACCGCCATAGTGCCTAGTCCTCCACCGGAGTGGGCCGGACTCGGCTATCGGGCCGAAGGGGGTTGGGCCGCTGATGGGCCGAAGCCTGCTGGGCCTGGGGCTGCCGGGCTGCTACCGGGCCGTAGGCTAATGGGCCGCTGACGGGCCGAAGCCTGTTGGGCCGGGAGCAACGGTGCCGCTTACGGGCCGAGGGTTGTTGGGCCGAAGATGGGCCGAAGGCTCCCTGAGGGCCTTGTACTGCTGCTGCTGGGCTGAACTGGGTTTGGGCTTGTTTTAATGGGCCGAATCGGATTCTGCCTCATCACATAGCCCCCCACTCTTGTCTTCCTCAGTTCTGAGATGGCGAGAGTATAGCCCGAAGCCTCTTCGGAAGAATAATACGGTATGTGCTTTGTTTGAAACCTTTGCTTTGTAAAAAAGTTGTCTTAGGTCGGCCGAGGGCTGATGAAAAACAGCCTCGTCTGAGGCTGGGACCTTGTTGGAGATACCTTCGTCTTAGGCCGAGACTTGGTGTATATATAGAAAGGACCTCCGTTTGCTTGCTTCGTGACATGTCTGAGTAGATAGCCGAATTTTGATATGTGGCCGAAGCCATGCTGCTCCCGATACGGTTTGCATGGCCGAAGCCACTCCCGGTACGATTCATACGGACTTAAGAGAATAACATGCCGCTTCCCGATCGGGATTATACGGCCGAAGCCATTCGCCGGACCGAGGTACCTGCGGACTTAGAAGAACCATGCCGCATCCTGATCCGGATTATATGGCCGAGAACCATTCGTCGGATCGAAGGAAGCGCGGACTTTAGAACCATGCCGCATCCTGATCCGGAAGTACGTGGCCGAAACCATTCGTCGGATCGAAGGAAGCGCGGACTTTAGAACCATGCCGCGTCCTGATCCGGAAGCACGTGGCCGAAGTCATTCGTCGGATCGAAGGAGGTGCGGACTTTAGAGCCATGCCGCGTCCTGATCCGGATTACATGGCCGAGAGCCATTCGTCGGATCGAAGGAGGCGCGGACTTTAGAGCCATGCCGCGTCCTGATCCGGATTACATGGCCGAGAGCCATTCGTCGGATCGAAGGAGGCGCGGACTTTAGAAAAACCATGCCGCGTCCTGATCCGGAAGTACGTGGCTGAGAGCCATTCGTCGGATCGAAGGAGGCGCAGACTTTAGAGCCATGCCGCGTCCTGATCCGGATTACATGGCCGAGAGCCATTCGTCGGATCGAAGGAGACGCGGACTTTAGAAAAACCATGCCGCGTCCTGATCCGGAAGTACGTGGCCGAGAGCCATTCGTCGGATCGAAGGAGGTGCGGACTTTAGAGAAAATATCATGCCGATCCGATACTAATGGCCGGAGCCGCCCTCGGATCGGATTGACGCGGTCCTTGAATAATGCCGCTCCGATCCGATACTAATGGCCGGAGCCGCCCTCGGATCGGGTTGACGCGGTCTTTGAATAATGCCGCTCCGATCCGATACTAATGGCCGGTGCCGCCCTCGGATCGGGTTGACGCGGTCTTTGAATAATGCCGCTCTGGTCGTCGGATCAAGCCCTTCATCTCCATGAGCATTTGGGAAGGGGGAGCAGGCAAGGACAGATGCCGCTGTTGCGGGTCCCGTCGCCTCTCAGTCCCATTCCTCCCTGCGATACCGCTTTCGGGAGGACTGCTGGTCTTCGGGCCGAGGGCGGAACACCTGGGGGGCAGGTGCCGAAGCTGCGTCGGCTACGCCTTTACCTTTAGATATCATCAGGGCCTTCCAGTTGACATACTTGTGTGCCCGGGCTACGAGGTCCTGGAAGGTAGGGGGATGACGTTTTCCGATGGAGCCGAGGAGCCCTTCGTCCCGACACCCGCTGATCACGGCCGAGACCGCGATCGAGCTATCAAGGTTTGGGATTTGGGCGGCCTCGGTCCGAAACCTGGTGAAATACTCCTGGAGAGTTTCGGTGGAGCCTTGCCGGATGGCTAATAGGCTGGCTGATGTCTTACACTGTCGGGTGGCATCATAGAACTAGTCGATGAACAGCTGACCCAACTGGACTAGGGAGTGGATGGAGTTGGGGGCCAGTGCTTCGAATCAGGTCAGAGCAGTCTTCTCGAGGGTGAGGGGGAAGAGTCGGCAGCGGACTGCCTCGGTGACCCCTCGGACCGAGAGATATGCGCTGAACCTCTGGAAGTGACAGACCGGATCTGTCATTCCGTCGTAGAGGGGGCCTTTCGGCAGCTTGAAATTGGGAGGCACCTCGGTAGCCAGGAGCTCCGCCATGAACGGGGTCCGCTCCAGGATGTTGCTGGCCAGAGGTGCCCCGTACGGCCGAGACACCATCTGCTGCATTTCCTTACGCATCGCCATTAGCCGCCGGTCCAGGTCCGGGGCGGTTGAGGTGGCGACTGACTGTCCACCGGTTCTGACCGGACGGAATTCGGACGAAGCAAAGCCTTGCTTTGTCAGGCGATTGATGCGAGGGGCTCGAGCAGGTAGCACCGAGGGCTTGCTGTACACTAAGGCGGTTTCGTCAGGGGAAACCGGTGCGGGTGCTGGACGGAGCCTCGCATCTTGAACCGGGTAAAGTGGAGGGAGCGGTGCTTGTTGAGGAAGCTGTCCCATCAATCTCATGCGCTGGGCGATGGCGGATACCATCTCCTGAAGAGGCGCTAGGGATTTGACGGCAGTTGCCAGCGTTGCTATCTGCTGCTGGAGTACTCCCACCCGGTTGTCTTCCGCGACAAGGGACTCTGGTATGACTGGCAGAGTCGCGCTTGTCGGAGCACAAGGGGCGCCTTCGGACGGCAGTAGCTGTGCCGAGGCTTCCCGTGCCTCTGCTTCGCTCTGTCCGGATCGTCGGGTGACAGGTCGTTGTGACATGACTTGTTTGCTTGTTTCCCACAGACGGCGCCACGTGATGTAGACTGGATCTATCACGACCGGACTCCGAAGATGGAATCCGAAGATAATGGATCCGGAGTTGGATCGGATCCGTATGAGAGGCCCGACGGGGATCTGGGATAAGGTGAGGATCAGAGGCCGGATGGTATTCGGGCGGTGGCCTGCTGAGTGCGAAGCCGAGACGCCTTCGGATGGCTGACAGCCGGCCCGAGGGGATACGGAGCCGGGGTTCTTGAAGAAACGGCCGGCGCGAGGCGGGGCCGAGGCTCCTTCGGACGAAGTGTACCAGCCCACGGGAGGCGGAGGTGAAGCCGGAGGTCCGAGGCCGAAGGTGGCTCGGTCAGATGTTGGCTTGTCTTCGGAAGGCGGGGCCGAGGCTCCTTCGGTCGGGGATGCAGCCGGCGCACGGCGTCGAGACCGGTGGGAGTCCGAGGTCGGCGGCTGAGACCGACTCGGAGTGGTCGGCGATGATTCGAACCGAGCCCCTGCAGGAGGGAAAGAAGAAAAAACCGGTCAGTAGGAGTCTCCGGGTTCAGCCCTAGGGAACCCCCTCCGACGGTCAAGTTAGCTCCTGAAGATGATTCGATTCAGAAGGCAAAGGATAGCTTTAATGCTTTTTGGACTATAGTCCTTGAGGGTCTCGGAGGCATAGAATTGCATACCTTTGGTAATAAATAGCGGTGTATTTATAGCAGAGGATAGAGGATGGTTAACGGTGACAGCCGATATAGGACTATGTCCGGGCTTACTGGTAAACCGCCATAGTGCCTAGTCCTCCACCGGAGTGGGCCGGACTCGGCTATCGGGCCGAAGGGGGTTGGGCCGCTGATGGGCCGAAGCCTGCTGGGCTTGGAGCTGCTGGGCTGCTACCGGGCCGTAGGCTGATGGGCCGCTGACGGGCCGAAGCCTGTTGGGCCGGGAGCAACGGTGCCGCTTACGGGCCGAGGGCTGTTGGGCCGAAGATGGGCCGAAGGCTCCCTGAGGGCCTTGTACTACTGCTGCTGGACTGAACTGGGTTTGGACTTGTTTTAATGGGCCGAATCGAATTCTGCCTCATCAACACCCAAGCGTTCCTCTTGCCTTCCATGTATATTGCTGGCAAACCGGAGAAACCAAGATTTTTTTTCCCCTCTCGTTTCGGTAAGAGTACTAGAGCTTATTGGAGGCACACAGCTGGCCTCCTCTACTTTCCGGCGTTTGCGATTAGATTCATGCAAAACAATACGTAACAACGAAGGGCGTAGCAGTACGTACTACAGAAGAGTTTTTAAATCCCTATATAAATCAAGAAATCCTACTGCAGTCTGGGGTGTAGGAATCCATTCGGACGGGCCAGCTGGTGGTCGAGGGTTTGCATTTAGCTGGGTCGACCTTGCACTGACTGGTGCACGTAGCGCCCCTGGTGTTCTGCCGGAGCCGCCGCCACTGCCTGCCAAGGGCCACCACCGCCATGCCCCCACCGAGTATACTGTAAGGCAGAGAGATGCAGAGCACCTGAATGCTAATGCCCTTCGAAGTATTTGGTAAGAGGAGGAGAAGTTGAGTACATGCATGAGGCGCCGAACCATGAGCAGCGCTTAGCTTATTCTTAGCTTCACACAGCTCGCTGTGTGTTTTCCTCAACCGCTGACGCCCACACCAAATTTGAATTCGGGATTAAGGTTATCGATCACTTAAAGTTTTGATTTCTTGGACGGTCACAGTAATTAGGGGGTAACGCGATGGATAATTATCGCGTCTGATTGAATTTCTATCTTTAATTTATCAGTTCACAAAGTGGGTTAGTGTTTATTTTATCTTTATCCTTAGCACTTATAGTCTTAGGTAACGTTTGGTATCGGAATAAAAATGAGTAAGAATAAGCACAAGTCATCCTAGTATAAATATTTATACCTATTCTTATTCTTAGATATGTTTGGTATGCAAGGGGATAAGAAAAAAGTAAATTTCGTTCTTCGTTTGATGAAAACGTGGATAGCAACTGTGATAATTTAGTGAAAAAGACCCTTCTAAAAGGTGAAAAATGGGCTTAGGAGGTGAGTTAACTTATTCTATCTAAAAGGTGGGATGGATTATCCTCGTTTCTAAAAGTGGAATGAGTTTCCACTTTTAAGGTTAACCCCAATCCTCTTAACCCCACTTATCCCCAATAAAATTTAAGATAGCAAACAAGGAGCAAGTTTGAAGTAGGAATATCTTCGGGCTATCCCTATACCAAACGAGACTTTAGAATCCAGATCTTTTCTGACCGTAACATTGGACTAAATTCCAGTAGTAACTAGTTTAAAGATTATACATGTAAAGTAAATTCATCAATCCAGCTGTGCTCCATCACCGGCTACTACTTTTTCTTGGTTCCTGGTTTTCTCAATTATAGATTTCTGATATAGCCTAGGACACTTAAATATGACCAAGAGCATAATTTTACAACCGTAATACTAAATACACCCCAATGAACATTCAAATACAACCATTTGTATTTATGTGATTTGGACTGTATTTACATGCACTGTGGTGAATGCTTATGTAGTAATTTGAGTTGTATCTAAGTGTACTGATGTGTATTTGAAATTATTGTTATATTATTATATTCTTGGTTGCGTTAAGTTGCTGTGTGTGTTGCATTGGAGAATTGGAAAAGCCTGGAACAAAGAAAAACTAGTATGTTGCAACAAAATACATCTCGATTGACAAATTATTTTACATATATTATGCCTACACTAGTTACTGTTGGAGTCCAATTCAATATTACACTGATTTTAAGGACATACATGCAAAATCTTTAGATGGAGAGTCAAAAATATAACCTTTCTGAAGAGTTCAGGATATTGATGACAACATGTGAGTGTTGGGGTATAGATGGAAATAGGATATTTTTAGGGGGTTATATACAAGAAAACCCTTTATTTTATCTTATTTTGTAAGTTTGATTGTTATCAAAAATATATTTTAGTAATGTCCACCAAGCACCCTTGTTTATATATTTTCATTATAAAAATATGTATTTATAAAAAAAATTGCATTATAATGAAACCATACACCCAATAAGGATTGTAGCTAGGGTTTTAGATGGCACTCAAGCTACATAATATCATAAACAGAACTGCCTTTGGGCGTTTTGCTGGAGTTTGTCTTAAAGAAGACCTAATAAAGCCACTAGCTACCAAAGCCAGTGTTCGCTTGTTAATTAGCCACGCCCTAAGGCTTTGCAAACAAATAGTTCCACCAAGCGATTAAAGCCTTTACATTCCCTTTGAAAATATTTAGCAATCCATACAAGGGCATGCTACCAAAGGGATGGAGGCATAGGGGGATAAATAAATGTTGATGGCAAAGGAGCGGAAAATGAAACCTAAAGGCAAGTGTGGTTCTTCTAGGTATCAGGTGATTAGGTCACGAACCATTTGCAAGGGAACCAACCAATCCAGGAACAATTATATCTTCACACAGAAGAAAACCAGCCTTAAATCTGTTGTAAAAATCTGATGTAATCATCATACAAAATGCGTTTACCTACGTACTCTTCTTATATTACAAGTAAATAAATCTAACATGTTTTCCCATTTACTTTATCTATTAAAATTTATTAATTTTTAATTGATGATATTCACATCACATGTGACTACATGAATATTAAGAATGTTTTTTTGTACAGATGCTACAATCAAATTTTTCTTCCTACTCACTATTTGTGTACAAATTCTTTTTTAGATGATCTTTTAGCCATTTTCTAAAACGATATGATTCAGCTAATTTTTATTTATTAATCATTTTTATTTATTTTTCAGGTTTGCTTTAGTTTTTAATAGAAATTAATTCATATCAAATAACATTTTCCTTTATGTACTAATTATTTTTTGTTAGAAAAATCAATTTCATTTATAACCCACACAATATAAAATATGAATATTCATACTTGTAAAAATTGCACAAACTAATTAGCGATCCTAAAATATAGAATCTTTAGCAAATAACCTCCTAAAGAACCTTATATATGCAAAAAAATCCCCTATAAAACACATGCATGTGAAAAATCTCTATACAATTTGTTATACACAGAGAGAAACCCCTGCTGTCAAGTAGAAAACTCCCAAAGGAATATGAATATGTAAATAATCTCCAATAGAAACATTGTATATACATAGGGAATCTCCTACAATTGAGTCTACCATCATTGGCATCGCTTAGCTAGATTAGGACTTATTTTAGAATAGGAAGAAATGTTAGGGTTTTTTTTGCATATATGTATATTGCAAGGGCGTTTTTGCATATGTGAGATTCTTTATAGGGTTGTTCACTAAAACCTGTAGAACATATATTTTGTTACAAGCTGACCTTACATGACGAGAAAATGAATCAAAAATTTTGTCATTTACTTGTTAGGTTAATATTTATTATATTTTAAACAAATATTTCTTTTTTGTTATAACTTTACCCACAACATTTGCTAAATCCATTCAAAATGAATACATTGATATCTATGTACTAATTACGTTACATGTATTTTTATTATGTAAATGATAATTAAACACCTTTTTAAGAGAAATTTCCTAAAAAAGATCTTTTGTTGTCTAAGATCAAATAAATTATGTGCACTTAATAAATAAATATTATTTATTTTAAGAAGATACTCACGTGAAGTGTGCTTTATTAACTAGTAGCATTTATATGTTTTTAGCTTCTAATCACATACTCTAAAGTAGGGCTTTCTATAAGTTGAGTAAAAGTGGGATTCCTCACTATAGACGAATTAACCTTTAATAAATGTCCAAACATATATAGTGATCACTATTTTGTCATTTTGATACATTGGATTCCTTTCTAGTAATTAAGAATAGCATTCCTTTCAGATATTAAACTTTCGAGGAGTGACCAGTTTGAAATATTAGTGTGCCATGTACCAACTGTAAAAATGTAAGAATCGCTTTTGATACTTTATGATGAAGGATATAAAAGTGATATCACGTATAAATTTAGTGTAAGATAATCTTAATTTATGTAACATATTTGAGGATACATACTTTTTGACAATATGCTAGGTAAAATATGACTTTCACTTATTTCGGATATTAAGTTTAGCAAGAGAACCTTTTTCAGATACCTTGAACTCGGCGTGTCATACTAGCAAATCTGAAAGGCCCATTGTTTTCTTCAAAAAATTTCCCTTTCATTCATTCCCCTTTCATCTCTTGATGCATGCTTACCAAGATGAGGACCGACGGGCTCTCGATCGGTCGGCCCATTACCATGCCAGGGCCTGTCAGCCCCCAGACCCAAGACCCGCTTGGATCAGTACGAGTGAGCCGTTAGCTCATTACTTCCATAGGTCTTCACAGGAAAAAGACCACAAGCGACCTAGAGGAATAGTCCTATATATTGGCTGCCATAAGAATACTGCATACGTCAAATTAGGGGTATGCACTATCTTTTTCTCTCAATCTATTCGGGAGAAAGGGGAGAAACCAAGTCTCATTTTGAATTTGTAAGACTAGGAGTGGAAGAGCACGGCCAACAACATGTCCTTCATTAGATTCACGTTCATTACCGCCAAAAAGACTGTGTGCATGCATGATATATAATCTTAGCTAGGAGATAACATATATGGCATATATACCGTATTCTTGTGCATAATAATCTTAGAAGAACAACACACAAAACAAACAACATTGTTGCACATGAAAAGCATATATAACTCATACACTTAACGACATGACAAACATCTTAATTATCTTCTAATTCTTGAAAGAAAACGGTCACGAGTGGGAAAGCACGGGAAGCTTCACTTGCCAATGTCACCGCGGCAGCGGGTGATGAGGTTGCATCCGCGGGTGTAGGGGTTAGCAGGAATGGGAGGGCCAGTGGCGAGGGGCCGTTTGCAGGATCCTGGGAATAATCGACATGGGTTAAGGTAACTGTGGTACTCCTTAGACTCCTCCCATGCCTTTGTTTCCAGCAATGCGCGGGCCTCTGAGTGTTGCCCTAGCAGGAGGAGCAGCGCCACAGCCATCGCCAGCAGCTGGAAGAAAGAGAACCTTATTCTCGCCATTGCTCTCTCTCTCTCTCTCTGTTTTACCTTTCTCTCGGTTAATTTCCCTTGCTATTCAGAGATGTAAAAGGGAAGACACGGCAGTGTGGTTAAATAGTGATCTTCAGGCGGGGAGTTGGATCCTTCATCCATAAATTTAGTTTCCTCGAAGTGGGGACGTGAGCTGTGCTTATGATGGAGATTCTGCGTCCAATCATGAGCGATGTTATTAGAAGAAGATCGCAATTTTTCATTATAAAGCAGTCGTTACAGTAATAATAGATCACAGCAACTAAATTCTTTAACGATCAGCGATTAAATTAAGGAGACAGCCTGCCAAATTAATCTTTACCTACCTAATATTAGGTTTTGGTTTCCATGTAATGAAGACGAGGGTTTCGCGAGTGCAGGAAACTTGAACCGTCCTCTCTTCCCGTGACACCCAAGCGTTCCTCTTGCCTTCCATGTATATAGCTGGCAAACCGGAGAAACCAAGATTTTTTTTCCCCTCTCGTTTCGGTAAGAGTACTAGAGCTTATTGGAGGCACACAGCTGTGCCTCCTCTACTTTCCGGCGTTTGCGATTAGATTCATGCAAAACAATACGTAACAACGAAGGGCGTAGCAGTACGTACTACGGAAGAGTTTTTAAATCCCTTTATAAATCAAGAAATCCTACTGCAGTCTGGGGTGTAGGAATCCATGCGGACGGGCCAGCTGGTGGTCGAGGGTTTACATTTAGCTGGGTCGACCTTGCACTGACTGGTGCACGTAGCGCCCCTGGTGTTCTGCCGGAGCCGCCGCCACGCCCCACCGCTTAGCTTCTTAGCTTCACAGCTGGGTGCTCCATCATAGGCTACTACTTTTGATTCTTGGACGGTCACAGTAATTAGTGGGTAACGCGACGGATACGGTCTTAGAGTCCAATTGGACTGAAGTCCAGTAGTAACTAGTTTAAGGATTATATGTGTAAAGTAAGTTCATCAATCCAGCTGTGCTCCATCATGGGTTACTACTTTTTCTTTGTTTCTGATTTTCTGATATTACGCAGAACACTTAAATATGATCAAGAGCATATATAATACAACAATCATAATAAGAAATACACCCGAATGAACATTCAAATACAACCATTTGTATTTATGTGATTTGGATTGAATTTACATGCACTGGGGTGAATATTTATGTAGTAGTTTGAGTTATATCTAGGTGTATTGAGGTGTATTTTAAATTATGGTTATATTATTATATTCTTGGTTGTATTAAGTTGCCTTGTGTTGCATTGGAGAATTGGAAAAACCTAGAACAAAGAAAAACTAACTTATTCTACATTTATTATCCCTACACTAGTCACTGTTGGAGTCAAATTCAATATTACACTAAGAAGAAGTAGGCTCATAATCTAAGGTAGCGTGTACAAACATTAGCTCTAAGCTCTCTCACATTAGTGTTTATACAATTTCCACTCTTCTAACATGTAAACTATATAAAATTGAATTTTATGTCATTTTAAGAAACTTCATAAAGTCCAAATAGAATGTAAAAGTTTAGATAAAAATTATCAAGTCAATGTTGGAACATTACATACGTTTTAGATTATGGCTAATAAATAGTAGAGAAAACCTCTCCCCAAAATATTGAAACGTAAGAGAAAATCAAGGGACAGTTACAAGATTTGGGATGGAGGAAATGTAGGAGAAACCCTATAAATAGATAACTATGCTCATGAGAAGAAACACAACAAGAGAAAGAAGTCCTCACCTTGCTGAAGTCCCAAATCAACCTCCTCATCTTGTTCCCACAATGGTATCAAAGTAGGCATAAGATCCTCGGCTGCACCCCCATTATGCACGTCTCTCCATTGCCATACTCCATCGCGCAGCTCCGGCATGCCTATCGCACTGTGCCTGGCGGGTCTCGCCGCAGTGCCCCACCGCGTCACTCCTCGCCCTAACGTTGTACCTACATAGTCGCCGCATCTATCCCCCCTTGTTGCTCCACCACTACATTGCTTCACGATTCGGCTCTCTCCACGGTCGCTGCTGCTACTGACCGGAGGCACCGTCTTGATTCCATCTTCCACTACACTGCTGGGCTTGCATGAGCATCACTGGATCTCTTCGCACTGGGCATTCCAATGCTCGACACTCCCACAAGTTCTCCTTTACAAGCTTCCTCTTCTCATTTCTTTATCCTGTGAAAGTGGAATAAGAAATATATTAAATCCATCATCATTGTTAAAGAACAAAGTCACTTTTATATCTCTAGGGCTCTGTTTGGATGCAAGCATAAATCGTGTTTACGTTTATGATAAATGTGTTGTCTGTAGTAACCTTAGTTTGGATGATATAAAAATAAGTTTATCATAAATTTACTTTAGTTTACCATATCGACATAATAGAATGTAATATTATTTTGACTGATTCAAATGAATGATAAGTCGACTCTAGCGCTACTCGACATATCATAAAGAGAAAGAAAGGTCTAGTGTTGTTAAAGAGGTTTAATGCTAGAGAACAAAGAATATACATGTGAAATAACACTTATCTTCATATGAAGGATGTTGTAACTTATAGGTTAGATCTTGGACGTAACATCATGGTCCTCAATGATATATTTTATGCATCTAAAATTTAACAAAACCTAATCTCTGTACTAGTACTAATAAAGAAAGATCTTGAAGTGAGGTTCTATAATCAAAGAGTGTCAATAGAGAAAGAGAAAAAAGTATTTGCTATAGAAAATTTTATTCCTGAGCATGATTTATTTTGTATCATTATAATTGACAATGAGAATAATAATTTGAAAGTTTCTGAGTATTCCTTATGCGCTTTATCAGAATGTGATTTATGTCATTTTAGATTACGACATTCTAGAAAATCTAAAATAGAATAAATAATAAAATAGAATATGCTATCAGAATTGACAAAAATAGAGTTATCGTATTGTGAACCTTATTTAGTTGAAAAAATGACTAAAAATCCTTCTCAGTAAGACATAGATCACAAGAATTATTAGAATTGATCCACTTGGATATTTGTGGCCCTCTATGTATAACAACATACAATAACAAGAAATATTTCACAACTTTCATAGATGATTAATCTAGATTTGCCTATATTTACTTAATTTCTGTAAAGTAAGAGACATTTGATAGCTTTAAGAAATATAGAATAGAAGTAGAAAGGTAACTTGGAAGGAATATAAAGGTGTAAGGACTGATAGAGGTAGATAATATAATTCAAGAAATTTTGAGTTATATTGTCAAGAATATGAAATTAAAAGACATATAATAATATTTTAAACGCCACAACAAAATGGTATGACAAAAATAAAAAATAGAATATTAATGAACATTGTTAGATGTATACTGATGTAGCCGAAGCTATCACGACCGGATTCCGAAGCTGGAATCCGAAGTTTTAGATCCGGTGATGGGTCGGATCGGTCTAAGAGGCCCGACGGGGATCTGGAAGGCGATGGATGCAGAGACGCAGTTGAGGATCTGAGGCCGAGGGTCGCTCGGTCGGGCGTCGGCTTGCCTCTGGAAGGTGCGGCCGAGGTCCCTCCGGCTGACGGGCAGGCGGTGCAGGACCGAGTCTCCTTCGGGAGAGGGGCAGCCGGCGAACGGCGTCGAGACCGGAGGGGGAAGTCCAAGGTCGGCGGCCGAAACCGACTCGGTGAGGTCGGCGAAGATTCGAATCGAGCCCCTACAGGAGGGAAAGAAGAAGAAACCGGTCAGTAGGAGTCCCGGGCTTCGGCCCTCAGGAACCCCCTCCGACGGTTAAGTTAGCTTCTGAAGATGATTCGATTCAGAAGGCAAAGAGTAGCTTTAATGCTTTTTGGACTATGGTCCTTAAGGGTCACGGAGACATACCTTTGGCAATAAATAGCGGTGTATTTATAACGAAGGATAGAGGATGGTTAACGGTGATAGCCGATATAGGACTATGTTCCGGGCTTACTGGTAAACCGCCATAGTGCCTAGTCCTCCATCGGAGTGGGCCGGACACGGCTGTTGGGCCGAAGGGGGTTGGGCCGCTGATGGGCCGAAGCCGGCTGGGAAGCCTGCTGGGCCGAGGGCTTCTATGCTGCTTACGGGCCGAAGGCTGTTGGGCCGCTGATGGGCCAAAGACCACTGGGAAGCCTGCTGGGCCGAGGGCTTCTGTGCCGCTTACGGGCCGAAGGCTGTTGGGCCGCTGATGGGCCAAAGACCACTGGGAAGCCTGCTGGGCCGAGGGCTTCTATGCCGCTTACGGGCCGAAGGCTCCCAGAGGGCCTTTTACTGCCGCTGCTGGGCTGAACTGGGTTTGGGCTTGTTTTAATGGGCCGAATCGGATTCTGCCTCATCACATAGCCCCCCACTCTTGTCTTCCTCAGTTTTGAGATGGCGAGAGTATAGCCTGAAGCCTCTTTGAATAACGTAACAGGCGCTTGCCCGAGGCTTCCTGTTCTCTTCTTCTTTTTTTAAGAAGAGGATGCCCTCGGTCGGCCGAGGGTCAGCAGTCACTTTATCCGTCTTCATTCGGGATGTAATGACGAAGGCCTTCGCTTCTAATGGCGAAGGGCCGAGCCTTCTGACTTGTGTCAGGCTCAATTAAATGGACGGGACGGGCGTCGCTTTTTCCGTAAGAACGGTCGTTTCGCAAAGAAACACAGGACACGCGTCGCGCATCCGGCCGCTCCGTTAAAAACACAAAAGGATCCAGACAGCTTGCGGATCGCAGGTCACCTCGGCTCTCTGTCCGAGGTTCCACTTGGATTGCCGCCTCTTCCTTCCTCGGCACGCGGATCAGGACACGTGGCGGGCATCCGAGCGTTCAGCCGAAGGGTCGGACCGCTTTCGGCCGCTGATCATCCTGCTTCAATTCCCGGAGTTGGTCCGTCATCATTACCGAAGGACGGTATACGTGGCGCGCATCCGAGAGAAGTGGTGATATGAGGGAGAAGATCCTGGCCGTCGGCTTTGGCGGGAAGGGGTTTCGAACTTAGCCTATAAATAGGGACCCCTCGCAGGGCACTGTTCTTCTTCCTGCTTCCTGCGCCTGCGCCTCTCTGCGACCACCCGAGCTCTTCATCTTCTCTGGCGACGTGCAAGCCATTCGAAGGTGCCTCCGAGCTCGTTGCCTGTGGTAGGGAGCTCTCCATCGCCCGGAGCTATTGCCGGGGAAGTCTCTTTGGTTTGGGAGGCGGTATTCAATTGAGGAGATCTTTTTTCTTTGAGGGTAAGCCTCAATCTCCTTTCTTCATTACCGCGATCTCATGCCCCGCCGCTCTTCTTCGAGTGAGATCACTCCCTCAGACGAGGAATACACTCCGTCCCAGTCCCCTAAGTCTTCTTTGTCATCTCCTCTTTCTTTGGACTCTCTTGCTTCTAACATGGCAGACGAGGCCGAAGCCTCTGGTGTCCGAGGAGGTTCACACCCCAGGCCAGGCTTCCTCCTCGGGTCGTCGTCGTCCCGAGACTGCTTCGGAAGCAGCCTGCGCCCTCACGGACGACGGGGTCAGCTACCTTGCTTCCTACTACCAACTCCCTTCCTGGATGACCCCTTATCGGCCCGGTTCGCATACCAGAGCCAACACTCCTCGCCCGGGTAGTTTTTCTATTTATGAAGAAAGCTTCCGGGCGGGCTTTCGTCTTCCTCTCTCCACCTTCGTCATCAACCTCCTATGCTTCTACGGGTTGACCCCGTCTCAATTCTTTCCCAATTCTTGGTGCACAGTCTACGCCTTCTTGGCTGTGTTTGCCCATATGAAAATCATCCCCTCGGTCGATATCTTCCGCTACCTCTTCAAAATTCAACGGCAGGGGAGATCCGAGTGGTACAGTTTTGTCCCTCGTCTCGGCCGGGGTATCTTCTCCGGGAAGCCCTCGTCCATTCATGATTGGAAGAGGAATTTCATCCTGGTTTCCCTTCCGGAGAACGAGAGGAGAGTGTGGCCCTTTCCTACTAAGTGGGCACCGCTGGCCGCAGGGCTTTCTGATCCTCCCACCCTCAATTCCGCCCAGCGCCACATCGTGGGCCTCATCGAAGCCTCGGCTCCGTATGATATCGCGGAGCTCTTCCATGAGGCGGGGTTGCTCGTGAGTGCTGGGGCGTGGCCGGACCCGACGAGGGATCCTCTGCGGGCCTTCCCTTATCTTCCCTCCGGGGAGACTTCGCGGGAGACCGAAGGAAATGCCGAGGTCGCTCCTCCGGCCGAAGCTCCTCCGGCCGCAGAGGTTGCTGAAGCTTCGGCCGAGGGTAAGTCGGTCTTGAGTTGCGCCCTTCGCGCGTTATTAACATCTAACACTTCTTCTACTGTTTGCAGCAATGTCTGGGATCAAGGGCCTCCTCAGCCGGATCGCCCAGCAGGGCGGCCAACCCCAGTCGTCCCGTCCGCAGGTAGCAGGAGGGGCTGGACGAGGTACCGTGGCCCCGAGCGTCCGGGCCGGGATCACGATGACAGCGGCTTCCTCTGAGGGTCGTGCTACTGCTGCCGCTCTTGAGAGGGAGCGGAAGAGCAAGTCGGTTGCCCGAAGGGGCGGTCGTCCATTGAAGCGGGGCCGGGCGGACGAGCCTGGCGAAGCAGAACCCGCTCCGGCTAAAAGATCGGCTGCGGCCCGAAGGGCCCCGATGCCGTCGTCCCCTGAAGCGCCGAGGGGCGATTCTCCCCCGGCCATGATGGCGGGGGAGGAGGAGCAGGAAGGTGCTGGGTCGCAGGCGCCACGGGAGCAGGAGCGCGAGCTATGGGTCCCCGACCTGGGGATCTATAAGGACGAGAGTCTGGAGGACCCGCAGACATGCCTGCGTCTGCTTCGCGGCCTAACTCTCCCGTCGGCCCTGGAGGAGCTGAAGGACCATTCGGCCACTGAAATGGCGCTGATAAGCGCCCGATTGGTGGTCCAGGTAAGAAGCTTCCTTGTGTGCTCCAGTCTAGCATTCCCTTTAGCTTGTTTCGGGTTTGTTGACCCTTATCTGCTTTCGGCTGCAGGCCGCGGTCACGGGTAGCGTCCTGATCCGTTGTCAGGCGATCATCCGATACCAACTTCAGGATGCCAAGAGGGCGTCGGCATCGTCGGCTTCGGGCGAGGGCCCCTCGGCGAGACGCGACTTCGAGTCCAGTGTTGACTGGCTTTTAGCTGCGAATGCCCGGATGCGGGCCCAGCTGGAGGAGCAGGCAGCGGCGACTCGAGCTTCTTCCGAGGCCAAGGCGAAGGCCGAATGGGAGAAGGAGAAGGTCGAGCTGGAGCTGGCGGCGGTCCGGGCCGAAAATCAGGCCCTTAAGGCCGAGATCCAGGACAAGGACGCCCGGCGGGCTTCGGATAGCCGTCGCCATGCCGAGGAACTGTCGGCCCTGAAGCTGGAGTTGGAAGCTAAGGCCGAGGAGGTTGTTGATTCGGCTGTGGCCGATTATAAGGCTGGCCCAGACTTCGCCGAGGAGATAATCCAGGCGCAGCTTCTGGCGGCCTCCTCGGTCTTCACCATTGGGCTGGCTGCTGCTCAGAAGGCCTGCCCGACCCTGGACTTGTCCGGTATCGCCCTAGCGACGGACGAGGAGGGTGAAGAGCTCCTGTCCTGGTGGAAGGGGCTTGCGGCCGAGAGGGCCTCAGCTTCGGCGGAAGGCGACGAGGTCGTTCCAGCTGAGACGACTCCTGTCGAAGCCGCCCCTTCCGAAGTCGTACAGATTGTTGATTCTCCCTCTCCATCTCCTGGCCGGAGCCCAGTTGATGTGGATGGGGGGAATACCGAGGGCTGACACGGGGGCCTGTCCCGGTTTTTGTTTCTGACTTTATTTGTAAGTCTGCGGCCAGATGGACGGCCGATTTTGTACTTCCTTTACTGCATATATAGGAAGTATTTTTGGCTTTATCTTTGTGCTCTGAATGAACGACTGAATCTGGTTCTTCTTGAGTCCGAGACCTTGTCGTCGTTTTAGTTGCGGCTCGCACGGCCGAGACCCGATCTAGGTTCGGATACGAAGTTGAAAAAATATCGCCTCCGATATGGTTTACGCGGCCGGGGCCTTTACCAATACGGTTTATACGATCTGAGGGAATATCCTGCCGCTCCTGACACGGTTTGCATGGCCGAAGCCACTCCCGGTTCGGTTTACACGGACTTAGAAATATACCGTGCCGCTTCCCGATCCGGTACACATGGCCGAAGCCACTCTCGGTTCAGGTTACCTGCGGGCTTAGAATAGAAAATCATGCTGCTCCCGATACAGTTTGCATGGCCGAAGCCACTCCCGGTACGGTTTACACGGACTTAGAGAATAGAAAATCATGCCGCTCCCGATACGGTTTGCATGGCTGAAGCCACTCCCGGTACGGTTTACACGGACTTAGAGAATAGAAAATCATGCCGCTCCCGATACGGTTTGCATGGCCGAAGCCACTCCCGGTACGGTTTACACGGACTTAGAGATATACCGTACCGCTTCCCGATCTGGTACACATGGCCGAAGCCACTCTCAGTTCAAGTTACCTGCGGGCTTAGAATAGAAAATCATGTCGCTCCCGATACGGTTTGCATGGCCGAAGCCACTCCCGGTACGGTTTACACGGACTTAGAGATAGAAAATCATGCCGCTCCCGATACGGTTTGCATGGCCAAAGCCACTCCCGGTACGGTTTACACGGACTTAGAGAATAGAAAGTCATGCCGCTCCCGATACGGTTTGCATGGCCGAAGCCACTCCCGGTACGGTTTACACAGACTTAGAGATAGAAAATCATGCCGCTCCCGATACTATTTGCATGGCCGAAGCCACTCCCGGTACGGTTTACACGGACTTAGAGATAGAAAATCATGCTGCTCCCGATACGGTTTGCATGGCCGAAGCCACTCCCGGTACGGTTTACACGGACTTAGAGATATATCGTGGCTTTCTGAAAAAGAGACCTTCTTTATTCATGCCGTCCGGCTAAATTCCGGGAGAAGTGACTTACATGAAGTAACGCCGAAGGCGTTCTACATTCCAGGTGCGAGGGAGAGGTTGGCCCGAAAGGGTCTCCAACCGATAAGCCCCTCGTCTGATTACCTCTTTTACCCGATACGGCCCCTCCCAATTGGGGGCAAGCTTCCCTGCGGCTTCGGCTGGCTTAGATGCATGAGCATTCCTTAGCACGAGGCTCCCGATTTCAAAGCTTCGGGGCTTCACTCGAGTGTTGTGGTACCTGGCCATGCGCTGTTGATAAGCTGCCAGCCGAATGCGAGCTTTATCTCGAGTTTCTTCTATGAGATCAAGATGATCCTTCAAGACTTCTTCATTGGCCTCTGGATCGTAAGTAATGACTCTTGGAGAGGGGAGGCCGATTTCTACAGGAATAACGGCTTCTATCCCATAAGCCATGCGAAATGGAGTTTCGCCGGTGGGGGTTCGGCTCGTAGTCCAATATGCCCAGAGAACACTCGGTAGCTCCTCTACCCATCAGCCTTTGGCTTCGCCGAGGCGGGTTTTTAGTCCTTGCAACAGGCTTCGGTTGGTGACCTCAACCTGGCCGTTTGCCCGAGGGTGTGCTACCGAAGTGAACTTGTGAAGGATGCCGAAGTCGGCGCAGTTATCGTTGAACCGACGGCTATCGAACTGCTTGCCGTTGTCTGAGATGATGGCCCGGGGGATGCCGAACCGGCAGATGATGGACTTCCATATGAAGTTCCAAGCATTGCTATCGGTTATGGACGCGAGAGGTTCGGCTTCTACCTATTTGGTGAAGTAGTCTACCGCCACGATGAGGAATTTCCTTTGGCCGGTGGCGACAGGAAAAGGCCCCAGGAGGTCAATTCCCCATTGAGCGAAAGGCCAGGGGTCGGATAAAGGAGTGAGGAGGGTGGCTGATTGGTGGATGAGGGAGCTGAACCTTTGGCATTGATCGCAGCGACGTACGAGGGCTAATGCGTCCTCTCGAAGCATCGGCCACCACTATCCTTGCCTTAGAAGCTTGTGAGCCAGGGCCCTTCCTCCCGCATGTGCTCCGCATACCCCTTCCTGCACCTCTCGTATGGCGTAGTCGGCTTTGGTTGGGCCGAGGCACCGTAATAACGGTCAGCCGAAAGACTTCTTATATAGCAGCCCGTCCAGAAGAAGGAAGTGAGATGAACGCTGCCGAACATGCTTCGCTTCCCTTGGATCGGGCGGGACTTCTCCTCGGAGGAGGAAAGCGACAAGGGGAGTCATCCAGGTCTCGGCTTCGGCCTCGGTTACTTGCATGACCTCAGGCTCACCGAGGCTTGGTTCGGCGAGTTCCTCTACTAGGATCATTCGGCCTCCTCCCCCGTCTTGGGTTGACGCCAGTCGGGAAAGGGCATCGGCTCGGGCATTCTCGGCTCTCGGGATCTGCACGATTACACAGGAATCGAATTGAGCGAGGATCTTACGAGTCACCTGGAGATAAGATGCCATTATCGCATCCCGAGCTTCATACTCCCCGGAAACATGACTGGCGATTAGCTGAGAGTCGCTAAAAGCCTTTAGGTTCCGGACGCCGATCTTTCTTGCGGCCCGGAGGCCGGAAATGAGGGCTTCATATTCGGCGGCGTTATAGGTGGCTGGAAAGGAGAAGCGTAGCGCGTACTCCGTGATGACCCCTTCGGGCGACGCCAGGATCCATCCGGCGCCGCTGCCCGTGGAGCATGCGGAGCCGTCTACATAGAGTTGCCACTCGTCCGCCGATGTGCGAGCCGAAGTATCCTCGGCTTCGGATACGTCGGCTTCCGGCTGAGGTGCCGAGGAAGCTTCGGGAGTGAGCTCGGCAATAAAGTCGGCTAATGCCTGAGCTTTTATCGCTACCCGAGGTACGTAGGAGATATCGAACTCTCCTAGTTCGATCGCCCATTTCGCCAGTGTAGACACGCTAATTTTGACGTCATTTCGAGTAAATTTCATATCATATAATAATGCCTCAGAATGGTCTGATAATTAATCATCGATTAATTTTTATTAATCTTTTTAAGTGTCGGGTTTAACAGATGTGTTTAAGTTAATCAATTGAATTGATTTTAGCTCAAATTTGAGTTAAAATATGAAGAATTCTAAAAGACGTCTACACAAGTGGACGCCATTTAGAGTTTATTCCTGTTTTAACGTTTAAATTTGAATTTTAATCAATTGATTAATTAACTAAAAGGCGTCTGAGAATGTCGACGCGTTTTAAGTTTCCTAAGTGATTTTAACTTCCCCTCCGGATGTCTATCCTTATCTTAATTAGTCTAAAAGACGTCTATATACGTGGACGCGTTTTGCCTAATAAAGATAAAGATAAGTTTTCCCGGATATTTATCCTTATCTTAATTAATCTGAAAGGCGTCAGCCAAAGTGGACGCGTTTTAGATAATTACAGATAAAGATGAATTAATCAGTATTTATCTGTCGGTTAAGATGGATAAATTCGAGGTTTTTTGCTATGTTAATCGCGAACGCAAGAAATGCCTATAAATACCTTGCATGTTAAAGAGAGAGAACAGAATTAAATTGAGTTGAGCCATAGCGTTATAGCGAGTTGAAGATTGAAACAACGTCGTAACGCCGGAGCGCTGCCATTTCCAGAAGTCGGCGTCCCTTTCAAGATCTTCATCCTTTCAAACCTTCAACCGATTGGGCATAAGTTTTTTATTACTGCATTCATTTCATTAGTTTTATTCTTCATTCACTTCATGCAAACACACACCACAGCATAATCTTTCAAAAACCTATTTGATCTAAGGGGTTTCAAAGCCATTAAAAAAGTGAGTTTGCTGTTTTAAATATGCTTAAAATCATGATTAGTTCAGATACTACTTCTACCTAAATTCTCATCATTGTTTCTTCGTTTTTTTGTTTCTGTCTTTGCTGCACTCAACAACAACAAGAGATCAAAAGGGAAAATCAAGCACAACTTCTGGACGATCCTCAACCTCAAACTCAACAGCAAGAACAAAGAAGCAAAGAAAGGGCTCTCTTTCTTCAGCCGGCTGAGGAAGGGGAACCAAGGACTCAATCTTCCGCGTTTGAAAGGTAGGCGATCATATCTCTTTTGAAATTTTTTAGTTAAAAGTTTCTGGCGATCACTGCACTTTAGTTGCTGTTTTAATAGGTTAGTTTATACTAAACAACATAGATATTTCATGTTAATCACACGGTCATTCTAAGCACCTATAGCTTTTTTGGCGATCACGGTGGGACTTGGTCTCGCCATCTTTTAGTTTCTTTTTGTTCTTGCTATCATCATATCGGGCACCCACGGTGCACCATTTGTGTCTCTGGACACGTCCTCACCAATTGGTGAGTGTTAAGTTTAATTGATTTCCCTCGTGCACCACGTGCACACCCCAGTGGCAAGATCTTGCCCCCCCCCTTGATTAACTCAAAAAGCTGTTTTTGTGATAAAAATGATGTGTGATTGATTGTTTTTCTAGTTGTTTAGTTAGTAAATCATCCTATTTAAAATCTGGAACTAAAAAAATTTGCATGAGTCGATTGTTTACTGCTTTTTACCTTGTTTGAGGAGGATTCAACCCAGAAAATCCTCCTGGAAAACTGTTTCTGCGAACTGAAAAGCGTCCAGGATCGCTGACGCGTTTCAAAACCGCGTCAACACCCCTAGACGCCTTTCAGGCTTCTCAGTTTCTCTGCTGTCTGCATCTGCTTCTGCGAAAAATTAAGTTCTGTTTTGAATAGCGTCGACTACCATTGACGCGATTCAGACAGTTTCTTAATTTTTTCAGTTTCCAGATTTCTGTGTTTTGAGTGCTAGCTACCCATTACTTACTAAGCATTAGAGGCCGTCCAGGCCACAGGACATACGCATTGAGGCTAATCCCTCCTCTTCTTAGGAACACATTACTCGACGTCAGCAACTCTCTCTGATTGGGTTGGTCCCTTGATCAGACTAGAGAAGTTGACGTTGAGACCTCCATAAGTCCCCAAAATCAAGGTATTCCTCTTTGATCATCGGGCTGGTTGTACCAATTGAAGTCCCGGTTAGATTCTGAAAGCGTTGTGAGAGAAAGCCCTAGAGAATAACGGTGGAAATCGAACTGAAACTAGGATCCTTTCCCTGAGCGAAATTGTGGTTTAATCTAATCCAAATAACTCAACAAGGAATCCTAAAATCATGTTAAGCATCCACTTGTTTGATTAATCTCTGTACAACTTGTTTGATTAAATCTTTGAAAAGGGAATCTAACATCATGTTGCTACGATCAGGTAGGGACTTGAGTGTGGCTCCAGACGCCATGGTTAATTACGAGGGAGATGCTAATGCCCCTCGGGATTCTGAGTACAACTATGAGAGTGGGAGAGATGCTGATGCCTCCCGTAGTTCTATCCCCATTCCGTATCGTCTAGATGGGAATGTTCGGACACCTCTTTTGCCTCCACGTGATCAATATCCTGATCCTCTTCCGCATGAATATGCGATCCCTAATCCTGATCTTGAGGGGGACATGAATCAGAATGATCCCTCATCCTCTGATCCTACGGATCTCATCAATGCTCTGGGAGTTCTTGCCTCCCGACTGGACCCTCAGCAGTTCGAGGCGATCCAATCTATTTTGAAGGGGAAGACACCTATGCAGCCTGCCGAGCCGAACCCTGTGGCTCCCCCTGCTGTTCCTCAGCAACCTCCTTTTCCTCCTCCTTATATCCATCAGGCCGTGGAGGGCCTTCATATTACTTCTCGGCCAGCTGGGCCGCAGCTTTCATCATCTAGGCAACCGGCTAGACCGCAAACGCCTGCTTATCAAAATGCCCTCGGGCATGGCGGAAGCTCTGCCGGACCTCCCCTCTATTGTCCACCCTGCCCAACGTACTCTAGGCAGCAGGCCTACCAAGTACCTCCTCCTCCTCCTCCTCCCCAAGCAGATCTGACCACACAAACGCTGCTGGCCAAAATGGAGCGTATGGATGAGCAATTTAATAACCTCCAGAAAATGATGGGGGTCAAAGCTGTGCCAGAAATCAGCCTACCGAGTCTGCCAGTATTCCATCTGCCACCCTCTGAAATGCCAGTGTACCGAAAGTACAACGGTACTGGTAACCCCTTTACACATCTGAAGGAGTTCATGTATGAATCCTCTTTCTGGCAGAATGATAAGAGGTCGTTGGCCTTCTTGTTCAGGAGATCTCTAGAGGGACCAGCCCTCGAGTGGTTCTTTTCCCTGGAACCCTCAGAAGTAGAGGATTACGGTATCGTTTCACGCAAATTTATTCAACGATACCAGGACAGAGTTGCACCCTCCTTGTCTATCACGGACCTCATTACAGAAAAGATGAAACCTGATGAGGAGTTTGTCAGTTTTACTGACAGGTGGCGGGGTCTGGCTGAAAAAGTGAAGGATCACTTGTCCGAGTCCGAACAAGTGAAAATGTTGATTTCTAATGCCACGCCCCAGTTCAAGCTCGTCCTCTCCTTAAACAATTTGACTAACATGGCAGAGCTCTATGAAAGAGCACGGTACTGCTAGAATGCTTTCAAGGACGCTACATTCTCTAGCGTCTTTGATCCTCATAGACCTAGCAGACCTCCGCCTCGGAAGCCTGCAGTGCCGAACTCTTCCAGCACAGGTCCGACTACCGAGGGCACGCTCTCTCATGAGCAAGTGAGCACCATGAACAATAACTCGCCCCAGTTCGTGAGGAGTCAGCAGCAGTACCAGAGGCCACAGCAGCAAGGGTACAGACAGCAGCAGAACCCCCAGTACCAACAGCAGTATCAACGGCCCCAGTAGCCGAATCAGAATCAGAACCAGCAACAGCTACAGCAACAGCCGCAACGGCAACAGCAGTACCAGCAACCCCAGCAGCAGCAGTATCAGCAGCAACAACAGCCACAGTACCAGCCGCGCGCACCGCCGGCGTACCACAATGTCCCTCCTCCTGGTGACTACAACCAGCAGAGGAGACCTCCAGGCCCGAAGAGGGCAGAATACCCGGCTCTCCCAGAATCCTTGGCCGATATCTTCAGTGCTTTAATGGCAGCTAACGCCTTAGTTTTGCCAAGGGAAAAGGCCGTCTGGCCTCAAAATGCCGATACGTCCAGATATTGCTACTTCCATAGGCAACCTGGGCATACCATTGACACCTGCTTCCAATTCAGAGATTACATTCATGATCTCAACGAGCAGGGCGGCATAGACTGGGAGGAAATGAAGAAATACATAACAGCCCTGAAGGCGAGGAGACCGCAACAGCAGCAACGGCAGCAGCAAGCAAGACCACCAGCACAAGCAGCAGCACCACCCAACATGGGCATAGTGCAGAATCCACTCTCGGAGCACCAGAACCAGAACCAGGTTGCTCCCATTCTAACGAACAGCCAGTCTGAGGCTGGTCGTGGGCAACAATGGAGGATAGAGGACTCTTCCTCTCTCTACTCAACGGGTCACGTTCAAAGTACCGCAGAGCGACTACCACGCCGCACCATCCACATACCCAGACCACAACCCGTTACCATCACCCCTCTACCCACACCCACACATCATTCGCCCGCATCCAATAACCCACTACCACTACCCACCTTCCTTAGACCCATTACGCCCCGCACTCCTGCGCCTCCATCATATACCCCCCCGCAAACCAATAACGCGCCCCTTTTACCATCTAGGCCATTACTACGCATACCATTTCTTACTTCACCCACTACCACCTACCCAGATATGCCCCAACCATCCAAACCGTTACTACGCGTACCATTCCCCACTTCGCCAACCACTTACCCATCTACCATCCAACCATCTAGGCCTTTAATCCGCACCGCGCAATCACCACTTAACCCTACGCCATCACCACCTAACCCAACGCCACCACCTACGCATCAACCCTCCGCACCGCTTACGCCACCCGACTCTGCGGTACTCAAGGTGTCACCCGGATCCTCCACGGTCGAGGAACATGCGCTCCGGAGTGGAAGGATTTTCAACAAGGTCTTTCCTCAGTCCACAGTCAGAGACGGCCCATCACAGCCGACTGAGGAAGCCCATAATGAAGAGAGTGCACCAGGCACTCAATATGACTTATTGAAACATCTGGACAAAACACCGGAACGAATCACTGTACTTGAATTAATTAAAAGGTCCAAGATTCACCAAGAAGCTTTAATGGAATACCTACAGAAGGTGATGGTCAATGAAGACGTGCCGGTAGAGAAAATTGCAGCACTACTAGTTCCTCAGGGGGATCAGCCCTCAATTACATTCCACACATCGGAACTAGCACCGCCAGCCGCCAGAAGCATGGCTCTGAGCATCACGGTCAATATCTGCAAGAAGGCCGTGGATGCATGCCTGGTTGATACAGGGGCTTCAATTAACGTTTTACCTCCGAAGACCCTGGAGCTATGCGGTGTGCCCAAGGAGAAATGGCTGCCTAGCCCCATCTCAGTTACGGCATATGACAATTCCACCCGTTCCCCTCTGGGAATGGTTTATTTAAAGGTGGAGCTAGGTCCAGTAAGTCATGCAGAGGTCGAATTTCATATTCTAGAAATCGACCCTTCCATAAATGCCATTCTGGGACGTCCTTATATTAAAACTCTTGAGGCGATTCCTTCTACGAATCACCAATGCCTCAAATTCCCTTATAAAGGACGAATTATTAAAGTGACGAGCATGCCGATCCTTGCTGCTGCTCATACATTGAATATTAAATCTGCTGTTTTACCTGGCCGACAACCTTTTCTGTCGGTATTACAGGTCTACCGTCCAGTGGCTGATCCTTTGAAAGCCGCTACCATTTCTCCATACCCATTAAATGCTATCAAAAGGGGGAAGTGCATGAGTACCCCGGGATGGAGAATCATGATGAAGAACGGATACAAGCCTGGGAAAGGTCTGGGCACACAGTTGCAAGGCAGGACCACTCCTGTTAAAAATCATCGGGCAGTACCTGGAAGCGGTCTGGGCTATAGGCCAATGAAGCTAAAGCAAAATCTGGTTCAGAAAGCAGAAACCGAAGACGGTCAAGAAATCTTGGAAACAATGTCCACACCACTGAAAGAAGGCCGAGATCCCTTAACATGGACTCTATATACACACTTTGTGAAAGGGCCCATACTTAGTCACGACAACATGGTGGTCATTACTTCATGTTTTGACTTCCATGACATATATGGGAGGGATTTGGCCAGACATTGTTCCGAACTACTTACGTACCAATCCTTGGAGGCTCTGCGGCCTATGAAGAGGAGGAAATTCCATGACCCTGAATGCGAATGGTACAGATGGTTCGACCTGAGGGACCTATACATAGCACTGGACAGACTATTCCTAGATCCTGCAGAACCCAAGTGGCCACCGCAGATTGACGAGCTAATTGAGAGCCCTGGCGCAATCTTTGACAAGCGGATACTGCTGTCCGAACAAACTGATGAAGGGGAGCCAGATGACCCCTATGAAGCTGGTTATACAACAGATCTGCTATGGAGGGGGACATATCCTTCACATGTCTTCATGCTCCATACTCTTTTTCGTACACTACTCTTGACCCCGACTTGGTCGCGGGTCATAATTGAAGATATTCCACGGGCTCCGCCCGTTATGATAACTCTGTCCCCTCGGGACTTTATTCCACAACCTCCTCTCGACCTAGAGAGGATGTATGATCTGATCTGGGACATAGTGCTATATGATCCCCCTAATCCTCTGGCCTTGGTGCCGCTTCCTCCGTCCGATTCTCCTCCCATTTGTATTCATTCCTGTTTTATGTTTAATTCTTTCATTGTCCAAAAAAAAACGCCAATTTGGCAACAAATTCTTCCCAAATCATTATCGAGGAAACATCTTACTTGTCCGATTACACCCCATCGCGCGGGTCCGTCGGTCAAGATTCTCTCCTAGATCTACTCTGTCCCTCCCCACGGGAGGATTCCCCTGTATTTCCACCTGTATCCCAGGATTTTCATCCTGCTTTATCTTCTTTAGGTTATGATAGGCAGTTTAGTGAGGTTAGGGAGTCCAGTTTTAGGCAGGTTAGTCAGTTTAGGAAGTCTAGGAAGCCTAAGGGTAGGCAAATTCCAGAAAGATATCTCCAGGATTTGGCTGATAAATGTTCCTTTTGCTCTTTAATCCCTCAGCTTTTAGAAGATCCAATTCAGATGCCAGAAGATTGTACAGATGATGAGTCGGTCAATGATGGGTACGGGGTATATGAGTTAGTACATGAAAAGGACCCCATTGTTGAGGATGAGGAAGATGATGAGGACGCAGCTGAGGCATATGCCAGTGGAGTGAAGAGATTTGATGAACCCTCAGCTGCCGTCGAAGAGCCCACAAAAGAAATAAACTTAGGGACTGAAGACGAACCTAAGGTTGTCCTCGTCAGTAAAAATCTTTCTGCAGAGGATGAGAAGGCAATGGTACAAGTGCTTAAGGATTATAAGGACACTTTCGCCTGGAGTTACGAGGATATGCCGGGGTTAGACTCATCTTTAGTTGAACACAGGTTAACATTAAAGGATGGAGCTAATCTGGTCAAGCAGAAATTAAGGCGATTCCACCCACAAATGGCTTTAAAGATGAAGGAAGAGGTCGACAAATTACACAAAGCCAAATTCATTAGAGTTGTCCTTTATCCCCAATGGGTGGCCAATATAGTCCCGGTTATGAAAAAGGACGGGAAGGTCAGAATTTGCATTGACTTCCGCGATATGAACCGGGCATGTCCTAAAGATGATTTTCCATTGCCTCATATTGATGTACTCATCGATAACACTGCTGGCTATGAGACGTTATCGTTTATGGATGGATTTTCAGGATACAACCAGATTAAGCTGGCAGAAGAGGATCAAGAGAAGACTTCATTCACTACACCTTGGGGAACATATTGTTATGTCGTCATGCCATTTGGATTGAAGAACGCTGGAGCCACTTATCAAAGGGCTATGATGGCAATATTTCATGACATGATGCATATAGATTTGGAAGTCTATGTGGATGACTTATTGGTTAAGTCTAAAACGAAGGCTGAGCATGCCAAAGTTTTGGCAAGGGTATTAGAGAGATCAAGAGAATATCAGTTGAAGATGAACCCCAAGAAATGTGTATTCGCGGTATCTTCAGGGAAATTGCTTGGATTCATTGTCAGCAAACGGGGAATTGAGATCGATCCCAATAAGGCGAAGGCTATCAGAGAAATGCCACCTCCCAAAAACTTGAAAGAGTTAAGAGGATTAATCGGGAGGTTACAATTTATTCGCCGTTTTGTCTCCCAGCACTCACAAAGGTGTAAGCCGTTCTACGAGCTTACCAAGCCAGGAGTCAAATTCAATTGGGACGATAAGTGTCAGGAGGCATTTGATGGATTAAAGGACTATTTGGCAAGTCCTCCTGTTTTGAGACCACCATCTCCAGGCAAACCATTGATACTTTATATTTCTGTCCTGGATGATGCAGTGGGGGCTGTCCTAGCACAAGAGGATGAAGAAGGAAAAGAGAGGGCAGCCTACTATCTTTCTAAACTTCTCAACCCCGCTGAACAGAAATACACGGCGATGGAGAAAACATGTGCAGCATTAGTTTGGGTTGTGCAGAAATTGAAGCATTATTTTCTGGCCCATGAAGTCCATCTCATCGCTAGGATGAATCCGATTAAGTTCCTTCTGGAGAAATCTGTTCTTACTGATAGGTTAGCGCGATGGCAAAGCTTTCTATCCCAATTCAATATCATTTACATTCAACAGAAAGCAATCAAGGGCTATGCCATAGCAGAACATCTCGCTCATCATCCCCTTCCTCGATTTGATCCAGTGCGATCAGAGTTTCCGGATGAGGAACTGATGTCCGTAAATCAAATCAGAGACGATATGTGGACTCTGCATTTTGACGGAGCTCTGAATTCTCATGGAAAGGGTATCGGAATCGTTCTGTTATCACCTGAAGGTGTCACCATTCCACAAGCCTTTCAGCTTGACTTTCCAGTCACCAACAACATAGCTGAATACGAGGCACTTCTTGCTGGTCTCGAGGCTGCTCACTTTCATGGTGTCACCAAACTCAGGATTGTGGGTGATAGCCAATTAATTCTTCGCCAAGTGCTGACCAAGTATCGAACTCTTGATCCCAAGCTTAAGCCTTATCAAGAACTTACTTCTGCTTACTCGAAGCTTTTCACAAAATTGATCTTTGTCCATGTCCCTAGAAATCAAAACATCTTAGCTGACGCTCTAGCTTCACTTGCATCTTCTCTTGATTTTCCTATCAGCAAGCAATCTGAATCAATCATAGTTCATAGGCGTCTTTTACCCGCCGTGAAAGATCCTTCATTTCTTAGAACTAAAGAGAAGTTGCTGAAGAAATTCAAAGATGGAAGTATTGTGGAGAAAAGAGAAATCATGTTGATGGAGCTGTTAGAAGAGATGGATGATGAACAGAAGCCATGGTATTATGAAATTGCAAAATATTGTGAAGATCAATCATATCCTGAAGAAGCTACAACTGAGGAGAAAAGAGCTATCAGGAGAGTTGCTCAACGATACACCCTAGTTGGGGGAGCATTATACAAAAGAGGTTTTGATGGAGTTCTTCTGAGATGTCTAGACGAGGATGAGCTTTGGAAGGTTATGGAAGGAGCTCATAGTGGAGTCTGTGGTGGCCATGTCAATGGACAGATGCTAGCAAAGAAGATCCTTAGACAAGGATTTTATTGGCCAACTATGGAAGAAGACTGCGTAGGATATGTCCGTAGGTGTGCCAAGTGTCAGCTTCACGCCGACAAAATTCATTCTCCTGCATCTTCACTCCATCCTGTTTCCTCCCCATGACCTTTCTCCATGTGGGCTTTCGGCATTATTGGACCTCTTGGTAACCCAGATTCCGGCATCAAGCAAAAATCTTTCATTCTCACGGCAACGGAATACTTCACCAAGTGGGCAGAAGCTGAAGCATACGTGGAGATCAAAGCATCAACCGTCTGCAAGTTCATCATGAAGAACATCATCACAAGATTCGGAATTCCAAGTACCATCGTCACCGACAACGGACCGCAGTTCGTGTCACAGGAATTGAAGGACCTCTGCAACAGGTATAAAATTGCATTGCATCATTCATCTCCTTATTATCCGCAAGGCAATGGCCAAGCAGAGGCAACTAATAAGACTTTGATAAAAATTATCAAAAAGACGTGTAAATCTAACAAATTCGCAGATTGGCCAGAAAAATTGGTTGAGGCTCTATGGGCCTACCGAACTTCAATCCGCACGCCTACTGGGCAAACTCCTTATTCCTTAACATTTGGAATGGAGGCGGTAGTTCCATATGAGATCCTTATACCGTCATTAAGAGTACAATTGAACAAGGAATTTTCCATTGATGAACATCGTTCAGCACTTCTTGCTCAATTGGAACTTTTAGACGAGAAAAGATGGTCAGCTGCTAATCATGCAAAAGTTTATCAAAATAGATTAGCACGTTTTTATCAAAAGAAAGTCATTGAACGAAAGTTCAAAGTCGGTGAAATGGTCGTTAAAAGAATTTTTGTAAAACCTGGTGGTCCGCGTTCTAAGCTCCAACCCAACTAGGAAGGACCTTATGTTGTATCGCACGCTTATCCTGGTAATGCTTATCGTTTGGTTAATGCAGAAGGAGAAGAGCTAAATCATCCCTGGAATGGTTTACACCTTAAGAAATACTACCCTTAGGTTAAAGAGTCGATCAGTATGGTACAAAGACCAGTGGAATCAGAAAGTTTATAAACTCAAATTTCCTTGTTAGTCTGAATAATTTAACTTCAAACCCATTACCGCACACACTGACACGTTTGATTCGTGAATAACAAGAGATGCCAAGTCCTAAAGAATATCAAAAGCTTGACCAAAAGTATAAAGTACAAATCATTCCTTTTAAAATAAAATTCTGTTTTACACTCGGCCCATGGTGTCGGAACGAGGCTTAGAATAGACTACCAAGAATACCCGCCATCTTAGTAGGAGGCCGTCATAAAAAAAATGGGGGAGATCCGTCCCGAAAGAAAAAAAAGAAAAGAAAAAAGCAAAAGCAAGGCGAAAAGCCAAATTCAAAATCAAAAGGCCGATACACTACAAACATTACATCAAGGCCATGAAATGAAACAAAAGGGAACGCAAGGTCGATAAATACCCCGGAAAGAAAATGACCGAACCCCAACAGATATTAGGGTTGGAAAGGAACATCTTTTTAAGTCTCCGGAACCTTCTCATGAGCTTTCTAAACTTATTCTTCCTTTCTTTCTAAAGGAGTGTACTCCAAACTTAAGGAATGGCTTAGATTGACTAAAGGTCAAATCATCAAATGGGATCACGAATGGAAACACAAGTTCAAACACGGTGGGTTTAAGTTAAATTGTCAAAGAACAATTTGGAAATTAAGTTAATAAATGAATATGATCTTTTGATTTAAGTACCATGCTGATCTTTTAGTCAAAAATTCAAAAAAATTTCATATGTTAAAAATTCCAAAAAAAATACATATGTCAAATTCAAAAAAATACATATGTCAAAAACCCAAAAAAAATACATATGTCAAAAACCCAAAAAAAATACATGTGTCAAAATTCAAAAAAAAAAAAAAAAACATATATTTCAAAACCCCAAACAAAAATGAATATTTCAAAACCACAAAAATATTTTAATTAGCATCTGCTTATTGCACTTGGTGTGTCTCATTCCTTTTATTTTCAGTGAGCATCTGTTTGCTTGCGTGTTGCATTTTGCTTAAATTTGCTTATAGTTCAATTACCTTTGTTAATAAAGGCTATGCCCCTTGACCCTTCTACCAAGGATAGGATCAAGTAGTCGGTTATTTAACCAGAGAAGGGGCTAAGCCTAAACAGATGCTTAACTTGTTTGTTCAAGTCATATACAGGACACAAGGCATGAAGAGAGTTGGAATTCGAGTAGAGAACAGCCAGAAACCTGTTTCTGTGAGTAAAAGGCGTCGAGGAGAACTGACGCGTTTCAAGAAAATTCTGAGCAAAGTTGGAAATATCGAGAAGATCTCAATGAGGGAGCCAAGAAGTCCCGACCGTGGCTAAAAAGACGGTTATTTCTACCCTTGTACTATTTCATATAAAGCATTCGTATTACTATATATTAAATATTTATTAGAGTATATCAAGGACCTTGTGGTTTTGATGAAACTGGAATTTGAGTTCCCCTTCAACAAAAAAAAAACAGTGATAATTCCAGAGAATTCTTAATTGCACGGATAGGCCGTTGGATTGTTAATTAGTGAGGACGATGGTTCCGTTTTTGTAAAACGGTGCGTGGATAAACGAGCTTCGGCTTAGCACTGAATTACAAGAATTGGTATCTTGACTCATTAATGGCAATTTAACAATATTATCCTTGATTAATTTATATTTTATTTGACTTTATATTTTTCTTTTAGCCCAGCATGCATCATGTAGGACTTTGAAATCATTGAGATAAGAATTAATTACTGATTAAGTTTCAGACCATTAATTAAATAACTTCAACATGATATGAAATATTCCATTCCGAATTGAGTATCTTGATTATCTTTGAGGTTCGCTTGAAGATATCCTTGGAATTCTATCCTTGATTGGATTCTTTATCCAATATTCTTGTTTCCTTTTAAGATCCATCATGGCTGCAGCACGTCCACATTGGCTGGCAAACGCTCCCCATGATGAAACCTGCAGTGTCTACGACCTGGGGTACTTCCCACTCCGAGGAGGTTGATCGACTTTATTTTATTTCCTTGTCTACCTCATCCAGACAGGATTGATTTCATTGATTTTTTTGAGCTATCTTCATTGATGATTTCGAGAAAAAATTCCAGTCATGTGATGTTAAGAGCGTGTCTCATCACACCTTGGCATCACCTTTTCAGTACATTCCATTCCATTTCACTCCCTTGCAAAGACAATGCCAAGGTGAGGCAGCTGTAGACACGCTAATTTTGACGTCATTTCGAGTAAATTTCATATCATATAATAATGCCTCAGAATGGTCTGATAATTAATCATCGATTAATTTTTATTAATCTTTTTAAGTGTCGGGTTTAACAGATGTGTTTAAGTTAATCAATTGAATTGATTTTAGCTCAAATTTGAGTTAAAATATGAAGAATTCTAAAAGACGTCTACACAAGTGGACGCCATTTAGAGTTTATTCCTGTTTTAACGTTTAAATTTGAATTTTAATCAATTGATTAATTAACTAAAAGGCGTCTGGGAATGTCGACGCGTTTTAAGTTTCCTAAGTGATTTTAACTTCCCCTCCGGATGTCTATCCTTATCTTAATTAGTCTAAAAGACGTCTATATACGTGGACGTGTTTTGCCTAATAAAGATAAAGATAAGTTTTCCCAGATATTTATCCTTATCTTAATTAATCTGAAAGGCGTCAGCCAAAGTGGACGCGTTTTAGATAATTACAGATAAAGATGAATTAATCAGTATTTATCTGTCGGTTAAGATGGATAAATTCGAGGTTTTTTGCTATGTTAATCGCGAACGCAAGAAATGCCTATAAATACCTTGCATGTTAAAGAGAGAGAACAGAATTAAATTGAGTTGAGCCATAGCGTTATAGCGAGTTGAAGATTGAAACAACGTCGTAACGCCGAAGCGCTGCCATTTCCAGAAGTCGGCGTCCCTTTCAAGATCTTCATCCTTTCAAAGCTTCAACCGATTGGGCATAAGTTTTTTATTACTGCATTCATTTCATTAGTTTTATTCTTCATTCACTTCATGCAAACACACACCACAGCATAATCTTTCAAAAACCTATTTGATCTAAGGGGTTTCAAAGCCATTAAAAAAGTGAGTTTGCTGTTTTAAATATGCTTAAAATCATGATTAGTTCAGATACTACTTCTACCTAAATTCTCATCATTGTTTCTTCGTTTTTTTGTTTCTGTCTTTGCTGCACTCAACAACAACAAGAGATCAAAAGGGGAAATCAAGCACAACTTCTGGACGATCCTCAACCTCAAACTCAACAGCTAGAACAAAGAAGCAAAGAAAGGGCTCTCTTTCTTCAGCCGGCTGAGGAAGGGGAACCAATGACTCAATCTTCCGCGTTTGAAAGGTAGGCGATCATATCTCTTTTGAAATTTTTTAGTTAAAAGTTTCTGGCGATCACTGCACTTTAGTTGCTGTTTTAATAGGTTAGTTTACACTAAACAACATAGATATTTCATGTTAATCACACGGTCATTCTAAGCACCTACAGCCAGTCTGCCGGATACCTCTGGCCGGGAGAGAACTTGCCTTAAAGGCTGGTCGGTGAGGACCTTTACTAAATGGGCAAGAAAATAAGGTCGGAGCCTCCTCGCGGATGAGACGAGGGCCAAAGCCAACTTTTCTAGAGCAAGATACCGGAGTTCTGCTCCTTGAAGGGCTCGGCTGGTATAGTAGACTGGCTTCTGAATGCCGTCTTGTTCTCAGACGAGGACGGCGCTGATAGCTGTCTCGGATACCGCGAGGTAAAGACTCAGCGACTCTCCGGGGACTGGTTTGGACAGAATGGGGACCTTGGAGAGGTAGGCCTTCAGCTGGTCGAAGGCTGCCTGGCACTCATCCGTCCAGGCAAAGCTATTGGCCTTCTTCAGCAGCTTGAAGAAGGGGAAGCAGTAATCCGCCGCTCTTGACATGAAGCGGCTCAGGGCTGCGATCCTTCCGTTTAGCTTCTGTACCTCTCGGAGGTTAGCCGGAGGGCGCATCTGTATAATGGCCGAAACCTTCTCGGGGTTAGCTTCTACCCCTCGGTGAGTGACCATGTAGCCGAGGAACTTCCCGGAGGCTACCCCGAAGGCGCACTTGGTCGGGTTCAGCTTCATTTTGTATCGCCGCAGGGCGGAGAATGTCTCGGCTAAGTCGGCCAAATGTTCTGCAGCGACGCGGCTCTTGACCAGCATATCGTCTATGTAGACTTCCATGTTGCGGCCGAGCTGCGGGGCGAATACTTTATTGACGAGGCGCTGATATGTCGCGCCAGCATTCTTCAGGCCGAAGGGCATCCGGGTATAGCAATACAGACCTAGATCGGTCGTGAAGCTGGTTTTGCTTTCATCATCCGGATGCATTCGGATCTGGTGATAGCCTGAATAGGCGTCGAGGAAGCTCAGGAGCTCGTGGCCGGAGGTTGCATCCACCACCTGATCTATCCGCGGTAGCGGGAAGCTATCCATCGGACAGGCTTTGTTAAGGTTGGTGAAGTCCACGCACATTCACCACTTGCCATCCTTCTTCGGCACCATCACTACGTTGGCGATCCAGTCCGGGTGATGCACCTCTCGGAGGTGCCCGGTGTCTAGCCCCTTCTGTACTTCGGCTTGGATGGCGGCTCTCCTTTCCTGATTGAAGGTACGCCGCTTCTGCTTAACCGGGGGCTGGTTAGGATCGGTGTGTAGCCGGTGTTCTACTACTTCCGGGTCAACCCCGGGCATGTCTGTCGGAGACCAGGCGAAGATGTCGAGATTCTTTTTCAAGAACTCGGTGAGCTTCTCCGCTTCGGTTTTCTACAGGCCGGAGCCTTCGGCCAAAGATGGCGTTGTAGGCTGAATCGATTTTTACAACGGCAAAATCCGTTTCAACGGTTAGTTGCCGGGGGGCGGAGCCTATGGTTACAGGGAGTTGGACAATGCCCCCACTCGGCAGGGCGAACCGTTGAAACCGAAGAGGGGGCCCCGGTGAGGCTTCATATTAGCCTCACTCAATCCCATTTTTACAAAACAATCGTAAAACAAGATGTTCGGGGAGCTTCCATTATCAACAAAAATACGATGTACATCGTAACTGCTTATTACAACGTTTATGACGAGGGTGTCGTCGTGAGGGACCTGAATATCAATCAGGTCCTCTGAGCCGAAGGTAATATCTTCTTGGCGAGGCCGCTTTGGCTCGACGTCGACCGTTGCTATAGTGGCAGAGCTGCACTGCCGGCGCCTTGATCCTTCTCCCGGCCCTCCGGATATCATCATGATGGACCCAGAGCTGGGTCTTTGATGAGATGCTTCCACCGGGGCCGAGGTGATCTTTGGCGGAGGAGCAACTTCTCTTTCCGGGGGCTGTTGCTGCCTGGCCGTCTCAGGGACGTCCCGGTTTCGCTACTGCGGGGGCTGCTCTCGCCGCAGCTGCGGCAATCTACCTTCCCTGATGAGTCAGTCGATTTCCTCCCGAAGGTGTCGGCACTCGTCAGTCGTATGCCCGATCTCCCGGTGATACTCGCAGTATTTGCCGGGATCCCTTCGGCGAAGATCCGTCTTTATGCGCTCCGGCCGCCGGATCATGCCCTTCACCTCCATGAGCATTCGAGAAGGGGGAGCGGGTAGCGGTAGGTACCGCGGCTGCAGATCCCGTCGCCTTTCTCGGTCCCACTCCTCCCTGCGATATCGCTTTCAGGAGGGCTCTTGGTCTTCGGGCCGAGGGCGGACCACCTGGGGGGCAGGTGCCGAGGCTGTTTCGGCTGTGCCTTTGCCTTTGGACATCATCAGGGCCTCCCGGTTGATATACTTGTGGGCCCGGACTACGAGGTCTTGGAAGGTAGGGGGATGGCGCTTCCCGATGGAGCCGAGGAGCCCTTCGTCCCGACACCCGTTGATCACGGCTGAGACCGCAATCGAGCTATCAAGGTTTGGGATTTGGGCGGCCTCGGTCCGAAACTTGGTAAAATACTCCTGGAGAGTTTCGGTGGGGCCTTGCCGAATGGCTAGTAGGCTGGCGGAAGTTTTACACTGCCGGGTGGCGTCATAGAACTGGTCGATAAACAGCTCGCCTAACTGGACTAGGGAGTGGATGGAGTTGGGGGCCAGTGTCTCGAACCAAGTTAGGGCAGTTTTCTCAAGGGTGAGGGGGAAAAGACGGCAGCGGACTGCCTCGGCGACCCCTCGGACCGAGAGGTATGTGTTGAATCTCTGGAAATGACAGACCGGATCTGTCATCCCGTCGTAGAGAGGGCCCTTCGGCAGTTTGAAATTGGGAGGTACCTCGGTAGCCAGGAGCTCTAGAGTGAACGGGGTTTGCTCCAGGATGTTGCTAGCAAGGGGCACCCCGTATGGCCGAGACACCATCTGCTGCATTTCCTTCTGCATCGCTGTCAGCCGCCGGTCCAGGTCCGAGGCGGTTGAGGTGGCGACTGATTGTCCTCATGTTCTGGCCGGGCGGAACTCCGACGAAGCATAGCCTTGCTCCGTTATGCGGTCAGCGCGAGGGGCTCGGGCAGGTAGCGCCGAAGGCTCGCTGCGCGCCGTAGCGGTTTCGTCGGAGGAAACCGGTGTGGGTGCTGGCCGGAACCTTGTATCTTGGACTGGGTAGAGTGGGGGGAGCGGTGCTTGCTGAGGAAGCTGTTCCAGCAATCCCATGCGCTGGGCGATGGCGGACACCATCTCCTGAAGAGGCGCGAGCGAGGTGACGGCAGCGGCTAGTGTCGCCATCTGTTGCTGGAGCACTTCCACCCGGTCTTCTATAGTGAGGGACTATGGTATGACGGGCAGAGTCACGCTCGGTGGAGCAGAAGGGGCACCTTCGGAGGGCAGCAGCTACGCTGAGGCCTCCCGTGTCTCTACTTCGCTCTGTCCGGATCGTCAGGTTACAGGTCGTTGAGACATGACTTGTTTGTTTGTTTCCCACAGACGGCGCCACGTGATGTAGCCGAAGCTATCACGACCGGATTCCGAAGCTGGAATCCGAAGTTTTGGATCCGGTGATGGGTCGGATCGGTCTAAGAGGCCCGACGGGGATCCGGAAGGCGATGGATGCAGAGACGCAGTTGAGGATCTGAGGCCGAGGGTCGCTCGGTCGGGCGTCGGCTTGCCTCTGGAAGGTGCGGCCGAGGTCCCTCCGGCTGACGGGCAGGCGGTGCAGGACCGAGTCTCCTTCGGGAGAGGGGCAGCCGGCGAACGGCGTCGAGACCGGAGGGGGGAGTCCAAGGTCGGCGGCCGAAACCGACTCGGTGAGGTCGGCGAAGATTCGAACCGAGCCCCTGCAGGAGGGAAAGAAGAAGAAACCGGTCAGTAGGAGTCCCGGGCTTTGGCCCTCAGGAACCCCCTCCGACGGTCAAGTTAGCTTCTGAAGATGATTCGATTCAGAAGGCAAAGAGTAGCTTTAATGCTTTTTGGACTATGGTCCTTGAGGGTCACGGAGACATACCTTTGGCAATAAATAGCGGTGTATTTATAGCGAAGGATAGAGGATGGTTAACGGTGATAGCCGATATAGGACTATGTTCCGGGCTTACTGGTAAACCGCCATAGTGCCTAGTCCTCCACCGGAGTGGGCCGGACACGGCTGTTGGGCCGAAGGGGGTTGGGCCGCTGATGGGCCGAAGCCGGCTGGGAAGCCTGCTGGGCCGAGGGCTTCTGTGCCGCTTACGGGCCGAAGGCTGTTGGGCCGCTGATGGGCCAAAGACCACTGGGAAGCCTGCTGGGCCGAGGGCTTCTGTGCTGCTTACGGGCCGAAGGCTGTTGGGCCGCTGATGGGCCAAAGACCACTAAGAAGCCTGCTGGGCCGAGGGCTTCTATGCCGCTTACGGGCCGAAGGCTCCCAGGGGGCCTTTTACTGCCGCTGCTGGGCTGAACTGGGTTTGGACTTGTTTTAATGGGCCGAATCAGATTCTGCCTCATCATATACTATTGCATTTGAGTCTCCTTAAGAATTTATGGGGAGAGACATTACTTACAGTTAATTATGTCTTGAATAGAATTATCACTAAGACAGTTGAGAGTATACTTTATGAATTATAGAATAGGAAGAAATCATATTTAAGTCATCTAAAGAGTGGGGGTCAGTGTAGGTGCTTAGAATGACCGTGTGATTAACATGAAATATCTATGTTGTTTAGGTGTAAACTAACCTATTAAAAACAGCAACTAAAGTGCAGTGATCGCCAGAAACTTTTAACTTAAAAGTTTCAAAAGAGTGTATGATCGCCTACCTTTCAAAATGCGGAAGATTGAGTCCTTGGTTCCCCTTCCTCAGCCGGCTGAAGAAAGAGAGCCCTTTCTTTGTTCTTTTGTTTTTGCTGTTGAGTTTGAGGTTGAGGATCGTCCAGAAATTGTGCTTGATTTCCCCTTTTTGATCTCTTGTTGTTGTTGAGTGCAGCAGAAACAAAAAAAAACAAAAATAAAGAACTAATGATGAGAATTTAAATAGAAGTAGTATCTGAACTAATCATGATTTTAAGCATATTTAAAACAGCAAACTTACTTTTTTAATGGCTTGAAACCCCTTAGATTAAGTAGGTTTTTGAAAGATTATGCTGTGGTGTGTGTTTGCATGAAGTGAATATAAAAAAAATAAAACTAATGAAGATGAATGCAGTATTGAAAAACTTATGCCCAATCGATTGAAGCTCTGAAAGGATGAAGATCTTGAAAGGGACGCCGACTTCTGGGAATGGCAGCGTTCCGGCGTTACGACGTTGTTGCTTCGATCTTCAACTCGCTATAACGCTATGGCTCAACTCAATTCAAATCTTTTCTTCTTTTTTTTTTTTTAACTCTTCAACATGCAGGGTATTTATAGGCATTTCTTGCGTTCGAAATTAACATTGAAAAACTCCGAATTTATCCATCTTAACCGACAGATAAATACTGATTAATTCATCTTTATCTGTAATTATCTAAAACGCGTCCACATTGGCTGACGCCTTTCAGATTAATTAAGATAAGGATAAATATCCGGGAAAACTTATCTTTATCTTTATTAGGTAAAACGCGTCCATCTATGTAGACGTCTTTTAGACTAATTAAGATAAGGATAAACATCCGGAAGAGAAGTAGAAACAGCCTAGGAAACCTAAAACGCGTCGACATGTCCAGACGCCTTTTAGTTAATTAATTAATTAATTAAAATTCAAATTTAAACGTTAAAACAGGAATAAACTCTAAATAGCGTCCACACAGGTTGACGCGTTTTAGAATTATGAATCGCGTCCACACAGGTTGACACGTTTTAGAAAGAATTCTGAATCGCGTCCACACAGGTTGACACGTTTTAGAAAGAATTCTGAATCGCGTCCACACAGGTTGACACGTTTTAGAATTCTGAATCGTGTCCACACAGGTTGACACGTTTTAGAATTTCTGCATCTTTTAACTGAAATTTGAGCTAAAATCAATTTAATTGATTAACTTAAACACATCTGTTAAACCCGACACTTAAAAAAGATTAATAAAAATTAATTAATGATTAATTATCAGACCATTCTGAGGCATTATTGTATAATATGAAATTTACTCGAAATGACGTCAAAATTAGCGTGTCTACAGCTGCCTCACCTTGGCATCGTCTTTGCAAGGGAGTGAAATGGAATGGAATGTACTGAAAAGGTGATGCCAAGGTGTGATGAGACACGCTCTTAACATCACATGACTAGAATTTTTCTCGAAATCATCAATGAAGATAGCTCAAAAAAATCAATGAAATTAATCCTGTCTGGATGAGGTAGACAAGGAAATAAAATAAGGTTGATCAACCTCCTCGGAGTGGGAAGTACCCCAGGTCGTAGACACTGTAGGTTTCATTATGGGGAGCGTTTGCCAGCCAATGTGGACGTGCTACAGCCATGATGGATCTTTAAAAAAAAACAAGAATATTGGATAAAGAATCCAATCAAGGATAGAATTCCAATGATATCTTCAAGCGAACCTCAAAGATAATCAAGATACTCAATTTGGAATGGAATATTTCATATCATGTTTGAAATTATTTGATTTAATGGTCTGAAACTTAATCAGTAATTAATTCTTATCTCAATGATTTCAAAGTCTTATATGATGCATGCTGGGCTAAAAGAAAAATATAAAGTCAAATAAAATATAAATTAATCAAGGATAATATTGTTAAATTGCCATTAATGAGTCAAGATACCAATTCTTGTAATCCAGTGCTAAGCCGAAGCTCGTTTATCCACGCACCGTTTCACAAAAGTGGAACCATCGTCCCCACTAATCAACAATCCAACGGCCTATCCATGCGATTAAGAATCCTCTGGAATTATCACTATTTTTGTTGAAGGGGAACTCAAATTCCAGTTTCATCAAAACCACAAGGTCCTTGATATAATCTAATAAATATTTAACATATAGTAATGCAAATGATTTACATGAAATAGTATAAAGATAGAAATAACCGTCTTTTTAGCCACGGTCAGGACTTCTTGACTCCCACAGTGGGATCTTCTTAATGTTTTCCAGCTTTACTCGAGTTTTCTTGAAACATGTCAGTTCTCTTCGACGCCTTTTACTCACATAAACAGGTTTCTGGCTGTTCTCTACTCGAATTCCAACTCTCTTCATGCCTTGTATCCTGTATATGACTTGAACAAACAGGTTAAGCATCTATTCAGGCTTAGCCCCTTGCCTAACCAAATAAATGGTCAGTTAATCTTTTCCTTCAATAAATGGTCAAGGGGCGTAGCCTTTATTAACAAAGGTAATTGAACTATAAGCAAATTTAAGCAAAATGCAACACGCAAGCAAACAGATGCTCACTGAAAATAAAAGGAATGAAACACATTTAATGCCACAAGCAAATGCTAATCGAAATATTTTTTTTGATGTTTTGAAATATTCATTTTTTTTGGGTTTTGAAATATGTATTTTTTTTAGATTTTGAAAAATGTATATTTTTTTTGTACTTTTTTTTTGAATTTTTGACTATGCAATTTTTTTTTGAATTTTATACATTTTTTTTGAATTTTTGACATATACATTTTTTTTGAATTTTGACATATACATTTTTTTTGAATTTTGACATATACATTTTTTTTGAATTTTGCCATATAAATTTTTTTTGAATTTTGACATATACATTTTTTTTGAATTTTGACATATACATTTTTTTTTGACTAAAAGACCAGTATGGTACTTAGATCAAAAGATCATATTCATTTATTAACTTAATTTCCAAATTGTTCTTTAACAACTTAACTTAAAACCCATCGTGTTTGAACTTGTGTTTCCATTCGTGATCCCATTTGATGATTTGACCCTTAGTCAATCTAAGCCATTCTTTAAGCTTGAAGAACACCTCTTTAGAAAGAAAAGAAGAACAGATTTAGAAAGCCCATGAGAAGGTTCCGGAGACTTAAAAAGATGTCCCTTTCCAACCCTAATATCTGTTGGGGTTCGGTCATTTTCTTTCCGGGGTATTTATCGACCTTGCGTTCCCTTTTGTTTCATTTCATGGCCTTGATGTAACGTTTGTAGTGTAATGGCCTTTTGATTTGAATTTGGCTTTTTGCCTTGCTTTTTCTTTTCTATTCTTTTCTTTTTCTGCTTTACTTTGGAACGGATCTCCCCCATTTTTTTTATGACGGCCTCCTACTAAGATGACGGGTATTCTTGGTAGTCTATTTTAAGCCTCGTTCCGACATCATGGGCCGAGTGTAAAACAGAATTCTATTTTAAAAGGAATGATTTGTACTTTATACTTTTAGTCAAGCTTTTGATATTCTTAAGGACTTGGCATCTCTTGTTACTCACGAATCAAACGTGTCAGTGTGTGCAGTAATGGGTTTGAAGTTAAATTATTCAGACTAACTAAGAAATTTGAGTTTATAAATTTTCTGATTCCACTGGTCTTTGTACCATACTGATCGACTCTTTAACTTAAGGGTAGTATTTCTTAAGGTGTAAACCATTCCAGGGATGATTTAGCTCTTCTCCTTCTGCATTAACCAAACGATAAGCATTACCAGGATAAGCGTGCGATACAACATAAGGTCCTTCCCAGTTGGGTTGGAGCTTAGAACGCGGACCACCAGGTTTTACAAAAATTCTTTTAACAACCATTTCACCGACTTTGAACTTTCGTTCAATGACTTTCTTTTGATAAAAACGTGCTAATCTGTTTTGATAAACTTTTGCATGATTAGCAGCTGACCATCTTTTCTCGTCTAAAAGTTCCAATTGAGCAAGGAGTGCTGAACGATGTTCATCAATGGAGAATTCCTTGTTCAATTGTACTCTTAATGACGGTATAAGGATCTCATATGGAACTACCGCCTCCATTCCAAATGTTAAGGAATAAGGAGTTTGCCCAGTAGGCGTGCGGATTGAAATTCGGTAGGCCCATAGAGCCTCAACCAATTTTTCTGGCCAATCTGCGAATTTGTTAGATTTACACGTCTTTTTGATAATTTTTATCAAAGTCTTATTAGTTGCCTCTGCTTGGCCATTGCCTTGCGGATAATAAGGAGATGAATGATGCAATGCAATTTTATACCTGTTGCAGAGGTCCTTCAATTCCTGTGACACGAACTGCGGTCCGTTGTCGGTGACGATGGTACTTGGAATCCCGAATCTTGTGATGATGTTCTTCATGATGAATTTGCAGACGGTTGATGCTTTGATCTCCACGTATGCTTCAGCTTCTGCCCACTTGGTGAAGTATTCCGTTGCTGTGAGAATGAAAGATTTTTGCTTGATGCCGGAATCTGGGTTACCAAGAGGTCCAATAATGTCGAAAGCCCACATGGAGAAAGGCCATGGGGAAGAAACAGGATGGAGTGAAGATGCAGGAGAATAAATTTTGTCGGCGTGAAGTTGACACTTGGCACACCTACGGACATATCCTACACAGTCTTCTTCCATGGTTGGCCAATAAAATCCTTGTCTAAGGATCTTCTTTGCTAGCATCTGTCCATTGACATGGCCACCACAAACTCCACTATGAGCTCCTTCCATAACCTTCCAAAGCTCATCTTCATCTAAACATCTCAGAAGAACTCCATCAAAACCTCTCTTATACAATGCTCCCCCAACTAGGGTGTATCGTTGAGCAACTCTCCTGATAGCTCTTTTTTCCTCAGTTGTAGCTTCCTCAGGATACGATTGATCTTCATAATATTTTGTAATTTCATAATACCATGGCTTCTGTTCATCATCCATCTCTTCTAACAGCTCTATCAACATGATTTCTCTTTTCTCCACGATACTTCCATCTTTGAATTTCTTCAGCAACTTCTCCTTAGTTCTAAGAAATGAAGGATCTTTCACGGCGGGTGAAAGACGCCTATGAACTATGATTGATTCAGATTGCTTGCTAATAGGAAAATCAAGGGAAGATGCAAGTGAAGCTAGAGCGTCAGCTAGGATGTTTTGATTTCTAGGGACATGGACAAAGATCAATTTTGTGAAAAGCTTCGAGTAAGCAGAAGTAAGTTCTTGATATGGCTTGAGCTTGGGATCAAGAGTTCGATACTTGGTCAGCACTTGGCGAAGAATTAATTGGCTATCACCCACAATCCTGAGTTTGGTTGCACCATGGAAATGAGCAGCCTCGAGACCAGCAAGAAGTGCCTCGTATTCAGCTATGTTATTGGTGACTGGAAAGTCAAGCTGAAAGGCTTGTGGAATGGTGACACCTTCAGGTGATAACAGAACGATTCCGATACCCTTTCCATGAGAATTCAGAGCTCCGTCAAAATGCAGAGTCCACATATCATCTCTGATTTGATTTACGGACATCAGTTCCTCATCCGGAAACTCTGATCGCACTGGATCAAATCGAGGAAGGGGATGATGAGCGAGATGTTCTGCTATGGCATAGCCCTTGATCGCTTTCTGTTGAATGTAAATGATATCGAATTGGGATAGAAAGCTTTGCCATCGCGCTAACCTATCAGTAAGAACAGATTTCTCCAGAAGGAACTTGATCGGATTCATCCTAGCGATGAGGTGGACTTCATGGGCCAGAAAATCATGCTTTAGTTTCTGCACAACCCAAACTAATGCTGCACATGTTTTCTCCATCGCCGTATATCTCTGTTCAGCGGGGTTGAGAAGTTTAGAGAGATAGTAGGCTGCCCTCTCTTTTCCTTCTTCATCCTCTTGTGCTAACACAGCCCCCACTACATCATCCAGGACTGAAATATAAAGTATCAATGGTTTTCCTGGAGATGGTGGTCTCAAAACAGGAGGACTTGCCAAATAGTCCTTTAATCCATCAAATGCCTCCTGACACTTATCGTCCCAATCGAATTTGACTCCAGGCTTGGTAAGCTCGTAAAACGGCTTACACCTTTGTGAGTGCTGGGAGACAAAATGGCGAATAAATTGTAACCTCCCGATTAATCCTCTTAACTCTTTCAAGTTTTTGGGAGGTGGCATTTCTCTGATAGCCTTCGCCTTATTGGGATCGATCTCAATTCCCCGTTTGCTGACAATGAATCCAAGCAATTTTCCTGAAGATACCCCGAATATACATTTCTTGGGGTTCATCTTCAACTGATATTCTCTTGATCTCTCTAATACCCTTGCCAAAACTTTGGCATGCTCAGCCTTCGTTTTAGACTTAACCAATAAGTCATCCACATACACTTCCAAATCTATATGCATCATGTCATGAAATATTGCCATCATGGCCCTTTGATAAGTGGCTCCAGCGTTCTTCAATCCAAATGGCATGACGACATAACAATATGTTCCCCAAGGTGTAGTGAATGAAGTCTTCTCTTGGTCCTCTTCTGCCAGCTTAATCTGGTTGTATCCTGAAAATCCATCCATAAACGATAATGTCTCATAGCCAGCAGTGTTATCGATGAGTACATCAATATGAGGCAATGGAAAATCATCTTTAGGACACGCCCGGTTCAGATCGCAGAAGTCAATGCAAATTCTGACCTTCCCGTCCTTTTTCATAACCGGGACTATATTAGCCACCCATTGTGGATAAAGGACAACTCTAATGAATTTGGCTTTGTGTAATTTATCGACTTCTTCCTTCATCTTTAAAGCCATTTGTGGGTGGAATCGCCTTAATTTCTGCTTGACCGGATTAGCTCCTTCCTTTAATGTTAACCTGTGTTCAACTAAAGATGAGTCTAACCCCGGCATATCCTCATAACTCCAGGCGAAAGTGTCCTTATAATCCTTAAGCACTTGTACCATTGCCTTCTCATCCTCTGTAGAAAGATTTTTACTGACAAGGACAACCTTAGGTTCGTCTTCAGTCCCTAAGTTTATTTCTTTGGTGGGCTCTTCGACGGCAGCTGAAGGTTCATCAAATCTCTTCACTCCACTGGCATACGCCTCAGCTGCGTCCTCATCATCTTCCTCATCTTCAACAATGGGGTCCTTTTCATGTACTAACTCATATACCCCGTACCCATCATTGACTGACTCATCATCTGTACAATCTTCTGGCATCTGAATTGGGTTTTCTAACAGCTGAGGGATTAAAGAGCAAAAGGAACATTTATCAGCCAAATCCTGGAGGTATCTTTCTGGAATTTGCCTACCCTTAGGCTTCCTAGACTTCCTAAACTGACTAAAACTAGACTCCCTAACTTCACTAAACTGCCTATCATAACCTAATGAAGATGAAGCAGGATGAAAATCCTGGGATACAAATGGAAATACAGGGGAATCCTCCCGTGGGGAGGGACAGAGTAGATCTAGGAGAGAATCTTGACCGACGGACCCGCGCGATGGGGTGTAATCGCACAAGTAAGATGTTTCCTCGATAATGATTTGGGAAGAATTTGTTGCCAAATTGGCGTTTTTTTTTGGACAATGAAAGAATTAAACATAAAACAGGAATGAATACAAATGGGAGGAGAATCAGACGGAGGAAACGGCACCAAGGCCAGAGGATTAGGGGGATCATATAGCAATATGTCCCAGATTAGATCATACATCCTCTCTAGGTCCAGAGGAGGTTGTGGAATAAAGTCCCGAGGGGACAGAGTAATCATAATGGGCGGAGCCCGTGGAATATCTTCAATTATGACCCGCGACCAAGTCGGGGTCAAGAGTAGTGTACGGAAAAGAGTATGGAGCATGAAGACATGTGAAGGATATGTCCCCCTCCATAGCAGATCTGTTGTATAACCAGCTTCATAGGGGTCATCTGGCTCCCCTTCATCAGCTTCTTCGGACAGCAGTATCCGCTTGTCAAAGATTGTGCCAGGGCTCTCAATTAGCTCGTCAATCTGCGGTGGCCACTTGGGTTCTGCAGGATCCAGGAATAATCTGTTCAGTGCTATGTATAGGTCCCTTAGGTCGAACCATCTGTACCATTCGCATTCAGGGTCATGGAATTTTCTCCTTTTCATAGGCCGCAGAGCCTCCAAGGATTGGTACGTAAGTAGTTCGGAACAATGTCTGGCCAAATCCCTCCCATATATGTCATGGAAGTCAAAACAGGAAGTAATGACCACCATGTTGTCGTGACTAAGTATGGGCCCTTTCACAAAGTGAGTATATAGAGTCCATGTTAAGGGATCTCGGCCTTCTTTCAGTGGTGTGGACATTGTTTCCAAGATTTCTTGACCATCTTCTTGCTGAACCCTGTCTTGCTTCAGTTTGCTCGGCCTATAGCCCAGACCGCTTCCAGGTACTGCCCGATGATCTTTAACAGGAGTGGTCCTGCCTTGCAATTGTGTGCCCAGACCTTTCCCAGGCTTGTAACCGTTCTTCATCATGATTCTCCATCCCGGGGTACTCATGCACTTCCCCCTTTTGATAGCATTTAATGGGTATGGAGAAATGGTAGCGGCTTTCAAAGGATCAGCCACTGGACGGTAGACCTGTAATACCGACAGAAAAGGTTGTCGGCCAGGTAAAACAGCAGATTTAATATTCAATGTATGAGCAGCAGCAAGGATCGGCATGCTCGTCACTTTAATAATTCGTCCTTTATAAGGGAATTTGAGGCATTGGTGATTCGTAGAAGGAATCGCCTCAAGAGTTTTGATATAAGGACGTCCAAGAATAGCATTTATGGAAGGGTCGATTTCTAGAATATGAAATTCGACCTCTGCATGACTTACTGGACCTAGCTCCACCTTTAAATAAACCATTCCCAGAGGGGAACGGGTAGAATTGTCATATGCCGTAACTGAGATGGGGCTAGGCAGCCATTTCTCCTTGGGCACACCGCATAGCTCCAGGGTCTTCGGAGGTAGAACATTAATTGAAGCCCCTGTATCAACCAGGCATGCATCCACGGCCTTCTTGGAGATATTGACCGTGATGCTCAGAGCCATGCTTCTAGCGGCTGGCGGTGCTAGTTCCGATGTGTGAAATGTAATTGAGGGCTGATCCCCCTGAGGAACTAGTAGTGCTGCAATTTTCTCTACCGGCACGTCTTCATTGACCATCACCTTCTGTAGGTATTCCATTAAAGCCTCTTGGTGAATCTTGGACCTTTTAATCAATTCCAGTACAGTGATCCGTGCCGGTGTTTTGTCCAGATGTTTCAACAAGTCGTATTGAGTGCCTGGTGCACTCTCTTCATTATGGGCTTCCTCAATCGGCTGTGATGGGCCGTCTCTGACTGTGGACTGAGGAAAGACCTTGTTGAAAATCCTTCCACTCCGGAGCGCATGTTCCTCGACCGTGGAGGATCCGGGTGACACCTTGAGTACTGCAGAGTCGGGTGGCGTAAGCGGTGCGGAGGGTTGATGCGTAGGTGGTGGCTTTGGGTTAGATGGTGATGGCGTAGGGTTAGGTGGTGATGGCGCGGTGCGGATTAAAGGCCTAGATGGTTGGATGGTAGATGGGTAAGTGGTTGGCGAAGTGGGGAATGGTATGCGTAATAGCGGTCTGGATGGTTGGGGCATATCCGGGTAGGTGGTAGTGGTAGCGGGTGAAGTAGGAAATGGTACGCGTAATAGTGGCCTAGATGGTAAAAGGGGTGCGTTATTGGTTTGCGGAGGGGTATATGATGGAGGCGTAGGAGTGCGGGGCGCAATGGGTCTAAGGAAGGTGGGTAGTGGTAGTGGGTTATTGGGTGAGGGCGAGTGATATGTGGGTGTGGGTAGAGGGGTGATGGTGACGGGTTGTGGTCTGGGTATGTGGATGGTGCGGCGTAGTAGTCGCTCTGCGGTACTTTGAACGTGACCCGTTGAGTAGAGAGAGGAGGAGTCCTCTATCCTCCATTGTTGCCCACGACCAGCCTCAGACTGGCTGTTCGTTAGAATGGGAGCAACCTGGTTCTGATTCTGGTGCTCCGGGAGTGGATTCTGCACTATGCCCATGTTGGGTGGTGCTGCTGCTTGTGCTGGTGGTCTTGCTTGCTGCTGCTGTTGCGGTCTCCTCGCCTTCAGGGCTGTTATGTATTTCTTCATTTCCTCCCAGTCTATGCCGCCCTGCTCGTTGAGATCATGAATATAATCTCTGAATTGGAAGCAGGTGTCAATGGTATGCCCAGGTTGCCTGTGGAAGTAGCAATACCTGGACGTATCGGCATTTTGAGGCCAGACGGCCTTTTCCCTTGGCAAAACTAAGGCGTTAGCTGCCATTAAAGCACTGAAGATATCGGCCAAGGATTCTGGGAGAGCCGGGTATTCTGCCCTCTTCGGGCCTGGAGGTCTCCTCTGCTGGTTGTAATCACCAGGAGGAGGGACATTGTGGTACGCCGGCGGTGCGCGCGGCTGGTACTGTGGCTGTTGTTGCTGCTGATGCTGCTGTTGCCGTTGCGGCTGTTGCTGTAGCTGTTGCTGGTTTTGATTCTGATTCGGCTGCTGGGGCCGTTGATACTGTTGTTGGTACTGGGGGTTCTGCTGCTGTCTGTACCCTTGCTGCTGTGGCCTCTGGTACTGCTGCTGACTCCTCACGAACTGGGGCGAGTTATTGTTCATGGTACTCACTTGCTCATGAGAGAGCGTGCCCTCAGTAGTCGGACCTGTGCTGGAAGAGTTCGGCACTGCAGGCTTCCGAGACGGAGGTCTGCTAGGTCTATGAGGATCAAAGACGCTAGAGAATGTAGCGTCCTTGAAAGCATTCTGGCAGTACCGTGCTCTTTCATAGAGCTCTGCCATGTTAGTCAAATTGTTCAAGGAGAGGACGAGCTTGAACTGGGGCGTGGCATTAGAAATCAACATTTTCACTTGTTCGGACTCGGACAAGTGATCCTTCACCTTTTCGGCCAGGCCCCGCCACCTGTCAGCAAAACTGACAAACTCCTCATCAGGTTTCATCTTTTCTGCAATGAGGTCCGTGATAGACAAGGAGGGTGCAACTCTGTCCTGGTATCGTTGAATAAATTTGCGTGAAACGATACCGTAATCCTCTACTTCTGAGGGTTCCAGGGAAAAGAACCACTCGAGGGTTGGTCCCTCTAGAGATCTCCTGAACAAGAAGGCCAACGACCTCTTGTCGTTCTGCCAGAAAGAGGATTCATACATGAACTCCTTCAGATGTGTGAAGGGGTTACCAGTACCGTTGTACTTTCGGTACACTGGCATTTCAGAGGGTGGCAGATGGAATACTGGCAGGCTCGGTAGACTGATCTCTGGCACAGCTTTGACCCCCATCATTTTCTGGAGGTTATTAAATTGCTCATCCATACGCTCCATTTTGGCCAACAGCGTTTGTGTGGTCAGATCTGCTTGAGGAGGAGGAGGAGGAGGGGGTACTTGGTAGGCCTGCTGCCTAGAGTACGTTGGACAGGGTGGACAATAGAGGGGAGGTCCGGCAGCGCTTCCGCCATGCCCGAGGGCATTTTGATAAGTAGGCGTTTGCGGTCTAGCCGGTTGCCTAGATGATGAAAGTTGCGGCCCAGCTGGCCGAGAAGTAATATGAAGGCCCTCCATGGCCTGATGGATATAAGGAGGAGGAGGTTGTTGAATAACAACAGGGGGAGCCACAGGGTTCGGCTCGGCAGGCTGCATGGGTGCCTTCCCCTTCAAAATAGATTGGATGGCCTCGAACTGTTGAGGGTCCAGTCGGGAGGCAAGAACTCCCAGAGCGTTGACGAGATCCATAGGATCGGAGGGTAAGGGATCATTCTGGTTCATGTCCCCCTCAAGATCAGGATTAGGGATCGCATATTCATGCGGAAGAGGATCAGGATATTGATCACGTGGAGGCAAAAGAGGTGTCCGAACATTCCCATCTAGACGATACGGAATGGGGATAGAACTACGGGAGGCATCAGCATCTCTCCCACTCTCATAGTTGTACTCAGAATTCCGAGGGGCATTAGCATCTCCCTCGTAATTAATCATGGCGTCTGGAGCCACACTCAAGTCCCTACCTGATCGTAGCAACATGATGTTAGATTCCCTTTTCAAAGATTTAATCAAACAAGTTGTACAGAGATTAATCAAACAAGTGGATGCTTAACGTGATTTTAGGATTCCTTGTTGAGTTATTTGAATTGGATTAAACCACAATCTCGCTCAGGGAAAGGATCCTAGTTTCAGTTCGATTTCCACCGTTATTCTCTAGGGCTTTCTCTCACAACGCTTTCAGAATCTAACCAGGACTTCAATTGGTACAACCAGCCCGATGATCAAGGAGGAATACCTTGATTTTGGGGACTTATGGAGGTCTCAACGTCAACTTCTCTAGTCTGATCAAGGGACCAACCCAATCAGAGAGAGTTGCTGACGTCGAGTAATGTGTTCCTAAGAAGAGGAGGGATTAGCCTCAATGCGTATGTCCTGTGGCCTGGACAGCCTCTAATGCTTAGTAAGTAATGGATAGCTAGCACTCAAAACACAAAAATCTGGAAACTGGAAAAAATTAAGAAACTGTCTGAATCGCGTCGATGGTAGTCGACGCTATTCAAAACAGAACTTAATTTTTCGCAGAAGCAGATGCAGACAGCAGAGAAGCTGTGAAGCCTGAAAGGCGTCTAGGTAGGTTGACGCGGTTTTGAAACGCGTCAGCTATCCTGGACGCTTTTCAGTTCGCAGAAACAATTTTCCAGGAGGATTTTCTGGGTTGAATCCTCCTTAAACAAGGTAAAAAGCAGTAATCAATCGACTCATGCAAATTTTTTTAGTTCCAGATTTTAAACAGGATGGTTTACTAACTAAACAACTAGAAAAACAATCAATCACACATCATTTTTATCACAAAAACAACTTTTTGAGTTAATCAAGGGGGGGGCAAGATCTTGCCACTGGGGTGTGCACGTGGTGCACGAGGGAAATCAATTAAACTAAACACTCACCAATTGGTGAGGACGTGTCCAGAGACACAAGTGGTGCACCGTGGGTGCCCGATATGATGATAGCAAGAACAAAAGGAAACTAAAAGATGGCGAGACCAAGTCCCACCGTGATCGCCAAAAAAGCTGTAGGTGCTTAGAATGACCGTGTGATTAACATGAAATATCTATGTTGTTTAGGTGTAAACTAACCTATTAAAAACAGCAACTAAAGTGCAGTGATCGCCAGAAACTTTTAACTTAAAAGTTTCAAAAGAGAGTATGATCGCCTACCTTTCAAAATGCGGAAGATTGAGTCCTTGGTTCCCCTTCCTCAGCCGGCTGAAGAAAGAGAGCCCTTTCTTTGTTCTTTTGTTCTTGCTGTTGAGTTTGAGGTTGAGGATCGTCCAGAAATTGTGCTTGATTTCCCCTTTTTGATCTCTTGTTGTTGTTGAGTGCAGCAGAAACAAAAAAAAACAAAAATAAAGAACTAATGATGAGAATTTAAATAGAAGTAGTATCTGAACTAATCATGATTTTAAGCATATTTAAAACAGCAAACTTACTTTTTTAATGGCTTGAAACCCCTTAGATTAAGTAGGTTTTTGAAAGATTATGCTGTGGTGTGTGTTTGCATGAAGTGAATATAAAAAAAATAAAACTAATGAAGATGAATGCAGTATTGAAAAACTTATGCCCAATCGATTGAAGCTCTGAAAGGATGAAGATCTTGAAAGGGACGCCGACTTCTGGGAATGGCAGCGTTCCGGCGTTACGACGTTGTTGCTTCGATCTTCAACTCGCTATAACGCTATGGCTCAACTCAATTCAAATCTTTTCTTCTTTTTTTTTTTTAACTCTTCAACATGCAGGATATTTATAGGCATTTCTTGCGTTCGAAATTAACATTGAAAAACTCCGAATTTATCCATCTTAACCGACAGATAAATACTGATTAATTCATCTTTATCTGTAATTATCTAAAACGCGTCCACATTGGCTGACGCCTTTCAGATTAATTAAGATAAGGATAAATATCCGGGAAAACTTATCTTTATCTTTATTAGGTAAAACGCGTCCATCTATGTAGACGTCTTTTAGACTAATTAAGATAAGGATAAACATCCGGAAGAGAAGTAGAAACAGCCTAGGAAACCTAAAACGCGTCGACATGTCCAGACGCCTTTTAGTTAATTAATTAATTAATTAAAATTCAAATTTAAACGTTAAAACATGAATAAACTCTAAATAGCGTCCACACAGGTTGACGCGTTTTAGAATTATGAATCGCGTCCACACAGGTTGACACGTTTTAGAAAGAATTCTGAATCGCGTCCACACAGGTTGACACGTTTTAGAAAGAATTCTGAATCGCGTCCACACAGGTTGACACGTTTTAGAATTCTGAATCGTGTCCACACAGGTTGACACGTTTTAGAATTTCTGCATCTTTTAACTGAAATTTGAGCTAAAATCAATTTAATTGATTAACTTAAACACATCTGTTAAACCCGACACTTAAAAAAGATTAATAAAAATTAATTAATGATTAATTATCAGACCATTCTGAGGCATTATTGTATAATATGAAATTTACTCGAAATGACGTCAAAATTAGCGTGTCTACAGTCAGTGGCCCATGTTCTCATTCTAAGTTAACTTAGAAATAAGTTGAAATCTAAGACTCTTAAGTAAAAATGCATAGGATATTGTGACAAATCATTTGGATATAGATATTTTCATAAAGAAAAAGAGATCATTAAATATAAGGATGCAAATTTTTTAGAAAATCTAGAAGAAGAGGAAATTCATGAAGATGAGAAAGAATCTCTACTTATAATAGATGATGACTATTACAATGATATCCCTAGTAATGATCAAGAAATTGAAGAAGAACCTCAATCAAAAATATAAAATGAACATATTCCTATTTATGAAGACTAACCTAATATGCCTGCAGTTGGCAACAAAAGAATTAGAACTCCGTCTACACGGATGGATGATTATTATTTGTAGTTATATGAACCTTCATACCGAACAATAGACATAGATGAGGAAAATCGTATAGATTCTGTAAATTATAATAATACGATGAAATCGCAGGAATTTGTTTTATGGCTAAAAAATATGAAAGAAAAAATGAACTCTATGAAAAGTAATAGAGTGTAGGAATTATGTGATTTACTTAATAATAGAAAGGCGGTTAGATATAAATAGGTATTCAAGAAAAAAATTCGTATTGATGGGTTCATTAGGAAGTTCAAGGCCCTGTTCGTTGCCAAAAGTTATACTCAGAAGGCAAGTATAGATTTTTAGAAAAATATTATCCAGTAACTAAGTTTATATCTATAAGAATTATATTGGCCATTATGTGCGTATCTTGATCTGTAGTTGTTCTAGATAGATGTCAAGACTGCATTCATCAATAGAGAGTTGAAGGAGGATATATACATGCAACATCCTAAAAGATTTCAGGAGGAAGGTTAGGAGAAAAGGATATGTAAATTAAAGAAGTCAATATATAGTTTGAAATAATCTTCTAGACAATGGTATCTCAAATTCTATGAGATAATTATTCAATTTAAATTTGTTGCAAATAAGTTGGACAATTGTGTGTATGTCATGAAAAGTGGGAACAGTTATATCATATTATCCTTATATGTGGATGATATTTTGCTCGTCGACAATGACATGGAAATGTTAAATAAAGTCAAATCTGAACTAAGTGAAAAATTTGAGATGAATGATATGAGTGAGGCATCCTATATTCTTAATATATAAATTTTAAAGGATAGAAAGTATATAATGTTAAATATAAATCAAGAAAAATATTTATGATCTATACTTGAGAAATTCGAAATGCATAATTACAATCCAGCACCTACATCATTAGTTTATGAAAAACGGTTGGAAAAAGAGTAATGTCTAAAGAGACAAGGTCCGCTCAAGATGCCATATACTGAAGCAGGTAGAAGTTTGATATATGCAATGATGAGTACAAGATCAGACTTAACATATCTAGTAAACTCGGTGAGTTGATATCAAGCTAATCCTAATCCAACACATTGAGAAGTTGTTAAAAAGATTATGAAATATCTGAAAGGAACTTTGTACTATAAATTGATTTATCAAGTTGATATGTTTGAAGTTCTTGATTATTCAGTATGTAGACTTTGGAGGAGATAAATATGACAAAAAGTCCACATCGGGGTACTTGTTCATCTTTGGTAGTGCAACTATTTTTTGGAGTAGCAAGAAATAAGGTTGTGTTGCAAGATACACACAAGAAGCTGAGTATATTGCTTGTAGCATGACTACTACTCATACAGTTAGGATAAGACAATTTCTGAAAGAGTTAGATCTCAGTGTGGTATATAAACCAATTGAATTATATTGTAATAATCAAGCGGCTATTAGCTTGATTAATAGTTGTGCAAATAACTCTCAAGGAAAATATATAGAAATACAATATCACTACAGTTATGATATTATGCAGAAAAGGAAAATGAAAATAACTTATATCCCTACTAGTGATATGATTGCTGATCCTTTGACAAAAGGCATTCTGACAAAAAAAATTATTAAGCATGTTAGCGTAATGGGGCTTAAAAATATATAAGCTAAAGAATGTTTTCATAGATAATGAAAATAATGATACATCCCATAAATGGTAGGAGTATCGGAATAAGTGTTTATGCTTCACACGAATAATAAGAGTATAATTATTTATTGGCCAAGTGAGAGATGTTGGAACGTTACATACGTTTTAGATTATGGCCAATAAACAGTGGAGAAAATCTCTCCTAAAAGTCTAGAAACGGAAGAGGAAATCAAAGAGCGGTTACAAGATTTGAGATGGAGGGAATGTAGGGGAAGCTCTATAAATAGTGTTGGGATCCGGGCGGGATGCGAAGAATGCAGCGGAAATGATGAACAAAATTAAACCCGCCCGATACCCGCTGATCCGATTCGGAACGAAAAACGCTAACCGAAAAATCGGGTTGGAATCTGATTACCGTGCGCTGATTCGAATCCGCTTCCGTCTCGGTTTCGTCGAGGCGATGCCGCGAGCCGCACAAGCGTCCGGCCTCCAGCGGTATCCACGCGATCCTCTGCGGTGGTTCGTCCTCGATCCCTCGTCCGTTTCAGCTCGCTTGCTGAAGATCTGTCGCCACAACGATTGCTGAAATCCCGCCGACGGGAATTCTCGACTTTCGGGAATCACACGCGACGGAGACGGAAGCTGTTCTGGCGCGCCGAACGGGACGCCCAGAGGAGGAGAGAGAAAGGGGGGATGACGGCCAGCAAGGAAAATCCTGGAGCTTGGCCTAGGGTTTCTCAATAGCGCGTATATATATTAAGTCGGTGCGACTTTTCACAAAAGTCCCCGAGTTAATATAAATCCCACTTATGTACCACCGACTGAGAATCTTATTGCGTGTGACCCTCTAGGCCCATTTACCAGTTCGGTTTTCAGCCCGTTAAGTCTAATAACTAGTTATTGACTTATCGTAATTAATTAATATCTAGATATTAATTAATTACTCAACCGAATTATCATCGCATGTAAATTCGGTCGGACTTCTGATCAAGTTGGGTGCCAAGCAACACCGCATGATCCCGGAAGGTAATGGGGTTCAGCAACCCACTCGTGGAACCTGTCCGTCTACAGTTACCGCGTGGCTATAATCCTTCGTTCGCACAATGCTCTCGAGTTAACCTAGGGTATGGTCAACTGTCAAACCCTAGATAGTCAACTCACTTGAATCAGACTCCGCTGTACAATATCCGAAAACTACTTTTCTGATATTGTTTCTGCTCTGGCCAGAGACTCCTGCGGATCTATTTTAGAGCATTCTCTCTCCAATTACTTGAGAGCGAACGATCCTTTATTGAACACACAATCACCTTCGAAGGTCTTCCGCTGGACCCGATCCTTGACTATTAGAGATCCCGTGGATAGGGATTCGTAGGTCAAGGTCAAAGTCCATAAGTCCACCGACAAGGTATCTTTGGTGTCTCAAGTCCAAGGATCAACCACGCTACTGTGACGATGAATCAAGCCGATTGACAGTCAGGTAAATTACCATTCGGCGATTCATGTCGAATCAGTTCAGTGAACTCATTCTCCAATGAATACCTACAGGTTTACCATTGTGTCTCCACACTAGTAACTAACGAGATTAGTCACCCTCATCATATGAGCTGGAATAACCTGTACTAGTCTAACTGGATGTTTGATGTCCTTCTCAAACATCCTACGACTAGGAACAATTAAGAATATGTGTTTATAAGTCATCAGTCTCATTATTATGATCTCATCATAATCTGATGACTATTGCACATATTCATGGACTTCATTATGCGCAATTACAAATATGTCAATCTACATAATGAATTTAATGTCATTTATGAGTGAACCAGATTGAAATAGGTGTCTTATGATTGGCTTAGAGGACACCTATATCCATCAAATAGATTGGTATTCCTATGGGAAGAAATACAACACAAGGAAGAAGTTCCAAATCAACCTCTTCATCTTGTTCTCATAGTTAAGCCATAAAGTAGATTGTTGATAGAGAGAGAAGAACTTAAGATGAAGAGTAAGGATGTAACATGCTATAGAGAAAATATGCTAGGAAGGAGGGCAACAATGGTTGTACCTTTGGTGAGCATTGAAGGCACAGATGGAGAGGAGATTATCGGATTGTGGGAAAGACTAAAAGTAGGGCAAAAGCAGTTGAACTGGAGGATGAACGATTGATGGCGCGAAGTGAACCGGGTGATTGCTTATGTTGTGGACTAGACGAAAACTCATGATTATAATAGATGTTATAGATTCATGAAAATGTTTGCATCACTATGACTCATCCAAGATCATCAACCGTCACTATCACCATAGCATGATCAATCATGTGCAGACTAGGGAAGCATGAAATGCTTTCCATCACCATTGACATAGAAGAATTGAGCTTAATTAGGAAGGCTAACTGGCTAGGACATAGTAGGAAGAGTCGGCCACTCACATCATCACAAAAACGTGTAGAGCTCGTAAAGACTAAAGACGATGACAGAAGTTGCAACCATCACTATTGCCGTTGATGACCTAGCTTCATCTTTGTTGCTAGAGGACTAATACCCGCATGGCAGCAACTTTGATCAGTTGATGCGGTAAGTGTCTTTTGTTTGTTCTTTTTTTTTTTTTCGACTTACAAAAGCTATGAGATGGGGTCCTAAATCCTCTGTACAAATGTATATGATATCCGAGGGAAAATCCCATGTCCAGTGGCAAGAAGAACCCGATTTCCTTGCTTGTGTAGCGAGCCAGTCTGCTACTTGATTCGTCTCCTTATGTTCATGCTCAATTGAAATCCCTGGGATCGAATGAGTTAAGAATTTGATATTTGCTACCCATTCTTGAATGGACCAGGGTGAAACACGCAGCCCTTTTACACATTATATACATGTTTGAAGTCCCCTACAATGGCAATACAACTGTTTTGAATCCGTAGCCCTGCTTTTAGTCCTTCCCACAATCCGATAATCTTTATTATACATACAAATATATAAATTGTTGTATTTTTGTAGGATTTTAAATTTTTTCATATTCAAGACCAAGTCCAAATACTTAAAAATACTTAAAATTTATTTTTATTAGATTATATCATGATGAGTAGTCGGACCCGAGTTATCAGGTTAACAACGGATCCAAACGACAATCCGGGACCAACGTCGTATCCGTGAGGTGTGCCCGATTATCAAGTTCCGCTCAGCAGGACCACCCAATCAGTGCTCGACACCTGTCACACAGAAACACTAATCTCACATGAAAAACGCACAGAATCCTGTCTCAGGTCATGCTTACAAATAATAACGCTCGGGTATCCACTAACCCCAAGTTCTTACATTCCATCTTCACCTTTCTGACTTAAGGACAGTTTGGTGTGTTATAAAATGATCTAAATTTTGGAATCACGAATTTTAAGATTAGCAAAAATAAAATCTCTGAATTTAAAATCACTCATTTTAAAATTAGATTGTAAACTGAAATCAACTACAAGAAGGATTTTAAAAGTCAATTAATATTTCAAAAAAATAAAATGTGAATTTATGATGTATAAAATATAAAAAAATACTATAAATTAATTTACAATATTCTAAATATAAGAAAAACATCGATTTACCGTTGTTTACTGTATTTTACCAGTGTTCTTCTTTTGCAAGGCCAACGTGCTCGGAACAGGCGTCTCTTCAAATCTTGGACGTAGAGAAACCCTGATATCTACTTGGTTGTTCACCGTTCACCCTCAACCATATAAAGTAGGGTTTTTTGGTTATAGATCCTTATAAACATAATAAACTTAAAATAGGTCTTTGTATCTCACTTATTTTGATATTAGTCCTTATAAATTTAATATGACTTAGTAATACATCTTTTCGATCAAAAATTATTTAAAAGAAGTAAATATTCACTAAGTATTCTTCAAAAAATGTTAAAAATACTTAATATGACTCTTAAAAAAAATCAAAATTGAGCCCTAACAAACAGTAAACATTGACCATAATGGGTCAAGCTTAAGAATCAATTTTGATTTTTTAAATTTTTTTAGATCGTCTAACCGGAGATTAGGTTGTCCGGACACGTGGGGCATGTTTAAGATGATCTAACAAATTTTCTTTTTTTTTAATTTTGGCTGCACCAATAACCGGTATAAAGTAATCTCAACTTGCTTGAACTCGAGCTCAGGTTCAATGGTACTTGAACCAGAACTCAGCAAGGCTTGGTACAATTAAGAATCTTATAAGACAACTCAATCTCGAGTTGAACCGAATTGATTAGGGACTCAAATCAATCCAGTTGGAGCGCAATATTTCTTTATCAATCGACGAGTGACTATACAAAAATCGATCTCGACTCAACTCTTGTCTTGTCTACGTACTCCTAATTTTGAGCTGAATAATTTCCGATATCATGTGGGCTTTGTTTTGTCCAAGATCTCGACCTGTAAAGTAGGGAATGATTTGCTTACTAAGACCCAATTCCTTGTTACCTTGCTCAAGGGATGAGTAAATTCCTGTTCCCACCCAACTTATATATATATATATGGATGGCCATCAGGTCAATTTTAGAGGGAAAAAGAAAAAAAAAAACTCAGAGAACCTTTGAGACCAGTGAGTACACAGGAACACTTATCTCATGATCGTTCAATTATATATAAACTTTATTCCATCAGCCATGGTCGGCTAGAATTTGGCATGGATCAATATTGATCGAAGTTTTTATAAAAACTATAAGGGGAGCTATCAACATGATGCTGTACTTTCATTGTTTAATAGATGGTGAGGTACAAGGTGTGCAGCTAGCTAGCATATAAACAATAAAATCTCTATGGAGGCATACTTGACCAGGCCAATCAAGGCCATTAATTAAATTGGAAACACAAATTATCGTGATCGTGATGTACTCGGAAAATATCGAATTATCGTGGCCTTGAGTGGATTAGTGATTGACGCCTCTCTCTTTCGGAGCGGTCCACGCTAACAAGTATAGAAGAATATAATGCCAGATTTCCCCATAGATAACCAGAAGAGCAGTTCAAATATATTCCTAGGCAGTGGCAAACGTAATTATAAACAAAGATTTGTGGGTCATTTTTCTACTCATGCTATAAACAAGATACTCCAATATAATCAATAAAAATAATTAAAACCAACAAAGTACGCTCCAAGAGAAAGGAATGCTCAAGATGAGGGAAGGCAGTCCATTCAACTCCATGGCCCAGTAGAGCTTTGGTGGAGTTTCGACAGGGCGGTGGCCTCTCCAGCAGCGTGATTCTTCTCCTCTTTGGTGTGAGCACGAGAGGATGAACACATCTATGTACGGTGGAGGCCTTGGGGTGAACTTGACCTCCTGGAGACCTCATCTCTTAGGAGTGGGATAAGGTGGATCCAACCTCATTTGTAAGGATCCTCCCATAACCCAGCACCTATGTGCGGTTTGGAGGGATAAAATCCACTAGAAAATGCATTAGAGTTTAGAAAAACTTGCACAAGTATTGACCTCAATAAAGTCCTAAACCTGTTTGAACTCATAGCTTGAAGACGGAATATATACGGCTCATATAGGGGGCGTCCATGTCCTCCACATGTTGTGTATGGGTTTCATAAGCCCTGTACAAAAGCTCAAGATCGGGTCTCACTAAAATACTTGTAACTCTCTCATTTTAAGTCGCATTCATAAATTATACTTTTGGGTTGCAAATTAGACTTCATATACTTTTCCAATGCTATTCCAGTCTTTGATCTCATCTCTAGAAGATTGCCAAATGTGGACTGTATCTGTCAGATTTGTCTTCTATGCTCGGAAACTGTTACTCATATACTATTTGACTGTGACTTTGCCAGAGCAGTTTGGAAAGCTTCTCCTTTGAATTATCATACTTCCCTGGATAATTTTGGATATGGCTGATAGAATCTCTATGCTCGGAAACTATTACTCATATACTATTTGACTGTGACTTTGCCAGAGCAGTTTGGAAAGCTTCTCCTTTGAATTATCATACTTCCCTGGATAATTTTGGATATGGCTGATAGAATCTCTGCATGGTCTAGCCCCCCCTTTTCCTCAAATGATAAAGATAGGCAGCTCATATCTATCTGCTTCTCTATTATGTGGCAAATCTAGAAAGCCAGATGCAAGAAGGTTATGAAAGGAATTTATGTCCCTATTACCACTGTGATTAGATCTGCCTTGGTGGATGTTAAATTCTGGAACTCCTCAATCTGCACCATTCCTACTGCACCTCTGAAACCTACAGTCCCTACTCCCAATTGGTCCCCTCCCTGCCATGGTGCGCATAAGATTAATTTTGATGGGGCTACCTCAAACTCTGGAGGTGCACTGGGTATTATAGTCAGAGACTGGCTTAGATCTCTTATCACCTGCATTACGAAAATTGTGCACACCTCTGACCCTGTTCTGGTGGAAGCTTTGGCATTACTTCATGCTCTTCAGATTGCCCAACATATTAATGGGATGGTTTTTGTGGAAGGTGATGCTCAAGTGCTGATTAATGCCGCGCTCAGAATTAGCTATACACCTTGAAAGGTGAAGACCATCATTGAGAATTCTCAGCATATTCTCTCTACTGATAACATTCGCCTAAGTTTCACTCATAGAATCTGCAACAAGACTGCTCATGCATGTGCAAAATATACTTTGCTGTCGAACATGGAAGTAGTTTGGGATTCCTCTATGATCCCACCTTGTATTAAATCGACTGTTATATCTGATGTAACCAATACTTCTTAATCAGTAATACATGTTTTATTTCTGGTAAAAAAAAAAAGATACTTTTCCAATGATATAACATGCTTCATTTGTATGAAAATTCGATTTTCGTGAATTCTTAATTCAAAGATTATGTCGAGTATAAGCTGGATGAAACAATGCGTAACTCTAATAGGAACCATACAAAGAGTTGTCCACTCCTATAGAAGCTGTACAAGCTTATTTACGGCATGTTGGAAAGCCGTACACTAAGCCCCTTATAGGCCTCCCAAGGGTCCAAACGTCCAACTAACATGGGTCCAAATAGAAGCTATTAATCGGAAATTTGCAACTTTGGGTCAAATTAAGCAATTTGAAAATAATAGGGTGGTTACACAGTAAAATGTGATAAGTGAAGTTACACGGTAAAATGTCATAACTGCAGTGTCTATAACTAATATACCCTACCTACATGATATTTGCATCATCTCCCTTGACACAAATTCAATAATCATCCCAAACTCTCGAGACTTCTCCAGATCAACTGTGCCGAGTTGTCCCAATATGACATGAAATCAAGGAGAAAGATGATATTCTATGCAAGCAAAGGATATAGTTCTACATCACCACACGCTTCCAAAACCTTTGTTCATTAGAAGGAGAAATTATTATCTTAGGTGTTGAGACATGTTTAAGCTCTCAATTCTTCCTTTTGGAAGTCTACAGTACCGAAACAATTTCACTCCACCCCATCAATAACTTTAACTTTTATAATAGTTCACTATTTTGAAATATGGGCAAAAAAGTCAGTGAAGCTGCAACTGGAATTGAAGTTGAAATTTAATCTTATTGCTTCAATGAACCACCAGGAATAGCCTATCGAGAATCCATGATATGTCAGTTGGTGTATATCATTCTCCAATGAGACAAGAAAAAAGATCATTTATTTACTGAGAAGATTCTTAAAAAGGTTTTGTAGACAATAGAAATACCATACTAAAGTACTTGCTCACAAAACATATGTCCCATCATAAATTCATAATCTAATGTTTCCCCAACTTAATTGATCGAGCTATGCTGAACCCTATAATTATACACACAAAATTATGTGAGAGCAATACTTACTGTAGTGCCCTCCAATCATAATGGCGGTGTTGCAGTGGTTAAAAGGAAAAAGGAATTTTTGATTTTTTTAGGTCGGCCCAATCAATTAAAAAAATCTGAAAAATCAAAAATTATTATTGACTCGACCGATTAAGGGGCATTTTTCACTATTCATTAGGTCGATTTTTTATTTTTCAGATTTTTTTTACCCACTGCAGCATTGAAGAGCATTGCAACAAGTATTACTCATCATGTGAACACTCCTTATAAATAGTGATCTGGGTGGCACTCCCTAATTACACATACAAAATCACGTCATTTGTCATTTTTTGAACGGGATGTACGTGAAAATATTATAGGAACCTTTGCATAATATCTCTTGTAAACTTTTCTTTCTGTAAGTATATATAAAAACTATAATATTATAAATTTTCTTTATAAGGAAAAAGTACATGATTACCCTTTTCAAGGTTGCCTGAAATACAATATATATATAGGTATATAAATGCAGGGATCATGATGTTAAAAATGGCATTCTCGAGATGTTTCTCTCTATGAAATATAGTCATAGTATTATAACTTAAATTACATATCTATAAATTTATTAAAATTATTTATGTAAGGATTTTCTCTAGTTTAAGTCTCTCTAATCTACTTAATGTATAGGAGAAATTCTTTATAACCATTGTATTTAGCAAAATCTACTTGTAATCTCACTTTTATTTGAAAAAGACATTTCTCAGGGAATTTTTTAAAATGTTGTAAAATGTTTAGCGACCTTTTATACTTTTTAGATATGTTTTTGAAATAAAAGTGAAATTACAGGGAAGCTTTATTTAATTCAAAAGGTATAAAGAGTTTTTCTTAAATTAATTAGATTCAATAGACTAAAAGTTGAAACAATCCTTCGTACATCCTTAAATACATTATGCAAAATATGAGGGACTTCCGTCCTAGGAAGACCCTGTCCTGTTTGAAGACGGTGGTTTCTTCCCGGAAACACAAGATAAGGAGCTGCGGTACTTTTCTCTCCAGTGGAGCAACGCGGTAACCACTCTGAAAAACAACAGAATTTTCGACCCAAGAGCCGAAAAAATAAGATTTCTATTTTGGTAATTCTTCGTAAAGAGAGAAAGCAAGATTTCTCTATTATCGTGTGTCATACTTTTAATTTTAATGAAAAAATAAAAACTCTGTTTTAATATTATAATATAAATGATTTATCTTATTTATTCACGGAACAACTCATCTCACCCTAGAATAAAAGATTTGGACTATGAAAATCAGATGAGACTTATTTCCAAAAAGTTCTTTCAATTATATTTTGTTCATTACTAATGGAGAAGAGATCTTTTCATTATATGTTTGGACTAGAGTCCAACAGTATTGAGAGGAAAAGGGGGCCAAGTATTATAAAAAAACTTTTCATATAATCTCAAAATTTGACAAAAAATTGGATCCTCTCTTCTGCTCAATACTACTGAACTCCGGTCCATATACTGAGAATCTCCTCTCTTACCAAAGTGACCCTCAGAGAAATCTGTACTCTCTTAACCATTCAGTCGACATCTGAAACAGAGTGTTCGACGAAGTCCTCAAGGACCCACCACACCGTCTCAGTAAGACTTCAGCGATGCTCCCACGTAAACGGATGCGGAGCATTACGAAACCCCCCAGGTCATGCTTGCACGCGTAGACTTGCTTGAAGCTATTACAAGTTATAAACAACCCCACCCCCTCCATCCCTCCCTCCCAACCTTGCTCTCCTGTCCAAGGCTTCCCCGACCTCACCGTCGTCATCACCATCAGCATCTTCTTCTTCTTCTTCTTACTGTTACTGATCTGTAGTTGAATCCCATAGAAGAAGAGGATGATAGTCTTCTTACTAAGGATGCTCTTCTGGGCTGTGAGCACAGTGGCCAACCTGGTGTCCCTCGCCCTCTTCAGGGCAGTGGCCGGCCTCATCGTGCTAGCCGTCCAGGCGGTCAAGGTTCCCGCCGGGGCAGTCGACGGCGCAGTGCAGCAGGCAGGGGGCCTGTTCAGGTCGGGCCTCGAGCAGCTTGTGGAGCTTCTGAAGGACGCGCTGTTGTCCCTCCTCTCCAACGCCTTCGATCTTCTGGTCGGCACGGCGACGGGTTCTGTCAACCTGACCACCTCGGCCGCCGGGGAGCTCATGGAGAAGACCAGGGAGATGATGGAGGGGCTATCCGAGATCTTCCCGGAGGCGTTCGAGGGGTTCACAGAGATGGTGGGGAAGATGATAGGGGACCTGTGGAGCAACTACAAGCATGCTGTGGAATATGTCATCAAGAACGTCTGATACGTATCTGCTTTCGGATTGCATGTGTCCACGTGTTAATACTTACAAAGCGTAGTGAGTATATATGTAGCGAGTATATATGTATTTCTCAAGGGTATGGTTTCTGTAAGTGCAGGTGAGGAGGGGGCTGGGTATGTGCAAAGTGGAGGAGCCAAGGAGGGACTTTTTCAAGAAAACTCCTCACAGGAAATTTAAAAAGTTGCATGTAAAAGTTGTATTTAGAAATTTCTCCTTTCTGTATTTATCGAGGATCTTGATTCATTTCTCAACTATGTAAGTCATATAGAGTTCATTAGTGTTGCCAAACTGGGTAAAATCTTTACATTTGGATGGATCTTTACGGGATGTGCACTCAAAGTAGATCCACCTCTAGTACGGCCAAACACTGCAAGCCCCGTATGCACATGCACGGTGTATGATTGAGGGGGTTCCGTCGAATGATTGAGGGAACTCCGACCCCACTCGAGATCTTTCTACCTTTTGTGTTCTTTTAATTTGAGGTGGATTTCTAGAAAGTTAAGATCTTCGGCAGAGTCTCACAATGGCTACTGCAACGAGACAGTTTTCATGGCAATACAATCCCCTCCAAACTTCCCTACTCTCTGTTACAAGTGCCCTTTTGGGGGTGGTTCTCGTTACGGAGCTTGGCCGTCTAGACACGTTGGATGCTACCTTCTCCCCTGTTAGCCCATGATTTGGTTTAGGGCTTCCCCGGTTGAGTTTTAGGGAAGAAACAAACCTTATAATCCATTTAGCCCTGAAGTTTATAGTTTTCTATTCATCTCTTAAATGGGTTGTTTGGTTGTAATATAGTGTGCTCGCTCTTTACAAAAAATATATATTTACAATGAAAATGTGATAAATAAAAAATGCCCCCCTTTTTCTTTCTTGTCGTGATCGTTTCGTCGCCGACCTCCGTCCCTTCCTCCCTATTCCCTGTTCCGAGGCCATGGCCGACCTCCCTTGCCTCCAGCCGTGCTACGCATGGCCGACCTCCCCTCCCTCCAGCCCTGCTGCACCACGCCATGGCCATCTCTGTGTGTGTGTGTGTGTGAAGCAATAACGCAGGGATCGTAAGGCACTATCTTCGCCAATCTACACATGTTGAAGTAACAGGTTCAAAATGTGGGTGAGGTGAGATTCCCGATCTCTTCTTGATTTCTGCTATCATGCGGGATTCTTTTTGCATAATTTAGTTGGAACATGCCCCTCTTCTTTTGTTGTGGGTTTACTGAGGGTGGCGAAATGGTGTACTTTCTCTAGAGGTCTGACATTACAGGCGCTTATGAGAAGCGTCAAACTGTGTCCCTATCTATTTGTTCCAACATACTTTCTCTTCTTTTTTCTCGTATCATTCGATTATTGGTCTTTCTTGGTCATTGTATGTGTAGTTTGTGGGAACTACTGTTCTGGCTTTACTGTTACCACTCTCTGTACAAAAGACCCTGTCACTCGTCCAAAGTAGGCTAGACATAAATCGATTGTCATCGTGGACGAAAGTCACGTGCTCACTACCTGTTTGCAAAAATGCCAATGTAGAGATGATAGAATTCTGAATCAGCTTCTCTGATAGGAGAAGACACATGAAATGATGTAATACGTTTAGGGGTCATTCGGTGCATCATAAAATACCGTGAAACATCGTAAGCAGCTGCAAAACAGTATTTTTCTTTATGTTTGGATTGTTGTAGATCAATCAACGTTACATTTTCACACGGGTAAGGCGTTGTAAACTGTCGTGTTTCAAAATCGGTTGACCCCGAAAGTTCTTCTTTTAACTGATTTCAGTTTTCAGTCCAAAATCATCATAAACCAAAACCAGTCAATAAGTTGGAGAGTCCTATCTTCTCATCCGTCTTTTTGATGTGTCTGATATTCTCATGGAAGAAAATTGATACCATCGTAGCAATATTGAGGACTTCTGGATTGGCGAAGACTAGATATTGGGTGTTGAGAAGAAAGAAATACAAGGATGGGTGCAAATGAACATATTTTGTCCCGGTATGGTAGAATGATCCCTTTTGTTAGTAAAATCATTCATAAGAGAAGTTGGTTGTAGTGGATTGAATATAAAAAATATATGTTCTCACATGAGATGCTGATTTTAAATCTTTCGCACTTCCAAGTGACATATTGATTTATTTCCTCCTAGTGTAAATCTTCTTACTCATGAACTGGTAGCACTTTCCGCTTATGGATGAAAATTTTAATCTTTTAACTGAGACAAAATACCATGTGATCTGCAGTACAACCTGATGCTTTTCTTCTAATGGCATAGTTTAATTATATGACATAGAACTCCTTAATAGCATTAATGCTTGTATTTGTTTATTGAATAGTTAAGACAGTACTTTATGTGGTGAGACTTAATGATCACTTTCTACATTCAATCGTTCACTCCTTTTCACAATATATAATGCACACTCTTCGCTCACTCCATGTATTGAAATTGGTCATCACTTTTTCACAGGAGCTACAACATTTTCCTTGAGTTCAACTAAAATTGAAGCTTCACACGAGAGAGACAGTGAAGGCCAAGAAACCAAACTCCTTGGCATGAATTTGGAGAAAAAAAGAATTTGTTTGTTTGCAGCCATAATGACACGCAGGACTTGTTGGGACCACCACAACCACAATGCATTCGTGTTCACCTTTCATATCAAATAGATGTTTGTGATTCAAAATTTTTTAATTTCTATGTACTTATGTCACAAAAATGTCTCATTCTTAATTTTTATTTTATTATAAAAAGTTAAATTATAAGATGGGATCAAGGTTCAACCTCTTTTGAACGTCCACTCTTTCTCCCTCTACATCGATAAAAACAATTATATTTTAAATCTTTACATGGATACATATATATTATTAAATATATTCCTAACTCTCACATAGGAATGGTGACACTGAATGCACATGCATTTAGGTAAAAAAATGGCCAACCAGCCCCCAGATCTTTAAAAATGGACTTAAATTTAAGAACTGACATGTTATAGGTTTTATTAATATTTCAACACAAAATCAAAATGAGATGAATACGTATAAATTATAATAAAATAATAAAACCCCAAGAACCGTCATTCCCAAAAGAACGCGGTTCCTGCAAGCGAGGATGGAATTGGGTAAGTATAAAAGAGAAGGGAAGAAATTTTCAAGAAAGTCCCGCATTAAGAGTAGAAAAAGATTCATATAAAGGGTCATTTTGAAAAACTTCTCTCACCGCACTTACCGAATCCTGTCCACCCATGCACTTAGAGGATCCTGGTTCTTCCCGGAGGCACCCCTGAAGCGCACAAGAGGCGTGTCCTCTCACCGTCCCCGAACTACCGCCCTCATCGTTCCCCGGCCGCGGTTGCTCGCTTGCTCCGCCGCGCTCCTCGAGAACCCCGCCTTCTCCGCCATGGCCGCCGCAGGGAAGCTCATGCACGCCGTCCAGTACGAGGCCTACGGCGGCGGCGCCGCTGCCCTCCAAGTAAAACCCCCAACCATGGAAAAACATAAACAGAAGCATGTAGAGAACACATGCTCCAGCAACCCCTCTCTCTCTCTCTCGCAGAGTCTCCGACGCGGTCGTTGTTTAATGTGGCTAGTATAACATAAGCAGGATATGTTGATGACAGAGCAAAGTTGAGAGAAAAGAAAACTAAAGGGTAAAGAAGAATGGGGGCTGATGCAGGTTGAATGCTGATGCACCACTTGCAATATTCTAGGAGAAAGCAATTTCTTTTTTTCTTTCAAACAATGGATTTTTATGTTTCTGTTTGACGTTTTTTTAACCTTTTGTGTGTGTGTGGTTTCCTGGCTATAGTTCATGAAGTAATATTTTATTTTATCAATGGATAGCTGTAAAAATCTTGGTTTGTCATGGTTATCGCTTTCATCATTGGATAGTTTGTTTACTGTCATCATGTTGATCCAAAGTATGCATTTTTGGACTTTTGCTGTGATCTGTTACTTTTGCTTTTGAAGTGCTTTAACAGAAGTACAAATTAATGTCTGTGATTTAGTCTCATGAGAAGGCAACAACTTATTGATGCCCTTCCTTCCTATGCAGCACGTCGAAGTTCCGGTTCCCTCACCAAAGAAAAATGAAGTGCTGTTGAAACTAGAAGCTGCAAGTTTAAACCCAGTTGATTGGAAAATTCAGAAAGGCATGTTGCGGCCATTTCTGCCATGGAAATTTCCATTAATACCAGGTATTACCAGATAGTTTGGGTTTCGTATGTTGATTGTTTTCTTTGGTTTGGTGCTTTCATTCCAGTCACTGTGACTTCTTGTCTTTTTATTTTCTCCGTTTCTTCTTCATATGCTGCAAACTATTGAATTTTGGCGGAGTGGGGTATAGATTTTATCGTCGTAGGCAATCTGAATTGTTTACAGAGATTTGATTAATAACTGTGTCATAATCCAAAGGTGCAGCGAGAACAAAATGTCTAGCAGAAATTAAAGATTAGTTCACTAGGGTCCAGGGGTCTCATTTTGCAACATATTACGGTAGGGCTGTAAGTGGAGTGGGTAATCTACAGGCCGATCCAGACCAAATCCATCTGAAAATTCTTGGATTAGAGTAGTTCATGGCTTAAAATTCCCCACCAGCACTTTTGTGGATCCAGCCATGGATGAGACAGAAATTTACGCTGATCTGATCCAATGTTCAGTTTGAAATGAATAGCATAGGAATTCAGAGTTTTGAACACAGTCAAATCAACTATAAAATATAATTAATGTTTGACAGTTTATTTTTCATTGTTAACTTTATCCTTGGTTTGCCGGTTGACTATTCCCTGCATAACTGTTTAACTGTCCATCTCTCAACTTGGAGGATGAACAAACCATCACTGCTTGGTAATCATAAGATTTGAAAGGTCGGTTGCAGGCTGCTCCATGGTAGATAGGATGTGTGTGGAAAATCTAGTGCCAGATGCCCCCATCATAACTACAGTCTTGTGTGCATTAGCACTTCCCCAATAAGATTGGCTCCAATGTATTTTTTGAAAAATGTATATCCCCTCCGGACTGAATATCAAGCCTTTTTTTAACTTAAGGCGCCTTTATAGTTTGAAGAAACTTCAGTTTTAACTTTGGCATATCTTGGATTTTTCTTTGAGGGAGAGGCATTCTTAAGGGCATGCTTGTATGTCAGATATCTTGGGCCTTGTTTGTTTATGTGTTTCCCATTTGCAGAATAATCGAAAGCTGCTTTTTGAGGAGTCTGATGGGAAGGTACAGCTTTCCATTTATTGGGATGGAAGCGATAATCTCGTTTGGGTATTTAATAGCAGCATATAACTTCTCTATAAGCTATCTACCACATTACCCCTACTTTTTTTACACATACTTTTTTGTTATTTGGGCAAAACATGTATTTTATTCCAAATAATCACCCACTAGCGTCAGGAAGCGGGACTTTCCCAGCTTTTTGCCCCTTACGTCCCCTAGTCTATCTCTCTCTTCGACGTTAGAACCGGTGGGGCTCACAAGCCAAGGCATCCTGGCACGTTTGGAAACGATTACACCCTGTCAGATGATTCCCAATCATCAAAACCCTCCAAAAACGTGTATCCAAACGCAGCTTTAGTCTTCTGTTTCATTAGTGAATTATGGTACTATCAGCTTCTTTAATTGGCCTACCTGGCAAGCCAATATGCTTTCATGTCTCTTGCCTATCTAATTAACAATGGTTGTAACAATCTTACTACTAAGGAGGATCTAGGCCTGGAATCCCGAGTGGTGAACCTGTTATCCAGACTGAGATCCGTCATTCCAATATATTTAACTAAACTATATACAATCTCAACTACTTGAACAGAAAAGGAGCTACACCGGTAACCTAAAATTTATTACACATGTCCATAATTACATATTGAAATTAAAGTATAGTAATACAAGAGAAATAAACAAAATATAATACTTTAACACTACACAACTAGCTAAAACTCTGATATTGGCTTTTCGATATATTAAGTTTCAACCTTAGTTGGTCCTTGCCTTTCTTCTCTCTTGTCTGAAAAATATATTTTAAATCAACATTAGAACTCTTGTTGAGATGTCAGTAGGAATCATTTACATTCATAGTTATCAAGGCAGTAAGGCGACTCAAGGCATGCTCATGGTCCCGAGCGCCTAAGCACTTAGGCGCCTACCTAGGCGTACACTTCAGAATAATATATTTAATATCAGAATAATATGACATTTACATGAAAGTTATAATAAAATAATACTACATGGCATTACCATGAAAACCAATAAGTAGTCTATTACCATGAAGTATAAAAGTTCAATAGGTGACTAAATGATAACTAAAAAAAATAAAAATTTGTAATAAAAGTTACTAACCAAATATTTCCTTCCATGTTGAGGTGAAAGTCTACAAAATAGAAAGGACTTGAGATAGAGAGTCTATTAGTTTATTACTAAGAGAGCACAATGCACTGTTACTAGTGCACAACATAATGTATTGTGTGCACACAACAGTGCAATGTGCACACGATGCATAGCACCAATAGTGCATAACACTATGCACAGTGAGAATTTGAGAGAGAGAGAGAGAGAGAGGAGTCAGAGGGGGTAATGGAGAGACAGAGAGAGGGATTGAGAGAGACAGAGCGAGCGAGAGACAGGGGAAGGGAAGGAGGGGTTGGGTGTGGGCATATGAGAGAGAGAGAGGTAGAGAGAGGGGGGTCCTATGCATTGTACATAGGCCCTTAGAGAGACACAGAGAGAGAAATATAGAGGGGTTCACGTTGGTGAAGGATGCGGCTACTGGTGATGCCATAATGTCCTCCAGTGACTGAGAGAGCATATATATATATATATATATATATATATATATATATTATTGGGGGTGTAGTCGGTAGAGCTTGTCGATGGTGGATAGTTGGCATCGTTCATCGATGGCGCTCTATGGAGAAACCCTAGCAGTACGAGGGGGTCGAAGGGCTCGAAGAGGGTGGAGGGTTAAGTGGGGTGGATGAGAATGATCAAGGTTGGCGGGGTTTAAGGGAGATCATTGGGCCTCAGACCCATTCAAGTTAGCATGCTAGGGATGCCTAGGTGGGCTCCTAGGCCGCCTTTGGCGCCCAAGCGAATGCTTGGCCCGCCTCTTTCAGGGCCATGAAAGGCGCTGGTGCGCCTTTGGCCTAGGCTAGCACCTTTGCGCCCTGGCCGTGCCTAGGCATCCGTGTTGACGACTTTGTTTACAACCCTACTATTATCCCTCATTCACCATCCTAATTTACTCATTCTTTCATTAAAAAGATATTTTTTATATATTTTTGCTAAACAATGCATGATCTTTTCATTAAGTTTTATGAGATGGTTTTCATGATGATATGGGGTGCAATTATCATAATTAGAAAGAAAACAGCGGTAAAAAAAAAATTAAGGAGAATATAATATATTCTCTGATCTACTCAACTGTTAATCAGATTTCATGTTCAAGATTTTTTTCTTTTTTCTCTTTTGTAATTAGTGATAATTATAATTTAATAATAATTAATGTTATTATTAAAAAGATATGAAAATAATTATTGAGAGTCATGTTCATAGTGTTAAAAGGATGAGTTACTATATTTCTTTTCTTTGACCGGTTCGTTACTTGTAGTCGATTGCCTCACCGACTGGGTGACCCACCCTTTAACCCGAAGTGGCGGATATGATCACTCACTGGCGGTCATAATAGCTGAGCAGGTTGTCCATTGGCAATCCCCTCAACCTCCACTTGTACGCTCCACAAAGTCTCAGGATACCTATTGGGTGGGTAGAAAAATAGGTTGACTTGGGTATCTATCGTTTACGCTTCAGTCACGAGTACCCAGTGGTCTTTACCCTCTGCCTAAATCGAGATCTTGAGTATTAACACGAACACCATAAGAAAAGAGATACTCGTACCTTAACACCACAAATTAGAATGAACTTAATCCAGATGTTCCCTTATCTCTAAGGAACAGATTATGTTGGCCCATCCCGCTAATAAAGTGATTCCACTTCAATTTTAAGAAAGTAACATATCATAGAAAATCATCATTTATATTAGAAGGTCTTCTTACCTTCAGTGTGTTTCATTGGATCTTTATAGGAGGGTACTAGAGTGTGCCTCTTAAAATTTTCTTTTCCTCTTTTTGTAGTCATCATCATAGGTATTTATATGTATTTTGTGTTAGAGTAATAAAACATATTAGTTTAAAATAATATAAGGAGTTAAGGTTCCACTCTTTCTTTTCATGAAAAGTCTTCATATTCATATGAGCGGTTCTAGATGGATTTGGTCTATCATGTTTGTTTCATTTCATAAAATGAGAATTTTATATTATTATTTGGTATTTAAACATGTAAATCACTTTTTTGTGAAGTGAGTCTCTAATTAAGAGAATGAATTATATTAAGTTTAAATGAAGTCTATAACAATCATTATATTATTTTACATAAAACTAATCTTCACGTAATTACATTCTTAAATGTATGAAATCCTACTTATTATAATTTTGTTGAAATGGTAGAAAAAATACTGAAAAATATTCATGACAATATAAAGTTGCATAAATAAGACATTTTTTATTGGTTCTTAACCCTTTATAAATTTAACAAAAAAATAAATTTGATATATTTTTTTCTTATTTTCTTATATATTTACACCGTTTATAATCTTTGAAAATATAAAATAAAGGAAGACATAGTAAAAGTATCAATCTATCTCTGAACATGCGAGTTTTATCGTTAGAAAAGTCTCCTGACTTCGTCGAAGATGAGCCAATGCAGCAGGCTCTGGTTGGAGAAGATCATTCCTATTATAACCCACTGTCTTTCGCTTTTTCTCTATCTAGCTCTGTTTCAATATCTCTCTTTCTTTACTATTCCTCCCTTTCTTTTCTCTCCACTTTTTTGTCTGCACCTATGCAGATTCCCCCTCTATCGCACTCTCCTGCTCTCTCTCTCTCTCTCTCTCTCTCTCACACACACACACACACACACACACACACTCCCCCTGCCACCTCTTTATAAAGAAGGCAAGGCGGTGGAGGGTAACAAGGAGAGAGGCGGTGAGAGAGAAAAAAAGGGGAAAAGAGAACAAGAGAGAAAGTAGGAGAGTGAGATAGAGGAGGAATCTGCAATAGATGAAAAAAAAACAAGTGTAGAGGAGAGAAAGGAATAGATAAAGAGAGTAGGATTGAAAGAGAGCAAGAGGGAGAGAGAAAGGAAGAGAAAGTGGGCTGTAATTGGGAGGATCTTCCCTAACTGAATATTTTTCTCTGTTTTTTCACTATTTCAAAAAAAAATCATGATAAATAAGGTTTTATACATTTAAGATTGTAATTAGCTAAAGTTTAATTTTATGTAAAATAATATAATGATTGTTATAAACTTCTTTTAAACTTAGTTATAATCCATTCTAGTAATTGGAGACTCATTTTATAAAAAGATAATTTGCATGTCTAAACATCAAATAGTAGTATGACATTTTCTTTTTATGAAATTAAATGAACATGATAGATAAAGTTTATCTATAATTACTCAAATGAGTATGAAAACTTTTCATGAAAAGAAAAAGTTGACTCAAATGAGTATGAAAACTTTTCATGAAAAGAAAAAGTTGACTCAAATGAGTATGAAAACTTTTCATGAAAAGTAGCCTTTTAATCTCTTTATGTTATTTTAGATTTATATGTTTTAGTATTCTAGTACAAAATACAAAAGAATACCTATGATAATGACTCCAAAAAGGAGGTAATTTTTTTTTTTTTGAGGCACGCTTTAGTGCGTTCCTATAAAGATCTTATGATACACACCGAAGGTAAAAAGACCATCCAATATGGACGATAATTTTTTACAATATTTGATTTTCTTAAAACTGAAGTGAAATCATTTCATTAGTAGGATGGGTCACTTGATCTGTTTCATGTGGGTAGAGAAACATTTAGGTCAAGCTTCTTATGATGTGTGTTGTTAAGGTACAAAACATCCTTTTTTTTTTAATGGTGTTAACATTTAGACTTGGGATCTCGATTTAGATAAAGGGTAGAGACTTTACATAGTGCACTCATGATTAGAACATAGACGATGTGGTTATAGGAGGCTACATACTCAAGTCAGCCTACTTTCTCACCCACCCAGTGGGTATTCGGAGCATGATTGGCAGTACCGGCCGATACCGGTACGTACCGGTATCGGCCGGCACCGGTACCCTGGGTACCGACCGGTACCGGGCCGGTACTGGACTGGGATTGGGCCGGTACCGATTGGTACCGGGCCGATACCGGCCGGTACCGTACCGGTACGTACCGGTACCGGTACCCACCGATACCGGTACCGGTACTGCCATCCTTGATTCGGAGGCCTTCTGGGGCGGATAGGTAGAGGCTGAAGGGACTATCAATGGATGGACTGATCAACTATTACGACCGCTAGTGAGTAGTCATCCATGCCTGTTTAGGTTAAAGGGTGAGTCACCCAGTTGGTGAGACAATCGATTACGACTTACAGAGTAGTAAAAAAAAATAAAAAATTATATATATATATATATATATATATATATATATATATATATATATATATAGAGTGACTCATCTCTGAAACCATATACTTATAATGTTTTAATAATTATTTTCGTATCTTTTCAATAGTAGTTCTAGTTTTCATTAAATTATAATTATCACTCATTGCAAAAGAAGAAAATAAAAGAAAATTGTGAGCATTAAATTTGATTACGTGTTAAGTAGATTAGAGAATATATATTATATTCCTATTAATTTGTTCAGACGTTATTTTCTTCATACTTATGATTGTTGCATCCCGTATCATCATAAAATTCATCTTGTTTAGTAAAATTATAAAATATTTTTTTTATTAAAGGAAGACTGAACTTAGATGATGAGTGAAGGATAATAGTAAGGATGTAAATGGTCCATGCTGAGATAACAGGAGTTCTCATGAAGCTTTAAAATATATTTTTCAAGTAAAGGAGAAAAAAAGTAAGGACGATTTAAGGTTGAAACTACTTGTGTCGAAGAGTCAACATTAGAGTTGTAGTTAGTTGTGTAGTGTTGAAATGTTGTATTTCGTTTGTTTATTTCTCTTGTAGCACTGTATTTTAATTTCAGTACATAATTGTGGATATGTATAATAAATTTTAATTTACTTATGTTGCTTCTTTTAATGATGAGATTGATTATTCTATTTAAGTACTTAAAATTGTATACAGTTCATTTAAAGATCTTGGAATGACGAATTTTCATCCAGGTAACAGTTTCACTACTCGTGATTCTGGGTTCGGATCCTCCTTAGTAGTGAGACAATTACAATGGCATTATCCTTGCATGTCTTGTATTGTTGAACGTCTAAGTGTCTTTTACAGATCAGTATCTATAGTCCTTTCTCTGCTGCTTCCAGATAGAGAGCAAGAGAGAGTGAGAGGTGGTCCAGTCTGCCCCTCTACTACCAGCCCCTTTTTCCAGGAGTGCGTGTGTGCATGAATGAGAGAGGTAGATAGTGTGAAACCTTGATTTCTACCATTAAGAGAGGGGTCGTGCTCAGGCAGTGGTCCCATGTCATGGAGGGATGGAGGGAGCAAAGGAGATGGGGGAGAAGTGGTATACAAATATACTTCAGGTTATTTAAAGGCATTCTGTTCATTAAACTCTTAACTATCTAAAAAGAAGGAATCTTCCCAGCACCTTTTTTTATTCCTTGCTGACTTGGAGTAACTCACTCTTAACTCATAAGAGCCCAATCTTTTTCGAGTTTTCAAGTCTCAAGTTGGCTAGTACGATGTGAAGTGCACTTGACATCTTATCACCTATTAAGATTCTTTTGAACACTTTCATTAGTCTTTACAAGTCAGTCTGAGTTGCAAATTTGCAATATGATTGGTCGAAGTCAGACTTGTATATTGTGAGCTTTCTAGTGTTCTAAATAATATCACAACACTGATTAGACCAACCTTGTATAAACATCCGTTGATTAGACCAACCTTGTGTTAAACATCTGTTGGACAGAGGTATTTCTTTTTTAAAAAGTGAGAATGTGGAAGCTTATATGGAAAAAGTGGAATTATAGGGATTGATATGGAATTTGAATTGACTGTAAGTCCAACTTGTAAAACAATGGCATCCATGTATTATTCATGTTCCCCGCATACAGATCGGGTGCTAAGTCAGGTGCAATCTCCCTCCCCCCCCGCCCCCCAAATAAAATAAAATAAAATAAAAATCCTCATCTTTTGCACTTTTTTTTTTGTCAACTATGATTTTTGACTTGCATATTTGCTTTGTTGCATGTGACATATGGGTTGTCATTCTAAAAATGCATCATTTGCGCCCATCCTACATAATGAGCATTTTTATTATCTATGATTTTACATGTGCATTTACCATTTTGCATCAGATTCTTGTTGCTTCTGTGTCCATCTTACCTCAAAATTGCTTTTGATTGTTTTTTCGAGGCTTTCTTGGTGCTTAAGACTTGATTTCCTGTCTATGCGTATTTTGTACCTTTACCAATGTCAGGCAGGATAGTTGCAAGCTAAAATACATTTTAGGATATTTGCATATGCCCATTTTGCACATTCAACCCGTACGATGCCTTATAAACTTCACAGATCCCAAGTGTAGAAATTATTCAATCACAAATGTGAGTAGCTGGATTAATGTTTGTTCTATGATAATAATTTTGGCACGCAATTCCATTTCTATATCAGGGGTGCCCATTCCTACAAAATACTGTTTAAACTGGAACAACCCGAAGATAAGAATGGAGAGGGATCGCCCAAAATATTCTTCTTAAATCAGAAATCATGGATCCAGGAATCTAAGAAAGTTAGCGAAGGAAAAAGGTAGTTAGCATGTAACATCAAGTTCTACTCATTTTGTTTATTGTTAGTTTTTTTTCCTCTTGTTCTGCGAACAAAAACATGGTTAATTTGCTAAAAACTGATGACTTGGAAGTGTATTAAAGAAAAAGAACTGATAAGAACTGCTTACATCATGCATGATATGCAAAAGCTGTAGCCCTCCTCTGTTTCATAACAGACGTGAAAAGATCTATTTCATGTAAACCTATGTTACGATTGTTATTGCAGCATTTGCTTAGCTTACCTACGCAATGAGAGCCAATGGTATGCAAGTAAATGTCAGCATATCCTTCGCTTACATCTCCTCACTCTACCTATTCAATGAGTCAATTGTATGTTTCTAAACAAGCTGTTCCTAATATTCATTTTAGAACCAAGGTACAGCAAATAAGGTAGATATCAGTTCTGGTTTTTTTCCTTTTTTCCCCCTTTTAGATTTGTGTAGAGCATGAAACAAGGATTTGATGATGTATACTTTTTGTGGAACAGCCTCGGATGTATCAGGCGAGGTGGTTGAGACTGGTTCTGGAGTTGAAAGCTTTAAAGTTGGTGAAAAAGTAGTATCAATGCTTAGCCATCTCGTAAGTTCTCATCGTATGATATCGACTTCGTTAACTGCATTAAACTGTCAAATTTGAATGAATGGTTGGTATCAGGATACTTTGTCTTCAATTACACTAGATGGCAACACAAGGTTGTCTCATTTTGTTTTGGCATTTTACTTGCCCCAGACACTTAATGGCCTTTAAGTTAGAACAACATTCAACTTGAGTTGCGAGTTTTATTGTTGATAGTTAAAAAACTTCGTAATTTTCATACTTATTAATAGCCTTTTAAAACCTGACATCATTTTGGATTTGTGCTTATATATCATTAAAAAAGAGGGAATATTAGAAGAATCTACAAGTGAAATCTGACATTCGGGTCAAAAAAATCTGTGGTCCTTCGGTTTATCAAATAGATGATTTGAGAAGTTTATGAAGTTCTACAACAAAGAGACATTTTTTTCCTTTTTTTGCAAAAATTTTCAGATATTTTTTATTATACAAAGTATATTGTTATGCCATTATATATGAACTCTTGTTTGCTAATCATGTAAAAGTATTGCTGTACCAGAATGCAAGTTAATCTTAGAGGATGCACTCGTCAACAGTATCTCAGATTCTCAATAGCCATTATTCTTTTGAGTTTTGCCAGTTTGCATTTTCCGAAGATATTGGATAGTCGGCTGTCTTTCAACTTCCACCAAACGTGGATACTGAACTTTGCCCAATCACCATGCTATTGCAGCGAAGTTGCTGCAGATCTCTATCACAGCAGTATCCCTAGATGTTTTGCACATAATAATACAGCTTTAATGCATAAATGCTGGGCAGAACTTTTTATTCTCAAGCATGATGTGATACTGAATCTGATAAATAGAAAAGCGAAGTTCACAATTAAGTATTTTCGTATTTCTTGTGCATATATTTGAGGTTACACTTTTTGTGAGAAATCATGGCCCACCATCAAATGTTTCACACATTCTTTTGATCTGTGGTTATGGAATTGTTAGCATGGAGGGGCACTTGCTGAATACGCCGTCGCACCTGTGAGCTTAACAGTCAGAAGGCCTCCGGAGGTATCAGCAGCAGAAGGTGCTGGTTTGCCTGTAGCTGGCCTCACTGCCCTCCAGGCCCTGAAATCTATTGGAACCAAGTTTGATGGGACCGGAAAACCAGCCAATATCCTGGTAACTGCAGCCTCAGGTGGTGTGGGACACTGCTGTGCAGCTTGCCAAGCTTGGGAACCTTCATGTGACGGCCACATGTGGCGCACGGAATATTGAGCTGATAAAGAGTTTGGGCGCGGACGAGGTTTTGGATTACAAGACTCCAGAGGATGCAAAGTTGAGCAGCCCATCCAACAAGAAGTATGATGCAGTTATACACTGTGCAACAGGTATTCCTTGGTCCACTTTTGAACCAAATTTGAGCCAGAGGGGAAGGGTGATTGATATAACTCCCACTGCTGGTGCAATGTTAACCGTTGCTCTAAAGAAGTTAACCTTTTCAAAGAAGCAGCTCGTGCCGCTGTTGCTGATACCCAAGGGGGAAGATTTGGACTTCATGGTTGGTTTGGTGAAAGAAGGGAAGCTTAAGACGGTGGTGGACTCCAGGCATCCTCTGGGCAAGGCAGAGGAGGCGTGGACTAGGAGTATGGATGGCCACGCTACAGGAAAGGTGGTTGTAGAGATGGGGGCATGACCAGTAGTAACTTTGTTTTAAACGAAACACGTCACAGGGGAGGACAGTTTGTTGCATCCGAACTTAATTATGATTGAAGATATAATCAAGCAGATTTAATATAGGGGCATGTATGCGAGTGATATTTTAGTACATTTTGGTGAATATAGGGGACATGTATGTGGCGTCTGATGTGATGTTTTTAGTACACTCGTATTGTGTATATTCTATTCTGTTTATTTCTGTATTTACTCTCCTAGAGCAATGATTTCTAAATAACTTATGTTGGACATACTTCATTTATGACTTCCTTATCAAGTTAGAGAAAGTTATTTCTTTTGGACCAATCTCTTTGACTTTTTTTATTTTGACAGATATGGTTAACCCCATCCTTATGGTGTCTGCCAAACTGTTAATTTACTTTTCATTTTGTATTTCAGAAAAAAATGCGAACAATACTCCATGGTGGAAAAGGCTTTAGTTTTAGTGCTTTGTTTTTGTAGATGACCTTATAAGATGATGATTCATCGTAATCATCTACCTAATATACCAACTGCAGGGTGACATGGGTGGATGTTAGGACTCGAGTGTAAACGAAGACATTTCAACAATATTCTAAGTTGTCATCGAGATAGATGATTATATTTATTATCAAGCTCTCCCATTACCCTAAACTTGAGAAAAAGTAGCCTTGCGCACGTTACCACCCTCAGCTCAGCATGGGTCCTTAGTCTTAGATGGTGTTTGATAAAACTTTGTTTTAAACATCTATAGTCTAATTTCCTATCTATTGTCTAAATTTCTAACTAAAAAAAGTACTCAACAAAGAATAAGAGTTACATGGAGAGCTTGTTTTGATAACCAACTTAATTGACATCTGAATTAAAACATTACTTTACAAAAATATTTTTAAATACTTAAAAAAATTAAAATGCTGATATGAAGAAGGGACATGAAATTTTTACATATATCTCTTTGAATTCTAATATTTACATCTAAATCCCTAACCTTTATATATTACAAGTAAACCCACAACAGGTTGGCGAAAGCGTCGCCATTGGGGCCACAGGAACTGCAGGGGGGATGGGTACAGTCGGTACCCTCGAGGAGGAATGCCTGTCAATACCAGCCCCTATCTTGGATTTGTCGCATCAGATCAGAGTCCTTGCGGCCCTCGCCACCGCACATCGTTGAGCAGGATGTTGCCGGCGACATGGATGTCGGACTCAACGGCGTGCAGGGCGATGTGGTGCGTGACGTTGCCGCCGTAGTTGTCGCCGTAGAGGAAGATGCGGATGATAGTGTCCTCGCCTTTGCACAGGGACGGGCGGGTGGTGACTCACTTGAGGGCAGCCCAGCTATCGTCAAAGGAGCAGAGGAAGCGGTGCTTCGCTGGTAGTCGATAGACACCACGACAGCGTCACACATGGTGACAAAGCGGCGGCAGAGGGAGTCGTAGGTGGGCGCTGTTGGAGGAGTAGTGGGCGAAGCTGCTGCCGTGGAAGAAGATGATGACAGGGACGAGGGTAGGGCTAGTGATTGCTCGATCTTGATGATGACGGAGGTGGGGGCGGCGGCGGCATCGCCCGGGGCAGTGGTAGGGAAGTAGACCCGACTGAGGAGGTTGGTGGACCGGCCGGTCACGACATTGAAGAAGACTTGATGAGCGCAGCACTGCGAGGAGACAAGGTGAGGGCAACATTGCGATGAGGCATCAGTGCGAAGGTGGTTTGTGTCTGAAAAAAAAAAAAAAACTCCCTGTCGCTTGTAGGTTCAGATGCGTTTCAGATAAAAGAGGATGGGTTACACATTCACTTAGACATTTTGTTAAACAATCTGAAAATTATAGTATCTAAAGTGCCTCAGATTAAGTTGTTCAAAAAGTCATATCAAACAGGCCCTTAATGAGTGGAATAGGTGACCGAAACAATCGACTCTCCTTCAGGAGCTCTGCTCCGAGTCTACCAGTGGCTCTGCCCTGGTTTCCTTCCGGAGCTCTGCTCCGAGTATTCTTCCTCAGAGCTCCTGCTCTGGCTATATCCCCCCCCCCCCCCTCCCTTGTCCTGGCCTCTTTCCCTTTTCGGCTCTCTCTATGTTTGATCGTCGTTTTTTCCCTCTATGAATCCAGCCTCTCCACCGTGAAGTCTACTCCATGTTACTCCTTGCATCCCTCTATACTCATTCCACATCCATAAATCCTTAGCTAGTTTCTCCCCCTCAGCCCATTGTGTCTTACCGTCTCTGTTCCTTCCCCAAACCTCCTGCTATTTTGTCGTTTTCCTGGCCAACTGCCGTTACTGTAGACTTCGGGCTTCTGAGTTTATATTTATCTCCTTGACTCTGATCTTCTCCCTCCGGCTGTTTCTTGAGCTGCAGTCTTCCACTCTGGTCTGACTTCGCCTTCGAAATATAGAGCAAGGGTCCGATCAACAAAATAATCTTTTACAAATGGAATATGAAGTGCTTGACAACTTCAGGAAACTCATGGCCAAAAAACCTGTGTTGCAGTTGGTGGAGCTTCATGAAGTGGACATAGAAGATCAGGATAGATGGAAGCACAGTCTCCTTATCAGAGTTCTTTCCGAGATGAAAGTCAGGCCGGCAGGGATCAAGGAATGGCTTTCTAAGATGTGGTCGTCTAAAGGTCAGTGGTATTTCCTTGATGTCTCAAACAATTCCTACCTAGTCAGGTTATCTAGCATGAGGAAGTCAATAGCATCTTTCTGAGATCTCCATAGTTTTTCAATGGTCATTTGATCCTAATTGAGAGAGCTCGACCAAACACTCCTCCATCCCACTATCAACTCAATCGAGGAGATTTGTGGGTACGGATTTATGATATGTCTGAAGAGCTACTTGCCGTTAAGGTAGTTGTAAAGCTTGCCTCTCAGCTGGGATCTGTTCATCCACCCAGACCAAGAGGTACTGTTTATTGGAGCTCATATGCTAGAATTAAAGTTAATTTTGATGTTACTAAGCCCCTCTCTTCCCACATTACTGTCAAACTCCCTACTAGCGAGATCCAGTCTTATGATGTTGCTTATGAGAGGTTGCCTAAAATCTGCGCCTATTGTGGTCTTTTGGGCCATGAAGTGAACTCCTGTGGGGATCTAGCCAAGTTGAAATCTCAGATCAAAGATTCCTACTCTCCAACTCTCAGAAAAGGTATGCTGCAGGCCATAAAATTTTCCTACGGGGATTGGATGAGAGCTTCAAATTCTCCCCCCAGCCTTCATAAGAAATCTATGTTTGCTCCTAAGCTTATTGTTCTCCCAAATCCTGGTACGAGCAGTCTAATTAGCACAGCTAATGATCCGGACCTGACAAATTTGATAGACCCTATGATGAATTATAAAAAACCAGTTTACAAATTAGACAGTGACCAGCCAACTACCCCACCGCTGGAAATCTCTGAAGATCTGGACGGCAACTTGAAATCTACAAGTACCACCTTACATGGTATGGGGGCAAAGGAGAACACCTCGAGACGTGGGATAGGTATTGCTATTACAGATCTGAATCCCTCCCCACTCCTGTCGGACAACTCGGTAGCAGTCACAGGTATGTCCATGGCAGAGCAGAAACAGTCTGCCTCTTGTCTGTCAGTTAGTCCTATCAGCCAACGGACTTTGGACAGATCTTGCCCAGATTTGCATATGTTGCATGATGTTCCTATCCAGGTATCTACTGACATACCTCTTACAACCGGGCCACCTAGCAATATGGGCCAGATTACTACTATATTGCCTTCCAAAAGGAAATCTCACAGTCTACAGGAGGAGCATACTTTGGCAGAAAGTGTTAAACGATGCAAGAACAAGATGTCAGAACCTTTAAGGGAGAATAAGGAGCTCTTGGCACTCATTAAACTGGGTTTTAAGCCTAGTATCAATTACCAGTCAAGCAGGAATTCAATCAGACACAGCAAATATAGAAGGACTTATGACTGTCCAAAGCTTTCTATCTCTGGATATGAAATCAAGGAGGATGTTACCTTGCTGAACTCTGAGAGTGTCGTGGCAGTCAACCAAAAACTGTTGCATGTCCCCAAATGAAGCTCCTTGCCTGGAACTGTCGTGGAATTGGAGGGTCCTTGACAGTTCCTTACCTCCATCAATTAACCCTCTCTGTAAACCCAGATGTTCTTTTCTTGGCAGAAACAAAGGCTAGTAAAACATTTTCTCTGAAGTTCTTTGCAAGTCGAAATATTCAGAATTATCAGTTTGTGGAACCCATGGTAACGCTGGGGGGCTTTGGTTATGGTGGCAACCTTTTATCAATTTAAAGATCATCCAAGTCGAGAGAAATTTTATCATTACAAACATTGAAGAACCCAATGGTTCCAATTGGATTTTAATTTGCATCTATGCCCCCCCCAAACAAGAATCAGAGAAGAATCCTATGGCAGCAGCTTCTTAACATCATTCGTAAATTTGACTTACCTATCTGCCTTATAGGTGACATGAATGCAGTTACTGGTCAACATGAGAAATGGGGAGGCTCTCATGTCAACAATGTTAGTTTAGGTGGCCTACAAGCCAATCTAACAATGTAAATCTCGTTCATTATTATAAAATGGCATAATATTCATTATGTGTAAATCGCGTTAATTATCGTTTCATAATGAAGTCCGTGAATATGTGCTATGGTGATCAGATTATGATGAGATCATACTAATGAGACTGATCACTTAAACACACATATCCTTAATCGTTCATAGTCGGAGGATATCTGAGAAGGACATCGGATCTCCGGTTAGACTAGTACAGATTACTCCTGCTCATACGATGAGGGTGACTGATCTCATAAGTCACTTGTGTGGAGACACTAAGGCAAATCTGTAGGTGCTCATTAGAGAATGAGTTCACTGAACTGATCCGACTGAATCGTTGGATGGTATTGTACCTCACTGTCAACCAGCTTGATTCTATTGTCACAGTTGCATGGATGGTCCTCGGATCTGAGACACCAAGGACACCTTGGCGGTGGACTTCTGTGCTTTGACCTTGGTTTACGAATCTCTAGCCACGGGATTCTAATACGCCAAGGATTGGGTGCAGCGGAATACCGTCGAAGGGAATTGTGTGTCAATAAGGAATCATTCGCTCTCGGTACTTAGAGAGAGAATGCTCTAGGAAGGATGCGCAAAAGTCCCTGGCTAGGGCGGACGATAATATCGGGAAAGGAGTTTTCCGATATTCATCAGCGGCATCCAATCCAAGTGAGTCGACCGGTTAGGGTTTGACAGCTCGCCATACCCTGAGTTGACTCGAGAGCATTGTACGAATGAAGGATTATATCTACGCGGTAACTGTCGGCGGAAAGGTTCCAAGAGTGGGTTACTTAACCCCAAATACCTTCCGGATTCACGCGGTGTTGCTTGACACCCAACGTGATCGGAGGCCCGGTTGAATTCGATGTGCGACATCAATTCGATTGATTAATTGATTAATAAAGGGTTATTAATTAATTAATAAAGCCAGTGAGGAGTCACTGGGCTTATTGGGCCATTAACTGGACTGGTACTTGGGCCTAGAGGGTCACACGCAAATGATTCTCAAGGCGATGGATAAATAAGTGGGTTTTATACAAACTGAGGGTTTTTGTGAAAAATCGCGCGGTTAGTATAAAACATAGCGAACGGGCTGAGTAGGCCAAGCTGCTGCTAACCTTAGCCGCCCCTCCTCAGTTTCTGTCTTCCTCTGGGGTCCAGGCAGATCCAGATCTGCTCCGCCGCTTCTCCGAATCCCGTTCGACGGGAAATCGTCCGCACACTGCGGCGATCATCGCGGCGACCGGCGGAGGCTTCGTGGGTTGCGAAGAACGAGAAACTCGAGGATATCCGTAGCGGGGAGGATCGCGTGGACTTCGCTAGAGGCCGGGCGCTTGCGCGGCTTGCGGTGTCGCACCGACGGAACCGAACGGCTGCGGATTCGAATCCGCACACAGTGAGAATTTCGATAATCCGATTATCGTATTTTAGATTTCGAAACGGAAACGAATCGCTGTAAATATTTTATTTTCCGCTGCGTGAGCGATCCGGAGAAACTGAGAAAACCCAACAAACAAGCACCAAGTTAGACATTTTAACACCTTTATCAATGATGCAGGACTTATGGACTTGGGGCATGATGGACCAGCCTTTACATGGGCAAACAATAGGAAAGCCACTTTTCATATTAGAGAAAGATTGGATCGGGCATTAGTAAACTCTACTTGGTACTTAAAATTTCTAAGAGCCAGGGTCTTGCATATGCCTAAAGTTGCCAGTGACCACAGACCAATCCTCCTCAATACTCATGGCCAGATCAGGAGGAAACAAAGTCAATTTAGATTTGAAACTACTTGGACTCTGAGAAATGACTTCAAGGAAGTGGTCACTTCTCATTGGCAAGCCCTCCCTAAACTCAGTTCTAGCTACAACAGTAAAATGCTCACCCTGCAAACTCAGCTCAAGATTTGGAAGACGAAAATTTTTACCAATGCCCATCTCAGAATCAAGGATCTTACAAAGACTTTGGATGAGATTGATAGTGGTCCCATGACTGAAGATTCCTTTAACTTTGGCAGTAAGGTCTATCAGTCCCTTCAGCAAGCTATATTAGAAGAAGATGAATTTTGGCATCAAAGAGCAAAACTGAATTGGTACACTAATGGTGATAAAAATACCAACTTCTTTCATGTCTCTGTGTTGTGCAGAAGGAATCTCAATCGTATTACAGGCTTGCAATTACAGAATGGTACTTGGATTGAGGATGATGATCTTATCAAAAAATTGTTCGTAGATTACTTTCAAGTTCTTTATGCATCTGCTCAACCAGATTCTTCCTTTTCTGCTTGGCAACCAAACTGGGAGAGCTCTCAATCGGTTACTTATGAAGAAAACTGTAGCTTCTATACTACTCCCTCTCCTGAGGAAATCCACAATGCCCTTATGAGCATGGGACCTCGTAAGGCACCAGGACTTGATGGGTTCCCCCCTCTTTTCTTTCAGAAATACTGGCTTACTGTCAAAGATGAGGTGGTTCAGTTAGTTTAGGATGTCTTCCAAAAACACAGAATGCCCCCCAATTTAAATCATACCAATATTATCTTGATCCCAGAGAAGAAACCTACTGGATGCACTTCAGATTATAGGCCCATCAGTCTATCTAATGTCCTCTATAAAATCTGTGCCAAGATTTTGGCAGGTAGACTCAAGCTGCTTCTCCATAAACTGATTTCCTTTAATCAATTGGCTTTTGTCCCCAACAGACTCCTCCTAGACAATATCTTAATTGCTCAAAAGCTGGTACATTCCATGCATACAAAAAATGGGAAGTCTGGAAATTTTTGTTTGAAGGTTGATATCTCAAAAGCTTTTGACAAGCTTGAATGGTCATTCATAGCAGAAGCCCTTCACAAGCTGGGATTTTCCAATACTTATGTAAGTCTTGTGTGCATTTCTACTACTACCTTTTTTGTCAATATCAATGGGAAAAATGTGGGTTTGATTGTCCCTAGTAGAGGCATCAGGCAGGGTTGTCCTCTCTCACCTTATGTGTTTATTTTATGTGCGGAAACGTTCACTCAACTAATTCATTCTCGGGTTAGAAACAATAGTATCCAAGGCTTCAGGATCAACTGCAGGGCCCCTGTCATTTCCCACTTAATGTATGCAGATGACATCATTATGTTCGGATCAGCAAATGAGACTGAAATTTCTGAATTCCTAGACTGCTTAACCACCTATGGGCAATGGTCAGGCCAAGTCATTAACAGATCCAAATCCAGCCTCCTGTTCAGCAAGAATACCCCCATTGAAGATCAACAATACCTATGCTCTAAATTTAGCATACCTCTGACGAAGTATAGAGACCTTTACCTGGGAGTTCCTTTCTGTCTGAGCAAAGGTAAGGTTGACCAATTTTCATACATCATTGACAGATTTAAGAATAAGCTATCCACTTGGAAGGCTAATACCTTGTCCACTGCTGGCAAAGTTACCTTGATAAACTCTGTTCTAGCTTCCATCCCCATCCATGTTATGGGCATGGGCTTCCTCCCAAAGACCACCATCACTACACTGAATCAGATTATGTGCTCCTTTCTTTCGGGAGATCAATTGAAGCATAGGAAAGTTCATCTCTGTAATTGGTCTACCTTGAAGAAACACAGAATGATGGGTGGTTTGGGCATCAGAGATTTGGCTATCTATAATAAAGCTGTTGTCTTAAAGCTCCTGTGGAAATTCATGCAGAACCAAAATTCGATTCGGGCTAGTCTACTAATAGCTAAATATCTCCAGACAGGTAATTTTTGGGAAATCAATAGGCCTACAAGATGCTCTATGGCCTGGTCAGCTATGTTTCAAGTCAGAGATATTATGTCTACAATCTGCTTAAAGCAAACCAATGATGGCCTCAGTACCAACATTTGGGTGGACAGATGGATCCCAGAGTTTTTTGGCCCCCCTCCTGTTAGGGAAAACTGTATTGAACCCATCCCAATATGGGTTTTTCAACTCTTAAAGGATGGGCACTGGGATGAAACCCTTGTGTATAAAATCTTCCCGGATGAGGTGGCTGCTTATATCTGTCAAATTATACTACCCAGAGGTGGTCCCATCCTTGGAGATAAGTATATTTGGCCTCTTACCACTGATGGATCTTTCTCAATCAAGTCTGCCTACAGATACTTAACTGACAGTTCTCCTGCTGCCTCCACATCCTCCCCAGCGGATGTTTGGAAATTTATTTGGCACTATCAGGTTCAGAAGCTGATCCCACAAAAAATCATTCTCTTCGTTTGAAAATGTTTATCCAATGCCATCCATGTGGCTGAAATCATGGCTTCCAGAATTCCTTCAATTGACCCAATTTGCCAGCTGTGCTCTCTTCACTCAGAATCAGTCAATCACATGCTTTTTTAATGTGACTTTGCCAGAGCTATTTGGATGGCCTCTCTCCTGAGTTACCATCCAAACTTTGAGCCGAAAGACCTGGCTGATAGAATTTTGGATTGGTCTACTCCCCCACTTACTTCTTCTATTACTGACAGATATATTGTATCTATCTGTTTCTCCATAATGTGGCAGATTTGGAAGGCAAGATGCAAGATAGTCATGGAAGGTATTAAAACTTCCCCCATTCTTGTCTTGAGATATGCCTTGATGGATGTGGAATTCTGGTACTCCTCAGCTTCTGCAAACCATATCACACCATTGGAGTCTTCACCTGCTCCTCCTGTTTGGATCCCTCCGCCCATTGGTTCAGTCAAGATCAACTTTGGGGAGCCTCTTCAGCCTCCTGTGGCTCTGTGGGTATTATCATGTGCAACTGGCAAGGTTCCCCTATTAAAGCTATCACACATCTACTGATGTCTTCTGATCCAATTGTGATTGAAGCAATGGCACTTTATAGAGTTCTTCTTTTGGCCCGGGATCTCACTTATCCTACCATTGTTGAAGGTGATACCCAAGTTCTGATAAACTCTGCTCTCAAGAGGATCTCTCCTCCTTGGAAAGTGAAGACACTCATTGAGAACTGCCATCATATCCTTACTACTGGCAGTATTTCTTTGCAATTCTCTCCTAGATCTTGCAACAAGGCTGCTCACACCTGTGCTAAGCATGCTCTGTTCTCAAACTCTGAGCATTGTTGGGAGCCGTCCATGCTCCCTACTTGTATTCTCAATATTGTTAATGCTAATGTTCCGAACTCTACTCTTATTATTTAAATGAAGGGGCTTTTTTATGATCAAAAAAAAAAAAAGGGTGACCGAAACAGACATCCATCTTGGTCCCATAAGTATTTTCAATAGTGCTTCAAAGTCTATTAGTAGTTTAGATGGGTAAAGTGTAGTCGCAAAGTGGACTTCGCAGCTCTCTTTGCCCAGGTGATTGTTGAGCATGGGGTTGTTTTAGTTGTTTGACAGGCAAAAAATCAATCAAAAGATACATTATATAACAAGGATTAATTTTAAAAGACTAAACTGCTCCCACTTTATCCTAGAATAGAATGTAACTTTCTTCGTCAGACATGCAATTAACCAGGTATTTTGGACAAATTGGTGCATAGGACTCAATGAAATATTCTCTCTTCTCTATATTATATCGGAGAGTGAGTGATCCCTTATTGACTACACAATCATCTTCGTATATTTCCATTACACCCAACAATCGGACTATATAGGACCTGTGGTTTAAGAACCATGAATCTAGTATCAACGTTTAATATTTCACATATAAGATATCTTTGATGTCTCAGGTCAAAAAATCAATTGTACCACTATAACGATGAGTTTCCTGATTGATAATTAGGTATAGTTAACTATTCAAAAATTTCATAAGCGGATTATTCAGTGGACTCATTCTCTAATGAGTACCCACACAGTCATCTTAGTGTCTCCACACAAGTGACTATGAGATTAGTTACCGTTATTATATGAGCAGACAAAGTGTGTGCCAACCTATTTGGATAATTGATGTCATTTCTCAATTATCTTACAACTGAGAATATTTAGAACTAATGTTCATAAAAGACTGATCTTATTATCACAATCTTATTGTGATACAGTCTCCATTGCATAAGTTCAAAGACTTCATTAAGCCTAATGATGCCATACGTAATTATTAATAGACTTAATGAATGTTTCGCCATTAATTAAGTGAATGAGAATTTTCGAAAATGTCTCCACCACATCTCATGTGATTGGATTATAGGGAACCCATTTCTAGCATATATAACAAGGATTAATTTTAAAAGACCCAATTGCTCCCACTCTGTCATTGAATAGAATGTAACTTTCTTCATTAAACATGTAATTAACCAACTATTTTGGACAAATTGGTGCACAGGGTTATTACTAGGACTGTAAATGGATCCGGATAATATATGGATCCGCTTCGAATTGGTATCCAAAATTATAGATAATTATTTGAAATAGTTACATGCCATATAAATGGAGCAATAACGGAAATGCCTTATCTGCTCCATTGGATATTATCTGCTCCGCAAGAAAGTTTAAAATTATTTAGCCATTAGATCTTAGATCCAACGGTTCATGTGTAAGATGTAAAACAGTTCATTAGCGTATGTCAATTATGTTGGTTATTTTTATAATCAAATTAGTGTTTAGAATTTTATTTTTTTTAATCAAATATCTACTATTGATGTTTTAGACAAATATTCTATCCTCTAAACACTCTCTTAGATCTGTTGCAAATTTGGATATTATCTGAAAGTAATATCTGTTCCGTCTCCAAATCATAAACGGAGCGGACGGATTATCCATTTATGGTAAACGGATGCAGAAAGAGCATATCCGCTCTGCATCTGCTCCATTACAGCCCTAGTTACTACTCGAGAAAAAGAAGACTTTTTGGCTGTTGAAGGCACAAAAGTCACATTAAGGCAATAGATACCACAGACGAGAGAAAGAAACTTCTATAAAGAAAAATTGGGTGGTTAAAAGTACTCATGTTAGAATTTTAATTATCATTTTTTATCTTTTTTATATTATTATAAATAATCTCATTTTTATCATAATACTTGCAAAAATATCCATGCCACTATCGTCCATTAGTATTCTATTAAACATCTCTTGTAATTCTTAACTTTTAACCAAAGTTGAAAAAATTTGAAATATTTTTATTTTTTTCCTAAGCTCTCTTTCCATCTCTCTCTACCTCTCTTTCTTTCTCTTTAACATAATATACCAACCAAAATAACTCTTTTTTATGGGAATAATTTTCGTCCAAATATTATAGTCGATATTTAAAGAAGGAATATTTAATACATCTTTAATAGAGGTTAACCACAAGAGTACTTTTGTGAATATTGTGATGCAGTGAAGTTATTTATAATAATATGATAAATAAAATTACTTAAGTCTGAAATACTAGGCATAAATGCGCTAATTTGAGAGGCATGCCTTCTGCATTACGGAGGTTTATAAAATTTGAGTGCAGTTCCTGTCAGTGCAAAAGTTGGTTGGAGCTCAGTAAGTGAGAGAGGGAGGAAAAAAGTTTTTCCAAAAAATGGTTCATTGAGAATGAAAAAAACACTGTATGAAAGGATTTTTTAAAAAGATTCTCTCTCTACATTAACTTGAGTCCAATTCAACTTTACAATTAGAAAATCTCATTTCATAATAAAATTTTATGTCAACCCTTTCCAGGAGGGAGAGTACACATCTTTCAAAGAATGATGGGAAAGAGTAGCTGCTTCCAGTGTGGAATGCCACAAAAAGACTAAGTTCCAAGGCACCGGAATAAGACAAGAAGTTAACTAGGTGACAATGAGATGCATGATGGGTTAGCGATGGTTACGCGGTGCGTTGTCTGATAAGTGGACTCTGTCTTGATGGCGGACGTGTGGCTGTTATTGGGCCACCTGGCCATTTGGGGTTCGAAGGGAATGGGTCCCCGACCTCGCATGCTCTTCGGTGACGGGCCTTTTGCCTTGGCTCGAGCGCTAAGATGGCTTTTCTTGAGGACTATTGGGTCGCTTCGGACCCCTGAGTTGTGGATATTTTATTTAAATTTAATTGGAGTAATACTTACTACAATATCTCTGCAGTTGTCTCACAAAATATTATAACAAGTATAAAGAAAAATAATTTCTTTTGTCGGAACTCACATGTCCTACATGTTCATATAGATTAATTTTTAGTCGAAATAAGAAAAATTAAAATAAAAAATAAAAAATTATTATTAGATTCGATCCATCAAAAGTATTTTATACTGTTCATTAGAGGTCAATTTTTTATTTTTAAATTTTATAGGTCATCTAATAGGAGACCACATTAAACTTGTCATCTACATATGTCCGTCCGACAGTGCACCCGTAACACATTGCAGCAAGTGAACCAGCTGTCTAGGGCAGTTGGTTCACCACCTCCCTTGCAAAAGGGAAGTCTCAAGTTCGATTCTAGTTGGAGCCTAAAAACCTCCCAGCCATGCAGCCCCCTGGTGTTGTTGGGATATTTATCTCCTAGTATGTGAGATTACTTCCCATAAATGAGACGGACCTGGAATTGTCGCCTAGTTAGGCGGACCCATCGACCGATTCAGAATTATCTCCAATTTTGGAAGAATATCTCGAATTTTTGGTTAGAATCCCGGTCGCTTGTATATAGCTTTACATAATCGACCCCTGGGCCCCTTAAAAAAAAAAAACACATTGCGGCAAGTCTGCAAGTATTACCCATCCCGTCGTGGCCACTATCCCAGCGGAGATGGTTGGGCCCGAACATGGGCCTATAGACGCTTGGACCGAGTTCGGCTGAGGTGGGTATGTTTGGAAACGCGGAAGACTACAGATTATGAGTTTTTAAATGATTAGAATTTATGGAGAAAACATAATCTTAACCAAATTGTTAAAGAGGTCCGAACTCGAACTCAAAATCTAAATATTGAATTGAGAGAATCCTCAACATATATAGAGAGAAGGCGCCCACAAAGAATCCGATATAGGACTAAACTTTAACACCTCTCTTGACGGGGAATCCGAATGGTTACGGCATAATTGATGCTATGAACAGATCGACTGGAATAAAACAACCCATCAAGAAACGTCAAGCTTTGATACCACGTTGAAGAGGCCCGAACTCGAACTCAAAACCTAGACATTGAGTTGAGGGAATCCTCAACCTATATAGAGGGAAGGCGCCCACAAAGAATTTGATATATGACTAAACTTCAACACAAATAAATCCTTATGTCTCAACTTATGTGTTTGAGAGATTTTAGAGAAGAAGAGAGAGATAGATACAAGGTCAAAAATCTCCAAAAGCTTTGGCACTCCAACTTTTACACAGATTTCAAGGAGAAAAAAGACATCACAAGATACTCTTTTTTCTTCTTTATAAAAAAGGCAAGGACAATAAAATAGATGCAACTTCAGAAACTATAATCTACAAATGCTCAAATATCTAAATGAGATTATGAGATTCTCACAACTAAAATATGTATCTTTTTGAAAAAATAGGATTTATGAGATTTTTTATAATCTACTTTGCCCATAAGGGTTACCGAATGGTGTCACCTCAGGTTTCAAGTCGAGTGTGGATCACCCCAGTGAGGAGAAAATTTCCACAGCCCTCAATCCTCAGTTATTACCTACGTAGCTAGAGTCGGAAGACAAAGGGCAGCCAGTTCCCGGTTCCCTCCCCCCTGCTATGTGTGACAATTAGACGGTCGACATCAACTTTTTTCCCAAAATTCAAAGACTACCTGAACTGAAGACCCATGCATCAAATAGACCGAAAGGCTGTTAAAAAAAAAGGGAAACGGAGGAGAAAGGAAACTAGTGCTCTCTTTTTTTTAGGCCCACAGAAGTGAGCACACAAGTGATGTTAGGTGATAATTCTTATTCTTTCAAGTCTCGTGTGTGTAAATTCCTAGATGAAGATTTTTTTCTAAACATAGTTTAAGGAGAAAAAAATGAACCAAACAAGCCTGAAGCATGCAGAATGAACTGAAACTATAAAATAATTCATATTTCACTCACTGATGAACTTAAGTACATTGGATTAACATGAGATGACATGCTTGGAATTCTGAGCACGCTTTTGGTCATACTTACAGCATGTTGCTTACATAAGTACGAGAGATTATGCTATCCTCGAAGCAAATTCCTGGTGAATGCTTCCAAGTGTTACCCTGACGCCAACTCCTTTGGGTTTTACTTGCTACAGTTATATGCAGTAAATGACATGTGTTCCATTGAAAGCCGGTGTCCTCCGATGATTCCCTCAACGGCGTCCGGTGTCGCGGTGGGGTGGGGGGAATGCTCGTCGGAGAATGCTCACCCCCACCCCACCTTTCTGCTTGTTTCGGTTCTCTGGTTTTATTCTCTGGCTTTCCTACCCTTTTCTTCTTCTCTTCTACCTCCTCTTCTCTGGTTCCGATGCTGTCTGCCTCCCGTTTTGCCTCCAGATTACTGTCCAAATCACCTTCCATTTCGATCACACACGCATAGAGAGAGAGAGAGAGAGAGAGAGAGAGAGAGAGAGAGAGAGAGAGAAACCTTGCAGAGCAATGTCGACGAACCTTGTGGAGAGAGACCTTGCATAGCAATGTCGATGAACCTTATGAAGATGGCAACTACAGCGAACCTTTTGGAGGAGAAGGAGAAGACGATGGTGACGGTGGAGAGATGTAGAAGTAGGGAGAGGAAGAGAGGTGGAGGCCGAGGTCGAAGCCAAATGGCGCAAAGCCTTCCGTATTGGATTTAATATAGCATTTCAACTGTATTAAACTTGATACAATCAAGGCTCTTACTGTGAATAAATTTTAGATTTAATACAAGCTAAACAAACACCTAAAATCAATGCTATTAATATTAGTATTAAAAGTGATATTGATATTGGTATCTGATAATGAAACCAAACAGGGCATTAGGTAGATGATTACGAAGAATCATCATCTGATAAGGTCATCTACATAGATAAAGCACTAAATAAACTAAAGCTTTTTCCACCATGGAGTATTGTTCGCATTTTTTTCTGAAATACGAAATGAAAAGTAAAATAACAGTTTGGCAGACACCATAAGGATGGGGTTAACCATATCTGTCAAAATAAAAAAAGGTCAAAGAGATTGGTCCAAAAGAAATAACTTTCTCTAACTTGACAAGGAAGTCATAAATGAAGTATGTCCAACATAAGTTATTTAGAAATCATTGCTCTAGGAGAGTAAATACAGAAATAAACAGAATAGAATATACACAATACGAGTGTACTAAAAACATCACATCAGACGCCACATACATGTCCCCTATATTCACCAAAATGTACTAAAATATCACTCGCATACATGCCCCTATATTAAATCTGCTTGATTATATCTTCAATCATAATTAAGTTCGGATGCAACAAACTGTCCTCCCCTGTGACGTGTTTCGTTTAAAACAAAGTTACTACTGGTCATGCCCCCATCTCTACAACCACCTTTCCTGTAGCGTGGCCATCCATACTCCTAGTCCACGCCTCCTCTGCCTTGCTCAGAGGATGCCTGGAGTCCACCACCGTCTTAAGCTTCCCTTCTTTCACCAAACCAACCATGAAGTCCAAATCTTCCCCCTTGGGTATCAGCAACAGCGGCACGAGCTGCTTCTTTGAAAAGGTTAACTTCTTTAGAGCAACGGTTAACATTGCACCAGCAGTGGGAGTTATATCAATCACCCTTCCCCTCTGGCTCAAATTTGGTTCAAAAGTGGACCAAGGAATACCTGTTGCACAGTGTATAACCGCATCATACTTCTTGTTGGATGGGCTGCTCAACTTTGCACCCTCTGGAGTCTTGTAATCCAATACCTCGTCCGCGCCCAAACTCTTTATCAGCTCAATATTCCGTGTGCCACATGTGGCCGTCACATGAAGGTTCCCAAGCTTGGCAAGCTGTACAGCATAGTGTCCCACACCACCTGAGGCTGCAGTTACCAGGATATTGGCTGGTTTTCCGCTCCCATCAAACTTGGTTCCAATAGATTTCAGGGCCTGGAGGGCAGTGAGGCCAGCTACAGGCAAACCAGCACCTTCTGCTGCTGATACCTCCGGAGGCCTTCTGACTGTTAAGCTCGCAGGTGCGACAGCATATTCGGCAAGTCCCCCTCCACGCTAACAATTCCATAACCACACATCAAAAGAATGTGTGAAACATTTGATGGTGGGCCATGCTTTCTCACAAAAGTGTAACATCAAATATATGCACAAGAAACAGGAAAATACCTAATTGTGAACTTCGCTTTTCTATTTATCAGATTCAGTACCACATCATGCTTGAGAATAAAAAGTTCTACCCAGCATATATGCATTAAAGCTGTATTATTATGTGCAAAAAATATATGGATACTGCTGTGACAGAGATCTGCAGCAGCTTCGCAGCAATAGCATGGTGATTGGGCAAAGTTCAGAATCCATGTTCGGTGGAAAGTTGAAACACACCCTACCATCCACTATCTTCGGAAAATGCAAACTGACAAAACTCAAAAGAATAATGGCTATTGAGAATCTGAGATACTGTTGACGAGTGCATCTTCCTAAGATTAACTTGCATTCTGGTACAGTAATACTTTTAGATGATTAGCAAACAAGAGTTCATATATAATGGCATAACAATATACTTTGTATAATAAAAAATATCTGAAATTTTTTCTCAAAAAAAGGAAAAAAATGTCTCTTTGTTGTAAAACTTCATAAACTTCTCAAATCATCTATTTGATAAACTGAAGGACCACAGATTTACATCCTGCCATCTTATTCCTTCCCCCATCTGGAACTTAATCCATGTTTTTTCTGACCCGAATGTCAGATTTCACTTGTAGATTCTTCTAATATTCCCTCTTTTTTAATGATAGATAAGCACAAATCCAAAATGATGTCAGGTTTTAAAAGGCTATTAATAAGTATGAAAATGATGAAGTTTTTAGCTATCAACAATAAAACTCGCAACTCAAGTTGAATGTTGTTCTAACTTAAAGGCCATTAAGTGTCTGGGGCAAGTAAAATGCCAAAACAAAATAAGACAACCTTGTATTGCCATCTAGTGTAATCGAAGACAAAGTATCCTGATAGGCTGATACTAACCATTCACTCAAATTTGACACTTAAATGCAGTTACAAAGTCGATATCATAAGATGAAAACTTACGAGATGGCTAAGCATTGATACTACTTTTTCACCAACTTTAAAGCTTTCAACTCCAGAACCAGTCTCAACCACCTCGCCTGATACATCTGAGGCTGTTCCACAAAAAGTATACATCATCAAATCCTTGTTTCATGCTCTACACAAATCTAAAAGGGGGAAAAAAGGAAAAAAAACCAGAACTGATATCTACCTTATTTGCTGTACCTTGGTTCTAAAATGAATATTAGGAACAGCTTGTTTAGAAACATACAATTGACTCATTGAATAGGTAAGAGTAAGGAGATGTAAGCAAAGGATATGCTGACATTTACTTGCATACCATTGGCTCTCACTGCGTAGGTAAGCTAAGCAAATGCTGCAATAACAATCGTAACATAGGTTTACATGAAATAGATCTTTCCACATCTGTTATGAAACAGAGCAGGGCTACAGCTTTTGCATATCATGCATGATGTAAGCAGTTCAGCAGATACCAGCTTATCAGTTCTTTTTCTTTAATTCACTTCAAGTCATTAGTTTTTAGCAAATTAACCATGTTTTTGTTTGCAGAACAAGAGGAAAAAAAAACTAACAATAAACCAAATGAGTAAAACTTGATGTTACATGCTAACTACCTTTTTCCTTTGCTAACTTTCTTAGATTCCTGGATCAGTGATTTCTGATTTAAGAACGATTTGGGCAATCCCTCTCCATTCTTATCTTCGGGTTGTTCCACTTTAAACAGTATTTTGTAGGGATGGGTACCCCTGATATAGAAATGGAATCACGTGCCAAAATTATTATCATAGAACAAACATTAATCCAGCTACTCACATTTGTGATTGAATAATTTCTACACTTGGGATCTGTGAAGTTTTAAGGCATCATACAGGTTGAATGTGCAAAATGGGCATACGCAAATCTCCTAAAATGTATTTTAGCTTGCAACTATCCTACCTGACATTGGTAAAGGTACAAAATACGCACTGACAGGAAATCAAATCTTAAGCACCAAGAAAGCCTGAAAAAAACAATCAAAAGCAATTTTGAGGTAAGATGGACACAGAAGCAACAAGAATCCGATGCAAAATGGTAAATGCACATGTAAAATCATAGATAATAAAAATGCTCATTATGTAGGATGGGCGCAAATGATGCATTTTTAGAATGACAACCCATATGTCACATGCAACAAAGCAAATATGCAAGTAAAAAATCATAGTTGACAAAAAAAAAAAGTGCAAAAGATGAGGATTTTTATTTTATTTTATTTTAGAGGGAGATTGCACCTGACTTAGCACCCGATCTGTATGCGGGCAACATGAATAATACATGGATACCATTGTTTTACAAGTTGGGCTTACAGTCAATTCAAATTCCATATCAATCCCTATAATTCCACTTTTTCCATATACGCTTCCACATTCTCACTTTAAAAAAAAAATACCTCTGTCCAACAGATCCCTTGCTCCCTCCATCCCTCCATGACACTGGACCACTGCCTGAGCACGACCCTCTCTTAATGGTAGAAATCAAGGTTTCACACTATCTCCCTCTCTCATTCATGCACACACGCACTCCTGGAAAAAGGGGGCTGGTACTAGAGGGGCAGACTGGATCACCCCTCACTCTCTCTTGCTCTCTATCTGAAAGCAGCAGAGAAAGGACTATACAGACTGATCTGTAAAAGACACTTAGAGGTTCAACAATACAAGACATGCAAGGATAATACCATTGTAACGGTCTCACTACTAAGGAGGATCCAAACCCAAAACCCTGAGTAGTGAAACTGTTACCTGGACGAAAACTCGTCATTCCAAGATCTTTAAATGAACTGTATACAATTTCAAGTACATAAATAGAACAATCAATCTCATCATTAAAAGAAGCAACATAAGCAAATTAAAGTTTATTATACATAATACATATCCACAATTACATACTAAAATTAAAATACAGTGCTACAAGAGAAATAAATAAATGAAATACAACACTTTAACACTACACAACTAACTAAAACTCTAATGTTGACTTTTCGACACAAGTAGTTTCAACCTTAAATCGTCCTTACTTTTTTTTTCCTTTACTTGAAAAACATATTTTAAAACTTCATGAGAACTCATGTTATAATCTCAGTATAGATCATTTACATCCTTATTATTATCCATCACTCATCACCCAAGTTCAATCGTCCTTTAATAAAAAATATTCATTTTATAATTTTACTAAACAATGCATGATCTTTTCATTAAGTTTCATGAGATGAATTTTATGATGATACGGGATGCAACAATCATAACTATGAAGAAAATAATGTCTAAACAAATTAATAGGAATATAATATATATTCTCTAATCTACTTAACTACTAATCAAATTTAATGCTTACAATTTTCTTTTCTTTTCTTCTTTTGCAATGAGTGATAATTATAATTTAATGAAAACTAGAACTACTATTGAAAAGATACGAAAATAATTATTAAAACATTATAATCATATGGTTTCAGAGATGAGTCACTATATTTCTTTTTCTTTGACTGCTCCGTAACTCGTAATCGATTATCTCACCGACTACATGACTCACCCTTTAACCTAAACTGGCATGGATGACCACTCACTAGCGGTCGTAATGGTTGGTCAGTCCATCTACTAACAGTCTCTTCAGCCGCCCCAGAAGGCCTCCAAATACCCACTAGGTGGGTGAGAAAGTAGGCTGACTTGACTATGTAGTTTCCTAACCACATCGTCTATGTTCTAATCATGAGTATACTTATGTAAAGTCTTTACTTTTTATCTAAATCAAGATCCCAAGTCTAAACGTTAACACTATTAAAAAAAAAAAAGTTTCGTGCCTTAACACCACACATCATAATAAGCTTGATCCGGATGTTTCACTACCAACAGGAAACAGATCAAGTGGCCCATCCTGCTAATGAAATGATTTTACATCAATTTTAAGAAAATAAAATAGTAGAAATCATCGTCCATATTGGAAGGTCTTCTTACCTTCAATCTGTTTCATAAGATCTTTATAGGAACGCACTAAAGTGTGCCTCCAAATATTTTTTTGTCTCCTTTTTGGAGTCATTATCATAGGTATTCATTTGTATTTTGTACTAGAATACTAAAACCATAGTTGTCAATCCCGTTCCAATCCCTAACCCGTTTTTCTACTGGGACGGGATGTTCCGGTGTCCTGAACAATTAATTTTTTCCATATATGTGCCAACAAATATAAAACATACGTATACAATAAATAATCTAAAAATAAACATATAAACGGATAAATAACACAAAATTAATGCAATATAAGCATTGATGATAGATTTATGAGTTAATAAATGAGTATATTCATCAAATGAACCTCCCAAAATAAATTTATAAAGAGCTTAAATACCTAGAAAAATCTAATGTAAAAATACAAATTCTGGTTAGGAAAGGCCGAGACGGGCTGGGACAGACGAGACAAGCTGGAATGGACTGGGACAGACCGAGACAAGCCAAGATGGACTAGGACATACCGGGATACATATTGGAATAGACCAGAAATCATCCCGTATCATTTTCTCACTGGGACGGGATGTCCGGTCGGAAAAGGCTAGGACGGGACGGGATTGACTACTATAACTAAAACATATAAATCTAAAATAATATAAAGAGTTTAAAAGGCTCAACCTTTTACTTTCATGAAAAATTTTCATACTCATGTGAACAATTCTAGATAAACTTTATCTATCATGTTCATTTAATTTCATAAAAAGAAAATGTCATATTAGTGTTTAATATATAAATATGCAAATCATCTTTTTATTAAATGAGTCTCCAATTACTAGAATAGATTATAACTAAGTTTAAAAGAAGTTTATAACAATCATTATATTATTTTACATGAAACTAAACTTCACCTAATTATATTTTTAAATGTATAAAACCTTAGTTATCATAATTTTTGCTGAAACAGTGAAAAAACACTGAAAAACAATCTTGTAGACCATGAAATTGCACAAATAAGACATGATTTTCTATTGGTTCTTAACCCTCTTCATAAACTTTCTAAAATATAAATAAACTTGATATAATTTTTCTTCTTTTTTATATATTTACACCCTCTATAATCCCTGAAAACTCAAAATAAGAGGAAGGTTGTAGTTGGGGTGTCAACCTACCTCTGAACAGGAAAGTCCCAATGTTAGGAAAGTCCCCTGACCTCATCAAAGATGAGCCGGCATAACAACCTCCAGTTGGGGAAGAGCCTCCCTATTACAGTCCACTTTCTCTCCCTTTCTCTCTCCCTCTTGCTCTCTTTCAATTTTACTCTCTTTATCTATTCCTCTCTCTCTCCTCTGCACGTGTTTTTTCTTCATCTACTGCAGATTCCTCCTCATCTCACTCTCCTACTTTCTGTCTTATTTCCTTTTCCTCTTTCTTTCTCTCTCATTGCTTCTCTCCCTATTACCCTCCATCGCCTTGCCTTTGTTATAAAGAGGTGGCAGGGGGAGTAGTCAGCTCCAGCTAGCCTAAGAGAGGAGAGAGGGCGGTGAAAGAGGGAGAGAAAAAGAGAGGCAGTGAGTGAGTGAGTGTGTGTGTGTGTGTGTGTGTGTGTGTGTGTGTGTGTGAGAGAGAGAGAGAGAGAGAGAGAGAGGGGAATCTGTATGGGTGAAGAAAAAAAAGTGGAGAGAAAAGAAAGGGATGAATCGTAAAGAAAGAGAGATATTGAAACAAAGCTAGAAAGAGAAAGAGAGGAAGACAATGGGTTGCAATAGGAATGACCTTCTCTAACTAGAGGCTGCTGTATTGGCTCATCTTCGACGAAGTCAGAAGACTTTTCTAATGATAAAACTCGCCTGTTCAGACACAGATTTATACTTTTACTATGTCTTTCCTTTATTTTAGATTTTCAAAGATTATGAATGGTCTAAATATATAAGAAAATAAGAAAAAACTATATCAAAATTATTATTTTTTGTTAAATTTATAGAGGGTTAAGAACCAATAACCAATAAAAAACATCTTATTTATGCAACTTTATACCGTTCATCATTACTTTTCAGTATTTTTTTTCTACTATTTCAACAAAAATTATAATAAGTAGGATCTCATACATTTAAGAATATAATTACATGAAGGTTAGTTTCATGTAAAATAATATAATGATTGTTATAGACTTTATTTAAACCTAATTATAATCAATTCTCTTAATTGGAAACTCACTTCACAAAAAAATAATTTGCATGTTTACATACTAAATAATAATATAAAATTATTCTTTTACAAAATGAAACAAACATGATAGACCAAATCTATTTAGAACCGCTCATATGAATATGAAGACTTTTCATGAAAAGAAAGAGTGGAGTCTTAACTCCTTATATTATTTTATTACTCTAACACGAAATATATAGAAATACCTATGATGCTGACTACAAAAAGAGGAAAAGAGAATTTTAGGAGGCATACTCTAGTATCCTCCTATAAAGATCCAACGAAACACACTGAAAGTAAGAAGACCTTCTAATGTAAATGATGATTTTCTATGATATATTACTTTCTTAAAATTGAAGTGAAATCACTTTATTGGCGGGACGGACCACATAATCTATTCCTTGGAGATAAGATGACTTCTAGGTTAAGTTCATTCTAATTTGTGGTGTCAAGGTACGAAGTATCTCTTTTCTTACGGTGTTAGCATTAATACTCAGGATCTCGATTTAAGCAAAGGGTAGAGACCTTACTGGAGTGTACTCATGACTGAAGCAAACGATGTGGTTAGGAGAATAGATACCCAAGTCAACCTATTTTTCTACCCACCCAATAGGTATCCTGAGACTTTGTGGAACATACAGGTGGAGGTTGAGAGGACTACCAATGAACAACATGCTCAGTTATTATGACTGCCAGTGAGTGATCATATCCGCCACTTCGGGTTAAATGGTGGGTCACCCAGTCAGTGAGGCAATTGACCACGAGTAACGAACTGATCAAAAAAAAGAAATATAGTAACTCATCATTTTAACACTATGAATATGACTCTCAATAATTATTTTCATATCTTTTTAATAGTAAGATTAATTATTATTAAATTATAATTATCACTAATTACAAAAGAGAAAAAATAAAAAAAATCTTGAACATGAAATCTGATTGATATTTGAGTAGATCTTCAGAGAATATATTATATTCTCCTTAATTTTTTCGACTGTTGTTTTCTTTCTAATTATAATAGTTGCATCCCATATCATTATGAAAACTATGTCATAAAACTTAATGAAAAGATCATGTATTGTTTAGCAAAAGTATAAAAGAAATATCCTTTTAATGAAAGAATGAGTAAATTGGGATGGTGAATAAGGGATAATAGTAGAGATGTAAACAAAGTCGTCAACACAGATGCCTAGGCACCGCCAAAGTGCAAAGGAGCTAGCCCAGGCCCAAGGCGCACCAGCGCCTTTCATGGCCCTGAAAGAGGCGGGCCAAGCATTCGCTTGGGCGCCAAAGGCGGCCTAGGTGCCCACCTAGGCATCCCTAGCCTGCTAACTTGAACGGGTCTGAGGCCCAATGATCCCCCTTAAACCCCGCCAACCTCGATCATTCTCATCCACCCCACTTAACCATCCACCCTCTTCGAGCCCTTCGAACCCCTCATACTGCTAGGGTTTCTCCATAGAGCGGCGCCGATGAACGATGCCAACTATCCACCGTCGACGAGCTCTACCGACTACACCGCCAATAATATATATATGCTCTCTCAGTCACTAAAGGACATTATGGCATCGCCAGTAGCCGCATCCTTCACCAACGTGAACCCCTCTATATTTCTCTCTGTGTGTCTCTCTAAGGGCCTAAGTACAATGCATAGGACCCCCCTCTCTCTGTCTCTCTCTCTCTCATATGCCCACACCCAACCCCTCCTTCCCTTCCCCTGTCTCTCGCTCGCTCTGTCTCTCTCAATCCCTCTCTATGTCTCTCCCTTACCCCCTCTGACTCCTCTCTCTCTCTCTCTCTCTCTCTCAAATTCTCACTGTGCATAGTGTTATGCACTATTGGTGCTCTGCATCGTGTGCACATTGCATTGTTTTATGCACAGAATACATTATGTTGTGCACGAGTAACAATGCATTGTGCTCTCTTAGTAATAAACTAATAGACTCTCTATCTCAAGTCCTTTCTATTTTGTAGACTTTCATCAACATAGAAAGAAATATTTGGTTAGTAACTTTTATTACAATTTTTTATTCTTTTAATTGTCATTTAGTCACCTATTTAACTTTTATATTTCATGGTAATGGACTACTTATTGGTTTTCATGGTAATGCCATGTAGTATTATTTCATTATAACTTTCATGTATTCTGATATTAAATATATTATTCCAAAGAGTACGCCTAGGAGTCGCCTAGGTGGGGGCCTAAGTGCTTAGGCACTCGGGACCATGAGCACGCCTTGAGTCACCTTACTGCCTTGATAACTATGAATGTAAATGATTCCTATTGACATCTCAACAAGAGTTCTAATGTTGAAATATATTTTTCAAACAAGAGTGAAGAAAAGTAAGGACCAACTAAGGTTGAAAGTTATTATATCGAAAAGCCAATATCAGAGTTTTAACTAGTTGTGTAGTGTTAAAGTATTATATTTTGTTTATTTCTCTTGTACTACTATACTTTAATTTCAATATGTAATTATGAACATGTATAATAAACTTTAGCTTACTGGAGTAGCTCCCTTTAATGATGAGATTGGTTGCCCTGTTCAAGTACTTGAGACTGTACATAGTTTAGTTAAAGATCATAGAATGACGGATCTCGGTCTGGATAACAGGTTCACCACTCGGCATTCCAGGCCTAGATCCTCCTTAGTAGTAAGATTGTTACAACCATTGTTAATTAGATAGGCAAGAGACATGAAAGCAAATTGGCTTGCCAGGTAGGCCAATTAAAGAAGCTGATAGTACCATAATTCACTAATGAAACAGAAGACTAAAGCTGCGTTTGGATACATGTTTTTGGAGGGTTTCGATGATTGGGAATCATCTGACAGGGTCTAATCATTTCCAAACGTGCCAGGATGCCTTGGCTTGCGAGCCCCAACAGTTCTAACGCAGAAGAGAGAGATAGACTAGGGGACGTAAGGGGCAAAAAGCTGGGACCGCTTCCTAATGCTAGTGGGTGATTATTTGGAATAAAATACATGTTTTGCCCAAATAACAAAAAAGTATGTATAAAAAAAGTAGGGGTAATGTGGTAGATAGCTTATAGAGAAGTTATATGCTGCTATTAAATACCCAAATGAGATTATCGCTTCCATCCCAATAAATGGAAAGTTGTACCTTCCCATCAGACTCCTCAAAAAGCAGCTTTCGATTATTTGCAAATGGGAAACACATAAACAAACAAGGCCTAAGATATCTTACATACAAGCATGCCCTTAAGCCCTCAAAGAAAAATCCAAGATATGCCAAAGTTAAGACTGAAGTTTCTTCAAACTATAAAGGGGCATTAAGTTAAAAAAAGGCTTGATATTCAGTCCGGAGGGGATATACATTCTTCAAAAAATACATTGGAGCCAATCTTATTGGGGAAGTGCTAATGCACACAAGACTGTAGTTATGATGGGGCATCTGGCACTACATTTTCCACACACATCTTATCTACCATGGAGCAGCCTGCAACCGACCTTTCAAATCTTATGATTACCCAAGCAGTGATGGTTTGTTCATCCTCCAAGTTGAAAGATGGACAGTTAAACAGTTATGACAATGCAGGGAATAGTCAACCGGTAAACCAAGGATAAAGTTAACAATGAAAAATAAACTGTCAAACATTAATTATATTTTGTAGTTGATTTGACTGTGTTCAAAACTATGAATTCCTATGCTATTCATTTCAAACTGAAGATTGGATCAGATCAGCATAAATTTCTGTCTCATCCATGGCTGGATCCACAAAAGTGCTGGTGGGGAATTTTAAGCCATGAACTACTCTAATCCAAGAATTTTCAGATGGATTCGGTCTGGATTGGCCTGTAGATTACCCACTCCACTTACAGCCCTACCGTAATATGTTGCAAAATGAGACCACTGGACCCTAGTGAACTAATCTTTACCTTTCTGCTAGACATTTTGTTCTTGCCGCACCTTTGGATTATGACACATGTTATTAATCAAATATCTGTAAAGAATTCAGATTGCCTACCACGATAAAATCTATACCCCACTCCGCCAAAATTCAATAATTTACAGCATATGAAGAAGAAACGGAGAAAATAAAAAGACAAGAAGTCACAGTGACTGGAATGAAAGCACCAAACCAAAGAAAACAATCAACATACGAAACCCAAACTCTCTGGTAATACCTGGTATTAATGGAAATTTCCATGGCAGAAATGGCCGCAACATGCCTTTCTGAATTTTCCAATCAACTGGGTTTAAACTTGCAGCTTCTAGTTTCAACAGCACTTCATTTTTCTTTGGTGAGGGAACCGGAACTTCGACGTGCTGCATAGGAAGGAAGGGCATCAATAAGTTGTTGCCTTCTCATGAGACTAAATCACAGACATTAATTTTTACTTCCTGTTAAAGCAGTTCAAAAGCAAAAGAAACAGATCACAGCTTGCCACTTATTATTTATCCCTCTATTTTGCTTGTTTGCACAACAAATCCAAGCATCCCACCAATGTCTCCAACAGTCCAAAAATGCATACTTTGGATCAACATGATGACAGTAAACAAACTATCCAATGATGAAAGCGATAACCATGACAAACCAACATTTTTAGAGCTATCCATTGATAAAATAAAATGTTACTTCATGAACTATAGCCAGGAACCACACACACAAAAGGGAAAAAAAACATCAAACTGTTGGAGATTTTCGGAATACCTGGAGCGGAAGCCATCCCTAACGCAGAGGAAGACGATGCCGGAGTCGATCCCCACGCGCAGCGGACCTCGAACAAGAACGCACGAACTCCGGACATGAAGACGGTGTAAACCCACGCACGGTCTCCACTGGTTTCCTCTCTCTATTCGTCTTAATGCGTATGACCTAATGGGGAGTCACAGGCTTCTTTTATAGAGAGGAGGGACCAGTCCCGTTCTTACTTCTAACAGGATCCTACCCATTACAGGATCCTTATTGGGCGCCTAATGGGTTAAGCCCAATCATATTCCATTAATTAGATGCCTAATGGTGTGCAAGTGTGCAGCCCAGTAAACACAAGTGGACCACTAATTGGATTAAAACCCAACATTCTCCCACTTGGTCCAACTTGTCTTAAGCACATCAAATCTTCCTTTGAAAACATACTTATAGTATAGATATATATAGTTTCAAAAGGACTCTTGAAGATTTGATATCCTGGGTATACACCTGAAGAGAAAATCACGGTATGCGCGCGCACGATAAAACAAAACTACACACCATTCCAATTAACGGAATCTTAAAGGTTCAAGAACAGTAAATCAAATGACATGAGTCATGGCGGCAAATGCATTCAATTACACACCACCTTCCATGTACCACAATGCCACCAACTTACTACAATTGAACATCAAATATGGAACTGTAGACAAACTCAAACATAATGTTTATCTATTGGTCACCACTTAAATATACAATCTGCCAACCAAAATCCATAACCAACATGTATACAATGGAAAATGCAGAAAGTAATAGAAGAATCACAACATATCGAGAGAACTGACAAGACCCATCCGAATCACATGACTACAAAAAGTGCTAGCAGGTAGTCCTTTCGTGAGTGGGTCAGCAACCATAAGATCCGTTCCGATATGTTCTATAGACACTTCTTGATTCTTCACTCTGTCTCTAAGAGCAAAATACTTAATGTCTAAGGCTCTACCACCTTTGGACGCTGATGCGGCATAATCCGATTCGGCCCATTGAAGCAGGCCCAAACCCCATTCAGCCCAACAGTAGCAGTATTAGGCCCTTCGGCGGCCTTCGGCCCGTTAGCGGCCCAGCAGCCCTCGGCCCATAAGCGGCCCCGTCGCTCCCGGCCCAGCAGGCCTCAGCCCGTCAGCGGCCCATCAGCCTACGGCCCGGGAACAGCACGGCGGCCCAGGGCCCAGCAGGCTTCGGCCCGTCAGCGGCCCAACCCCCTTCGGCCCGGTAGCCGAATCCGGCCCACTCCGGTGGCGGATCAGACGCTATGGCGGTTTATCAGTAAGCCTCCTTTTAGTCCTATATCGGCTGCCACCGTTAACCATCCGCTACCCTCCGCTATAAATATCCTGCTATTTGTGGCCAAGGAGGGGGTGGAAAAGCGGATGCCCCCCTAAGCTTCCGAAACCCCTTAAAGGACTGCTGTCCGAATAGGGTTCTAGCTATTTCTTCTTGCTTCCTGAATCGAATCTTCTTCAGAAGCTAACTTGACCGTCGGAGGGGGTTCCCCAGGGCTGACGTCCGGGACTCCTGCTGACTGGTTCTTCTTCTTCTTTCCCTCCTGCAGGGGCTCGGTTCGAATCATCGCCGACCTCCCCGAGTCGGTCTCGGCCGCCGACCTCGGACTCCTCTCCCCGGTCTCGACGCCGAACGCCGGCTGCACCGCGCCAGGAGACTCGGTCTCACGCTGAAGTAGCCTTCGGACTCGCCGTCCGAGGGCAATCCCGTCGGTCGCCCCGCGCCAGGAGACTCGGCCTCGCGCTGAAGGTGCCTTCGGACCCCCTCGTCGGAGAGCGAGCCGTCCCCCCGTCCGATCTCGGACTTTCCGGCTTCTGCTCCGACGCTCGTCTACAGCTCCGCCGACAGGAGCTCCTGCTCGCGCCGCGCCTTCGTCCGACCGAAGGAGCAGCGGCTCACTATCCAAGAGCAGCTCCGGCGGCAGATCGCGCCCCCCGCGGGCGGATCCTCTTCATTCCGAAACAGCCTCGGCTTCGCCCTGTTGTGGATCCCCGTCGGGTCCCCTCGTCACCGCTCCATCCGGACCGGTTCCGGATCCTCCTTGTTTCGGATCCCCGTTTGCGGGATCCGGTCGTGATAGATCCAGTCTACATCACGTGGCGCCGTCTGTGGGAAACAAACAAACAAGTCATGTCTCAACGACCTGTCACCCGACAATCCGGACAGAGCGAAGCAGAGGCACGGGAAGCCTCGGCACAGCTACTGCCGTCCGAAGGCGCCCCTTGTACTCCGACAAGTGCGACTCTGCCAGTCTTACCAGAGTTCCTTGTCGCGGAAGACAACCGGGTGGGAGTACTCCATTAGCAGATAGCAACGCTGGCAACTGCCGTCAAATCCCTAGCGCCTCTTCAGGAGATGGTGTCTGCCATCGTCCAGCGCATGGGACTGATAGGACAGCTTCCTCAGCAAGCACTGCTCCCTCCACTTTACCCGGTTCGAGATGCGAGGCTCCGTCCAGCACCCGCGCCGGTTTCCCCTGACGAAACCGCTTTAGCGCACAACAAGCCCTCGGCATTGCCTGCCCGAGCCCCTCGCATCGATCGCCTGGCAAAGAAAGGCTGTTTTTCGTCTGAGTTCTGCCCGGTCAGAACCGGAGGACCATCAGTCGCCACTTCGACAGTCCCGGATCTGGACCAGCGGCTGACGGCGATGTGCAAAGAGATGCAGCAGATAATGTCTCGGCCATACGGGGCACCTCTCGCCAGCAGCATCCTGGAGCAGACCCCGTTCACGGCGGAGCTCCTGGCTACCGAAGTGCCTCCAGATTTCAAGCTGCCGAAGGGTCCTCTCTACAACGGAATGACAGATCCGGTCTGTCATCTCCAGAGATTCAACGCATATCTCTCGGTCCGAGGGGTCGCCGAAGCAGTCCGCTGCCGACTCTTCCCCCTCACTCTCGAGAAGACTGCTCTGACCTGGTTCGAAGCACTGGCCCCCAACTCCATCCACTCCCTAGTTCAGTTGGGCCAGCTGTTCATCGACCAGTTCTATGATGCCGCCCGGCAGTGTAAGACATCGGTCAATTTATTAGACCTCCGGCAAGGCTCCACCGAAACTCTCTAGGAGTATTTCACCAGGTTTCGGACCGAGGCCGCCCAAATCCCAAACCTTGATAGCTCGATCGCGGTCTCGGCTGTGATCAGCGGGTGTCGGGACGAAGGGCTCCTCGGCTCCATCGGGAAACGCCATCCCCCTACCTTCCAGGACCTCGTAGCCCGGGCACACAAGTATGTCAACCGGGAGGCCCTGATGATATCTAAAGGTAAAGGCGTAGCCGACGCAACTTTGGCACCTGTCTCCCGAGTGGTCCACCCTCGGCCCGAAGACCAGCAGTCCTCCCGAAAGCGGTATCGCAGGGAGGAATGGGACTGAGAGAGGCGACGGGACCCGCAACAGCGGCATCTGCCCTTGCCTGCTTCCCCTTCCCAAATGCTCATGGAGATGAAGGACTCGATCCGCCGACCAAGAGCGGCATTATTCAAAGACCGCGTCAACCCGATCCGAGGGCGGCTCTGGCCATTCGTATCGGATCGGAGCGGCATTGTTCAAAGACCGCGTCAACCCGATCCGAGGGCGGCTCTGGCCATTCGTATCGGATCGGAGCGGCATTATTCAAAGACCGCGTCAACCCGATCCGAGGGCGGCTCTGGCCATTAGTATCGGATCGGAGCGGCGTTATTCAAAGTCCGCGTAAACCGTACCGGGAGTGGCTTCGGCCATGCAAACCGTATCGGGAGCGGCAAGGTTTTCTCTAAGTCCGTGTAAACCGTACCGGGAGTGGCTTCGGCCATGCAAACCGTATCGGGAGCGGCAAGGTTTTCTCTAAGTCCGTGTAAACCGTACCGGGAGTGGCTTCGGCCATGCAAACCGTATCGGGAGCGGCATGGTTTTCTATAAGTCCGTGTAAACCGTACCGGGAGTGGCTTCGGCCATGCAAACCGTATCGGGAGCGGTATGGTTTTCTATAAGTCCGTGTAAACCGTACCGGGAGTGGCTTCGGCCATGCAAACCGTATCGGGAGCGGCAAGGTTTTCTCTAAGTCCGTGTAAACCGTACCGGGAGTGGCTTCCGCCATGCAAACCGTATCGGGAGCGGCAAGGTTTTCTATAAGTCCGTGTAAACCGTACCAGGAGTGGCTTCGGCCATGCAAACCGTATCGGGAGCGGCATAGTTTTCTATAAGTCCGCGTAAACCGTACCGGGAGTGGCTTCGGCCATGCAAACCGTATCGGGAGCGGCAAGGTTTTCTCTAAGTCCGTGTAAACCGTACCGGGAGTGGCTTCGGCCATGCAAACCGTATCGGGAGCGGCATGGTTTTCTATAAGTCCGTGTAAACCGTACCGGGAGTGGCTTCGGCCATGCAAACCGTATCGGGAGCGTCAAGGTTTTCTCTAAGTCCGTGTAAACCGTACCGGGAGTGGCTTCGGCCATGCAAACCGTATCGGGAGCGGCAAGGTTTTCTCTAAGTCCGTGTAAACCGTACCGGGAGTGGCTTCGGCCATGCAAACCGTATCGGGAGCGGCAAGGTTTTCTATAAGTCCGTGTAAACCGTACCGGGAGTGACTTCGGCCATGCAAACCGTATCGGGAGCGGCAAGGTTTTCTCTAAGTCCGTGTAAACCGTACCGGGAGTGGCTTCGGCCATGCAAACCGTATCGGGAGCGGCAAGGTTTTCTCTAAGTCCGTGTAAACCGTACCGGGAGTGGCTTCGGCCATGCAAACCGTATCGGGAGCGGCAAGGTTTTCTCTAAGTCCGTGTAAACCGTACCGGGAGTGGCTTCGGCCATGCAAACCGTATCGGGAGCGGTAAGGTTTTCTCTAAGTCCGTGTAAACCGTACCGGGAGTGGCTTCGGCCATGCAAACCGTATCGGGAGCGGCATGGTTTTCTATAAGTCCGTGTAAACCGTACCGGGAGTGGCTTCGGCCATGCAAACCGTATCGGGAGCGGCATGGTTTTCTCTAAGTCCGCAAATAACCCGTACCGATCGGGAAGCGGCACGGTTCTTCTAAGCCCGCAGGTAACCTGAACCGAGAGTGGCTTCGGCCATGTGTACCGGTTCGGGAAGCGGCACGGTATATTTCTAAGTCCGCAAATAACCCGTACCGATCGGGAAGCGGCACGGTTCTTCTAAGCACGCAGGTAACCTGAACCAAGAGTGGCTTCGGCCATGTGTACCGGTTCGGGAAGCGGCACGGTATATTTCTAAGTCCGCAAATAACCCGTACCGATCGGGAAGCGGCACGGTTCTTCTAAGCCCGCGGGTAACCTGAACCGAGAGTGGCTTCGGCCATGTGTACCGGTTCGGGAAGCGGCACGGTATATTTCTAAGTCCGCAAATAACCCGTACCGATCGGGAAGCGGCACGGTTTTTCTAAGCCCGCAGGTAACCTGAACCGAGAGTGGCTTCGGCCATGTGTACCGGTTCAGGAAGCGGCACGGTATATTTCTAAGTCCGCAAATAACCCGTACCGATCGGGAAGCGGCACGGTTCTTCTAAGCCCGCAGGTAACCTGAACCGAGAGTGGCTTCGGCCATGTGTACCGGTTCGGGAAGCGGCACGGTATATTTCTAAGTCCGCAAATAACCCGTACCGATCGGGAAGCGACACGGTTCTTCTAAGCCCGCAGGTAACCTGAACCGAGAGTGGCTTCGGCCATGTGTACCGGTTCGGGAAACGGCACGGTATATTTCTAAGTCCGCAAATAACCCGTACCGATCGGGAAGCGGCACGGTTCTTCTAAGCCCGCAGGTAACCTGAACCGAGAGTGGCTTCGGCCATGTGTACCGGTTCGGGAAGCAGCACGGTATATTTCTAAGTCCGCAAATAACCCGTACCGATCGGGAAGCGGCACGGTTCTTCTAAGCCCGCAGGTAACCTGAACCGAGAGTGGCTTCGGCCATGTGTACCGGTTCGGGAAGCGGCACGGTATATTTCTAAGTCCGCAAATAACCCGTACCGATCGGGAAGCGGCACGGTTTTTCTAAGCCCGCAGGTAACCTGAACCGAGAGTGGCTTCGGTCATGTGTACCGGTTCAGGAAGCGGCACGGTATATTTCTAAGTCCGCAAATAACCCGTACCGATCGGGAAGCGGCACGGTTCTTCTAAGCCCGCAGGTAACCTGAACCGAGAGTGGCTTCGGCCATGTGTACCGGTTCGGGAAGCGGCACGGTATATTTCTAAGTCCGCAAATAACCCGTACCGATCGGGAAGCGGCACGGTTCTTCTAAGCCCGCAGGTAACCTGAACCGAGAGTGGCTTCGGCCATGTGTACCGGTTCGGGAAGCGGCACGGTATATTTCTAAGTCCGCAAATAACCCGTACCGATCGGGAAGCGGCACGGTTCTTCTAAGCCCGCGGGTAACCTGAACCGAGAGTGGCTTCGGCCATGTGTACCGGTTCGGGAAGCGGCACGGTATATTTCTAAGTCCGCAAATAACCCGTACCGATCGGGAAGTGGCACGGTTTTTCTAAGCCCGCAGGTAACCTGAACCGAGAGTGGCTTCGGCCATGTGCACCGGTTCGGGAAGCGGCACGGTATATTTCTAAGTCCGCAAATAACCCGTACCGATCGGGAAGCGGCACGGTTCTTCTAAGCCCGCAGGTAACCTGAACCGAGAGTCGCTTCGGCCATGTGTACCGGTTCGGGAAGCGGCACGGTATATTTCTAAGTCCGCAAATAACCCGTACCGATCGGGAAGCGGCACGGTTCTTCTAAGCCCGCAGGTAACCTGAACCGAGAGTGGCTTCGGCCATGTGTACCGGTTCGGGAAGCGGCACGGTATATTTCTAAGTCCGCAAATAACCCGTACCGATCGGGAAGCGGCACGGTTCTTCTAAGCCCGCAGGTAACCTGAACCGAGAGTGGCTTCGGCCATGTGTACCGGTTCGGGAAGCGGCACGGTATATTTCTAAGTCCGCAAATAACCCGTACCGATCGGGAAGCGGCACGGTTCTTCTAAGCCCGCAGGTAACCTGAACCGAGAGTGGCTTCGGCCATGTGTACCGGTTCGGGAAGCGGCACGGTATATTTCTAAGTCCGCAAATAACCCGTACCGATCGGGAAGCGGCACGGTTCTTCTAAGCCCGCAGGTAACCTGAACCGAGAGTGGCTTCGGCCATGTGCACCGGTTCGGGAAGCGGCACGGTATATTTCTAAGTCCGCAAATAACCCGTACCGATCGGGAAGCGGCACGGTTCTTCTAAGCCCGCGGGTAACCTGAACCGAGAGTGGCTTCGGCCATGTGTACCGGTTCGGGAAGCGGCACGGTATATTTCTAAGTCCGCAAATAACCCGTACCGATCGGGAAGCGGCACGGTTCTTCTAAGCCCGCAGGTAACCTGAACCGAGATTGGCTTCGGCCATGTGTACCGGTTCGGGAAGCGGCACGGTATATTTCTAAGTCCGCAAATAACCCGTACCGATCGGGAAGCGGCACGGTTCTTCTAAGCCCGCAGGTAACCTGAACCGAGAGTGGCTTCGGCCATGTGTACCGGTTCGGGAAGCAGCACGGTATATTTCTAAGTCCGCAAATAACCCGTACCGATCGGGAAGCGGCACGGTTCTTCTAAGCCCGCAGGTAACCTGAACTGAGAGTGGCTTCGGCCATGTGTACCGGTTCGGGAAGCGGCACGGTATATTTCTAAGTCCGCAAATAACCCGTACCGATCGGGAAGCGGCACGGTTCTTCTAAGCCCGCAGGTAACCTGAACCGAGAGTGGCTTCGGCCATGTGCACCGGTTCGGGAAGCGGCACGGTATATTTCTAAGTCCGCAAATAACCCGTACCGATCGGGAAGCGGCACGGTTCTTCTAAGCCCGCAGGTAACCTGAACCGAGAGTGGCTTCGGCCATGTGTACCGGTTCGGGAAGCGGCACGGTATATTTCTAAGTCCGCAAATAACCCGTACCGATCGGGAAGCGGCACGGTTCTTCTAAGCCCGCAGGTAACCTGAACCGAGAGTGGCTTCGGCCATGTGTACCGGTTCGGGAAGCGGCACGGTATATTTCTAAGTCCGCAAATAACCCGTACCGATCGGGAAGCGGCACGGTTCTTCTAAGCCCGCAGGTAACCTGAACCGAGAGTGGCTTCGGCCATGTGTACCGGTTCGGGAAGCGGCACGGTATATTTCTAAGTCCGCAAATAACCCGTACCGATCGGGAAGCGGCACGGTTCTTCTAAGCCCGCAGGTAACCTGAACCGAGAGTGGCTTCGGCCATGTGTACCGGTTCGGGAAGCGGCACGGTATATTTCTAAGTCCGCAAATAACCCGTACCGATCGGGAAGCGGCACGGTTCTTCTAAGCCCGCAGGTAACCTGAACCGAGAGTGGCTTCGGCCATGTGCACCGGTTCGGGAAGCGGCACGGTATATTTCTAAGTCCGCAAATAACCCGTACCGATCGGGAAGCGGCACGGTTCTTCTAAGCCCGCGGGTAACCTGAACCGAGAGTGGCTTCGGCCATGTGTACCGGTTCGGGAAGCGGCACGGTATATTTCTAAGTCCGCAAATAACCCGTACCGATCGGTAAGCGGCACGGTTCTTCTAAGCCCGCAGGTAACCTGAACCGAGAGTGGCTTCGGCCATGTGTACCGGTTCGGGAAGCGGCACGGTATATTTCTAAGTCCGCAAATAACCCGTACCGATCGGGAAGCGGCACGGTTCTTCTAAGCCCGCAGGTAACCTGAACCGAGAGTGGCTTCGGCCATGTGTACCGGTTCGGGAAGCGGCACGGTATATTTCTAAGTCCGCAAATAACCCGTACCGATCGGGAAGCGGCACGGTTCTTCTAAGCCCGCAGGTAACCTGAACCGAGAGTGGCTTCGGCCATGTGTACCGGTTCAGGAAGCGGCACGGTATATTTCTAAGTCCGCAAATAACCCGTACCGATCGGGAAGCGGCACGGTTCTTCTAAGCCCGAAGGTAACCTGAACCGAGAGTGGCTTCGGCCATGTGTACCGGTTCGGGAAGCGGCACGGTATATTTTTAAGTCCGCAAATAACCCGTACCGATCGGGAAGCGGCACGGTTCTTCTAAGCCCGCAGGTAACCTGAACCGAGAGTGGCTTCGGCCATGTGTACCGGTTCGGGAAGCGGCACGGTATATTTCTAAGTCCGCAAATAACCCGTACCGATCGGGAAGCGGCACGGTTCTTCTAAGCCCGCAGGTAACCTGAACCGAGAGTGGCTTCGGCCATGTGTACCGGTTCGGGAAGCGGCACGGTATATTTCTAAGTCCGCAAATAACCCGTACCGATCGGGAAGCGGCACGGTTCTTCTAAGCCCGCAGGTAACCTGAACCGAGAGTGGCTTCGGCCATGTGTACCGGTTCGGGAAGCGGCACGGTATATTTCTAAGTCCGCAAATAACCCGTACCGATCGGGAAGCGGCACGGTTTTTCTAAGCCCGCAGGTAACCTGAACCGAGAGTGGCTTCGGCCATGTGTACCGGTTCAGGAAGCGGCACGGTATATTTCTAAGTCCGCAAATAACCCGTACCGATCGGGAAGCGGCACGGTTCTTCTAAGCCCGCAGGTAACCTGAACCGAGAGTGGCTTCGGCCATGTGTACCGGTTCGGGAAGCGGCACGGTATATTTCTAAGTCCGCAAATAACCCGTACCGATCGGGAAGCGACATTGTGTTCTATGTACACCAAGTCTCGACATAAGACGAAGGTATCTCCGACAAGGTCCCGGCCTTAGACGAAGCTGTTTGCCAACAGCCCTCGGCCGACCTGAAGCGGCTTTTTTATACAAAGCAAAAGTTTTTTCAAACGAAGCATATACCGTATCACTCTTCCGAGGAGGTCTCAGGCTATACTCTTACCATCTCAGAACTGAGGAAGACAAGAGTAGGGGGCTATGTGATGCGGCAGAATCCGATTCGGCCCATTGAAGCAGGCCCAAACCCCATTCAGCCTAACAGTAGCAGTATTAGGCCCTTCGGCGGCCTTCGGCCCGTTAGCGGCCCAGCAGCCCTCGGCCCATAAGCGGCCCCGTCGCTCCCGGCCCAGCAGGCCTCAGCCCGTCAGCGGCCCATCAGCCTACGGCCCGGGAACAGCACGGCGGCCCAGGGCCCAGCAGGCTTCGGCCCGTCAGCGGCCCAACCCCCTTCGGCCCGGTAGCCGAATCCGGCCCACTCCGGTGGCGGATCAGACGCTATGGCAGTTTATCAGTAAGCCTCCTTTTAGTCCTATATCGGCTGCCACCGTTAACCATCCGCTACCCTCCGCTATAAATATCCTGCTATTTGTGGCCAAGGAGGGGGTGGAAAAGCGGATGCCCCCCTAAGCTTCCGAAACCCCTTAAAGGACTGCTGTCCGAATAGGGTTCTAGCTATTTCTTCTTGCTTCCTGAATCGAATCTTCTTCAGAAGCTAACTTGACCGTCGGAGGGGGTTCCCCAGGGCTGACGCCCGGGACTCCTGCTGACTGGTTCTTCTTCTTCTTTCCCTCCTGCAGGGGCTCGGTTCGAATCATCGCCGACCTCCCCGAGTCGGTCTCGGCCGCCGACCTCGGACTCCTCTCCCCGGTCTCGACGCCGAACGTCGGCTGCACCGCGCCAGGAGACTCGGTCTCACGCTGAAGTAGCCTTCGGACTCGCCGTCCGAGGGCAATCCCGTCGGTCGCCCCGCGCCAGGAGACTCGGCCTCGCGCTGAAGGTGCCTTCGGACCCCCTCGTCGGAGAGCGAGCCGTCCCCCCGTCCGATCTCGGACTTTCCGGCTTCTGCTCCGACGCTCGTCTACAGCTCCGCCGACAGGAGCTCCTGCTCGCGCCGCGCCTTCGTCCGACCGAAGGAGCAGCGGCTCACTATCCAAGAGCAGCTCCGGCGGCAGATCGCGCCCCCCGCGGGCGGATCCTCTTCATTCCGAAACAGCCTCGGCTTCGCCCTGTTGTGGATCCCCGTCGGGTCCCCTCGTCACCGCTCTATCCGGACCGGTTCCGGATCCTCCTTGTTTGGGATCCCCGTTTGCGGGATCCGGTCGTGATAGATCCAGTCTACATCAGACGCCTTATTGTTCTTAGAGAAGAAGACCGCAGCGGAATTGTCACAATATATCCTGATAGGTCTGGAGACGAAGTCAATAAATGATAGACCTGTAAACATATTCCGCAACTGGATGGCATGTGCACTAGCCTCAAAACAAGCAATGAACTCAGCTGCCATCGTGGAAGCCACTGTAATACTCTGCTTCTCACTGCACCAAGTGATAGCTCCTCCTGCTAGGAGAAAGATGTATCCTGTAGTGGACTTCCTCGAATCAAGGCAGCCGCCAAAATCAGCATCAGAATAGGCAACGACCTCTAGCTGATCTAACCTTCTATAAGTGAGCATGAAATCTAATGTGCCCTTCAGATACCGCATGACTTTCTTGGCAGCTTTCCAATGATCCATGCCTGGGTTGCTCTGGTACCTGCTGAGCATACCCACGGCAAAAGCTATATCTGGACGTGTACAAGTCTGAAGGTACATCAAGCTCCCAACGGCTGAAGCATATGGGATAGACTCCATCTGCTTCCTTTCCAAGTCGTTCCTGGGACACTGTAATTCACTGAATTTATCACCTTTTACAATGGGTACTTTATCGGGTGCGCAGGACTGCATGTTGAACCTTTCCAAGACCTTTGAGATGTAAGCCTTCTGAGAGAGACCAAGAGTGCCTGAGGGTCTATCTCTAGTGATTTCAATGCCCAAAACATAGTGGGCATCACCCATATCTTTCATCTCAAAGTTCTTAGAAAGAAAAGCTTTGGTTTCGTGCAACAAACCAAGATCACTGCTGGCAAGCAAGATGTCATCCACATACAAAAGCAAGACAATGAAACTACTCCCACTGATCTTTAGGTACAAACATTCATCAATAATGTTTTCCTTAAACCCAAAAGACAGTATGATTTCATTAAACTTTATAAACCATTGGCGGGAGGCTTGCTTAAGTCCGTAAATAGATTTCCTTAATTTGCATACCAAGTGTTCTTTACCTTCAGCACGAAACCCTTGAGGTTGCTCCATGTACACTTCTTTATCTAGGTCCCCATTGAGAAAAGCCGTTTTCACATCCATCTGATGTAACTCAAGGTCAAAATGAGCTACCAAGGCCATGACTATTCTGAATGAGAGTTTCTTGGAAACTGGAGAGAACGTCTCATCATAGTCAATGCCTTCCCTTTGAGTGAAACCCTTAGCTACCAATCTGGCCTTATATCGTTCAACTTTGCCTTTAGCGTCCACCTTAGTTTTGAATATCCATTTACATCCAACAAGTTTGGACCCTTTAGGCAAGTTAACGAGATCCCAGACTTGGTTTTTAGCCATAGAGTCAAGCTCTTCTTTCATGGCTTCAAACCAATAGGCAGATTTTTCACTCTTCATGGCTTGTGAAAACGTCATTGGATCATCAATGTCACCCCTGTCTACACTATCCTCCTGTAGGTATACTATGAACTCATCAGATATGGCAGGTCTCCTGACTCTTTCAGATCGACGCAATGTTGGCCCCTGATCCACCTGAGGAGGTGGTTGGTCAACAACAGCGACATCTTCTGGCTCTGGAGCAACCTGGGGTGGACCAACTGCAACTATTTGCTCCCCTAGGATTTCATTCCGAGGAATGAATATGGGAACAAGGTTGTCAGTTGTTACAGGTATTTCAACCTGATCCTGTAACTCCTCAAAAGAAGTCTCTCGAGAAGATCCACTCCCACTAACTCCGCCATCTTCAAGGAACCTTGCCTTATCTGTTTCTATAATGATGGGAACATGGGATGGGCAATAGAATCTATACCCTTTCGATCTCGCTGGATAACCAATGAAGAATCCACTGGTTGTTCTGAGATCAAAAGCCTTTTCCTGTGGACTGCATGGTCTAGCCTCAGCTGCACACCCCCACGTGCGCATATAGCTCACAGAAGGTTTCCTACCACACCATAACTCATAAGGAGTCTTAGGCGCAGCCTTCGTAGGAACCTTATTCACAATGTGAGCAGCTGTCTTAACGGCTTCGCCCCACAAGGATAAAGGAAGGGTAGAATGACTTAACATTGCCCTGACCATTTCTTTAAGCGTTCGATTCCTTCTTTCTGCAACCCCATTCTGGTATGGGCTGCCAGGAGTAGTGTACTGAGGTACAATACCCTCTTCTTTAAGGAATTTAGCTAATGGACCAGGCCTTTGTCCCATCTCAGTATACCTACCATAGTACTCGCCACCTCTATCAGACCTGACTATCTTGATTACTTTCCCTGATTGTTTCTCTACTTCCTTCTTGAAATCCTTAAAGACATTAAAAACATCTGCCTTTTCAAGAAGTAAATAGAGATACATGAATCTAGAATAGTCATCTATAAAGGTGACAAAGTACCTCTCACCATTCAGACAGGGTGGAAAAGGACCACAGATATCAGTGTGAATTATTTCTAAAATTCTAGAACTCCTTGTGGCATCTTTATTAGGCGTGTGTGTTTGCTTTCCTTTAATGCAATCAACACATGTCTCGAAGTCAGTGAAATCCAGAGTGTGTAACACTCCTTCTCCCACTAACCTTTTGAGCCTCTTAATGGAGATGTGTCCTAATCTCCTATGCCACAACATGGATGAATTTTCATTAACTCTACCACGCTTGTTGCCAATAAGGACCGAAGTATGCAGGGTGTTATGAGATTGTTCAATCGCATTGCTAAGACACAATTTATACAAACCATCAGATATAGAACCAGTACCAATAACAATATAATCCTTTATTAATTCAACTGAAGAGTTTCCAAGTTTGACTTGAAAACCTTTTGAATCAAGTCTTGATACTGAAACCAAATTTCTACTAAAAGATGGTACATAAAAAGTGTCTTCTAAATCTAGAACAAATCCTGATTCCATAACTATCCTATAAATTCCTACGGCCTTAACTTGTGAGCGCGTCTTATTTCCTGAAAAGATGCTCCGCTCACCCTCATTCGGAGGCCTTTGGAAAAGGAATCCCTGCATAGAAGTGGCAACATGCACAGTAGAACCTAAGTCAATCCACCATGTACTCTTTGGAACATTAACTAAATTAGACTCATAGCAAACATAAGATGAGAGATTACCTTTCTTTTCAAACCATGCCTTCCTTTTCAGACAATCTTTCTTAACGTGTCCAGGTAACTTGCAGAAGAAGCACTTGTCATTTTTACCCTTTGACTTGTCCTTCTTCTTGCCCTTCTTCTGGACACCCTTCTTCTTCTTTCCTGGCCCACTTTTCACTTTATGAGAGGTAAACAAAGCAACATTGTTCCTCTCTCCTCTCAACCTCTCTTCCTCCTGGACACACATGGTCATCAATTCATTGACTGACCATTTAGCCTGATGTGTGTTGTAGGAGATCTTAAATGCCTCATATTCGCTAGGCAAAGAGTTGAGAATGAAATAGACTAGGAAAGTGTCTGAAATAGTAACCTCCATGGCATTCAGTTGAGCAGAAATATCTCTCATGATCATTATATGCTCTCGAACACTACCACTAGTGTATTTCATTGAGGACAGTTTAGCCATTAGAGTACTGGCTTTGGCCTTATCAGAACTAATGAACTGTTCCTCAATAGCCTTAAGAAATCCACTAGCAGTAGTCTGATCTGGGATAGATCCCTTAATGTTCTGTCCAACGTGTCCCTGAAGGAACAAAAGGCAGAGACGATTGGACTTTTCCCATTTTTCATAATGAGTCTGCTGTTCCAATGAGCTTTCTGGAGTAAGTGGAGCCGGCATAACCTCACGTAATGCTAAATCTAAGTCCATGCAGCCTAGAGCAAATTGTACCCTTTGTTTCCACTCAGTGAAATTAGTGCCATTCAGGTACGGCACACTAACATTAAATGGTGCAAACAAAGGAGAAGCAGCTGAAATAAACAAACACATGCTCACATATAAGGCAATGGAACTAAAATATTGCAAGTAATGAGGCAAACAAATATGCAAAGTAATTCAACAACATAAAGAGAACTACTTTATCAAGTCGTCCGATAACTTCATGGACGAACCCCCCGAATTAACTTAAGTGATAAAACTAAAACTTATAAACATTTTGATTTCTAACTGATTAGTTTGACCACCAAAGTGGCACTAATCACGAGGATTGATAAAATCTTACCATATTAAGTTTTAAATAGCATTATTGATGAGCATTTAGATATTTGTTATCATTTTAATTGGGGGAGGATGTTGCTCTGATACCACTTGTTGGGGATTTTCGGAATACCTGGAGCGGAAGCCATCCCTAACGCAGAGGAAGACGATGCCGGAGTCGATCCCCACGCGCAGCGGACCTCGAACAAGAACGCACGAACTCCGGACAGGAAGACGGTGTAAACCCACGCACGGTCTCCACTGGTTTCCTCTCTCTATTCGTCTTAATGCGTATGACCTAATGGGGAGTCACAGGCTTCTTTTATAGAGAGGAGGGACCAGTCCCGTTCTTACTTCTAACAGGATCCTACCCATTACAGGATCCTTATTGGGCGCCTAATGGGTTAAGCCCAATCATATTCCATTAATTGGATGCCTAATGGTGTGCAAGTGTGCAGCCCAGTAAACACAAGTGGACCACTAATTGGATTAAAACCCACCCAACACAAACAGCAACAGAAAAATCCATTATTTGAAAAAAAAAAGAAATTGCTTTCTCCTAGAATATTGCAAGTGGGGCATCAGCAGTCGACCTGCACCATCCCCCATTCTTCTTTACCCTTTAGTTTTCTTTTCTGTCAACTTTGCTCTGTCATCAACATATCCTGCTCATTTTATACTAGCCACATTAAACAACGACCGGTTGGGGGTTTACTTGGAGGGCAGCGGCGCCGCCGCCGTAGGCCTCGTACTGGACGGCGTGCATGAGCTTCCCTGCGGCGGCCATGGCGGAGAAGGCGGGGTTCTCGAGGAGCGCGGCGGAGCAAGCGAGCAACCGCGGCCGGGGAACGATGAGGGCGGTGGTTCGGGGACGGTGAGAGGACACGCCTCTTGTGCGTTTCAGGGGTGCCTCCGGGAAGAACCACGATCCTCTAAGTGCAGGGGTGGACGGGATTAGGTATGTGCAGTGAGAGAAGTTTTTCAAAATGACCCTTTATATAAATCTTTTTCCACTCTTAATGAAGGACTTGCATGAAAAATTCTTACTTTCTCCGTATACTTACCCAATTTCATCCTCGCTTGCAGGAACCGCATTCTTTTGGGAATGACGGTTCTTGGGGTTTTATTATTGGGTTTTTGTATATATACCCCTAAAAAACACCGTAATTGTATGTATACTTTTAATTCTCACATATTATCATTAATATTCCTGTAATCTTCAAAATATTTTATTTATGCCCCTCTCGTCAGGTCAAAAATATTGCATAAATCATGACATCGTTGGATGTATCGAAGATACAAAATGCAAGATTTTAATATATTCAAAGGTATATATGTAAAGTATTAGTGAATTTAAAAATATTTATGCCAAACAATTAGATTGAGGGATATAAAATGCAACATTTTGAAGATTGCAAGAATATTGATGATAATATATGACAATTGGAGGTATACATGCAAATACATTATTTTTGAGGGATATATATATAAAAAATCTTTTATTGTTTTATAATTTATACGTACTCATCTCATTTTGGTTTTGTGTTGAAATATTAAAAAAACCTATAAACATATAGAGGATCTCAATTCAATTTTTTACCTAAATGCATGTGTGTTGCCGGTGCCACCATTCCTATGTGAGAGTCATGAATATGTTTAATAATATATATGCATACATGTAAATATTTAAAATATAATTTTTTTATTGATGTAGAGGAAGAGAGAGTGGACGTTCAAGAGAGAGAGAGAGAGAAACTGCTGCATTAAGGAAAATAAGAGAGAAGAAAAAGGCAGGTGAGTAGAAGATGAAAGATCTAAGATGTGAAAGAACGAGAATTAGAATGGGAGCGAGCCGGACAGTGAGCATGTGAGAATAGGAGAGAAGAGGTTGACCCTTGATCCCATCTTATAATTTAACATTTTATAATAAAATAAAAATTAAGAATGGGACATATTTTTGTGATATAAGTACATAGAAATTAAAAATGGGACATATTTTTGAATCACAAACATCTATGTGATATGAAAGGTGACCACGAGTGCATTGTGGTTGTGGTGGTCCCAACGAGCCCTGCGCGTCAGTATGGCTGCAAACAAACAAATTAACGTCTATCGCGGAGCAGATGTTCTCGAAGTGTGTCTTAAATTCTTTTTTCCCCCAAATTAATGCCAAGGAGTTGGTTTCTTCGCCTTCACTGTCTCTTGTGTGAAGCTTCAGTTTTAGTTGAACTCAAGGAAAATGCTGTAGCTCTTGTGAAAACATGATAACCAATTTCAATACATGGAGTGAGTGAAGAGTCTGCATTATATATTGTGAACCAAAAGCCTAAGTGAAAAGGAGTGAATTTGTGCCAAGAACTGAGAATAATTGAATGTAGAAAGTGAACAAGGCTCATCGTATCTATACTATATATAAAAAACAAAGTTTTCTGATACCACGTGTTAATATCAAAGAACTTTGTTTTCCGTTTAAATTTTTTTTCCCTCTCTGTCCATTCCTTATTAATATCTTTGTCTCTTATTAATTCTCTCTCGTTAATTTTCTCTCTCCCTACTCTCTCTCTCATTAATTCTCTTTATCTCACATTTCTCTTTTATTGATTCTCTCTCCACTCTCTCTCTCATTCTCTTTCTCTCTGACGATTCCTCTCCCTCCCTCTCTCTCTCATTAACTCTCTCTCTCTCTCTCGATCCTTTCTTTGTAACAAAAATTTCTTATATGTATATAATAATAATAATAATAACTTTTTATATACTATATTTATAATCAATCTCTCTTTTATATTATTATTATATCATCATCATCATCATTATCATCTCTCTTTCTCCTCTTCAATATTTTTATCTCTCCCTATTAATATTTCTATCCCCTATTATTACTATTGTTGTTGTTGTTGTTATTGTAATCTCTTGGGATAATAATAACTAATTTTAATATTATTATTATTGTTGTTGAGATAGTCTGATGGGAAAATAATAACTATTTTTAATATTATTATTATATTAAAAAATATCAAAATAGTAGTCTCATGGAATAATAATAACTAATTTTGATATTATTATTATTTTTAAAATTAAAATTATTATTATTATCCTCTTTTACTTTTTTCTCTCTCTCTATTAATATTTCTATCTCCTATTTTTTATGTCTCCTATTATTACTATCACTATTGTTGTTGTTGTTTCAATCTCTTAGGATAATAATAATTAAATTTAATAAAAATAATAATTATTATTATTATTGGATAGTCTCATGGGATAATAATAACTAATTTCAATATTATTATTATTATTATTAATAAAATCAATATTGAAATAGTAGTCTCATGGGATAATAATAATTAATTTTAAAATTATTGTTATTGTTATTATTATTATTATTATTATTATTATTATTATTATTTTTGTTATTATTGTTGCAATCTTTTGGGATAATAATAATTAATTTTGGTAGTGTTATTATTATTATTATTATTATTATTAAGAAAATGTCATGAGATAATAATAACTAATTTTTATTTTATTATTATTTTAAAAAATATTATCATTATTATTATTAATGAGACTAGTCTCTGTCTCACTTTTCTCACTCATATTATTATTGTTATTGTTGTTGTTGTTAATATTGGGATAGTCTATTTTAGATAATAATAATAAATTTTAATATTTATTATCATTATTGAGATAGTCTCATAAGATAATAATAATTAATTTCGTTATTAATGAGACCAGTCTCTCTCTCATTCTTCTCTCAATCCATATTTCAACACAACATTTATTGAGATAATCTCATGAGATAATAATAATAACCTTTAGTACACTTTTTAGTTTTCTCTCTCAATCTATATTTCTATTAGATACAATGGTTTTGAACTTTTAATATTTACCAAACAACTAACTTAATATTCACAGAAAAAAATATTAGTATTTCTGAACGTATATTCTTCTGTAATTATTTTATTTATTCATTCACAAAGAATAAAAACTTAACTTTACTTGTACTAATTTTAATTATTTTATTCAAATATGTTAGTTCGCAGCGCATCGCACGGGATTGCAACTAGTAAAGTGCCTATAAAGTACTGTCTTAACTATTCAATAAACAAATACAAGCATTAATGCTATTAAAGAGTTCTATGTCATGTAATAAAACTATGACACTAGAAGAAAAGCATTCGGTTATACTGCAAATCACATGGTATTTTGTCACATTTAAAAGATTAAATTTTTCATCCATAGGTGGAAAGTGCTACCAGTTCATGTGTAAGAAGATTTACTCTAGGAGGAAATAAATCGATATGCCACTTGGAAGTGCAAAAGATTTAAAATCAGCATCTCATGTGAGAACATATATTTTTTATATTCAATCCACTACAACCAACTTCTCTTATCAATGATTTACTAACAAAAATGCTCATTCTACCATACCAGGACAAAATATGAAGCTCCTTCAAACACTAACCAATATCAAACAATAATTGACAGATACGCTCAAGAACGACCAGGTCCCAGACTCCCACATCCAGTGCAATGGTGTAGCTGCACTTACGTTTAACGCTATGTTGAAGATAAACGCCATTTATTCACTACAATTTTTGGTTTCTGTTCATTTGCACCCATCCTTGTATTTCTTTCTCCTCCAACACCCAATATCTCGCCTTCACCAATCCAGAAGTCCTCAATATTGGTACGATGGTATCAATTTTCTTCCATGAGAATATCAGACACATCAAAAAGACCGATGAGAAGATGGGGCTCTGCAACTTATTGACTGGTTTTGGTTTACGATGATTTTAGCCTAAAAATTGAAATCAGTTAAAAGAAGTATTTTTTGGGTCAACCGATTTTGAAATACATTCTTTGTGGAATCTAATGTAAGACTAAAGTCACTAGCAACTCTAGCTGATTTGAGGGACTCATACTCCTCTTGGGTGCTTACACCACCCACCCATCCGTAACAATACATCTCCCTTACAAGGCCGACACCCTTGTCGGCTAGTTGCACTACAAGGAAAATAGGATTTGTCAGTGGCTAAGAGCCGCCGACAAATCTCAAACAGTCGCTGACAAAACTTTATGTCAACAGTTAGATGGCCGTTAACAAAGCCGTAGACAAAAGTTCTGTTGACATATATTTGTCAACGGCTATAAGAAGTTGCTGACATATAATATTTATGTCTACGGATAGAAGCTGCTGACAAAAAACACATATGTCAACGGTTTCTGGCAGTCGTTGACAAAAAGACTATTTGTCAACGGCTGCAAACTCACTGACAAATACTTTTGTCCACGGCTGCCTAGCCGCTAACAAAAGGTTTTGTCAGCAACTTGAATCGCTGACAAATATTGTATGTCGATGGCTGCATAGCTGCTGACAAAAGATTTTGTCTAGGGCTTACTAGTCGCTGACAAAGGTTTTGTTAGCAACTAAGACCGCTGACAAATATACTATATATGTTCACAGTTTATAGCCGTGGACATATGTGCACAAGAATTTTTGTCAGCGGCCAAATGGTTACTAACAAAAAAAAAAAATTAAAAATTAAAATAATATATAAAAATTTGTAGATACACGTACTTGTATATAAACATCCATACAAACATACACAAATAAACACATCCACACATACAAATAAACACATTCACACTTTCAAATAAACACATTCACGAAACCGTAAAAAAAGTACATCTACATATATAAATAAGCATTCACATAAAATTAATAAACATATTCAGAAAAAATTCACATTATACATCCACAAATAAATGTATCAATTATCCTCGGCTCACTCTTCATCATCACCATCAAAATTATCTCCTTCATCATTTGATTCACCTTAGGCGTCGTCCTCATTCACAGCAACTATCTGAGGCTGAGTAGGACTCTGTATTGCCTGAAATCGGCTCATAAATGCGCTCATGTCTGCCATTTGTTTGTGCATCCACTCCATCTCCTCCCCTTATGCTTTGATTTTTTCTTTCATGGTCTGCATCTCTATAGTTTGCTCCTCAAATTTTTGTTGATAGGAAGAGCTCGACCCTTATTCCGGTCCATACCATGTACGTAACGTCTCTCGACTTCCCGCACAACGAACACAGCCAGATCGGCCTTTTCTCATAACCGAAATGAATGCATCCTCAGCAGAAATGGGAGTACTCCCAACATCACTCTCCAAAGAAGAAGTGGTTAATTGAGTCATCCTCTCCTAAAAAATAAAGAAATAAAGCTCTTATTAGTGATACAAATTAAATTTAATAAGAATTATTAAAAATAATAATTCAAATGATAGAAAGGCTTACATATCGACTCCTACTCTCCTCATCTACCGATTGCTCACTACTATCTGGAAGATTCTTACATCTACCCATCTTGAACATCTCAAGACGCTCAGGATCACGTTAATGAATACGATGCTGTTCAAATTATGTTAAAAAAAAAGTAATAAAAACTTAATAATATAGAAAGACTAATAATAAAATAAAAATCTTATGAAGTCATCCTTCAATTGGTAATGACTCGTCCGGCCCCACCTATATGGTATAAACTGATAGGAGCGATTTTTCTTATTACGATCAGCAATTTTCTATAGAAAAAAAAATATTACTTGTCAAATTTGTATCGAACAAATCAACATAAATTATCAAAGTTCATTATTATTTTACCTACTCATCTGACATGTTTCATTTCTCGCATATCGTCTGCCAATCAGACGAATCAACACCCGCCGGCACGGAAGCAATTGCATCTGCTAAAGTCTTTCCCGTATAAAACTGTGAAATGATTTCAGTTTGACTTTATTATACATGAACATAAAAAAAAATAATACAAAAATATATTATAAATGAACATAAGAAAATTTTCATTTACTCTTTTCTTCAAAATACCGTGCTAACTGCGATGCATTGAGGTCATGTGCATAAGCATCTCCCTATCTGTCTCGGGAGTTCGGTCCTACTGATACATCAACTGCATATTATCGTTAACTTAATTAGTCATACAAAATTGAAAAATATATAATTAACTTTAAATATTTTTACCTCGAGATCTTTAAACATTGCAGCCTGTTTCGCTACAGAAAGAGTAACAAAAAGTTTATGTCATATCTTGCAATGAAGGTTTGCCACAATGCCCATGCGGAATACAAAATTGCTTCCCTTCTCGCCAACACTGTAACCGCTGATCACCCGCACGTTCCATCATTGACCTTGCTCCAATCTCCTATCAGTGACACCTCTGGTTGGGTCCCGACGGCCATGTCCCCGACCCCAAGGATGCGTAGAAGATGGACATGTTTAAACATACATGATAAAGACATTTATGTTAAATTATAAGCATAAAAATATCAACTTAATGAACGACTAAAATTAAAATTCATACATATTGCAGATGAAGATATGGATACAGATGTAGATGTCTGAGCCGTAGCGGCTTGAGAGGTAACAGGTTGAGAAGCAAAGGTCTGACATGTGGAAAGGGCCTGAGAGATGGGAAGCTCAGGAATAAGTTGCTAAGAGACAATGGCCTGAGAGGTCGAACGCTCAGAGATAGATTGCTGAGAGGCATTTCGCTTCTTGCGGAGTGTGAAACCACTACCTGAGCCACGAGAAGCACTACTTGAAGCTATCTGTTCAAATCCTACCATATCAGATTAAAGTTATAAGTAAAAATAGATAAAAAATAAACGTCATTGAAAGTTACCATCACCTAAACCTCTAAGTATTCGTCTACTCTTATGCTAATTCCTTCACTAATATCCACATCAATGGTTTCTCCCTTAATAGGAATATCAATTAAGTTTTCTTAATAAACTTCCTCAACATATAATGCATCATCTTCAGCTGCTTCACCCTACATGTTATAATATTCTCGCGGTTGTGCTCTAACATGAACGATTCACCCTACTGTTATATTATCATTTACATAGAACACATGTTCTACTTGATTTGCAAGAGCAAATGGCTCATTTGCGTTGAGTTTAAAATGCGTGTTCAGACTGACAATTCCATACTTATCGATCTTAAATCCCCTGTCTTTTTTATAAACATCCCACCAATCACACTTAAATAGTACAATATGACTTTCATGATCAAAAGATATTTCGAGGACATCAATCAGATGTCCATAATATCCATCACATCTAGATTCAAGTTCCGCATTCATAATAATTCCAGACAATTGAGTCAATTTAGTATCATCAACGTCTTTGATACGAAATTTAAAACCATTTACTATGTAACCCGAATGTGAATATGCAAGTCTTGAAGGTCTCTGTGACAAAACTTCGATCTCATGAGTACAACGAAGATCATTTGCTTCTTTCAATTCTTCAACATAACTCTGAAACTATTTCAGAAAGTCTTTCTCCACCACATTTGAGGTTTGCACTTGTTGTTTGTGTTCAGAAAAAAATTGATCTATTTGTTCAATCTGTTTCAAAATGAATATATGGGCCAAATCTCTTTTTTCTTTAGATAGTAAACGAGATTCCACTTTTCCTTTGAGAAAACGTCCAGAAGATTTGAAAATCGAACAACTTTCATCACCAGTCTCATTAACAATTCCATCATAATTTCTTTCTCTCCGATTAAATCGAGTGTCAATGTCATCCATATACATCTAACAAAATGACATCGTTTCTTCAACAAGATAACTTTCTACAATTAAACCTTTTGGATGTGTCTTATTGAGAACATAATTTTTCATTTTTTTTTAAAATCTTTCTACAGGATATTGTTGGGATCGCTGTGTCGGGATCCGATCCTAAAACGCAGCGGAATAAAATTTTCGGGATCGGATCTGTCCCGTTTCGGTCGTTAAAACTAAACCGGTGTAAATCGAATTTACCTTGCGCGGATTCGAATCCGCGTCTGTTTTCCGGTTCCGTCGGAGCGATGCCGCAAGTCGCGCAGATGCCCGACCTCTAGCGGTATCCACGCGGTTCTCCTCGCGATGGATCGTCCTCGCTTCCTCGCTCGCTGCGGTGCTCGAAGATCCCGTCTGACTGCGTGTAATCCGCCGCGACATGCGGATTCAGAATCCCCGTCGAACGGGAGGTGGAGCAGTTGGGAACCGCACGCCCAGAGGAGAGAGAAAGTGGGGAAGAACGAATGACGGCTAGGTCAGGGTTGTTGGCCCTGGACGTAGAATCCGTTCTTTTATAAGAAGTCAGTTTGCGGTTTTTCACAAAAATCCAGACTTATCCGAAATCCTGTCGGATTATCCATCGACTTGAAAACCATTTGCGTGTGACCCTCTAGGCCCAAATACCAGTCCAGTTAATAGCCCATTAAGTCTAGTAACCCTTTACTGACCCACTGAATTAATTAATATCCTTATATTCAATTAATCAGGCGAATTTAATGTCCCACAATAAATTCGGACGGACTGCCGATCACGTTGGATGCCAAGCAATATCGCGTGATCCTGGATGGCACTGGGGTTATCGCAACCCTCTATTGGAACCTTTCTGTCATCGGTTAGCGCGCGGATATAATCCTTCATCCGTACAATGTTCCCGAATCGACCTAGGACATGGTTTACTGTTAAACCCTATTTGGTCGATTCACTTGAATCAGATGCCGCTAATCTGAATCCGATAACTCCTTATCGATTACAGAGTCCGTCCTAGCCAGGGACTTTAAGCGCATCATTCCCGGAACATTCTCTCTCAAACAACCAAGAGCGGATGATCCCGTATTGAACACACAATTACCTTCGAGGGCATTTCCCTGAACCCGATCGCTTGACTTATTGATATCCCATGGTTAGGGATTCGTTCGTCAAGGTCAAAGCTCAAAAACCTACCAACAAGGTATCCTTGGAGTCTCAGGTCCAAGGATCATCCACGCAACCGTGACAATTGAATCGAGCTGGTTAACAGTGAGGTGATTACCATCCAGCGATTCATAGTCGGATCAGTTCAGTGAACTCATTCACTAATGAGCACCTATAGGTTCAGCATAGTGTCTCCACACAAGTGACTTATGAGATCAGTCACCCTCATCATATGAGCTGAAGTAACCTATACTAGTCTATCCGGATGTTTGATGTCCTATCTCAAACATCTTATGACTAGGAACAATTAAGAACATGTGTTTATAAGTCTTCGGTCCCGTAATTATGATCTCATCATAATCCAAAGACTATTGCACATGTTCATGGACTTCATCGTGATACGATAAACACAGATCGAAATAATTACACACAATGAATTATTGCCATTTATTAATAATTTGAATATGTACACAGTATCGGATTGGCTTTGAGACCATCTAATACTAGCAATCTCCCACTTGGACTAAAGCCAATCACTTTTATACAGAATACCCATATTCTCTAAGTGACGCTCAAAAAAATTTTGAGACAATGGCTTTGTAAGTGGATCTGCTATGTTGTCGGCTGAGGAAACTCTTTCCACCACAACATCTCCTCGAGGTATAATCTCTCTGATCAGATGAAAGCGCCGCAGAATGTGCTTCGACTTCTGATGAGACCTCGGCTCTTTCGCTTGAGCAATTGCCCCATTGTTGTCACACAGCAGTGGGACGGGACCAGATATGCTTTCCACCACACCAAGATCGTCGATGAATTTCTTCATCCATACAGCTTCCTTGGCGGCTTCAGCAGCAGCAATATACTCGGCTTCCGTTGTCGAATCAGCAGTGGTTTCCTGCTTGGAACTTTTCCAGCTCACTGCTCCCCCGTTGAGTGTGAAAATAAAACCTGATGTTGACTTGCTGTCATCAGGATCAGACTAGAAACTCGAGTCAGTGTATCCTTGCAGCTTTAAGTCTCCTCCTCCATAGACTAGAAATAGATCCTTAGTCCTTCTCAAGTACTTAAGGATGCATTTCACAGCTTTCCAGTGTTCATCACCTGGATCTGCCTGATGTCTGCTCGTAACACTTAGAGCATATGCTACATCAGGTTTGGTACATAGCATGGCATACATGATGGACCCTATGGCAGAAGCATAGGGGACTTTATCCATCACTGCCCTCTCTTCAGCTGTCTTGGGAGACTGACCTTTAGAGAGTGAAATTCTATGTCTCATCGGTATGAGACCTCTCTTGGAATTTTCCATGCCAAACCTTTTGACAATGGTTTCTATGTACATGGATTGGGTTAAAGCCAGCATCTTCTTTGATCTATCTCTATAGATCCGTATTCCCAATACGTAAGATGCTTCTCCCAAATCCTTCATGGAGAAGTTTTTTGACAGCCATATCTTTACTGATGACATCATTCCCAATGAGTAGGATGTCGTCAACGTAAAGAACCAGAAATGTGATTGCGCTCCCACTGTTTTTCTTGTATACACAGGGCTCATCTTCATTCTTAATGAAGCCATAAGATTTGATCGCCTCATCAAATCTTATGTTCCAGCTTCGGGATGCTTGCTTCAGTCCATAAATGGACTTCTGCAACTTGCATACCATGTCTGGAGATTTTTTGGATGTAAATCATTCTGGTTGTATCATATACACCTCCTCCTCAAGGTTTCCATTGAGGAAGGCAGTTTTCACATCCATCTGCCAGATTTCATAATCATGGTAGGCAGCAATGGCGAGAAGAATTCTGATGGACTTAATCATAGCAACGGGCGAAAAGGTTTCGTCATAGTCAACACCTTGTCTTTGACGATAGCCTTTTGCCACTAATCTTGCCTTATAAGTCTCAATACGTCCATCTGCACCGATCTTTCTTTTAAAGATCCATTTGCAGCCGATAGGTACTATACCATCGGGTAAATCCACCAAGTTCCAAACTTGGTTGATGTACATGGACTGTATTTCAGAATTCATGGCTTCCCGCCATTTCCCGGCCTCTGGACTTTCAATGGCCTCCTGATAAGTCTTAGGATCATCATCCTCATTATAGAGTATCCTAGAACCATCCAAATTAATATGTCCCACATATCTTTCTGGTGGTTTAGGTATTCTTTCAGACCTACGAGGTTCCTGTGTATCACTTTGAACAGGTTCAGAAACTGACGGTTCATCTGATGTACCATTGCCAGTTTGTGGGTCTGGAACTTCTTCCAGAATTACTTTACTCTCACTGTCCTTCTGGAGAATATAATCTTCTTCCAGAAAGACAGCTCTCCTGGCCACAAACACCTTTTGTTCGCCAGGATGATAGAAGTAATATCCATAAGTTTCCTTTGGATATCCCACAAATCTGTATTTGTCAGTTCTGGATTCCAGCTTATCTGCGTCATGTCTTTTAACATGAGCAGGACATCCCCAGACTTTAACATGTTTAAGGTCTGGTTTCCTTCCATTCCATATCTCATATGGAGTGGTCTCAACAGATTTGCTGGGTACCTTGTTCATGATATACATAGCCGAGCTAAGTGCATATCCCCATAAGGACACTGGTAATTTGGACATGCTCATCATGGATCGCACCATTTCCATTAATGTGCGATTTCTCCTTTCTGATACACCATTCATCTGAGGTGTATAAGGAGGTGTAAGCTGAGAAAGGATACCATTATCCTTTAAGTATTTAATGAACTCAGTACTCAAGTATTCACCACCCCGATCAGATCGGATGGTTTTTATACTTTTTCCTGTTTGTTTTTCTACTTCATTCTTAAATTCTCTGAATTTCTCAAAGGTTTCAGATTTATACTTCAATAAGTATACATGTCCAAACCTTGAGTAATCATCAGTGAATGTAATGAAGTATGAGAAACCACTAATGGCTTGGGTTGACATAGGACCACATACATTTGACTGTATGAGTTCTAATATGCCTGTGGCTTGTTCTCCAGTTCCACTAAATGGAGACTTAGCCATTTTACCCATTAAACATGACTCACAGGTTACATATGATTCATAATCAAATGGATCCAAATATCCATCTTTATGCAACCTTTGGAGTCTGTTTTCACCAATGTGTCATAGCCTACAATGCCACAAGTAGGCTTTGTTCATTTCATACTTACTTCTCTTAATCGAAGAACCGATATGTAAATTATCATGAGACACATTCAATAGATACAATCCATTGGACAAAATAGCATAAGCTATTAATTTATTTCTGAAATAAATTGAACAACTATTGTTCCCAAAATTTAAATTGTATCAAATTCTATCCAAACATGAAATAGAAATGATGTTCCTTATTATGCTAGGTACATAATAACATTCATCTAATATAAATGTGTCTCCGGATGGTAGCTTGAGCTTCACTGTCCCCACAGCGATCGCCGCAACTCTTGTGCCGTTACTTAGTCTCAGCTCCACCTCGCCGGTCCTCAGCTTACGCCTTCTTGTCAGTGTCTGCACAGAATTGCAGATATGAGATACACATCCAGTATCTAATACCCATGATGTACAATCTCTTATTGACAAGTTTATATCTATCATATAGATACCTGAAGCGTCCTGCTGCTTCACAGTTCCTTGAGCCTTGTCCTTAAGGTATTCCTTGCAATTCCTCTTCCAATGCCCCTTTTGGTGACAGTAGAAGCAATCACCTTTCTCAGCACTTTTACCCTTGTCTTTCTTGACAACCTTTGCCTTTCTCTGAACCTTGTTCTTATTCTTTCGAAAAGCTTGGACTGCAAGTCTTTTCCTGTTGGTCTTACCAACCATTAGGACTTGGGGTTTATCCTTCACAAGGTTCCCCTCAGCAGTCTTTAACATGTTCAGCAGTTCAGCTAAGGTGGCCTGGATCTTGTTCATGTTGAAATTGACAATGAACTGAGCATATGAAGGTGGAAGTGAAGACAACACAAGGTCTGTGTGCATCTCCTTGGGAAGTGTAATCCCAAGAGCATCCAGCCTCTCCACCCATTCAATCATCTTCAGCACGTGATTCTGTACTGAAGTTCCCTCTGCCATCTGAGCCTTGAACAGATTCTTCGATATCTCATATCGTTCGATTCTGCTCTGCTCACCAAAGAGCTCCTTCAAATGGAGCATGATGGATCGAGCATCTATCTCTTCATGTTGCCTCTGCAACTCATTGCTCATAGAGGCTAACATATAGCATTGGGCCATGGTGGAATCCTCCTTCCATTTTTCATACGCTATCATTTCCTCCTCTGGAGCATCTAATGCTGGTTCAACAGGAGGTTCAGCATCCAAGACGTAGGCAATCTGCTCAGACCTGAGGACTATCTTCAGGTTTCTGAGCCAGTCTGAGTAATTGGTGCCTGTCAAACGGTTGGCATCAAGTATGCCTCGCAACGGGTTATGGTGCGACATTCTCGCCTACAGGAGATAATTAATTGATAATTAGCAGATATTCAGATTATCTAAAACAAGATATGGTCTTTTATTATCTAGTTTTACTCCCACTAATTTTCGACGAACTGTATAACCTTCAGATATACAGAAAGGGAGACGCCGACTGTCTCCTAGTGGGGATCAGAATCTCCAAGCATCACAGTATGACCTCGGGTAAACACATAGTATCACACTGCTATCTCAGAGCAATCATCTCATGATAATTGCAACTCCTTGCAATATCCGATCGTACTTCGGCTCCCAAGTTTAATGGTCCCGGGTAAACACAGTAGACCATTATCCCCGGTCTAAGCTTTACCATCAATACGTGACAGAGTAAAGTAGAAATATAGTTCCCGGGTAAACACGTGGATGACTATATCGTTCCTCTACTCTTATCCAAAGGCATCTAATGCCATGATCAACAGTCCTCTCATCAGTTAATGACAGACCTCGGGTAAACACATAGTATCTGCCACCACTAAATTAAGTTCTATTAATCATATCGATGGAGAGCCACGCGGTACATTCTCAATGACTCGCGTTACGGCTTAGAGTTTGTAACGAAGGTTTTACTTATTTAATTTGGTCTCATCCTAGGTGATAGTATTAAATATATCGAATTTATTTATTAATACTAATAACCTAGCATATATAAAGCACATGCATCACATACATGTCATTAGTGTGGTCATGGACGGCACTGTGGTTTGACTTGAGCCAGACAGTCAAACGCACACATTCACACAATATAACAACTTATATCATGAGTCTGCAAACCCATGAATGCAATGAACTCCTTCATTTTCATCTGGTCAGCAGTTGTGGATCATCCTCGTTCCGCGCGCATCCGCCTCGATCAAATTACATCGTAATTCCCAATTACATGATAATTCAAAAGAGGAAGCCTTATGGCGATTACATCGAGGTGGAAGATAGAAGTACAATGGAATATGAGAGGGAGAGGTTTGCAGACCTCTATTTATTAATACACAATAAACCACACAATCACATTCCACATCCACAATTAATGTTCGTCCATGACCACCATGTGTTTTATTAAACAAACCACACATGAATAGCGCATCAAATGGCTAAATTAAAATTTTCGAAAATAATATTAATTTTGGTTTCATAAAACCAGGGACCAAACAAAATTTTGGACAATTTAAAATTTTCGAAAACTTTAGTATTTATTTTAAGCATGCTAATTTAAATCCAATTTAAACAAGCAAATCAATAACACATCAAATATGCATTAAAATCTAAAATTAATGGCTTCAGAAATATTCCATACTCAATTTAAACAATTCAAATATTTATGGGGTTAATCTAACAATTAGATTGCATAAGGTTTAATTTAACATTTAGAATTAATTCAATTAACAACCTTTTGTTAATTAATTAACATAATAAACCTTAATAAGGGCCCAATCAAAAATTAAATTTAATAAAAACAGTAAAATCATATTTTACAGATAATTATTAAATCAATTTTATATTTAAGATTTTAAAAACAAAAAAATTTTAATCAACTGGGCCCCCTTAAATGGGCTCAGCCCTGCTGACCCCTTGGCTCGAGCCAGGGCCAAGCCAGGGCTCAGCCAGGGGCCCAGACCCAGGCCCGCAGGCCTGGTCCGGCCCCTGGCCGGCCCTGGCTGGGACCCCTGGCCCGGGCCAGGGTCCAGCCGGCCCGACCCGGTCGGCGGCTAGGGAAACCCTAGCCGCCTGGCCGGGTAGCCCGAGGGTTCCCTGCTGCGCAGGGAACCCGACGGCGCCGTGCCTTTTGGGCTTCCTCTCCGGCGCCGGTCCCGGCGGCGACCGGGGACCGGACCTCGTCGCCGGCGAAGCCCGTACCACCGGCGAGCTCCGGCGACCGGTGGTGGCCACGGAGGTGCCCCGGAAAGGGGTTTATTCGCCCCCCTTTTTCCTCCAAAAAAATCTGTTTTTGCAGGTTTCTCAAACCCGTGGGGAGGAAGAAGAAGGTCCATGGCCGCTGTTTCACGGCTTCCCATGCCACCAACAACTCGACCAGGGTCGTTGGGCATGATTTACAGCGATTAGAACCCCTTAAAATCCATCTCTATGGATCCGTCCACATCAAAAACACCCCGTTCTTCGTCCCACGAAGAACATGACGAAAAACCCCCAAAAATAATTTTTTCTTCAGATTTAAATCACGTTCTCATCGCAGTAATCATCTAATGATTATAAATCTTTCAAGAACATTAATCTAAGCATGGAATAAATTCAAAAACCATAAATTTTAGAGACCGAAACGGCGAAAACACAGTGGAACCTGGCTCTGATACCACTATTGGGATCGCTGTGTCGGGATCCGATCCTAAAACGCAGCAGAATAAAATTTTCGGGATCGGATCTGTCCCGTTTCGGTCGTTAAAACTAAACCGGTGTAAATCGAATTTACCTTGCGCGGATTCGAATCCGCGTCCGTTTTCCGGTTCCGTCGGAGCGATGCCGCAAGTCGCGCAGATGCCCGACCTCTAGCGGTATCCACGCGGTTCTCCTCGCGATGGATCGTCCTTGGTTCCTCGCTCGCTGCGGTGCTCGAAGATCCCGTCTGACTGCGCGTAATCCGCCGCGACATGCGGATTCAGAATCCCCGTCGAACGGGAGGTGGAGCAGTTGGGAACCGCACGCCCAGAGGAGAGAGAAAGTGGGGAAGAACGAATGACGGCTAGGTCAGGATTGCTGGCCCCGGACGTAGAATCCGTTCTTTTATAAGAAGTCAGTTTGCGGTTTTTCACAAAAACCCAGACTTATCCGAAATCCTGTCTGATTATCCATCGACTTGAAAACCATTTGCGTGTGACCCTCTACGCCCAAATACCAGTCCAGTTAATAGCCCATTAAGTCCAGTAACCCTTTACTGACCCACTGAATTAATTAATATCCTTATATTCAATTAATCAGCCGAATTTAATGTCCCACAATAAATTCGGACGGACTGCCGATCACGTTGGATGCCAAGCAACATCACGTGATCCTGGATGGCACTGGGGTTATCGCAACCCTCTATTGGAACCTTTCTGTCATCGGTTAGCGCGCGGATATAATCCTTCATCCGTATAATGTTCCCGAATCGACCTAGGGCATGGTTTACTGTTAAACCCTATTTGGTCGATTCACTTGAATCAGATGCCGCTAATCTGAATCCGATAACTCCTTATCGATTACAGAGTCCGTCCTGGCCAGGGACTTTAAGCGCATCATTCCCGGAACATTCTCTCTCAAACAACTAAGAGCGGATGATCCCGTATTGAACACGCATTTACCTTCGAGGGCATTTCCCTGAACCCGATCGCTTGACTTATTGATATCCCATAGTTAGGGATTCGTTCGTTAAGGTCAAAGCTCAGAAACCTACCAACAAGGTATCCTTGGAGTCTCAGGTCCAAGGATCATCCACGCAACCGTGACAATTGAATCGAGCTGGTTAACAGTGAGGTGATTACCATCCAGCGATTCATAGTCGGATCAGTTCAGTGAACTCATTCACCAATGAGCACCTATAGGTTCAGCATAGTGTCTCCACACAAGTGACTTATGAGATCAGTCACCCTCATCATATGAGCTGAAGTAACCTATACTAGTCTATCCGGATATTCGATGTCCTATCTCAAACATCCTATGACTAGGAACAATTAAGAACATGTGTTTATAAGTCTTCGGTCCCGTAATTATGATCTCATCATAATCCAAAGACTATTGCACATGTTCATGGACTTCATCGTGATACGATAAACACAGATCGAAATAATTACACACAATGAATTATTGCCATTTATTAATAATCTGAATATGTACACAGTATCGGATTGGCTTTGAGACCATCTAATACTAACAGATATATCCACCGATACTGAACATGACCAACAATTCCTACTTCATATGCCAAATGGATTATCAGATGAATCATTCCATCAAAAAAAGACAGTAGAAAAATATGTTCCAGCTTACATAATGTCACTGCGATATCACTTTCTATTTTGATTAAACGTTTAGGTACAAGAACTTTGGAACATATTTATTTAAAGTACATACTCAACTTCGTAATCGGATCAGTCACATCTTTATGTACAATGCCACGAATTGCCAAAGACAGCAATACTTGCATGTAGACGTGAGAATCATGACTCTTCAACCCAGTTAGCTTTCGACCCGTAATATCTACACTTTTGGATAAATTAGAAGAATATTCATCTGGGACTTTAATGTTACTTAAGAATTCACACACAAGAGACTGTTGTCTTTTGTTCAGTGTGTACATTGCTGTTTGTATCTTGTTCTTGTATTGGAGGTCCTTTGATATGTGAAATTATGGCCGTATTTTCTAGTCTTCTAGGTTTAACCATGCTTTTAAGTGGTCTTTATTTTTTCACCACCTAGAAGTTTCAAAGTGCCTAACAAATTATCACATATATTTTTCTCGATGTGCATTACGTCTAAATTGTGACGAATCAAAAGACTCAACTAATATGGTAACTCTCTAAATAAAATGCTCCTTTTTTTCATCCTTTCAAGTCTGCAATATCTTTCTTGAACTTTTTTCCGAACTTCAGATAAGGAAAACTCTATTGTTGGTTCCACAGTTTTAAACCTATCAAAATTCTTAGACGTCTGTCACATGCAACTGTACTATCAAATTTATGTTTGTAATTACTTTTCCTCAATTTGTGATATAATGGCAAAAAACGTCGGTGTCCCAAGTAACAAAATTTGCGGCAATTATTTAACTATCTTGAACATGTTTTATAATTACACGATGGACATGCAAATTTTCCTTTAGTGCTCCATCTAGACAAATTGGCATATGCTGGGAAGTCATTTATTGTCCAAAGGACGGCAGCATGCATCTTGAAATTCTGTTTTTTTGCAGCATCATATGTTTCAACACCATTCTCCCATAAGTCTCTTAAGTCTTCCACTAGTAGTTGTAAGTACACATCGATGCCATTTTTCGGGTCTTTAGGACCAAGAATGGGTAATGACATCATCATAAATGTTTGTTTCATGCACATCCACGGTGACAAATTATAAACAACTGTCATTACAGGCCACATACTATAGTTGTTGCTCATATTTCTGAATGGGTTAAACCCATCACTCGTTAAACCGAGTCTCAAGTTGCGAGCTTCTACAACGAAATCTGAATACTGATTATCAAAATGTTTCCATGCCTCAGAATCAGCAGGATGTCACATTTCTCTGTTTTGTTGAGGAGTCCGACCATCAATATGCCATGTCAACCACTTGGCTATCTTAGACAACATAAACAACTTTTGCAATCTATCTTTCAATGGAAAATAACGCAAAAATTTATTAGGTACTCATTTGCTAAGTCTCTTATTCTCATTCTGTAATTAGTTGTTCAAGTCTTGCCTACTTTCCTTATACCTCGGTGCATCACACTGTGGGCACCGATCTTTATCTTCATATTCCTTCTAAAAATAGTAGACAATCATTCTGACATGCATCTATCTTCTCGTGTCCCAACCCCAAATCTTTAATAATCTTCTTTGCTTCATACCATGTTTGAGGTACATTGACTCTTTCTGGTAATATTTCTCTGATGAATTTAAGAAACATATTCATACATGCCCCCGTTACATGATTCAGTGTCTTAATATACAACAACTTTAAAAGAAATGTTAACTTTGAAACCTTCTGGCACTCAGGATACAATGATATTTCAGCATCCTCCAATAGTTTATAAAAGTCTCTCACTTTGAAATTCGGTTCATGCTCTTCTTCTACAATAACACTTCCAGCTTCTTGCAAGTCATACAACATTTCAATTGTACTATCAGTAATAAAAGATTGTTGTTGTTCAGTCATCTCTACAAGTGGGATGTTGGTTTGATATCTGAGCATATCAGCTAATGGTTCCTCTCCATGACACACCCAATTTGTATAATGCACCCATACTCATGTCACCTTAAGATGGGTCTCAACATCTATCCGGGTCAACTTCACTCCGTTAAAGTAATTCCGACATAGACACTATATCAATTCATTGTTTTGTCCATGCCTAAAACTTATTCTGTCTTCGTGAAAAGTAAAATCCAAAAATCTCAGCTACCCCTCTCTCATATCTAAAATCTCCTCGATTATAAACAAACTTCATCCTACTCTTGTCAAGTCCAACCATTTCTATATATCCTCTAACCTACATATTAACAAATATGATCGATTAATAACTTATACATTATCCACGCACGCAAAACACAAACACACACAGTGGCCTCTCCATAAAGTTTAGGAGAGGGGAGACCGGAGGCTCAGATGAAAAATGTTTTTAGCCCCTAGGGGCTTTCGTATGCTTCAACGATCCGCACAAACGGCTGTAACCCGATTGCCCACCAGGGCCGTCTAGGGCTGCCATGCAGTTAGCAGATGGCTTGCAGTGGCTGCAAAGGCAAGTGCATCATCATCGCCTCACACAACACAAGAAACTCGATCCTCTCATCTCCTCAATGTACTCCTTCACAGTATGAACTTAGCCAATAAGTACACAAGCCGCGAGGAAGCACATTGATTAGATGAGGGGTCCAATTTTTTACAATAAGTACATTGCACACATTGCACATGCACGCAAAACACAAACACACACAGTAGCCTCTCCATAATGTTTAGGAGAGGGGAGACCGAAGTCTTAGATGGAAAATGTTTGTAGCCCCTAGGGGATTCCGTATGCTTCAGCGATCCGCACAAATGGCTGCAACCCGATTTCCCACCAGGGTTGTCCAGGGCTGCCACGCCGTTAGTAGATGCCTTGCAGTGGCTGCAAAGGCAAGTGCATCATCATCGCCTCACACAACACAAGAAACTCGATCCTCTCATGTCCTCGACGTACTCCTTCACAGTATGAACTTAGCTAATAAGTACACAAGCCGCGAGGAAGCACATCGATTACATAATGGGATCCAATTTTTTACAATAAGTACATTGCACACATTGCACACGCACGCAAAACACAAACACATACAGTGGCCTCTCTATAAAGTTTAGGAGATGGGAGACCGGAGGCTCAGATAGAAAATGTTTTTAGCCTCTAGGGGCTTTTGTATGCTTCAACGATCTACACAAACGGTTGCAACCCGGTTGCCCACCAGGGCCGTCCAGGGTTGCCGTGCCGTTAGCAGATGGCTTGCAATGGTCACAAAGCCAAGTGCATCATCATCGCCTCACACACAATACCCAGGACACACACACAAAGAACCTGCAATAAATGCATCGTCATCATATTCAATTAATTCAAAAGTGCTACTAACAAAAATTAAATACATAAATAGATAGATAAATATATTTATAGACATAGATACATACATTTCTAAAAAAAATTCGACAACATCTCCCCTAAAAGTTATACATTTTTCACATTTGTACACCTGTCTGATTGCATACAATCTTATAAAAAATTAGTATCTACATTACATAATATACACATACACATCCACATCCATATCCACATCCACATTCACATCCTCATCTGTACCTGCAAGGAAAGTTACTTGTATCCACATGTAAATATCATATATAAATAGATAGATAGATATATGCATAGATGATAGATAGATACGTACATATCTTGTAAGATAGATAGATAGGTTGATAAGATAGTTACATATATAACTAGATAGATAGGTATATAGATAACATAGTTACATAGATAGGATAGATAGGTACATAGATAGGTGGATAAATATATGTGATAGCTAGATAGATATAGATTTATAGAAATAGATACATAGATAGAAAGATAGGATAGCTAGATAGATAGAAAGTATTTACATAGATAGGATAGATAGGTATATAGATATGATAGCTATATAGATATAGATTTATAGAGACAGATAGATAGATAGAAAGATAGGATAGCTAGATAGATAGAAAGTAGATATATAGATAACAAGATAGCTAGATATATACATAGATATGTACATATTTAACTACATAAATAGATAGATAGAAGACCTAAATATATAGATATTTAACTAGATAGATAGATAGAAAGATATAAATAGATAAGTTGATAGATATATAGATAACAAAATAGCTAGATATATATATATATATATATATATATATAGATATGCACATATTTAACTACATAACTAGATTGAAAGAAGACCTAGATATATACATATTTAGCTAGCTAGGTAGACAGAAAGATATAAATAGATAAGTTGATAGATTTATAGATATAGATATAGATATTTCTATAAATAAATCGACAGCATCTCCTCTGAAAGTTGTAGATTTTTCACACATGTACACCTGTCTGATTTCATATAATCTCATAAAAAAATGGTACCTACATCATATAACATGCCCATCTATGGATACTTGATCATCTAATGTTCTTTATTATATGTGCTTTATGATTATCTTAAAATTTCGGCAGCATCTCCCCACACTTCTCCAATATACCACTATTATTTACTAATTTTAACTGTTCTAAAAAAGTCACCTATATGAACTACAAGTGACAAAAAGAGTAGTCAAAATTAACAGGTATATTGGAGAAGAGTGAGAAGATACTGTCGAATATTTAAGATAATCATGAAGCACATATAATAAAGAATATTAGATGATCAAATATCTACAGACTGTCCAACATGACAATTCAAGACTTTATGATCGATATATGTCATTATTGTCAAAAGACAGTAAAAACATATATCATAACAAAAGTCTTGAACAGGTAAAAAATAAAAAAAGGCCAGCCACATCCGCATACAAAAATGCATTTACATATGCACAACCACATCCACATATACATACACATCCACATCATCGTCCGTACCTGCAAGAAAATTTACTTGTATCCACATGTAAATATCAAATCACATCCACATATATACGACTCACATTAACATCCACATACACGGTACAAAGATTATATTCTAATTCACGTGCGCACCCACAAGTATATATCCATCTATTTATATATTACCTTTTGATACTAGGCGAAAGTAAACCTCTACGCACTGGGGTTGCCAGTTTGATATACCAAAATAGTAATATAGTCTGATAAAAAGAAATCTACATCTACCAATCATCCACCTTTGCCAGAGTTACTTAAAAAAGATAGTATCATCCTTCACACAAGTATAGAAGAAAGAATAAGATACTTGAATCAAGAATCTAAGAAATATTCTCACATTTAATATAAGGAATCATATGAAAACATATTACCTCATACCATTTATAGCAAACACATTTATAGTGAACGGAGGAGGATTCACATAGATTAAAATGGGTACTCAATGAATTCCCAAACATGTCCTAAAACAACCAACTTATGCCAAAATAAGTCTTGAATATGCAAAAAAATTTGAGTTTAATTATACTCAAGTCTACTTGCAATCATATCTTAAGAGTACATGTACACGTATGTACATATATTTTAGATATATGCAAAAATATATCATTAGTGACATGATTAATTTTATCTGCAATAGACATCCGCACCCGTTCTCAAATGCTCAAGACCAAGCCCATTTGGCATCACAACCGCACAGAGCAAGTAACAATCAGATTAGCCTATAACCTTTTCCACCGGGATAAGGGACACAACAATAAGGAGCTCATCTGGAAGTACAACTGGAAATGGCCTATCCAAGGAGACAAATTTTCTTATGGAAGATAGAAGCAAAATGCTTACCAACAAATACCTTCCTCCTGAAAAGGACATTGTGGACAACAACAAATGCCTAACCAATTTATAGGCAGTGGAAGATACCCAACACCTCTTGCTGAGAGGCAAGCAAAATGTGGAAGGGAGCAGCATAGTAGATAGGTTGGTCTACTTGGCCAGATAATTTTTAGGAATTATGGTAGTTCTACAAAAAAGATGCTTATTGCTTATGAAGAAGTTAATAAAAAAGTTAAGTAACTAAGTGCATGAAAATAAGCCAGGGATCACCATTATGGCTACCATTATGCAAACAAGCTTCATCACCAATTCTTACCTGACAGAAGCCTAATCACTAGCCTAGGCAACAAATAATTAGAAGAAAAATGAGTCTATAACTATTGGACAACACTTACACTACGATAAATTCATGATCTAAATTGAGAATATGATCACAACTTAGGAGTCAGAACTTGACACCACCCATAGTCCACTGATCACAACCTAAATTTTAGTCCGCTAATAAGAACTCAAAATTAGAAATCAAAACCTGACACCACCCATTGATCACATAAATCACAAGCCTAGACTGGATTCCACTTGATTAGTGACTGTAATTCACTTGAAATAAAGCACATAAATAATAGACTACATACACAACCACATCACATAACCTGATCATAGACATAACCATATCATATAACCTAATCGCATACATAACCACACAGATAATTCACATACAAGACCCTAAATTCATTAATCACATTCTTAAGAAAATGACAGCAATCGTTTCACACAAAAACCAACTAATCACCAGCTGACATACCACTTGTTTCATCTCAAAAATGAGAAAAGTTAGCTGATCAATAGGCAGAACCCACTAACAAGCTCCAACGTGATCATACCTGAAGGTGGCGATGGCGGTCAAAGCAGGGAAACAGAACTCGACGGTGTGGACGGGAGCTGCAGACGGTGGTAGGCTGAGCGACCGGGAGGCCCGCACCAGTGGCAGGAACGGGGGAGGCAGCGGGCCAAGTGAGGGGAGGGGGCCGGCGATGGAAGCAGTAGATGGCGGCAGGTCGAGAAGCCGGGAGGCCACTGCCGGCGACAAGAGCGAGGGAGGATGGCGGGCTGAGCGGGGGGAGGGGTCGGGAATGGGAGTAGCAGACTATGGCAAACCGAGCAGCTGAGTGGGAGACCGGCGGTGGCGATGGAACGCGGCGGGCCGAGCAGGGCAATTTAGGGCATGAGAGGGGGAAAAGAGGGAGAGAGGGATGCCAGAGGCCGGGGTGGGAGACCAGCGGCAGCGACGAGTGGGAGACCACAGGAGTGGGTTTGAGGGGGGAAAGGGCGGGGGCGCACTATGGGGTCGCCGGTGGCTGCAGGCGACAAAGAAGTTGCCGGTGCCTGGGAGGGGAACAACCGCAGCGTGGGTTTAAGGGGGGAAAGGGAGGGGGCGCGCTGTGGGGTCGCCGACGGCTCGAGGCGGCGATGGGGTTGCCGGCGGCTGGAGGCGGTGATGGGGTCGCTGGTGGTTGGAGGCGGCGAGCGATGGGGTCATCGGTGCCTGGGAGAGGAAGAATTGCAGCGCGCGTGGGTTTGAGGGTGGGGCCACTGTGGAATGGCTAGGGACGAAGGGAAGGGTTAGGGTTATAGGTGTTTGTCTATGGCTGGAAATTTAGCCGTTGACATATAAGACATATGTCAACGGCTAAACTTATAGCCGTGGACATATAATTTTTATCATTTTTTTTTTCTTTTTACTACATATGTCGACGGTCCTAGTGTAGCCGTTAACATATATGCTACATATGTCAATGGCTATAACATAGCCGTTGACATATATTACGTATATGTAAACGGTTATTTAAGCCATCGACAAATAAGTTTATTGTAAACGGTGGTTTCTTAGTCGTCGACTAATATAATCTTTGTTGATAAGTGCACCTAGCCGTCGACATATAATCGCTGACAAAACCTATGTTCCTTGTAGTGGTCCGATCGAAGTTACGTCCGTTCATGCGTAGCAGGTAAACGGTGTATTGATATGCTACACTGGACCGACAAAGGTTGGGCTCATACACCATTTGTTATAGACCTTTTGCCTTACCTCAAAACCTAGGCACTGAGGTAGGAGGTCTTTTTTTCTTATAAGTCAATCCAACTCTTTGTGGAATCCAATGTAGGACTAAAGTTACTAGCATCTCTAGATGATTTGAGGGACTCACACTCCCCTTGGGTGCTTACGCCACCCACCCATCTATAACAAAGGGACGGAGGTCGGGGACGAAACGATCATGACAAGAAAGAAAAAAGGGCCGGCATCTCTTTTTTTATTTATCACATTTGCATAATAAAAAACTATGTTAAGATATATTTTGAAAATTCATACCAAACACCTGTTTTGAACCATTTTCATTGTAAATATATATTTTTGTAAAGAACATGCACTTTATATTACAAACAAACACTCCATTAAAGAGATGAATAGAAAACTATAAATTTTGGGGCTAAATGGATTTAAACGTTTGTCTTCTTCCCCAAAACTCAACTGGAGAAGCCCTTAACCAAATCATGGGCTAATAGGGGAGAAGGGTGGTTCGGTGGCACTGGCCCATTGGCACAGGTGTGTGTTGCCAATGGTCGTCAGTGCCTGAAGGTGCCCTAGCCGTTGGCACTCTTATGCACCTTAATTAAGGCAGGGAGTATCTGGCGCACATCCACTAACACCTGAGCATACCCTGGTTGTTGGCATACGCAGGTGCCTTAGGTGCGGCTCTTGGGTGTGCTCAAGGTGCGGCTCCTATGAACCAAGACTTCCTCTGCTATAGCCAAAGCCATACCACGGCACCGCCACACCTCGGTTGGTAGCATTTGACGAGTCCAGACGGCTAGACTCCGTAATGAGAACCGTCGCCAAAAGGGCACTTAAAACAGAGGGTAGGGAAGTTTGAGGGGATTGTATTGCCATGAAAACTGCCTCGTTGCAGTAGCCATCATGAGACCCTATAGAAGGCCATAGCCTTCTACCAATCCACCTCAAATTAAACGAACACAAAGGGCAGAGAGATCTCGAGTGGGGTCAGAGTTCCCTCAGTCACTTGACTGAGGGAACCCCCTCAGTCACACACCGTGCGTACGGGGCACGTAGTGCTCGAGCGTACTTGATGTGCGCCCACCTTGGGTGCGCATCCCGTACTTCGTACGCACGGTGATGACTGAGGGGTGAGGCAACCCTGACCCTCTTGGATGGGAGTATGCCACCGGATCATGGATGAACAAAACAAGAAAAATTTGCATGGAATAATCCAACCAACTATAGCTGTGATAACACTGTTGGATTTTTAGGTCCAACACATGGATGAGAATTACTTGAAGATTGCGGTCGAAGGAGAAATCCTCTTAGAGTCACTAAAGCAGAATTAGTAGGATCACGTGTATGATCGTCCTCGCCAAGCTAGAGAGGCTATCAAAATTTTCCACAAAACTCCACACGGCAAGATCTCGAGATCTCGAAGCAGTATCCTAAAGAGAGAGAGAAGGGGAGGCTCTAGGGAGAAAAAGGAAGAGAGAGACACCAACAGTAGCCCTGGTCTTAATTATCCCACGTACCCCTCTATATATGGTGGTGAGACTGAAATTATCCTCTTCCTACATAGAAAGGGACTCCACTGAGTCTTAACCACTACAACTCTCTCTACAACTTAATGTGGATGAAGAGTTCGAACTCAACACGAACTCTACTCACAATTTTGATATAATTATGCACTCATGGTGTTATTTGGTTTTATGCAAAATAGTATAAAATACTACAAAAACACTATATTTTATGTCGGACAAAACTGTAGCATATATTTTACAACACTATATAATATTTTACGTTAAAGTAAACAGTGCCTTTTTGTGTACACATTTTATCAAAGAGACATCAAGTTGTCAAAGGGACAAGTGTTTTGCCCTGTTCCAAGAATCCTATCCAGTAGGCAACCGATTAGGTGTCCGAAAGATCCAACATGTCTTATGAATTCGTCCCACCTTTGAATAATTTGACCACGGCCAGGTCGCCTAGGCCTTCGGTTGATTATGGCTCAACGGTAACCAATCCGAAGGGATCAAGAATGATACTTAACAAGCAAGGGTATATGGATTTTTGAGAGAGTGTTCACCAATTGAGTCCTCTTTTGCAGCGATCAGTATCTGCACTCTAACAATAGGAGCGGATCACCTTAATTAGGAATGTAAATTGAGTGGGTTGGACTGAGTTATGTAATAATTTGAGTCTAATTTAAATTCAAAATAGTTAATCCAATTTTAGTCCAACTCAAATTCAATCTATATTTAATCTAAATTCAACTTAAATTCAGTCCAATTCAATAGTGAGTGGGTTGGGTTGAGTTGACCCTGTTTATAAATGATTTGTTAGTAGTATTTTACTTTTTGTATGAATTATTGTAAAAGTCAATAATTTGAATTAGGTCAATCCGTTGTTAGTCCAACTCAATTCAAATTAATTAATGTCAACCTAAATTTAGTCCAATCTAATTTATATAACTTAAGTCAACCTAATTTTCTTTAATATAAATTAAGTTGAACTAAGTCACGGACTGACCCCGCCCGTTTGACAACCCTAACCTCAAAACAACAAATCACTTACAAAAGTCTTGGGCAAGATGAGGGGCTTTTAACATATACCAACCCACTCCTTCTCTCTGCACTGTTTCTAGCCAATAATCTTCGTTAAAAAAAATTAGTGTAAAAGAATACATCCAAATTAAATGTAAAGATTTTACACAGCCTGGCGACACTAATGAATTGCATATGACTTACGTCTTTGAGAAATGAACCAAGATCCTCTAAGTGCAGGTGAGGATGGATCCTCAAAGTGCATGATAAGTACAGAAAGGAGAAATTTCTAAATACAACTTTCACATGCAACTTTTTAAATTTCCCGTGAAGAGTTTTCTTGAAAAAGTCCTTCCTCCATTTCGCACGTACCCAGCCCCCTCCTTAGCTGAACTTACAGAAACCTGACTCTCGAGAAACACATACATACTCGCTACGCTTTGTAAGCATTAACACATGTGGACACATGCAATCCGAAAGGAGATACGTATCAGACGTTCTTGATGACATATTCCACAGCATGCTTGTAGTTGCTCCACAGGTCCCCTATCATCTTCCCCACCATCTCTGTGAACCCCTCGAACGCCTCCGGGAAGATCTCGGATAGCCCCTCCATCATCTCCCTGGTCTTCTCCATGAGCTCCCCGGCGGCCGAGGTGGTCAGGTTGACAGAACCCGTCGCCGTGCCGACCAGAACATCGAAGGCGTTGGAGAGGAGGGACAACAGCGCGTCCTTCAGAAGCTCCACAAGCTGCTCGAGGCCCGATCTGAACAGGCCCCCTGCCTGCTGCAGCGCGCCGTCGACTGCCCCGGCGGGAACCTTGACCGCCTGGACGGCTAGCACGATGAGGCCGGCCACTGCCCTGAAGAGGGCGAGGGACACCAGCTTGGCCACTGTGCTCACAGCCCACAAGAGTATCCTTAGTAAGAAGACCATCATCCTCTGCTTCTATGGGTTTCAACTACAGATCAGTAACAGTAAGAAGAAGAAGAAGAAGAAGAAGAAGAAGAAGAAGAAGAAGAAGAAGAAGATGCTGATGGTGATGACGACGGTGAGGACGGGGAAGCCTTGGACTGCAGAGCAAGGTTGGGGGTGGGGGTGGGGGTGGGGGTGGGGTTGTTTATAACTTGTAATAGCTTTAAGCAACTCAAGGCTACGCGTGCAAGCATGGCCTGGGGGGTTTCGTAATGCTCCGCATCCGTTTACGTGGGACCATCGCTGAAGTCTTTTCTGAGACGGTGTGGTGGGTCCTCGAGGACTTCATCGAATACTCTGTTTCAGACGTTGACTGAATGGTTGAGAGAGTACAGATTTCACTTAGGACACTTTGGTAACGGATAAAATAGAAATGAAAGAACTGTTTCGGAAAATTTTCACAGTCCAAATCTTTTATTCTAGGGTGAGATGAGTTGTTCCGTGACTAAACAAGATAAGTCATTTATATTATAATACTAAAATATAATTTCTATTTTTTCGTCAAAATTTAAATTAGGACACATGGCAGTAGGGAAATCTCTCTCTCTCTCTCTCTGAAGCATTATTAAAACAGAAATTCTCTTTTTCCGTCAAGACTAAAATTTGTTGATTCAAATTTGATATTTTATTGTGCATCACGGATATAAAACTAGTTAGACTAAAATAACATAGTATTACTTGTTCCATTTTATTCTGACATTAGTTAAAAAGTATTTCAGAAGAAAAGAAATGCCTCACATAAATAATGCTAATAATTGATCTCGAATAAGTCATCTCATTATCAAAGTGGATTTTATTTGACGATTAACTAATGCTGTTGGGTCACATAATTTGTATTTGGAAAATAACAATGTCATAATCTGAATGTCATATCCATGGCCGACAAAGACGAACAATAAGCATAGGATTCAAACAACTTATAGATGGCATATAAAAGATATACTTTTAGGATTATTTTCCACTCTCTTCAAGCACATAGGTGTAGGAGTGCAAACGAGTCAGAGTCGTGTGGAGCGAGTTCTATCTTGTTCAAACTTAGTTCAATTAATTCTAATCGAATTTAAATTTGCACCGAGCATCTATGATAGTTGTTCAAGCTTCATTCATTTAGATATTAAATGAACTTGAGTTGACTATCAAGTAGCTCGCAAGTCAACGAGTCCATAATAGATATTGTCTAGAATATTTTAAGCTTAAATTTATAAATTCTAACCAAATCATAGTTCAAGTTGTTTGCACTCTTAGTTTTTGATGAAAAACTCTATGAGATATTGAATATCTCATTAACTATATTCATATATGAATATAATAATTAAATAAGTACTGGAAAGAGGTAATGAATACTTAAATTAGTTTTTCATGAATATATAAACAAGTTCTTAATTATGAATATTAAAATTAGCTCTTAACGAGTACTTAAAGGTGCTCGTTCACGAACAGAATCGAGCTGAGTTTGCCTGTATTCAAACATAACTTGTTTAATAAATTGTGCTCAAATTTTTATTTAAAATTATTTTTTTAACTTAATAAATAAGTCTAGTCAAACTATTATCAAAAAGTCTTACAAGGTGTTCATCGAGTGCATTGATTCATTGGCAATCCAACGTAGGTGATCATTGTGGTTGACGTCGTTTAAAGAGGACTTGAGGGACGACGGAATGTTTTCCAGAGTGGTTACCGCGTTGCTCCACCGGATGTCATATTGAGAGAAAAATACTGCAACTCCTTAACGTGTGTTTCCAGAAAGAAACCACGGTCTTCAAACAGGACAGGGTCTTGTCCGGTGCCTGTGACGCAACCGTTACGTTTCCCTTGGGTGACAGGGAGACTTGGGTTCGAATCTTGCTAGGGAGCCTCTCCCAGGTCTTTTTTTTTTTTTCCACGCTTAATTCAGTATAATGCCAAGTTTCGAACTTAGACCTTAGGTAGGAATCCTTCTTCCCCTTTATCACTAGTCTATTCATTCAAAAAAAAAAAAAGATAATATTTTGCATAATATATTTAAGGATGTACGAAGGATTGTTTTAATTTTTAGTCTATTGAATCTAATTAGTTTAAGAAAAACTCTTTGTAGCTTTTGAATTAAATAAAGGCTCCCTCTAATTTCACTTTTATTTAGAAAACATATCTAAGAAGTATAAAAGGTTCCCAAACATTTTGAAAAAATTCCGTGAAAACTGTCTTTTTCAAATAAAAGTGAGATTACAGGTAGATTTCTCTGATACATTAAGTAGATTAGAGAGACTTAAAATAGAGAAAATCCTTGCATAAATAATTTTAATAATTTTATATATATGTAAATTAAGTTCTAATACTATGACTATATTTCATAGAGAGAAACCTCTGGAGAATGCCATTTTTAACATCATGATCCCTGCATTTATATACCTATATATATATATATATTTTGCAGTTCAGTCAACCTTGAAAAGGGTAATCATGTACTTTTTCTTTATAAAGAAAATTTATAATATTATAGTTTTAATACATATACTTATATAAATAAAAATTTACAAGAGATATTATGCAAAAGTTCCTATAATATTTTCATGTACATCCCGTACAAAAAAATGAAAAATAACGTGATTTTGTATGTGTAATTAGGGAGTGCTGGCATGAGAGCCAGATCTATTCATAGGGAGTGTTCACATTAACGCCCCCCAATGCCCAACCGTAGTGGGTAAAAGAAAAAGAATTTTTTTTTTGAATTTTTTTTAGGTCTGCTTTGAGGTCTCCTATCTAGCCGTACAACGTAATGTCCGATCAGGTGACCCAAAAAATTCTAAAAAATAAAAAACTGACCCAATGAATAGTGAAAAATACTCCTTAATGGGTCAAGCCCAATGATGTTTTGTCAGATTTTTTTATTGTTGTTTGATGGAACATTACACTGTACGACTAAGTAGAACACCTCGGAGCATATTTAAAAAGAATTCAATTTTTTTTCCCTCTAATCATTGCAATGCCGCTATTATGATTGGGGAGTTTTACAGTAAATATTATTCTCACATAATTTTGTGTGTATAATTATAGGGTTCAACGTAGCTCGATCAATTGAGTTGGGGAAACACTAGATTATGAATTTGTGATGGGACATATGTGCGTGCTGCCATGTAAGCAGGCATATACGCAAGTATATTTTTTTACACCAATAGTGATGTAATCATATATCGATGAAGGAGTACATGGCAAATCATGTGGTGATGAAATCTGCTTTAGACATGGCCTCTAGGCGTCTCGGTCCAACAGGATACCATTTTCTAATGTTAAAACTATAAAAGGCGGTTTATATAATAAGCAGTTGGAGCATTGTTTTGCCGACTTTTTTTTTGAAAGGGGACCGAGGCCGATTATGTACAATTATTTATAAGCAACCGGGATTCTAATCTAGAAACTGAAATTTTCCTCTAAAGTTAGAGATAATTTCGGTCAGGTCGATAGGTCTGCCTAATTAGGCGACAATTCCAAATCTGTCTGATTTTTGGAGACGTAATTCTACAGACCAGGAAATAAAGATCCCAACAATACCAAGTTGCATGGCTGCAGGATTTTTAGACCCCAACCAAGATCGAACCTGAGACCTTCCTTTTGAAAGGAAGGTGGTGAACCAACTGCCCTAGACAGCTAGTTCATGTTTTGCCGACTTGGTCAAAAACGACACAGTGCTAGAAAGATGCCAGTTCCAAAGCTACTCCAAACCCTACTGAAGTTTAATTAAGAATCAACATACTATATAAATTGTGACTTTTAGAGTTCAATATCACCTTTTCTAAGACTGTTAGGCTGAGGCTTACAAAAATCGAAAGGTACTTGTTTAAGGAAGTGCTTAGTATGGTATTTCTATTGTCTCCAAAACCTTTTTAAGAATCTTCTCAGTAAATAAATGATCTTTTTTCTTGTCTCATTCGAGAATGATATACACCAACTGACATATCATGGATTCTCGATAGGCTATTCCTGGTGGTTCATTGAAGCAATAAGATTAAATTTCAACTTCAATTCCAGTTGCAGCTTCACTGACGTTTTTGCCCATATTTCAAAATAGTGAACTATTATAAAAGTTAAAGTTATTGATGGGGTGGAGTGAAATTGTTTCGGTACTGTAGACTTCCAAAAGGAAGAATTGAGAGCTTAAACATGTCTCAACACCTAAGATAATAATTTCTCCTTCTAATGAACAAAGGTTTTGGAAGCGTGTGGTGATGTAGAACTATATCCTTTGCTTGCATAGAATATCATCTTTCTCCTTGATTTCATGTCATATTGGGACAACTCGGCACAGTTGATCTGGAGAAGTCTCGAGAGTTTGGGATGATTATTGAATTTGTGTCAAGGGAGATGATGCAAATATCATGTAGGTAGGGTATATTAGTTATAGACACTGCAGTTATGACATTTTACCGTGTAACTTCACTTATCACATTTTACTGTGTAACCACCCTATTATTTTCAAATTGCTTAATTTGACCCAAAGTTGCAAATTTCCGATTAATAGCTTCTATTTGGACCCATGTTAGTTGGACGTTTGGACCCTTGGGAGGCCTATAAGGGGCTTAGTGTACGGCTTTCCAACATGCCGTAAATAAGCTTGTACAGCTTCTATAGGAGTGGACAACTCTTTGTATGGTTCCTATTAGAGTTACGCATTGTTTCATCCAGCTTATACTCGACATAATCTTTGAATTAAGAATTCACGAAAATCGAATTTTCATACAAATGAAGCATGTTATATCATTGGAAAAGTATCTTTTTTTTTTTACCAGAAATAAAACATGTATTACTGATTAAGAAGTATTGGTTACATCAGATATAACAGTCGATTTAATACAAGGTGGGATCATAGAGGAATCCCAAACTACTTCCATGTTCGACAGCAAAGCATATTTTGCACATGCATGAGCAGTCTTGTTGCAGATTCTATGAGTGAAACTTAGGCGAATGTTATCAGTAGAGAGAATATGCTGAGAATTCTCAATGATGGTCTTCACCTTTCAAGGTGTATAGCTAATTCTGAGCGCGGCATTAATCAGCACTTGAGCATCACCTTCCACAAAAACCATCCCATTAATATGTTGGGCAATCTGAAGAGCATGAAGTAATGCCAAAGCTTCCACCAGAACAGGGTCAGAGGTGTGCACAATTTTCGTAATGCAGGTGATAAGAGATCTAAGCCAGTCTCTGACTATAATACCCAATGCACCTCCAGAGTTTGAGGTAGCCCCATCAAAATTAATCTTATGCGCACCATGGCAGGGAGGGGACCAATTGGGAGTAGGGACTGTAGGTTTCAGAGGTGCAATAGGAATGGTGCAGATTGAGGAGTTCCAGAATTTAACATCCACCAAGGCAGATCTAATCACAGTGGTAATAGGGACATAAATTCCTTTCATAACCTTCTTGCATCTGGCTTTCTAAATTTGCCACATAATAGAGAAGCAGATAGATATGAGCTGCCTATCTTTATCATTTGAGGAAAAGGGGGGGCTAGACCATGCAGAGATTCTATCAGCCATATCCAAAATTATCCAGGGAAGTATGATAATTCAAAGGAGAAGCTTTCCAAACTGCTCTGGCAAAGTCACAGTCAAATAGTATATGAGTAATAGTTTCCGAGCATAGAGATTCTATCAGCCATATCCAAAATTATCCAGGGAAGTATGATAATTCAAAGGAGAAGCTTTCCAAACTGCTCTGGCAAAGTCACAGTCAAATAGTATATGAGTAACAGTTTCCGAGCATAGAAGACAAATCTGACAGATACAGTCCACATTTGGCAATCTTCTAGAGATGAGATCAAAGACTGGAATAGCATTGGAAAAGTATATGAAGTCTAATTTGCAACCCAAAAGTATAATTTATGAATGCGACTTAAAATGAGAGAGTTACAAGTATTTTAGTGAGACCCGATCTTGAGCTTTTGTACAGGGCTTATGAAACCCATACACAACATGTGGAGGACATGGACGCCCCCTATATGAGCCGTATATATTCCGTCTTCAAGCTATGAGTTCAAACAGGTTTAGGACTTTATTGAGGTCAATACTTGTGCAAGTTTTTCTAAACTCTAATGCATTTTCTAGTGGATTTTATCCCTCCAAACCGCACATAGGTGCTGGGTTATGGGAGGATCCTTACAAATGAGGTTGGATCCACCTTATCCCACTCCTAAGAGATGAGGTCTCCAGGAGGTCAAGTTCACCCCAAGGCCTCCACCGTACATAGATGTGTTCATCCTCTCGTGCTCACACCAAAGAGGAGAAGAATCACGCTGCTGGAGAGGCCACCGCCCTGTCGAAACTCCACCAAAGCTCTACTGGGCCATGGAGTTGAATGGACTGCCTTCCCTCATCTTGAGCATTCCTTTCTCTTGGAGCGTACTTTGTTGGTTTTAATTATTTTTATTGATTATATTGGAGTATCTTGTTTATAGCATGAGTAGAAAAATGACCCACAAATCTTTGTTTATAATTACGTTTGCCACTGCCTAGGAATATATTTGAACTGCTCTTCTGGTTATCTATGGGGAAATCTGGCATTATATTCTTCTATACTTGTTAGCGTGGACCGCTCCGAAAGAGAGAGGCGTCAATCACTAATCCACTCAAGGCCACGATAATTCGATATTTTCCGAGTACATCACGATCACGATAATTTGTGTTTCCAATTTAATTAATGGCCTTGATTGGCCTGGTCAAGTATGCCTCCATAGAGATTTTATTGTTTATATGCTAGCTAGCTGCACACCTTGTACCTCACCATCTATTAAACAATGAAAGTACAGCATCATGTTGATAGCTCCCCTTATAGTTTTTATAAAAACTTCGATCAATATTGATCCATGCCAAATTCTAGCCGACCATGGCTGATGGAATAAAGTTTATATATAATTGAACGATCATGAGATAAGTGTTCCTGTGTACTTACTGGTCTCAAAGGTTCTCTGAGTTTTTTTTTTTCTTTTTCCCTCTAAAATTGACCTGATGGCCATCCATATATATATATATAAGTTGGGTGGGAACAGGAATTTACTCATCCCTTGAGCAAGGTAACAAGGAATTGGGTCTTAGTAAGCAAATCAGTCCCTACTTTACAGGTCGAGATCTTGGACAAAACAAAGCCCACATGATATCGGAAATTATTCAGCTCAAAATTAGGAGTACGTAGACAAGACAAGAGTTGAGTCGAGATCGATTTTTGTATAGTCACTCGTCGATTGATAAAGAAATATTGCGCTCCAACTGGATTGATTTGAGTCCCTAATCAATTCGGTTCAACTCGAGATTGAGTTGTCTTATAAGATTCTTAATTGTACCAAGCCTTGCTGAGTTCTGGTTCAAGTACCATTGAACCTGAGCTCGAGTTCAAGCAAGTTGAGATTACTTTATACCGGTTATTGGTGCAGCCAAAATTAAAAAAAAAGAAAATTTGTTAGATCATCTTAAACATGCCCCACGTGTCCGGACAACCTAATCTCCGGTTAGACGATCTAAAAAAATTTAAAAAATCAAAATTGATTCTTAAGCTTGACCCATTATGGTCAATGTTTACTGTTTGTTAGGGCTCAATTTTGATTTTTTTTAAGAGTCATATTAAGTATTTTTAACATTTTTTGAAGAATACTTAGTGAATATTTACTTCTTTTAAATAATTTTTGATCGAAAAGATGTATTACTAAGTCATATTAAATTTATAAGGACTAATATCAAAATAAGTGAGATACAAAGACCTATTTTAAGTTTATTATGTTTATAAGGATCTATAACCAAAAAACCCTACTTTATATGGTTGAGGGTGAACGGTGAACAACCAAGTAGATATCAGGGTTTCTCTACGTCCAAGATTTGAAGAGACGCCTGTTCCGAGCACGTTGGCCTTGCAAAAGAAGAACACTGGTAAAATACAGTAAACAACGGTAAATCGATGTTTTCCTTATATTTAGAATATTGTAAATTAATTTATAGTATTTTTTTATATTTTATACATCATAAATTCACATTTTATTTTTTTGAAATATTAATTGACTTTTAAAATCCTTCTTGTAGTTGATTTCAGTTTACAATCTAATTTTAAAATGAGTGATTTTAAATTCAGAGATTTTATTTTTGCTAATCTTAAAATTCGTGATTCCAAAATTTAGATCATTTTATAACACACCAAACTGTCCTTAAGTCAGAAAGGTGAAGATGGAATGTAAGAACTTGGGGTTAGTGGATACCCGAGCGTTATTATTTGTAAGCATGACCTGAGACAGGATTCTGTGCGTTTTTCATGTGAGATTAGTGTTTCTGTGTGACAGGTGTCGAGCACTGATTGGGTGGTCCTGCTGAGCGGAACTTGATAATCGGGCACACCTCACGGATACGACGTTGGTCCCGGATTGTCGTTTGGATCCGTTGTTAACCTGATAACTCGGGTCCGACTACTCATCATGATATAATCTAATAAAAATAAATTTTAAGTATTTTTAAGTATTTGGACTTGGTCTTGAATATGAAAAAATTTAAAATCCTACAAAAATACAACAATTTATATATTTGTATGTATAATAAAGATTATCGGATTGTGGGAAGGACTAAAAGCAGGGCTACGGATTCAAAACAGTTGTATTGCCATTGTAGGGGACTTCAAACATGTATATAATGTGTAAAAGGGCTGCGTGTTTCACCCTGGTCCATTCAAGAATGGGTAGCAAATATCAAATTCTTAACTCATTCGATCCCAGGGATTTCAATTGAGCATGAACATAAGGAGACGAATCAAGTAGCAGACTGGCTCGCTACACAAGCAAGGAAATCGGGTTCTTCTTGCCACTGGACATGGGATTTTCCCTCGGATATCATATACATTTGTACAGAGGATTTAGGACCCCATCTCATAGCTTTTGTAAGTCGAAAAAAAAAAAAAGAACAAACAAAAGACACTTACCGCATCAACTGATCAAAGTTGCTGCCATGCGGGTATTAGTCCTCTAGCAACAAAGATGAAGCTAGGTCATCAACGGCAATAGTGATGGTTGCAACTTCTGTCATCGTCTTTAGTCTTTACGAGCTCTACACGTTTTTGTGATGATGTGAGTGGCCGACTCTTCCTACTATGTCCTAGCCAGTTAGCCTTCCTAATTAAGCTCAATTCTTCTATGTCAATGGTGATGGAAAGCATTTCATGCTTCCCTAGTCTGCACATGATTGATCATGCTATGGTGATAGTGACGGTTGATGATCTTGGATGAGTCATAGTGATGCAAACATTTTCATGAATCTATAACATCTATTATAATCATGAGTTTTCGTCTAGTCCACAACATAAGCAATCACCCGGTTCACTTCGCGCCATCAATCGTTCATCCTCCAGTTCAACTGCTTTTGCCCTACTTTTAGTCTTTCCCACAATCCGATAATCTCCTCTCCATCTGTGCCTTCAATGCTCACCAAAGGTACAACCATTGTTGCCCTCCTTCCTAGCATATTTTCTCTATAGCATGTTACATCCTTACTCTTCATCTTAAGTTCTTCTCTCTCTATCAACAATCTACTTTATGGCTTAACTATGAGAACAAGATGAAGAGGTTGATTTGGAACTTCTTCCTTGTGTTGTATTTCTTCCCATAGGAATACCAATCTATTTGATGGATATAGGTGTCCTCTAAGTCAATCATAAGACACCTATTTCAATCTGGTTCACTCATAAATGACATTAAATTCATTATGTAGATTGACATATTTGTAATTGCGCATAATGAAGTCCATGAATATGTGCAATAGTCATCAGATTATGATGAGATCATAATAATGAGACTGATGACTTATAAACACATATTCTTAATTGTTCCTAGTCGTAGGATGTTTGAGAAGGACATCAAACATCCAGTTAGACTAGTACAGGTTATTCCAGCTCATATGATGAGGGTGACTAATCTCGTTAGTTACTAGTGTGGAGACACAATGGTAAACCTGTAGGTATTCATTGGAGAATGAGTTCACTGAACTGATTCGACATGAATCGCCGAATGGTAATTTACCTGACTGTCAATCGGCTTGATTCATCGTCACAGTAGCGTGGTTGATCCTTGGACTTGAGACACCAAAGATACCTTGTCGGTGGACTTATGGACTTTGACCTTGACCTACGAATCCCTATCCACGGGATCTCTAACAGTCAAGGATCGGGTCCAGCGGAAGACCTTCGAAGGTGATTGTGTGTTCAATAAAGGATCGTTCGCTCTCAAGTAATTGGAGAGAGAATGCTCTAAAATAGATCCGCAGGAGTCTCTGGCCAGAGCAGAAATAATATCAGAAAAGTAGTTTTCGGATATTGTACAGCGGAGTCTGATTCAAGTGAGTTGACTATCTAGGGTTTGACAGTTGACCATACCCTAGGTTAACTCGAGAGCATTGTGCGAACGAAGGATTATAGCCACGCGGTAACTGTAGACGGACAGGTTCCATGAGTGGGTTGCTGAACCCCATTACCTTCCGGAATCATGCGGTGTTGCTTGGCACCCAACTTGATCAGAAGTCCGACCGAATTTACATGCGATGATAATTCGGTTGAATAATTAATTAATATCTAGATATTAATTAATTACGATAAGTCAATAACTAGTTATTAGACTTAACGGACTGAAAACCGAACTGGTAAATGGGCCTAGAGGGTCACATGTAATAAGATTCTCAGTCGGTGGTACATAAGTGGGATTTATATTAATTCGGGGACTTTTGTGAAAAGTCGCGCCGACTTAATATATATACGCGCTATTGAGAAACCCTGGGCCAAGCTCCAGGATTTTCCTTGCTGGCCGTCATCCCCCCTTTCTCTCTCCTCCTCTGGGCGTCCCGTTCGGCGCGCCAGAACAGCTTCCGTCTCTGCCGCGTGTGATTCCCGAAAGTCGAGAATTCCCGTCGGCGGGATTTCAGCAATTGTTGTGGCGACGGATCTTCAGCGAGCGAGCTGAAACGGACGAGGGATTGAGGACGAACCACCGCCGAGGATCGCGTGGATACCGCTGGAGGCCGGACGCTTGTGCGGCTCGCGGCATCGCCTCGACGGAACCGAGACGGAAGCGGATTCGAATCCGCACACGGTAATCAGATTCCAACCCGATTTTTCGGTTAGTGTTTTTCGTTCCGAATCGGATCAGCGGGTATCAGACGGGTTTAATTTTGTTCATCATTTCCGCTGCATTCTTCGCATCCCGCCCGGATCCCAACACTATTTATAAAGCTTCCCCTACATTCCCTCCATCTCAAATCTTGTAACCGCTCTTTGATTTCCTCTTCCGTTTCTAGACTTTTAGGAGAGATTTTCTCCACTGTTTATTGGCCATAATCTAAAACGTATGTAACGTTCCAACATCTCTCACTTGGCCAATAAATAATTATACTCTTATTATTCGTGTGAAGCATAAACACTTATTCCGATACTCCTACCATTTATGGGATGTATCATTATTTTCATTATCTATGAAAACATTCTTTAGCTTATATATTTTTAAGCCCCATTACGCTAACATGCTTAATAAATTTTTTTGTCAGAATGCCTTTTGTCAAAGGATCAGCAATCATATCACTAGTAGGGACATAAGTTATTTTCATTTTCCTTTTCTGCATAATATCCTAACTGTAGTGATATTGTATTTCTATATATTTTCCTTGAGAGTTATTTGCACAACTATTAATCAAGCTAATAGCCGCTTGATTATTACAATATAATTCAATTGGTTTATATACCACACTGAGATCTAACTCTTTCAGAAATTGTCTTATCCTAACTGTATGAGTAGTAGTCATGCTACAAGCAATATACTCAGCTTCTTGTGCGTATCTTGCAACACAACCTTGTTTCTTGCTACTCCAAAAAATAGTTGCACTACCAAAGATGAACAAGTACCCCAATGTGGACTTTTTGTCATCTTTATCTCCTCCAAAGTCTACATACTGAATAATCAAGAACTTCAAACATATCAACTTGATAAATCAATTTATAGTACAAAGTTCCTTTCAGATATTTCATAATCTTTTTAACAACTTCTTAATGTGTTGGATTAGGATTAGCATGATATCGACTCACCGAGTTTACTAGATATGTTAAGTCTGATCTTGTACTCATCATTGCATATATCAAACTTCTACCTGCTTCAGTATATGGCATCTTGAGCGGACCTTGTCTCTTTAGACATTACTCTTTTTCCAACCGTTTTTCATAAACTAATGATGTAGGTGCTGGATTGTAATTATGCATTTCGAATTTTTCAAGTATAGATCATAAATATTTTTCTTGATTTATATTTAACATTATATACTTTCTATCCTTTAAAATTTATATATTAAGAATATAGGATGCCTCACTCATATCATTCATCTCAAATTTTTCACTTAGTTCAGATTTGACTTTATTTAACATTTTCATGTCATTGTCGACGAGCAAAATATCATCCACATATAAGGATAATATGATATAACTGTTCCCACTTTTCATGACATACACACAATTGTCCAACTTATTTGCAACAAATTCAAATTGAATAATTATCTCATAGAATTTGAGATACCATTGTCTAGAAGATTATTTCAAACTATATATTGACTTCTTTAATTTACATATCCTTTTCTCCTAACCTTCCTCCTGAAATCTTTTAGGATGTTGCATGTATATATCCTCCTTCAACTCTCTATTGATGAATGCAGTCTTGACATCTATCTAGAACAACTACAGATCAAGATACGCACATAATGGCCAATATAATTCTTATAGATATAAACTTAGTTACTGGATAATATTTTTCTAAAAATCTATACTTGCCTTCTGAGTATAACTTTTGGCAACGAACAGGGCCTTGAACTTCCTAATGAACCCATCAATACGAATTTTTTTCTTGAATACCTATTTATATCTAACCGCCTTTCTATTATTAAGTAAATCACATAATTCCTACACTCTATTACTTTTCATAGAGTTCATTTTTTCTTTCATATTTTTTAGCCATAAAACAAATTCCTGCGATTTCATCGTATTATTATAATTTACAGAATCTATACGATTTTCCTCATCTATGTCTATTGTTCGGTATGAAGGTTCATATAACTACAAATAATAATCATCCATCCGTGTAGACGGAGTTCTAATTCTTTTGTTGCCAACTGCAGGCATATTAGGTTAGTCTTCATAAATAGGAATATGTTCATTTTATATTTTTGATTGAGGTTCTTCTTCAATTTCTTGATCATTACTAGGGATATCATTGTAATAGTCATCATCTATTATAAGTAGAGATTCTTTCTCATCTTCATGAATTTCCTCTTCTTCTAGATTTTCTAAAAAATTTGCATCCTTATATTTAATGATCTCTTTTTCTTTATGAAAATATCTATATCCAAATGATTTGTCACAATATCCTATGCATTTTTACTTAAGAGTCTTAGATTTCAACTTATTTCTAAGTTAACTTAGAATGAGAACATGGGCCACTGACCCCCACTCTTTAGATGACTTAAATATGATTTCTTCCTATTCTATAATTCATAAAGTATACTCTCAACTGTCTTAGTGATAATTCTATTCAAGACATAATTAACTGTAAGTAATGTCTCTCCCCATAAATTCTTAAGGAGACTCAAATGCAATAGTATATGATGAGGCAGAATCTGATTCGGCCCATTAAAACAAGTCCAAACCCAGTTCAGCCCAGCAGCGGCAGTAAAAGGCCCCCTGGGAGCCTTCGGCCCGTAAGCGGCATAGAAGCCCTCGGCCCAGCAGGCTTCCTAGTGGTCTTTGGCCCATCAGCGGCCCAACAGCCTTCGGCCCGTAAGCAGCACAGAAGCCCTCGGCCCAGCAGGCTTCCCAGTGGTCTTTGGCCCATCAGTGGCCCAATAGCCTTCGGCCCGTAAGCGGCACAGAAGCCCTCGGCCCAGCAGGCTTCCCAGCCGGCTTCGGCCCATCAGCGGCCCAACCCCCTTCGGCCCAACAGCCGTGTCCGGCCCACTCCGGTGGAGGACTAGGCACTATGGCGGTTTACCAGTAAGCCCGGAACATAGTCCTATATCGGCTATCACCGTTAACCATCCTCTATCCTTCGCTATAAATACACCGCTATTTATTGCCAAAGGTATGTCTCTGTGACCCTCAAGGACCATAGTCCAAAAAGCATTAAAGCTACTCTTTGCCTTCTGAATCGAATCATCTTCAGAAGCTAACTTAACCGTCGGAGGGGGTTCCTGAGGGCCAAAGCCCGGGACTCCTACTGACCGGTTTCTTCTTCTTTCCCTCCTGCAGGGGCTCGGTTCGAATCTTCGCCGACCTCACCGAGTCGGTTTCGGCCGCCGACCTTGGACTCCCCCCTCCGGTCTCGACGCCGTTCGCCGGCTGCCCCTCTCCCGAAGGAGACTCGGTCCTGCACCGCCTGCCCGTCAGCCGGAGGGACCTCGGCCGCACCTTCCAGAGGCAAGCCGACGCCCGACCGAGCGACCCTCGGCCTCAGATCCTCAACTGCGTCTCTGCATCCATCGCCTTCCAGATCCCCGTCGGGCCTCTTAGACCGATCCGACCCATCACCGGATCTAAAACTTCGGATTCCAGCTTCGGAATCCGGTCGTGATAGCTTCGGCTACATCACGTGGCGCCGTCTGTGGGAAACAAACAAACAAGTCATGTCTCAACGACCTGTAACCTGACGATCCGGACAGAGTGAAGTAGAGACACGGGAGGCCTCAGCGTAGCTGCTGCCCTCCGAAGGTGCCCCTTCTGCTCCACCGAGCGTGACTCTGCCCGTCATACCATAGTCCCTCACTGTAGAAGACCGGGTGGAAGTGCTCCAGCAACAGATGGCGACACTAGCCGCTGCCGTCACCTCCCTTGCGCCTCTTCAGGAGATGGTGTCCGCCATCGCCCAGCGCATGGGATTGCTGGAACAGCTTCCTCAGCAAGCACCGCTCCCCCCACTCTACCCAGTCCAAGATACAAGGTTCCGGCCAGCACCCACACCGGTTTCCTCCGACGAAACCGCTACGGCGCGCAGCGAGCCTTCGGCGCTACCTGCCCGAGCCCCTCGCGCCGACCGCATAACGGAGCAAGGCTATGCTTCGTCGGAGTTCCACCCGGCCAGAACATGAGGACAATCAGTCGCCACCTCAACCGCCTCGGACCTGGACCGGCGGCTGACAGCGATGCAGAAGGAAATGCAGCAGATGGTGTCTCGGCCATACGGGGTGCCCCTTGCTAGCAACATCCTGGAGCAAACCCCGTTCACTCTAGAGCTCCTGGCTACCGAGGTACCTCCCAATTTCAAACTGCCGAAGGGCCCTCTCTACGACGGGATGACAGATCCGGTCTGTCATTTCCAGAGATTCAACACATACCTCTCGGTCCGAGGGGTCGCCGAGGCAGTCCGCTGCCGTCTTTTCCCCCTCACCCTTGAGAAAACTGCCCTAACTTGGTTCGAGACACTGGCCCCCAACTCCATCCACTCCCTAGTCCAGTTAGGCGAGCTGTTTATCGACCAGTTCTATGACGCCACCCGGCAGTGTAAAACTTCCGCCAGCCTACTAGCCATTCGGCAAGGCCCCACCGAAACTCTCCAGGAGTATTTTACCAAGTTTCGGACCGAGGCCGCCCAAATCCCAAACCTTGATAGCTCGATTGCGGTCTCAGCCGTGATCAGCGGGTGTCGGGACGAAGGGCTCCTCGGCTCCATCGGGAAGCGCCATCCCCCTACCTTCCAAGACCTCGTAGTCCGGGCCCACAAGTATATCAACCGGGAGGCCCTGATGATGTCCAAAGGCAAAGGCACAGCCGAAACAGCCTCGGCACCTGCCCCCCAGGTGGTCCGCCCTCGGCCTGAAGACCAAGAGCCCTCCTGAAAGCGATATCGCAGGGAGGAGTGGGACCGAGAAAGGCGACGGGATCTGCAGCCGCGGTACCTACCGCTACCCGCTCCCCCTTCTCGAATGCTCATGGAGGTGAAGGGCATGATCCGGCGGCCGGAGCGCATAAAGACGGATCTTCGCCGAAGGGATCCCGGCAAATACTGCGAGTATCACCGGGAGATCGGCCATACGACTGACGAGTGCCGACACCTTCGGGAGGAAATCGACTGACTCATCAGGGAAGGTAGATTGCCGCAGCTGCGGCGAGAGCAGCCCCCGCAGTAGCGAAACCGGGACGTCCCTGAGACGGCCAGGCAGCAACAGCCCCCAGAAAGAGAAGCTGCTCCTCCGCCAAAGATCACCTCGGCCCCGGTGGAAGCATCTCATCAAAGACCCAGCTCTGGGTCCATCATGATGATATCCGGAGGGCCGGGAGAAGGATCAAGGCGCCGGCAGTGCAGCTCTGCCACTATAGCAACGGTCGACGTCGAGCCGAAGCGGCCTCGCCAAGAAGATATTACCTTCGGCTCAGAGGACCTGATTGATATTCAGGTCCCTCATGACGACGCCCTCGTCATAAACGTTGTAATAAACAGTTACGATGTACATCGTATTTTTGTTGATAATGGAAGTGCCCCGAACATCTTGTTTTACGATTGTTTTGTAAAAATGGGATTGAGTGAGGCTAATATGAAGCCTCACCGGGGCCCCCTCTTCGGTTTCAACGGTTCGTCCTGCCGAGTGGGGGCATTGTCCAACTCCCTGTAACCATAAGCTCCGCCCCCCGGCAACTAACCGTTGAAACGGATTTTGCCGTTGTAAAAATCGATTCAGCCTACAACGCCATCTTTGGCCGAAGGCTAATCGGCGGGGTCGGAGCTGTGCCTTCGTCTTTCCATCAAAAGCTAAAGTTCCATACTAGTCACGGAATAGGCGAGGCCAGGGGAAATCAAGAAGCAGCCCGGCAGTGCTACATGATTTCGGTCAAAGGGAAGGCTGCAGCCGAGTCCCTAGCGATTGAATCATCAGCCGAGGCATCCCCGGGAGAAGAACTCGTCGCCATTCCGGTTCCGGGAGGCGAAGGACGAACCCTGATGATAGGCTCCGGCCTGGAGAAAACCGAAGCGGAGAAGCTCACCGAGTTCTTGAAAAAGAATCTCGACATCTTCGCCTGGTCTCCGACAGACATGCCCGGGGTTGACCCGGAAGTAGCAGAACACCGGCTACACACCGATCCTAACCAGCCCCCGGTTAAGCAGAAGCGGCGTACCTTCAATCAAGAAAGGAGAGCCGCCATCCAAGCTGAAGTACAGAAGGGGTTGGATGCCGGGCACCTCCGAGAGGTGCATCACCCGGACTGGATCGCCAACGTAGTGATGGTGCCGAAGAAGGATGGCAAGTGGCGAATGTGCGTGGACTTCACCAACCTTAACAAAGCCTGTCCGATGGATAGCTTCCCGCTACCGCGGATAGATCAGGTGGTGGATGCAACCTCCGGCCACGAGCTCCTGAGCTTCCTCGATGCCTATTCAGGCTATCACCAGATCCGAATGCATCCAGATGATGAAAGCAAAACAAGCTTCACGACCGATCTAGGTCTGTATTGCTATACCCGGATGCCCTTCGGCCTGAAGAATGCTGGCACGACATATCAGCGCCTCGTCAATAAAGTATTCGCCCCGCAGCTCGGCCGCAACATGGAAGTTTACATAGACGATATGCTAGTCAAGAGCCGCGTCGCTGCAGAACATTTGGCCGACTTAGCCGATACATTCTCCGCCCTGCGGCGATATAAAATGAAGCTGAACCCGACCAAGTGTGCCTTCGGGGTAGCCTCCGGGAAGTTCCTCGGCTACATGGTCACTCACCGAGGGGTAGAAGCTAACCCCGAGAAGGTTTCGGCCATTATACAGATGCGCCCTCCGGCTAACCTCCGAGAGGTACATAAGCTAAACGGAAGGATCGCAGCCCTGAGCCGCTTCATGTCAAGAGCGGCGGATTACTGCTTCCCCTTCTTCAAGCTGCTAAAGAAGGCCAATAGCTTCGCCTGGACGGATGAGTGCCAGGCAGCCTTCGACCAGCTGAAGGCCTACCTCTCCAAGGTCCCCATTCTGTCCAAACCAGTCCCCGGAGAGCCGCTGAGTCTTTACCACGCGGTATCCGAGACAGCTATCAGCGCCGTCCTCGTCTGAGAACAAGACGGCGTTCAGAAGCCAGTCTACTATACCAGCCGAGCCCTTCAAGGAGCAGAACTCCGGTATCTCGCTATAGAAAAGTTGGCTTTGGCTCTCGTCTCATCCGCGAGGAGGCTCCGGCCTTATTTTCTTGCCCATTCAGTAAAGGTCCTCACCGACCAGCCTTTAAGGCAAGTTCTCTCCCGGCCAGAGGTATCCGGCAAACTGGCGAAATGGGCGATTGAACTAGGAGAGTTCGATATCTCCTACGTACCTCGGGTAGCGATAAAAGCTCAGGCATTAGCCGACTTTATTGCCGAGCTCACTCCCGAAGCTTCCTCGGCACCTTAGCCGGAAGCCGACGTATCCGAAGCCGAGGACACCGGCTCGCACATCGGCGGACGAGTGGCAACTCTATGTAGACGGCTCCGCATGCTCCACGGGCAGCGGCGCCGGATGGATCCTGGCGTCGCCCGAAGGGGTCGTCACGGAGTACGCGCTACGCTTCTCCTTTCCAGCCACCAATAACGCCGCCGAATATGAAGCCCTCATTTCCGGCCTCCGGGCCACAAGAAAGCTCGGCGTCCGGAACCTAAAGGCTTTTAGCGACTCTCAGCTGATCGCCAGTCATGTTTCCGGGGAGTATGAAGCTCGGGATGCGATAATGGCATCTTATCTCCAGGTGACTCGTAAGATCCTCAATCAATTCGATTCCTGTGTAATCGTACGGATCCCGAGAGCCGAGAATGCCCGAGCCGATGCCCTTTCCCAGCTGGCGTCAACCCAAGACGGGGGAGGAGGCCGAATGATCCTAGTAGAGGAACTCGCCGAACCAAGCCTCGGTGAGCCTGAGGTCATGCAAGTAACCGAGGCCGAAGCCGAGACCTGGATGACTCCCCTTGTCGCTTTCCTCCTCCGAGGAGAAGTCCCGCCCGATCCAAGGGAAGCGAAGCATGTTCGGCAGCGTTCATCTCACTTCCTTCTTCTGGACGGGCTGCTATATAAGAAGTCTTTCGGCCGACCGTTATTACGGTGCTTCGGCCCAACCGAAGCCGACTACGCCATACGAGAGGTGCACGAAGGGGTATGCGGAGCACATGCGGGAGGAAGGGCCCTGACTCACAAGCTTCTAAGGCAAGGATATTGGTGGTTGATGCTTCGAGAGGACGCATTAGCCCTCGTACGTCGCTGCGATCAATGCCAGAGGTTCAGCTCCCTCATCCACCAATCAGCCACCCTCCTCACTCCTTTATCCGACCCCTGGCCTTTCGCTCAATGGGGAATTGACCTCCTGGGGCCTTTTCCTGTTGCCACCGGCCAAAGGAAATTCCTCATCGTGGCGGTAGACTACTTCACCAAATGGGTAGAAGCCGAACCTCTCGCGTCCATAACCGATAGCAATGCTTGGAACTTCGTATGGAAGTCCATCATCTGCCGGTTCGGCATCCCCCGGGCCATCATCTCAGACAACGGCAAGCAGTTCGATAGCCGTCGGTTCAACGATAACTGCGCCGACTTCGGCATCCTTCACAAGTTCACTTCGGTAGCACACCCTCGGGCAAACGGCCAGGTCGAGGTCACCAACCGAAGCCTGTTGCAAGGACTAAAAACCCGTCTCGGCAAAGCTAAAGGCCGATGGGTAGAGGAGCTACCGAGTGTTCTCTGGGCATATCGGACTACGAGCCGAACCCCCACCGGCGAAACTCCATTTCGCATGGCTTATGGGATAGAAGCCGTTATTCCTGTAGAAATCGGCCTCCCCTCTCAAAGAGTCATTACTTACGATCCTGAGGCCAATGAAGAAGTCTTGAAGGATCATCTTGATCTCATAGAAGAAACTCGAGATAAAGCTCGCATTCGGCTGGCAGCTTATCAACAGCGCATGGCCAGGTACTACAACACTCGAGTGAAGCCCCGAAGCTTTGAAATCGGGAGCCTCGTGCTAAGGAATGCTCATGCATCTAAGCCAGCCGAAGCCGCAGGGAAGCTTGCCCCCAACTGGGAGGGGCCGTATCGGGTAAAAGAGGTAATCAGACGAGGGGCTTATCGGTTGGAGACCCTTTCGGGCCAACCTCTCCCTCGCACCTGGAATGTAGAACGCCTTCGGCGTTACTTCATGTAAGTCACTTCTCCCAGAATTTAGCCGGACGGCATGAATAAAGAAGGTCTCTTTGTCAGAAAGCCACGATATATCTCTAAGTCCGTGTAAACCGTACCGGGAGTGGCTTCGGCCATGCAAACCTCATCGGGAGCGGCATGATTTTCTATCTCTAAGTCCGTGTAAACCGTACCGGGAGTGGCTTCGGCCATGCAAACCGTATCGGGAGCGGCATGATTTTCTATCTCTAAGTCCGTGTAAACCGTACCGGGAGTGGCTTCGGCCATGCAAACCTTATCGGGAGCGGCATGACTTTCTATTCTCTAAGTCCGTGTAAACCGTATTGGGAGTGGCTTCGGCCATGCAAACCGTATCGGGAGCGGCATGATTTTCTATCTCTAAGTCCGTGTAAACCGTACCGGGAGTGGCTTCGGCCATGCAAACCGTATCGGGAGCAGCATGATTTTCTATTCTAAGCCCGCAGGTAACCTGAACCGAGAGTGGCTTCGGCCATGTGTACCAGATCGGGAAGCGGCACGGTATATCTCTAAGTCCGTGTAAACCGTACCAGGAGTGGCTTCGGCCATGCAAACCGTATCGGGAGCGGCATGATTTTCTATTCTCTAAGTCCGTGTAAACCGTACCGGGAGTGGCTTCGGCCATGCAAACTGTATCGGGAGCGGCATGATTTTCTATTCTCTAAGTCCGTGTAAGCCGTACCGGGAGTGGCTTCGGCCATGCAAACCGTATCGGGAGCGGCATGATTTTCTATTCTAAGCCCGCAGGTAACCTGAACCGAGAGTGGCTTCGGCCATGTGTACCGGATCGGGAAGCGGCACGGTATATTTCTAAGTCCGTGTAAACCGAACCGGGAGTGGCTTCGGCCATGCAAACCGTGTCGGGAGTGGCAGGATATCCCCTCAGATCGTATAAACCATATTGGTAAAGGCCCCGGCCGTGTAAACCATATCAGAGGCGATATTTTTTCAACTTCGTATCCGAACCTAGATCGGGTCTCGGCCGTGCGAGCCGCAACTAAAACGACGACAAGGTCTCGGACTCAAGAAGAACCAGATTCAGTCGTTCATTCAGAGCACAAAGATAAAGCCAAAAATACTTCCTATATATGCAGCAAAGGAAGTACAAAATCGGCCGTCCATCTGGCCGTAGACTTACAAATAAAGTCATAAACAAAAACCGGGACAGGCCCCCGTGTCAGCCCTCAGTATTCCCCCCACCCACATCAACTGGGCTCCGGCCAGGAGATGGAGAGGGAGAATCAACAATCTGTACGGCTTCGGAAGGGGCGGCTTTGACAGGAGTCGTCTCAGCTGGAACGGCCTCGTCGCCTTCCGCCGAAGCTGAGGCCCTCTCGGCCGCAAGCCCCTTCCACTAGGACAGGAGCTCTTCACCCTCCTCGTCCGTTGGTAGGGCGATACCGGACAAGTCCACGGTCGGGCAGGCCTTATGAGCAGCAGCCAGCCCAATGGTGAAGACCGAGGAGGCCGCCAGAAGCTGCGCCTGGATTATCTCCTCGGCGAAGTCTGGGCCAGCCTTATAATTGGCCACAGCCGAATCAACAGCCTCCTCGGCCTTAGCTTCCAACTCCCGCTTCAGGGCCGACAGTTCCTCGGCGTGGCGACGGCTATCCGAAGCCCGCCGGGCGTCCTTGTCCTGGATCTCGGCCTTAAGGGCGTGATTTTTGGCCCGGACCGCCGCCAGATCCCGCTCGACCTTCTCCTTCTCCCATTCGGCCTTCGCCTTGGCCTCGGAAGAAGCTCGAGTCGCCGCTGCCTGCTCCTCCATCTGGGCCCGCATCCGAGCATTCGCAGCTAAAAGCCAGTCAACACTGGACTCGAAGTCGCGTCCCGCCGAGGGGCCCTCGCCCGAAGCCGACGATGCCGACGCCCTCTCGGCATCCTGAAGTTGGTCTTGGATGATTGCCTGACGACGGATCAGGACGCTACCCGTGACCGCGGCCTGCAGCCGAAAGCAGATAAGGGTCAGCAAACCCGAAACAAGCTAAAGGGAATGCTAGACTGGAGCACACAAGGAAGCTTCTTACCTGGACCACCAATCGGGCGCTTATCAGCGCCATTTCAGTGGCCGAATGGTCCTTCAGCTCCTCCAGGGCCGACGGGAGAGTTAGGCCGCGAAGCAGACGCAGGCATGTCTGCGGGTCCTCCAGACTCTCGTCCTTATAGATCCCCAGGTCGGGGACCCATAGCTCGCGCTCCTGCTCGCGTGGCGCCTGCGACCCAGCACCTTCCTGCTCCTCCGCCCACGCCATCATGGCCGGGGGAGAATCGCCCCTCGGCGCTTCAGGGGACGACGGCATCGGGGCCCTTCGGGCCGCAACCGATCTTTTAGCCGGAGCGGGTTCTGCTTCGCCAGGTTCGTCCGCCCGGCCCCGCTTCAATGGACGACCGCCCCTTCGGGCAACCGACTTGCTCTTCCGCTCCCTCTCAAGAGCGGCAGCAGTAGCATGACCCTCAGAGGAAGCCGCTGTCATCGTGATCCCGGCCCGGACGCTCGGGGCCACGGTACCTCGTCCAGCCCCTCCTGCTACCTGCGGACGGGACGACTGGGGTTGGCCGCCCTGCTGGGCGATCCGGCTGAGGAGGCCCTTGATCCCAGACATTGCTGCAAACAGGAGAAGAAGTGTTAGATGTTAATAACGCGCGAAGGGCGCAACTCAAGACCGACTTACCCTCGGCCGAAGCTTCAGCAACCTCTGCGGCCGGAGGAGCTTCGGCCGGAGGAGCGACCTCGGCGTTTCCTTCGGTCTCCCGCGAAGTCTCCCCGGAGGGAAGATAAGGGAAGGCCCGCAGAGGATCCCTCGTCGGGTCCGGCCACGCCCCAGCACTCACGAGCAACCCCGCCTCATGGAAGAGCTCCGCGATATCATACGGAGCCGAGGCTTCGATGAGGCCCACGATGTGGCGCTGGGCGGAATTGAGGGTGGGAGGATCAGAAAGCCCTGCGGCCAGCGGTGCCCACTTAGTAGGAAAGGGCCACACTCTCCTCTCGTTCTCCGGAAGGGAAACCAGGATGAAATTCCTCTTCCAATCATGAATGGACGAGGGCTTCCCGGAGAAGATACCCCGGCCGAGACGAGGGACAAAACTGTACCACTCGGATCTCCCCTGCCGTTGAATTTTGAAGAGGTAGCGGAAGATATCGACCGAGGGGATGATTTTCATATGGGCAAACACAACCAAGAAGGCGTAGACTGTGCACCAAGAATTGGGAAAGAATTGAGACGGGGTCAACCCGTAGAAGCATAGGAGGTTGATGACGAAGGTGGAGAGAGGAAGACGAAAGCCCGCCCGGAAGCTTTCTTCATAAATAGAAAAACTACCCGGGCGAGGAGTGTTGGCTCTGGTATGCGAACCGGGCCGATAAGGGGTCATCCAGGAAGGGAGTTGGTAGTAGGAAGCAAGGTAGCTGACCCCGTCGTCCGTGAGGGCGCAGGCTGCTTCCGAAGCAGTCTCGGGACGACGACGACCCGAGGAGGAAGCCTGGCCTGGGGTGTGAACCTCCTCGGACACCAGAGGCTTCGGCCTCGTCTGCCATGTTAGAAGCAAGAGAGTCCAAAGAAAGAGGAGATGACAAAGAAGACTTAGGGGACTGGGACAGAGTGTATTCCTCGTATGAGGGAGTGATCTCACTCGAAGAAGAGCGGCGGGGCATGAGATCGCGGTAATGAAGAAAGGAGATTGAGGCTTACCCTCAAAGAAAAAAGATCTCCTCAATTGAATACCGCCTCCCAAACCAAAGAGACTTCCCCGGCAATAGCTCCGGGCGATGGAGAGCTCCCTACCACAGGCAACGAGCTCGGAGGCACCTTCGAATGGCTTGCACGTCGCCAGAGAAGATGAAGAGCTCGGGTGGTCGCAGAGAGGCGCAGGCGCAGGAAGCAGGAAGAAGAACAGTGCCCTGCGAGGGGTCCTTATTTATAGGCTAAGTTCGAAACCCCTTCCCGCCGAAGCCGACGGCCAGGATCTTCTCCCTCATATCACCACTTCTCTCGGATGCGCGCCACGTATACCGTCCTTCGGTAATGATGACGGACCAACTCCGGGAATTGAAGCAAGATGATCAGCGGCCGAAAGCTGTCCGACCCTTCGGCTGAACGCTCGGATGCCCGCCACGTGTCCCGATCCGCGTGCCGAGGAAGGAAGAGGTGGCAATCCAAGTGGAACCTCGGACAGAGAGCCGAGGTGACCTGCGATCCGCAAGCTGTCTGGATCCTTTTGTGTTTTTAACGGAGCGGCCGGATGCGCGACGCGTGTCCTGTGTTTCTTTGCGAAACGACCGTTCTTACGGAAAAAGCGACGCCCGTCCCGTCCATTTAATTGAGCCTGACACAAGTCAGAAGGCTCGGCCCTTCGCCATTAGAAGCGAAGGCCTTCGTCATTACAACCCGAATGAAGACGGATAAAGTGACTGCTGACCCTCGGCCGACCGAGGGCATCCTCTTCTTAAAAAAAGAAGAAGAGAACTGGAAGCCTCGGGCAAGCGCCTGTTACGTTATTCAAAGAGGCTTCAGGCTATACTCTCGCCATCTCAAAACTGAGGAAGACAAGAGTGGGGGGCTATGTGATGAGGCAGAATCCGATTCGGCCCATTAAAACAAGCCCAAACCCAGTTCAGCCCAGCAGCGGCAGTAAAAGGCCCCCTGGGAGCCTTCGGCCCGTAAGCGGCATAGAAGCCCTCGGCCCAGCAGGCTTCCCAGTGGTCTTAGGCCCATCAGCGGCCCAACAGCCTTCGGCCCGTAAGCGGCACAGAAGCCCTCGGCCCAGCAGGCTTCCCAGTGGTCTTTGGCCCATCAGCGGCCCAACAGCCTTCGGCCCGTAAGCAGCATAGAAGCCCTCGGCCCAGCAGGCTTCCCAGCCGACTTCGGCCCATCAGCGGCCCAACCCCCTTCGGCCCAACAGCCGTGTCCGGCCCACTCCGGTGGAGGACTAGGCACTATGGCGGTTTACCAGTAAGCCCGGAACATAGTCCTATATCGGCTATCACCGTTAACCATCCTCTATCCTTCGCTATAAATACACCGCTATTTATTGCCAAAGGTATGTCTCCGTGACCCTTAAGGACCATAGTCCAAAAAGCATTAAAGCTACTCTTTGCCTTCTGAATCGAATCATCTTCAGAAGCTAACTTAACCGTCGGAGGGGGTTCCTGAGGGCCGAAGCCCGGGACTCCTACTGACCGGTTTCTTCTTCTTTCCCTCCTGCAGGGGCTCGATTCGAATGTTCGCCGACCTCACCAAGTCGGTTTCGGCCTCCGACCTTGGACTTCCCCCTCCGGTCTCGACGCCGTTCGCCGGCTGCCCCTCTCCCGAAGGAGACTCGGTCCTGCACCGCCTGCCCGTCAGCCGGAGGGACCTCGGCCGCACCTTCCAGAGGCAAGCCGACGCCCGACCGAGCGACCCTCGGCCTCAGATCCTCAACTGCGTCTCTGCATCCATCGCCTTCCAGATCCCCGTCGGGCCTCTTAGACCGATCCGACCCATCACCGGATCTAAAACTTCGGATTCCAGCTTCGGAATCCGGTCGTGATAGCTTCGGCTACATCAGTATACATCTAACAATGTTCATTAATATTCTATTTTTTATTTTTGTCATACCATTTTGTTGTGGCGTTTAAAATATTATTATATGTCTTTTAATTTCATATTCTTGACAATATAACTCAAAATTTCTTGAATTATATTATCTACCTCTATCAGTCCTTACACCTTTATATTCCTTCCAAGTTACCTTTCTACTTCTATTCTATATTTCTTAAAGCTATCAAATGTCTCTGACTTTACAGAAATTAAGTAAATATAGGCAAATCTAGATTAATCATCTATGAAAGTTATGAAATATTTCTTGTTATTGTATGTTGTTATACATAGAGGGCCACAAATATCCAAGTGGATCAATTCTAATAATTCTTGTGATCTATGTCTTACTGAGAAGGATTTTTAGTCATTTTTTCAACTAAATAATGTTCACAAGACGATAACTCTATTTTTGTCAATTCTGATAGCATATTCTATTTTATTATTTATTCTATTTTAGATTTTCTAGAATGTCGTAATCTAAAATGACATAAATCACATTCTGATAAAGCGCATAAGGAATACTCAGAAACTTTCAAATTATTATTCTCATTGTCAATTATAATGATACAAAATAAATCATGCTCAGGAATAAAATTTTCTATAGCAAATACTTTTTTCTCTTTCTCTATTGACACTCTTTGATTATAGAACCTCACTTCAAGATCTTTCTTTATTAGTACTAGTACAGAGATTAGGTTCTGTTAAATTTTAGATGCATAAAATATATCATTGAGGACCATGATGTTACGTCCAAGATCTAACCTATAAGTTACAACATCCTTCATATGAAGATAAGTGTTATTTCACATGTATATTCTTTGTTCTCTAGCATTAAACCTCTTTAACAACACTAGACCTTTCTTTCTCTTTATGATATGTCAAGTAGCGCTAGAGTCGACTTATCATTCATTTGAATCAGTCAAAATAATATTACATTCTATTATGTCGATATGGTAAACTAAAGTGAATTTATGATAAACTTATTTTTATACCATCCAAACTAAGGTTACTACAGACAACACATTTATCATAAACGTAAACACGATTTATGCTTGCATCCAAACAGAGCCCTAGAGATATAAAAGTGACTTTGTTCTTTAACAATGATGATGGATTTAATATCTTTCTTATTCCACTTTCACAGGATAAAGAAATGAGAAGAGGAAGCTTGTAAAGGAGAACTTGTGGGAGTGTCGAGCATTGGAATGCCCAGTGCGAAGAGATCCAGTGATGCTCATGCAAGCCCAGCAGTGTAGTGGAAGATGGAATCAAGACGGTGCCTCCGGTCAGTAGCAGCAGCGACCGTGGAGAGAGCCGAATCGTGAAGCAATGTAGTGGTGGAGCAACAAGGGGGGATAGATGCGGCGACTATGTAGGTACAACGTTAGGGCGAGGAGTGACGCGGTGGGGCACTGCGGCGAGACCCGCCAGGCACAGTGCGATAGGCATGTCGGAGCTGCGCGATGGAGTATGGCAATGGAGAGACGTGCATAATGGGGGTGCGGCCGAGGATCTTATGCCTACTTTGATACCATTGTGGGAACAAGATGAGGAGGTTGATTTGGGACTTCAGCAAGGTGAGGACTTCTTTCTCTTGTTGTGTTTCTTCTCATGAGCATAGTTATCTATTTATAGGGTTTCTCCTACATTTCCTCCATCCCAAATCTTGTAACTGTCCCTTGATTTTCTCTTACGTTTCAATATTTTGGGGAGAGGTTTTCTCTACTATTTATTAGCCATAATCTAAAACGTATGTAATGTTCCAACATTGACTTGATAATTTTTATCTAAACTTTTACATTCTATTTGGACTTTATGAAGTTTCTTAAAATGACATAAAATTCAATTTTATATAGTTTACATGTTAGAAGAGTGGAAATTGTATAAACACTAATATGAGAGAGCTTAGAGCTAATGTTTGTACACGCTACCTTAGATTATGAGCCTACTTCTTCTTAGTGTAATATTGAATTTGACTCCAACAGTAACTAGTGTAGGGATAATAAATGTAGAATAAGTTAGTTTTTCTTTGTTCTAGGTTTTTCCAATTCTCCAATGCAACACAAGGCAACTTAATACAACCAAGAATATAATAATATAACCATAATTTAAAATACACCTCAATACACCTAGATATAACTCAAACTACTACATAAATATTCACCCCAGTGCATGTAAATTCAATCCAAATCACATAAATACAAATGGTTGTATTTGAATGTTCATTCGGGTGTATTTCTTATTATGATTGTTGTATTATATATGCTCTTGATCATATTTAACTGTTCTGCGTAATATCAGTGATGAGGCAGAATCCGATTCGGCCCATTAGAGCAGGCCCAAACCCCGTTCAGCCCAACAGCAGCAGCACCAGGCCCTCTGGCGGCCTCCAGCCCATCGGCGGCCCAGCAGCCCTCGGCCCAGTAAGCAGCACCGTCGCTCCCGGCCCAACAGGCTTCAGCCCATGAGCGGCCCACCAGCCTTCGGCCCGGGAACAGCACGGCAGCCCAAGGCCCAGCAGGCTTCGGCCCCTCAGCGGCCCAACCCCCTTCGGCCCGATAGCCGAGTCCGGCCCACTCCGGTGGCGGATCTAGCACTATGGCGGTTTACCAGTAAGCCCAAACATAGTCCTATATCGGCTACCACCGTTAACCAACCTCTATCCTCTGCTATAAATACACCGCTATTTATTGCCAAAGGTATGCAACTCTTTGCCTCCGAGACCCTTAAGGACTACGGTCCAAATAGCATTAAAGCTACTTCTTGCTTTCTGAATCGAATCATCTTCAGAAGCTAACTTGACCGTCGGAGGGGGTTCCTAAGGGCCAGAGCCCGGGACTCCTGCTGACCGGTTTCTTCTTCTTTCCCTCCTGCAGGAGCTCGGTTCGAATCATCGCCGACCTTCCCGAGTCGGTCTCGGCCGCCGACCTCGGATTCCCCTCCTTGGTCTCGACGCCGTCCGACGGCTGCCCCGCAACGGGAGGCTCGGCCCCGCGTTGTCCCTTCGTCCGACAAAAAAGGGCCCTTGGGCTCACTATCCAAGAACAAGCCGAGTCCGAGACCCTTCCGGCTTCGGACCATCGGCTTCGGCTTCATCGCCTGTCGACCGTATAGCCGGGAAGAGCTTCATCCGCGCCGCCCCTTCGCCCGCCGAAGGAGCCTCGGCCTCGACTTCCCGGAGGACGAGTCCGCACCGACCGAGGCGCCCCTCGGCCTTCGGACCCTCGTCTCCGCCTCCGCCTCCTCGGCCTTCCGGATCCCCGTCGGGCCTCAGCAACACCGATCCGAACCGGCTTCGGATCCTCTTTTCCGGATTCCGGCCTCGGAGTCCGGTCGTGATAGATCCAGTCTACATCACGTGGCGCCGTCTGTGGGAAACAAACAAACAAGTCATGTCTCGATAACCTGTCACCCGGCGATCCGGACAAAGCAAAACAGAGGCACGGGAAGTCTCAGCACGGCTACCACCCTCCGAAGGCACCCCGCCCGTCCCTTCGAGTGCGGTTCGGCTAGCTGCGCTAGGGTCCACAGCTGAAGACAGCCGGATGAGGGAACTTCAGCGGCAAATGATCGCACTGACTGCCACGGTCGCATCTTTGGCGGACATGGTATCCGCCATGGCCCGGTATCTTGGAATACTGAGCCAACTCCCTAGTCAAGCACCTCCCTTTTGCCCTATACAGAACGAGGAGCCTCGGCCAGCGTCTCCGCAAGCCTTTGCCGACGAAGCCGTTTCGGCAAACGAGCCCTCAGCACCACTAGCCCCTTCAGCGGCTCATCCTCAATCTGCAAATCAAGAACCTTCACATGGGCGGTATCGAAAGGAACGGGGTCGAGGCAAGCGACAGGGTTTGCAGCCGCGGCACTTACCGCTGATTGCTCCCCCTTCCCGAATGCTTACGGAGATAAAATCAATGCTCCGGCAGCCACAGCGTATGAAGACTGGTCTTCGCCGAAGGGATTCCGGCAAGTATTGCGAATATCACTGCGAGATCGGCCATGCGACTGACGAATGCCGGCAACTTCGGGAAGAGATAGATCGCCTCATCAGAGAAGGCCAACTGCCACAATTCCAGTAGGAATGGCCTCGACGGAGGCGCAACTCGATGACCTCAGAGCGGTGAGGCAACATCCAAGGAGATCCTCTTCCCCTAGGCTATGCCTCTGAAACCGCTGAAGTGTTTGTAAACAAAAGCGACCGGGGGGCTCGCAGAGTCGGGACCCCTTCGGACACGCATCCTCCGGTGTATTTACAATACGGAGTACCTTCGGCACCTCATGTAATTAGACCCGGGTTTTTAGCCGGGAGGTATGAATGAAGTCTCTTTTGAAAAGACCGTGTCCGACAACGGATCTCTCCAAAGTCTGCGGCAGACCCGATCCGAGGGCGGCTCTGGCCATTAATATCGGATCGGAGCGGCATTATTCAAAGACCGCGTCAACCCGATCTGAGGGCGGCTCAGGCCATTAGTATCGGGAGCGGCATGGTTTTCTCTAAGTCCGTGTAAACCGTACCGGGAGTGGCTTCGGCCATGCAAACCGTATCGGGAGCGGCGTATTATTATTCTTCAAATCCGCGGGTCCTTTTTGATCCGACGAATGGCTCCCGGCCATGTAATCCGGATCAGGACGCGGCACGGCTAAAATCCGCGGGTCCTTTTTGATCCGACGAATGGCGCTCGGCCATGTAATCCGGATCAGGACACGGCATGGTTTTCTCTAAAGTCCGTGTAAACCGTACCGGGAGTGGCTTCGGCCATGCAAACCGTATCGGGAGCGGCATGGTTTTCTCTAAGTCCGTGTAAACCGTACCGGGAGTGGCTTCGGCCATGCAAACCGTATCGGGAGCGGCATGGTTTTCTCTAAGTCCGTGTAAACCGTACCGGGAGTGGCTTCGGCCATGCAAACCGTATCGGGAGCGGCGTATTATTATTCTTCAAATCCGCGGGTCCTTTTTGATCCGACGAATGGCGCTCGGCCATGTAATCCGGATCAGGACGCGGCATGGTTTTCTCTAAGTCCGTGTAAACCGTACCGGGAGTGGCTTCGGCCATGCAAACCGTATCGGGAGCGGCGTATTATTATTCTTCAAATCCGCGGGTCCTTTTTGATCCGACGAATGGCGCTCGGCCATGTAATCCGGATCAGGACGCGGCATGGTTTTCTCTAAGTCCGTGTAAACCGTACCGGGAGTGGCTTCGGCCATGCAAACCGTATCGGGAGCGGCATGGTATTCTTTCTAAGTCCGTGTAAACCGTACCGGGAGTGGCTTCGGCCATGCAAACCGTATCGGGAGCGGCATGATATTTTTTCTAAGTCCGTATAAACCGTACCGGGAGTGGCTTCGGCCATGCAAACCGTATCGGGAGCGGCATGATATTTTTTCTAAGTCCGTGTAAACCGTACCGGGAGTGGCTTCGACCATGCAAACCGTATCGGGAGCGGCATGATATTTTTTCTAAGTCCGTGTAAACCGTACCGGGAGTGGCTTCGGCCATGCAAACCGTATCGGGAGCGGCATGGTTTTCTCTAAGTCCGTGTAAACCGTACCGGGAGTGGCTTCGGCCATGCAAACCGTATCGGGAGCGGCATGATATTTTTTCTAAGTCCGTGTAAACCGTACCGGGAGTGGCTTCGGCCATGCAAACCGTATCGGGAGCGGCATGATATTTTTTCTAAGTCCGTGTAAACCGTACCGGGAGTGGCTTCGGCCATGCAAACCGTATCGGGAGCGGCATGGTATTCTTTCTAAGTCCGTGTAAACCGTACCGGGAGTGGCTTCGGCCATGCAAACCGTATCGGGAGCGGCATGGTTTTCTCTAAGTCCGTGTAAACCGTACCGGGAGTGGCTTCGGCCATGAAAACCGTATCGGGAGCGGCATGGTTTTCTCTAAAGTCCGTGTAAACCGTACCGGGAGTGGCTTCGGCCATGCAAACCGTATCGGGAGCGGCATGGTTTTCTCTAAGTCCGTGTAAACCGTACCGGGAGTGGCTTCGGCCATGCAAACCGTATCGGGAGCGGCATGGTTTTCTCTAAGTCCGTGTAAATCGTTCCGGGAATGGCTCCGGCCACGTATACCGATTCTGGAGGCGCCAAGGCATATCTAAGTTCGCGCAAGCGGAAGCATGAAGGGCTTTGGCCATCCGACAAGCGTAAGAAGCGGCAAGATGCCCCTAAGGGATCATATGGACCACGATAGTAAAAGCCCCGGCCAAATACTATGGCGACATCCTATCCGAACCTGCATCGGGTTTTGGCCTTACAAGTTATAGCGAACGACGACAGGATCTCAGGCTCCTGAAGGGCCATAGTCGGTCGATCATACGCAAACACCAAGGTAAAGCCAAACACCTTCCTTGTATTTATAGAGAAGAAAGTACAAAAACCGGCCATATCCTAGGCCGATGGCTTACAACAGAAGAAGAAGTAGAAGCGGGCTGTATAATTGGCCGGAGGTTTACGATACAAGAAGAAGCGTAAACCGGCCATACCCTAAGCCGAGGGCTTACAATGGAAGAAGAGGCAGGAATCGGGGAAGATCCCCACGTCATTCTTCGGCTTCGGCCTCCTCCGCCTCGACTGCGGCTTGTCCCGGAGAGGGGGAGGGAGAGGGAGAGTCGACGATCTGCACCGCTTCAGGAGCGGCAGCCTCCTCAGCGGCAACCTCCTCGTCGGCGGCCTCCTCAGGGGCAGCTTCCTCGGGGACCCCTTCAGCTGGCGCAGCTTCATCATCTGGCGTAGGAGTCAAGGCCCTCTCGGCCATAAGTCCCTGCCACCAAGACAGGAGCTCCTTTGCTTCCGCGCCCCTCGGTAGGTCGACCCCCGTCAGATCGACACTCGGGCAGGCCCTCTGAGCGACAGCCAACCCAAGGTCGAAGACGGAGGAAGTAGCCTGCACTTGAGCCCGGATGATCTCTTCGGTGAAGTCCGGGCCGGCCTTGTATTCGGCTACGGCCAAGTCTGCCACCTCCTCCAGCTCCCGCTTCAGCCCCGATACCTCCTCGGCGTGCCGTTGCTTCTCCGAGGCCCGCCGGGAGTCCTTCTCTTGAATCTGGGCCTTGAGGGCCCGGATCTTGGACTGTGCCGCGGCAAGCTCCCCCTCGGCCTTCGCCTTGGCCTCGGCAGAAGCGCGGGCTTCAGCTGTCTTCTCCGCCAGCTGCGCCCGCACCTGGGCACTCGAGGTCACGAGCCCCTCGAATAGAGGCTCGATGTCGGGCTCCACCGAAGTACCCTCGCCCGAGCCATCCGACTCTCTCTCGGCCTCCAGGAGCTGGAGCCGGAGCTGCTCCTGATGGTGCAACAGGACGCTGCCTGTCACCGCAGCCTGCGAGCCGAAAGCGAACAGTGATCAGAAAAAAAAAAAGGAAAATCAAGAGAAAACGAAGGAGAGCTCGACTGAAGCGCCTACAAGCGTGTTACCTGGACAGACAGCCGAGCGCTCATCGCCGCCAGGCTGAGGACCGAATGGTGCTTCAGCCTTTCAAAGGCCGAAGGGAGAGTGAGACTGCGGAGCAGACGGAGGCACGTCTGCGAGTCTTCCATACTCTCGTCCTCATAGATCCCCGGTTCGGGGCGCCACCACTTGCGCTGCACCCGTGGAGCCTGCGACCCGGCGCCTTCGTCGCCGACCCCGGCCGCTACAGCCGGAGGAGAATCGCCCCTCGGCGCATCAGGAGATGCCAGCCTCGCGGCCCTTCGGGCCTCGGCACTCCTCCTGATCAGCGGAGTCTCCTCCGCATCCACGGCCTCTTCCGACCGGGGGCGCTTCGACGCTCGGCCGCCCCTTCGAGCGGCGAATTTCGACTTTCGCTCCCTCTCGAGAGCAGCAGCCGCGGCACGGCCCTCAGAAGAAGCCGTAGTCCTTGGGACCCCGCCTCGGGTCCTCGGGGCCCCGGCGCCTCGGCCGGTCCGGCCTGCCGCCTGTGGGGTCGGCGCTCGGCCCGGAGCGCGCCGGTCGGATATTTGGTCGAGGAGGGAGTCTAGATTGGCCATCGCTGCAAGCAAGATAGACCCGTCAGAAACAAAACAGAGAACAAGTGCAAACTCAGAGCCGACTTACCCTCGGCCGAAACTTCATCAGCGTCCTCAGCCGGAAGAGCTTCGGCCAGAGGAGCGGCGGCCCTTCCTCCGCGGCCCCGCAGAGTCTCCCCGGGAGGAAGATAAGGGAAGGCCTGCACCGGATCGGACCTCGGATCCGGCCATACCCCGGCGGTCACCAGACGCTCCGACGCGCTGAAAAGCCCCCAGACACTATACGGGGCCATCATCTGGATGCGACCCACGAGGATGCTCTGGACCGGGGTGAGGGTAGGAGGATCCGAGAGGCCCGCAGCCAGCGGCACCCATTCAGTGGGGAAGAGCCACAAACCCTTCTCCTTCTCCGGCAGGGAGACGAAGACGAACTTTCTCTTCCAGCCGTGGATGGACGAAGGCTTCCCGGAGAATACGCTTCGCCCAACCCGAGGGACGAAGTAATACCACTCGGACTTCCCCTGCGTCTGAATTTTGAAGAGGCAGCGGAAGACATTGATGGAAGGGCGGATCTTCACTTGAGCGAAAACGCTCAAGAAACCGTATACGGTGCGCCAGGAGTTGGGAAAGAGCTGAGACGGAGCCAGCCCGTAGAAACTGAGAAGGTTGATGACGAAGGTGGGGAGTGGAAGACGGAAACCCGCCTCGAAGCTATCAACATAAATGGAGAAGGAACCCGGGCGGAAGGTGTTAGCCCGGGTGGCGGAGTCAGGCCGAATGACCGTCGTCCAGGAAGGGAGCTGGAAGTAGGAGACCAGGCGCGTAACCTCGGCGTCCGAAAGGGCGCAGGATGCTTCCGAAGCCATATCCGGACGACGGCGTCCCGAAGTAGAAGCCTGGCCTGGGCTCCGAGCCTCTTCGGCATACTAGGCCCCGGAGGTCTCGGCCCCGGAAACCTCGGCTCCGGAAGCCTCGGACCCCTCAGTCCCGGAGACCTCGGGTTCGTCGGACATTGCTGGGGCGGAGGAGTCTGAGGTGAGGGGATCCGACGAGAGAGATCGCAGGGAGCGGGAAGGAGTATACTCCTCGTCCGAAGGAGTAATCTCACTAGAAGAATCCCGGACCATAAGGCCACGAAGGGAAGGAGGAAAGCTGGGGCTTACTCGCAGAAAGGGGGAAGAAGGTCTCTCCTGAGCCGAGTGCGGCTCCTCTAACCTCCCAGCTCCACCAGCGATGCGCTCCAAGGGATGGAGACCTTCCCACGGTGGCCGGCGAGCTCGGACGAAGCCTTCAGGAAGCTAGCTTTCCGCAGGAGAAGGAAGAAGAGCTTGGAAGGTTGTAGAGGAAACGTAGGCGCGGCAGCAGGAAGAAGAACAGTGCCCTGCTGAGGGCTTGTATTTATAAAGCTCGCTCGGAGCGCCTCCCGCCGAAGCCAACGGCCGAGATCGTCCCGCTCGTCCCCTCGCCCCTCTCAGATGCACGCCACGTGCGTCGTCCTTCGGCAATGATGGCGGACCGGCTCCGGGACTTGCAGCGAAGCAATCAACGGCCGAGGGCGCTCCGACCCTTCGGCTGACCGCCCGATACGCGCCACGTGTCCCGATCCGCGTGCTGAAGATGAAAGAGGCGGCAATCCGAGTGAAAGCCTCGGACAGAGAGCCGAGGCGATCCGCAACCCGTGAGCGGTCAGGATCCATTTGTGTTTTCAACGGAGCGGCCGGATGCGCGACGCGTGTCCCGTGCTTCCTCGCGAGGAGACGCGCCATCCCGTCCCTTTAATGGAGCCTGACACAAGCCAGAGGGCTCGGCCCTTCGGCTTCTTAGCTCTGAGCCTTCGTCACCACTCCGAGCGGGGACGAAGCAACCGCATAGCCCTCGGCCGACCGAGGGCCCCCTCTTCCCAGTAGAAAAGGGGAGCAGAGTTTCGGGTAAGACACCTGTTACGATGCCCTTTCCACAGCTTCGGGCTATACTCTCGCCATCTCAGAACTGAGAAAGACAAGAGTGGGGGGCTATGTGATGAGGCAGAATCCGATTCGGCCCATTAGAGCAGGCCCAAACCCCGTTCAGCCCAACAGCAGCAGCACCAGGCCCTCTGGCGGCCTCAAGCCCATCGGCGGCCCAGCAGCCCTCGGCCCAGTAAGCGGCACCGTCGCTCCCGGCCCAACAGGCTTCAGCCCATGAGCGGCCCACCAGCCTTCGGCCCGGGAACAGCACGGCAGCCCAAGGCCCAGCAGGCTTCGGCCCCTCAGCGGCCCAACCCCCTTCGGCCCGATAGCCGAGTCCGGCCCACTCCGGTGGCGGATCTGGCACTATGGCGGTTTACCAGTAAGCCCAAACATAGTCCTATATCGGCTACCACCGTTAACCAACCTCTATCCTCTGCTATAAATACACCGCTATTTATTGCCAAAGGTATGCAACTCTTTGCCTCCGAGACCCTTAAGGACTACGGTCCAAATAGCATTAAAGCTACTTCTTGCTTTCTGAATCGAATCATCTTCAGAAGCTAACTTGACCGTCGGAGGGGATTCCTAAGGGCCAGAGCCCGGGACTCCTGCTGACCGGTTTCTTCTTCTTTCCCTCCTGCAGGAGCTCGGTTCGAATCATCGCCGACCTTCCCGAGTCGGTCTCGGCCGCCGACCTCGGATTCCCCTCCTTGGTCTCGACGCCGTCCGACGGCTGCCCCGCAACGGGAGGCTCGGCCCCGCGTTGTCCCTTCGTCCGACAAAAAAGGGCCCTTGGGCTCACTATCCAAGAACAAGCCGAGTCTGAGACCCTTCCGGCTTTGGACCATCGGCTTCGGCTTCATCGCCTGTCGACCGTATAGCCGGGAAGAGCTTCATCCGCGTCGCCCCTTCGCCCGCCGAAGGAGCCTCGGCCCCGACTTCCCGGAGGACGAGTCCGCACCGACCGAGGCGCCCCTCGGCCTTCGGACCCTCGTCTCCGCCTCCGCCTCCTCGGCCTTCCGGATCCCCGTCGGGCCTCAGCAACACCGATCCGAACCGGCTTCGGATCCTCTTTTCCGGATTCCGGCCTCGGAGTCCGGTCGTGATAGATCCAGTCTACATCAATTAGAAATTGAGAAAATCAGAAACAAAGAAAAAGTAGTAACCCATGATGGAGCATAGCTGGATTGATGAACTTACTTTACACATATAATCGTTAAACTAGTTACTACTGGACTTCAGTCCAATTGGACTCTAAGACCGTATCCGTCGCGTTACCCACTAATTACTGTGACCGTCCAAGAATCAAAAGTAGTAGCCTATGATGGAGCACCCAGCTGTGAAGCTAAGAAGCTAAGCGGTGGGGCGTGGCGGCGGCTCCGGCAGAACACCAGGGGCGCTACGTGCACCAGTCAGTGCAAGGTCGACCCAGCTAAATGTAAACCCTCGACCACCAGCTGGCCCGTCCGCATGGATTCCTACACCCCAGACTGCAGTAGGATTTCTTGATTTATAAAGGGATTTAAAAACTCTTCCGTAGTACGTACTGCTACGCCCTTCGTTGTTACGTATTGTTTTGCATGAATCTAATCGCAAACGCCGGAAAGTAGAGGAGGCACAGCTGTGTGCCTCCAATAAGCTCTAGTACTCTTACCGAAACGAGAGGGGAAAAAAAATCTTGGTTTCTCCGGTTTGCCAGCTATATACATGGAAGGCAAGAGGAACGCTTGGGTGTCACGGGAAGAGAGGACGGTTCAAGTTTCCTGCACTCGCGAAACCCTCGTCTTCATTACATGGAAACCAAAACCTAATATTAGGTAGGTAAAGATTAATTTGGCAGGCTGTCTCCTTAATTTAATCGCTGATCGTTAAAGAATTTAGTTGCTGTGATCTATTATTACTGTAACGACTGCTTTATAATGAAAAATTGCGATCTTCTTCTAATAACATCGCTCATGATTGGACGCAGAATCTCCATCATAAGCACAGCTCACGTCCCCACTTCGAGGAAACTAAATTTATGGATGAAGGATCCAACTCCCCGCCTGAAGATCACTATTTAACCACACTGCCGTGTCTTCCCTTTTACATCTCTGAATAGCAAGGGAAATTAACCGAGAGAAAGGTAAAACAGAGAGAGAGAGAGAGAGCAATGGCGAGAATAAGGTTCTCTTTCTTCCAGCTGCTGGCGATGGCTGTGGCGCTGCTCCTCCTGCTAGGGCAACACTCAGAGGCCCGCGCATTGCTGGAAACAAAGGCATGGGAGGAGTCTAAGGAGTACCACAGTTACCTTAACCCATGTCGATTATTCCCAGGATCCTGCAAACGGCCCCTCGCCACTGGCCCTCCCATTCCTGCTAACCCCTACACCCGCGGATGCAACCTCATCACCCGCTGCCGCGGTGACATTGGCAAGTGAAGCTTCCCGTGCTTTCCCACTCGTGACCGTTTTCTTTCAAGAATTAGAAGATAATTAAGATGTTTGTCATGTCGTTAAGTGTATGAGTTATATATGCTTTTCATGTGCAACAATGTTGTTTGTTTTGTGTGTTGTTCTTCTAAGATTATTATGCACAAGAATACGGTATATATGCCATATATGTTATCTCCTAGCTAAGATTATATATCATGCATGCACACAGTCTTTTTGGCGGTAATGAACGTGAATCTAATGAAGGACATGTTGTTGGCCGTGCTCTTCCACTCCTAGTCTTACAAATTCAAAATGAGACTTGGTTTCTCCCCTTTCTCCCGAATAGATTGAGAGAAAAAGATAGTGCATACCCCTAATTTGACGTATGCAGTATTCTTATGGCAGCCAATATATAGGACTATTCCTCTAGGTCGCTTGTGGTCTTTTTCCTGTGAAGACCTATGGAAGTAATGAGCTAACGGCTCACTCGTACTGATCCAAGCGGGTCTTGGGTCTGGGGGCTGACAGGCCCTGGCATGGTAATGGGCCGACCGATCGAGAGCCCGTCGGTCCTCATCTTGGTAAGCATGCATCAAGAGATGAAAGGGGAATGAATGAAAGGGAAATTTTTTGAAGAAAACAATGGGCCTTTCAGATTTGCTAGTATGACACGCCGAGTTCAAGGTATCTGAAAAAGGTTCTCTTGCTAAACTTAATATCCGAAATAAGTGAAAGTCATATTTTACCTAGCATATTGTCAAAAAGTATGTATCCTCAAATATGTTACATAAATTAAGATTATCTTACACTAAATTTATACGTGATATCACTTTTATATCCTTCATCATAAAGTATCAAAAGCGATTCTTACATTTTTACAGTTGGTACATGGCACACTAATATTTCAAACTGGTCACTCCTCGAAAGTTTAATATCTGAAAGGAATGCTATTCTTAATTACTAGAAAGGAATCCAATGTATCAAAATGACAAAATAGTGATCACTATATATGTTTGGACATTTATTAAAGGTTAATTCGTCTATAGTGAGGAATCCCACTTTTACTCAACTTATAGAAAGCCCTACTTTAGAGTATGTGATTAGAAGCTAAAAACATATAAATGCTAGTAGTTAATAAAGCACACTTCACGTGAGTATCTTCTTAAAATAAATAATATTTATTTATTAAGTGCACATAATTTATTTGATCTTAGACAACAAAAGATCTTTTTTAGGAAATTTCTCTTAAAAAGGTGTTTAATTATCATTTACATAATAAAAATACATGTAACGTAATTAGTACATAGATATCAATGTATTCATTTTGAATGGATTTAGCAAATGTTGTGGGTAAAGTTATAACAAAAAAGAAATATTTGTTTAAAATATAATAAATATTAACCTAACAAGTAAATGACAAAATTTTTGATTCATTTTCTCGTCATGTAAGGTCAGCTTGTAACAAAATATATGTTCTACAGGTTTTAGTGAACAACCCTATAAAGAATCTCACATATGCAAAAACGCCCTTGCAATATACATATATGCAAAAAAAACCCTAACATTTCTTCCTATTCTAAAATAAGTCCTAATCTAGCTAAGCGATGCCAATGATGGTAGACTCAATTGTAGGAGATTCCCTATGTATATACAATGTTTCTATTGGAGATTATTTACATATTCATATTCCTTTGGGAGTTTTCTACTTGACAGCAGGGGTTTCTCTCTGTGTATAACAAATTGTATAGAGATTTTTCACATGCATGTGTTTTATAGGGGATTTTTTTGCATATATAAGGTTCTTTAGGAGGTTATTTGCTAAAGATTCTATATTTTAGGATCGCTAATTAGTTTGTGCAATTTTTACAAGTATGAATATTCATATTTTATATTGTGTGGGTTATAAATGAAATTGATTTTGCTAACAAAAAATAATTAGTACATAAAGGAAAATGTTATTTGATATGAATTAATTTCTATTAAAAACTAAAGCAAACCTGAAAAATAAATAAAAATGATTAATAAATAAAAATTAGATGAATCATATCGCTTTAGAAAATGGCTAAAAAAACATCTGAAAAAGAATTTGTACACAAATAGTGAGTAGGAAGAAAAATTGGATTGTAGCATTTGTATAAAAAAACATGCGCATGATGTGAGTATCATCAATTAAAAATTAATAAATTTTGATAGTTAAAGTAATGGGAAAACATGTTAGATTTATATACTTATCGTATAAGAAGTGTATGTAAGTAAACGCATTTTGTATGATGATTACAACAGATTTAAGGCTGGTTTTCTTCTGTCTGCAGATATAATTGTTCCTGGATAGGCTGGATTGGTTGGTTTCACTTTCCCCTCCTTTCCCATCAACATTTATTTATCCCCCCATGTCTCCATCCCTTTTGTGGCATGCCCTTATATGGATTGCTAAATAATTTCAAAGGGACTATTTGTTTGCAAAGCCTTACGACCGTGGCTAATTAATGCCAACAACAGCTTTGGTAGCCAGTGGTTTTATTAGGTCTTATGTAAGACAAACTCCAGCAAACCGCCCAAAAGCAGTTCTGTTTATGATATTATGTAGCTTGAGTGCCATCTCAACCCTAGCTACAATCCTTATGGGTGTTTGGTTTCATTATAATGTAATTTTATTTTTATAATGAAAATATATTAACAAGGGTGTTTGATGGAGGTTACTAAAATATATTTTGATACCAATCTAACTTATAAAGTAAAGGATTTTTTGCAAACATACCCTTAAAAATGTAGTATTTCCATATATACTCCCAACTCTCACATGTTGTCATCAATACTCTGAACTCCTAAAGGTTTTGCATAGATGCCCTTAAATTCACTAATATTTTACACATGTATTCCTCAATTCACTAAGATTTTATATATGTAACTCTCGACACTTGTGATATTATCATGACTTATGCAATCTTTTTGACATATTTCGTTGAAATTCATCTAAATCTGACAGAGAGATAAATGCAATATTTTGAAGATTTTACGGGTATTGATAATAATATCTAGGAGTTGAGGTATAGATGGAAACACAATATTTCTAAGGGTATGTATGCAAAAAATCCTAAAGTTAAAAAAAGGAGAGACTGTGTTTTTTTTTTTTTTTTTGTCACGAGGACCCTGCCCAGGTGGGCGTCGCTGGCTGCGAAGAGGGTGTTCGATGTGCTATCGTCAAGTCAAGGTCAAGGATGTGGGCAAAGAACAGGGTATTGGATATCAAGTTAAGTGCGGCCGTTAAGATGGCGCTCCCAATGTTGACAGCTTTCCCTCTCTTGGCCCTCCGACGTAGGAACTCAGTCAGCCCCTCCACCATCCGATGGCTGAGGCCGCAGATAGCCTCCAGCCTCTGGGCGTAAAGCAGAATCCCCTCCACGGCTACTGCCATGCCGGTGGCCATGTAACTGACGTTCGATGGTGGCCGAAGGCTCAGGCAGCGTCGGGGACAATTAAACTAGGTGGCCGGAGAGGGCCCGATCATGCCTCTAGAGGACCTCTCCTGCCATATGGCTGGAGAGGATGCGATGATGGCAATCGAGGGGCCGCTGAGTTTGAAGGTCATCATGGGACCATGGATCTCAACAAGGGAGGCAAAGGAGTGGTCAGGGTGGATGCCGTACTAGATCATGTTCCCGATGATGGCGAGAGGCAACGGGCCAAGGAATAAACGCGTAGGGTTGCACCACTCTTGGCCCTTGCCATTCCTCTATAGATTTGTGGCCCTCGAGATCTAGACCGGCTTCATGCATCTATCGTTGTCGCCTGCCGTTGATGTTGTTGTTGCTGCAGTAGCAGCTATCATCTGAAGCCAAGCAGCAGGTGAAGGTGGCGACGGGGGGCCAAGAGAAGCCTAAGATGGCGAGGAAAGCCGATTCACTTCAAATGAAGGCAGCAGCGCGGCGGGCCAGGAGAAACCTAGGATGGCGGGGGAAGTGGGGTTCCGATTTCATTCCATCTACATGAAAGAAGAAGTTGAAAGATTCTATTCATTAGATCCATAAATGCCGCAAGACATTGGTTAGTCCAAAAGACATAATCAAAAACTCATGATAACCATACCTAATGCGAAAAGTCGTTTTCGAAATGTCTTCATCTTTGCTCCACAACTGATGGTAATTAGATCGAAGATCAATCTTAGAGAAGACATTGACTAATTGCAACTGATCAAACAAGTTTTCAATCCTTGGTAAAAGATATTTTCTTAATGGTGACTTGATTGATCTTGTGATAATTAATGCATAATCGCATTCCATAGTGACATATTTGGACGTATTTATCTAAAAGTTTCAATAGTTATTTTTTCAACTCTTCCAACTCAACAGGAGCCATTCAGTATGGTGCTTTCAAAATAGGTGTTGTCCCTAGTATAAGATTAATAGTGAAATCGATCTCGAGTAGACATTACGGGAGATCATCAGGGAATACATTGAGAAAGTCTGGAATCACCTCAATATCTTGCACCGTCTGACTGTGCCATTATCAATCACTACACTAGTAAAAAATGCCTCACATCTTTCTATTCAACCTCTTGCCCTTCCTTGTAGAGACAAACATCTTACCTAGCTTATGCCTTAGATATTTGACATAGAATTCCTTTAGGAAAGTTCCATGGAACATAACCTTTTTTCTACAACCGTCCAACAAGGCATCATGTTTTTCCATTAAGTTTATATTCAGTATGACATCAAAATCTATCATGTCAATGATGTAGACTTTTGTAAACATATATCTATCATAATTCTATAGTCAGTTAAAACTGTGATAGCAATAAATCGAATTCTCTATGACTTAACAAAACTATGGGTGGCATATAATTTCTTCTTTAGCTGGCTCTCCCACTTAAAAGGACGAGGTCAATTCTTTAAGTCTAATTATTAGAACTAACTAAGTGTACAATCTATAAATACATATCCAACTATCCTAATCATATCCTAATAATCTAATAGAACCTAATTTAGACCTTATATTCTAGAATATAAACTTACCCAGACTATCTTATCCGAACTCTCAAAATCAATTAGTATGATTTATGATCAGATGGTAATAGTTAATATTTTTTCATGATTCATATGCTCTGATACCACATCGATACGCTCTTAATCCGATTCAGTTATTCAGACTCACTTCGAATTCAAGTTATGTAACTAAAGAACTAAATAACATACAAATCGAAGATGAATGATGAGAGATAAATAACCAAACAATCAACATGTTATTTACCATTGTAGATATGCTAATTTTGACATCATTTGGAGTAAATTTCATATCATATAATAATGCCTCAGAATGGTCTGATATTTAATCATTGGTTAATTTTTATTGATTTTTTTTTAAGTTAATTATCTGAATAGTGTCGGGTTAGACATATATGATTTAAGTTAATTAATTAAATTGATTTAAATTTCAATTAAAATATGAAGAAGTCTAAAAGACGTCGACTTGTGTAGACGCCATTTAGAATTTATTCATATTTTGATGATTAAATTTGAATTTTAATTAGTTGATTAATTAGCTAAAAGACGTCTGCATGTCACGACGTCATTTAGGTTTCCTAAGTTGTTTCTACTTCTCTTCCGGATGTTTATCCTTATCTTAATTAGTCTAAAAAGCGTCTTTAAGTGGCGACGCGTTTTATCTAATTACAGATAAAGATAAATTTTTTCCCGGATATTTATCCTTATCTTAATCAATCTAAAAGGCGTCTTCCAGTGGTGACGCGTTTTAGATAATTACAGATAAAGATGAATTAATCTGTATTTATCTGTTAGTTAGGCTAGATAAATCTCAAAATTTCTTCATGTAAATCCGCGGATGCAAAGAAGTCTATAAATACCTCGCCTCTTGAATGAGTAAAAAAAAAAAAAAGAGTGATATTGAGTAATTATTTTGGTGGCGATTGGAGCGAAGAAGCTTGAAGACGCCCAAACGCTGAAGTGCTACTACCACTAGGATTCGGCATCCTTCTTCATCCGTCCAAGATCCATTGAAGACCAAGGCTTCCAAGGGCCATTCAGCATTAGCTTTCAATTTATTTCTGCATATTTTTCACATTTTTACCCCATTAATTTTACATTCTTCATCACATCACTCCATGCCACACACACAACACTAGCATCATTTTCAAAACCTATTTGTTAAAGGGGTTTAAAAGACCATCCCAACAAGTGAGTTTACCTGCTTAGTTGCATGTTTAAAATTTTCTCTGGAATGGATACTACTTCTTCCTAAGTTCTTATCATTGTTCTTTATTTCTTTCTACTTCTTGTAAGGTACAAAGGAGAATCAAAAGGAGGGAATCAATAGCAAACAACAAGGAATCTGGACGATCCTCAAAACTCAACAGCAGCCAAAGCAAGAACAAAGACAAGAAATGGCTCTCTTTCTTCAGCCGGATGAAGGAGGGGAACCAAGAGCTCAATATCTCCCACATCCAAACAGGTAGGCGATCAAATCTTCTTTTGAAACTTTTTAGTCAAAAGTTTCTGGCGATCACATCACTTAGTTTCTTTTTAATAGGTTTATTTTGCACTTAAACAACATAGTTTTTCATGATAATCACACACTCATTTTAAGCACTCACAGCTTTTTTGGCGATCACGGTGGGACTTGGTCTCACCATCTTTTAGTTCTTTGTTCTTGCTATTATCAATCGGGCACCCACGGTGCACCACTTGTGTCTCTCGACATGCCCTCACCAATTGGTGAGTGTTTTTAGTTTAGTTAATTTCCTACGTGCACCACGTGCACACCCCTGTGGCAAGATCTTGCCCTCCCCGTTGATTAGTGATTGATTGGCATTCTAGTTGTTTATTTGACAAATTATCTTGTTAAAATTCGAAACAATTTTTTTTTTTGCATCAGCTGATTATTTATCGTTTTTATCCTGTTTTGAGGAGGAATCGATCCAGAAATTCCTCCCGGAAAACTGGATCTGCAACTTGAAAAGCGTCCAGGAACACCGACGCATTTCAAACTGCGTCATTAGACCCAGACGCCTTTCAGTCTCTTTTCTCTGTTGTCTGCTGCCTGAGCTTCTGCGAAAAAATAAGGTTCTGTTTGAATAGCGTCGACCAACAGCGACGCGATTCAGGTAGTTTCTTATTTCTTTTTTCAGTTCTTAGATTTTTGTGATCTGTATGCTATTACCCATTATGTATTAAGCATTAGAGGCCATCCAGGCTACATGTCATATGCATTGAGGCTAACACTCTCCTCTTCTTAGGAACACTCTTCTTGACGTCTTCAACTCTCTCTGATTGGGTCGGTCCCTCGATCAGACTAGAGTAGTTGGCGTTAAAGACCTCCGTAAGTTCCCAAAATCAAGGTATTCCTCCTTGATCATCGGGCTGGTTGTACCAATTGAAGTCCCGGTTAGATTTTCATAACGTTGTGAGAGAAAACCATAGAATATAACAGTGGATATTGAACTGAAACTAGGATCCTATCTCTTGAGCGAATTTGTGATTTAATTAAATTCAAATAACCCAACAAGGAATCCTAAAATCACGTTAAACATTCACTTGTTTGTTTAATCTCTGTACAACTTGTTTGCTAATCTCTTAAGAAAAATCTAACATCATGCTGCTTCGATCAGGCAGAGACTTGAGCATGGCTCCAGATGCCATTATCAACTACGAGGGAGATGTTAATGCCCCTCGCGATTCCGATTACAATTTTGAGAGCGGGAGAGATGCTGATGCCTCCCGTAATTCTATTCCTGTTCCAGTTCGGTATGAGGGGAATGTCCGAACCCCTCTCTATCATCCTCATGAGCAATATTCTAATCCTCCCCCGCATGTGCATGTGGTTCCCAACCCTATCTTCGAGGGAGACATGAACCAGAATGATCTCTCATCTTCTGATCCCTCGGATCTTGTAAATGCTTTGGGAGTTCTTGCCTCCTGTCTGGACCCTCAACAGTTCGAGGCGATCTAGTCCATTCTAAAGGGGAAGACGCCCGTGCAGTCTACCGAGCCGAACCCTGCGGCTCCCCCTGCCATCCCTCAACAACCTCCTCATCATCCTCCCTTCATTTATCAGCCCATGGAAGGCCTCCATGTCTCAACTTCTCGGCCAGCTAGGCCGTAACTTTCCTCTTCTAGGCAACCGGCCAGACCGCTCACGCCTGCTTATCAAAATGCCATCGGGCATGGCGGAAGCTCTGCCGGACCTCCTCTTTATTGTCCTCCTTGTCCTACGTACTCCAGGCAACATGCCTATCAAGTACCTCCACCTCCCCCTCCTCACCAGGCTGATCCGGCCACGCAAGCGTTGCTGACAAAGATGGAGCGCATGGATGAACAATTCAACAACCTCCAGAAGATGATGGGGGTCAAAGCTGCACCAGAGATCAACTTACCAAGTCTGCCAGTGTTCCATCTGCCACCCTCTGAGATGCCAGTATATCGAAAGTATAACGGTACTGGTAACCCCTTCACCTACTTGAAGGAGTTCATGTACGAGTCATCCTTCTAGCAAAACGACAAGAGGTCGTTGGCCTTTTTGTTCAGGAGATCTTTAGAGGGACCAGCCCTCGAGTGGTTCTTTTCCTTGGAACCCTCCGTAGTAGAGGACTATGGTATCGTCTCCCGAAAATTCATTCAACGATACTAGGACAGAGTTGCCCCCTCCCTGTCCATTACTGACCTAATAGCAGAGAAGATGAAGCCCGATGAGGAGTTTGTTAGTTTTGCCGACCGATGGAGGGGCTTGGCCGAGAAAGTTAAAGATCACTTGTCTGAGTCGGAGCAAGTAAAGATGCTCATTTCCAACGCTACGCCTCAGTTCAAACTAGTCCTCTCCCTGAACAATCTGACCAGCATGGCAGAGCTCTATGAAAGAGCGCGGTACTATCAGAATGCCTTCAAGGACGCTACGTTCTCTAGCGTCTTTGATCATCACAGACCTAGCAGGCCTCCACCTCGGAAACCTGCGGTTCTAAATTCCCCCAGCACAGGTCCGACTACCGAGGGTACGCTCTCTCATGAGCAAGTTAGCAGTATGAACAACAACTCACCCCAGTTTGTGAGGAGTCAACAGCAACAGTACCAGCGGCCACAGCAGCCGAACCAGCAGGGGTACATGCAGCAGCCAAACCCCCAGTATTAGCAGCCCCAGTTTCAGCGACCCCAGTAGCCGAATCAGCAACAACAACAACAACAGCCACAGCAGCCGCCGCAACGGCAGTTACAGTACCAGCCTCTGCCACAGCAGTATCAGCAACAACAGCAGTACCAGCCGCGCGCACCGCCGGCATATCATAATGTCCCTCCTCCTGCTGACTATAACCAACAGAGAAGACCTCCAGGCCCGAAGAGGGCAGAATACCCAGTCCTCCCAGAGTCCTTGGCAGACATTTTTAGTGCTTTAATGGCAGCCAATGCCTTGGTCCTGCCAAGAGAGAAGGCAATCTGGCCCCAAAATGCCGATACCTCCAGGTATTGCTATTTCCATAGGTAACCTGGACACACTATTGACACCTGCTTCCAATTTAGAGATTACATCCATGATCTCAACGAGCAGGGCGGCATTAACTGGGAGGAGATGAAAAAGTACATATTTGCCTTAAAGGCAAGAAGACCACCATAGCAGCACTAGCAGTAGCAAGTGAGAGCACCAGCACAAGCAGCAGCACCAGCGAACATGGGCATAGTGCAAAACCTGCTTTCAGAGCACTAAAATCAGAACCAAGTTGCCCCTATTCTGACAAATAGTCGGTCTGAGGCTAACCGCGGGCAACAGTGGAGGATAGAGGACTCTTCCTCTATCTATTCAACGGGTCACATTCCGAGTACCGCAGAAAAACCACCACGCCGCACCATCTATATACCTAGACCATAGCCCATTACCATTACCCCTATACCAACACCCGCATATCATTCACCCGCACCCACTAACCCATTACCACCACCCGCTTTCCTTAAACCCATTACACCCCACGCCACTACGCCTCCATTAAATAACCCACTGCAAACCAACTACGCACCTCTCCTACCATCCAGATCCCTACTCCGCGTGCCATTCCCTACTTCACCTGTTACCACTACCGCTTACCCATATACCATCTAACCTTCTAAACCGCTATTACGCATGCCGTTCCCCACTTCATCCACCATCCAACCGTCTAGGCCTTTAATCCGCACCACGCCACCACCTACTAACCCCACGCCATCGCCCACATACCGACACTCCACCCCATCCGCACCATCCAACCCTGCGGTACTCAAAGTATCACCCGGACCTTCCACGGCTGAAGAACATGCGCTCCGGAGTGGAAGGATTTTCAACAAAGTCTTTCCTCAGTCAACAGTTAGAGACGGCCCATCACAGCCGATAGAGGAAGCACACAATGAAGAGAGTGCACCAGGCACTCAATATGATCTGCTAAAGCACCTTGACCGGACACCGGTACGGATTTCCGTGCTTGAACTGATTAAAAGATCGAAGACTCACCAAGAAGCTCTGATGGAATATTTGCATAAGGTGATGGTCAATGAGGACGTGCCGGTAGAGAAGATTGCAGCACTGTTAGTTACTCAGGGGGATCAACCCTCTATTTCATTTCATACATCGGAACTAGCACCGCCGGCGGCTAGAAGCATGGCTCTGAGCATTATGGTCAATATCTGCAAGAAGGCCGTGGATGCATGTCTGGTTGACACAAGGGCTTTGATCAATGTTTTACCTCCGAAGACCTTAGAATTGTGCGGTGTGCCCAAGGAAAAATGGCTGCCTAGACCCATCTCCGTGATGGCATATGATAATTCCATCCGTTCCCCTTTGGGAATGGTTTATTTGAAAGTGGAGCTAGGCCCTGTAAGTCATGCAGAGGTCGAATTTCATATCCTAGAAATCGACCCTTCTTTAAATGCCATTTTGGGTCGTCCTTACATAAAAACTCTTGAGGCGATTCCCTCTACGAATCATCAATGCCTCAAATTCCCCTTCAAAGGGCGAATCATTAAGGTTACGAGCATGCCGATCCCCGCTGCTGCTCATTCTTTGAATGTCAAACCCATTTCTTCACCTGGCCGACAACCTTTTCTGTCGGTATTACAGGTTTACCATCTAGTGGATGATCCTTTGAGAACTGCCACTATTACTCCTTATCCATTGAATGCCATAAAGAGGGGGAAGTGCATGAGTACCCCAGGATGGAGAATAATGATGAAGAATGGCTATCAGCCTGGAAGAGGCCTGGTCACACAGTTACAAGGCAGGACCACTCCCGTCAAAGACCACCGAGGAATACCTGGAAACGGCCTGGGCTATAGGCCGAAAAAAATGAAGCAGGACATTGTTCAGCAAGCAGAGAATGAAGGCGGCCAGAAAGTCTGGGAGACGATGTCTACACCACACAAGGAAGGTCAGGACCCCCTAACATGGACTCTATACACTCATTTTGTAAAGGGGCCCATAATAAGCCATGACAACACGGTGGTCATTACTTCATGTTTTGACCTCCGCGATATATATGGAGAGACTTGGCTAGACACTGCTCAGAACTGCTCATGTACCAGTCCTTGGAGGCTCTGCGGCCTATGAAGAGAAGAAAATTCCAAGATCATGAATGTGAATGGTACAGGTGGTTCGATTTAAGAGACCTCTACATCGCATTGAACAGGCTGTTTCTCGATCCTACAGAACCCAAGTGGCCGCCACATATCGATAAGCTGATTGAAGGTCTCGGTGCTATTTTCGACAAAAGGATACTGCTGTCAAAAAAGACTGATGAAGGGGAGCCAGATGACTCCTATGAGGCTGGCTATACCACATATCTGCTTTGGAGGGGGACTTATCCTTCTTATGTTTTCATGCATCACACCTTGTTTCGCACTTTGCTCTTGACCCCGACTTGGTCGCGGGTCATCATTGAAGACATTCCACGGGCCCCGCCCGTCATGATTACTCTGTCCCCACGAGATCTCATTCCACCACCTCCTCTCGATCTAGAGAGGATGTATGATTTAATCTAGGACATACTGCTGTATGATCCCCCTAATCCTCTGGCCTTGGTGCCGCTTCCCTCATCTCATCCTCCTTCTATTCATCTTCATTCATGTTTTATGCTTAACTCTTCTATTGCCCAAAAAAAAACGCCAATTTGGCAACAAAATCTTCCCAGATCCTCATTGAGGAAACCTCTTACTTGGCCGATTATACCCCATCGCGCGGGTCTTTCGGTCAAGATTCTCTTCTAAATCTACTCTGCCCCTCCCCTCAGGAGGATTCTCCTGTATTTCCATCTGTATCCCATGATTTTCATTCTGCTTCATCTTCATTAAGTCAGGATAGGGAGTCTAGTGAAGTTAGGCAGTCTAGCTCTAGACAGGTCCGTCAAGTTAGGAAGTCTAGAAAGTCTAAGGGTAGGCAGATTCCAGGTAGATACCTCCAGGATTTAGCTAATAGATGCCTTTCTTGCTCGATGATCCCTCAGCTATTGGAAAATTCTATTCATATGCCAGAAGACTGTATGGACGATGAGTTAGTCAATGATGGATATGGGGTGTATGAGTTGATACATGAAAAAGACCCCATTGTTGAAGATGAAGAAGATGACGAGGACGCAGCTGAGGCATATGCTAGTGGAGTGAAGAGATTCGATGAACCCTCAGCTGCCGTAGAAGAGCCCACCAGAGAAATCAATTTAGGGACTGAAGTCAAACCAAGGGTTGTCCTCGTCAGCAAGAATCTTTCTGAAGAAGATGAAAAGGCAATGATACAAGTTCTTAAAGACTATAAGGACACTTTCGCCTGGAGTTATGAAGATATGCCGGGGTTAGACTCATCATTAGTGGAACACAGGTTGACATCAAAGGATGGAGCTAGCCCGGTCAAACAGAAGCTAAGGCGATTCCACCCACAAATGGCTTTGAAGATGAAGGAAGAGGTCGACAAATTACATAAAGCTAAATTTATTAAAGTTGTCCTCTATCCACAATGGGTGGCAAACATAGTCCCGGTTATAAAGAAGGACGAGAAGGTCAGGATTTGCATTGACTTCCGAGATTTAAACCAGGCATGTCCTAAAGATGATTTTCCATTACCTCATATTGACGTACTCATTGATAAAACTGCTGGCTATGAGACTTTATCATTTATGGACGGGTTTTTAGGATACAATCAGATCAAATTGGCAGAAGAAGATCAGGAGAAGACATCATTCACTACACCTTGGGGAACGTATTGCTATGTCGTCATGCCATTTGGATTAAAGAATGCTGGAACCACTTATCAGAGGGCTATGATGGCAATATTTCACGACATGATGCACATAGATCTAGAAGTGTATGTGGATGACTTGTTGGTTAAATCTAAGACGAAGGCAGAGCATGCCAAAGTTTTGGCAAGAGTGTTAGAGAGATCAAGGGGGTATCAGTTAAAGATGAACCCCAAGAAATGTGTATTCGGGGTATCTTCAGGGAAATTACTTGGATTCATTGTCAGCAAACGGGGAATTGAGATCGATCCCAACAAGGCGAAGGCTATCGGAGAGATGCCACCTCCCAAGAATTTGAAGGAGTTAAGTGGATTAATCGGGAGGTTGCAATTTATTCGTTGTTTTGTCTCCCAGCACTCACAAAGGTGTAAGCCGTTCTACGAGCTTACCAAGCCATGAGTCAAATTCGATTGGGACGATAAGTGTCAGGAGGCATTCGATGGATTAAAAAATTATTTGGCAAGTCATCCTGTTTTGAGACCACCATCTCCAGGCAAAGCATTGATACTTTACATTTCTGTCCTGGATGATGCAGTGGGGGCTGTCCTAGCACAAGAGGATGAAGAAGGAAAGGAGTGGGCAACCTACTATCTTTCTAAACTTCTCAACACCGCTGAACAGAGATATACAGCGATGGAGAAAATATGTGCAGCATTGGTTTGGGTTGTTCAGAAATTGAAGCATTATTTTCTAGCCTATGAAGTCCATCTCATCGCTAGGATGAATCCAATCAAATTTCTTCTGGAGAAATATGTCCTTACTGATAGGTTAGCACGATGGCAAAGCTTTCTATCTCAATTCGATATCACTTACATTTAGCAGAAAGCGATCAAAGGCTATGCCATAGCAGAACATCTTGCTCATCACCCTCTTCCTCATTTTGATCCAGTCCAATCGGAGTTTCCGGATGAGGAACTGATAGAACAAATCAGAGATGATATGTGGACTTTGCATTTTGATGGAGCTCTGAATTCCTATAGAAAGGGTATTGGCATTGTTCTGTTATCACCTGAAGGTATCACCATTCCACAAGCCTTTCAGCTTGACTTTCCAGTCACCAACAATATAGCTGAATACGAGGCGCTCCTTGCTGGCCTCGAGGCTGCTCATTCCTATGGTGTTACCAAACTCAGGATTGTGGGTGATAGCCAATTGATTCTTCGCCAAGTGTTAACCAAGTATCGAACCCTTGATCCCAAACTCAAGCCTTATCAAGAACTTACTTCTACTTATTCAAAGCTTTTCACGAAATTGATCTTCATCCATGTTCCTAGGAATTAGAACATCTTAGCTGACGCTCTAGCCTCACTTGCATCTTCTCTTGATTTTCCAATCAGCAGGTAATCCGAATCAATCATAGTTCATAGGCGTCTTTCACCCGCCGTGAAAGACCCTTCATTTCTTAGAACTAAGGAGAAGTTGTTGAAGAAAGTCAGAGATGGAGATATCGTGGAAAAGAGAGAAATCATGTTGCTGGAGCTGTTAGAAGAGATGAATGATGAACAGAATCCATGGTACTATGAAATTGCCAAATATTGTGAAGATCAATCATATCCTGAAGAAGCCACAGCTGAGGAGAAAAGAGCTATCAGGAGAGTTGCTCAAAGATACACCCTAGTTGGAGGAGCACTATACAAGAGAGGTTTTTATGGAGTTCTTCTAAGATGTCTAGACGAAGATGAACTTTGGAAGGTTATAGAATGAGCTCACGCTGGAGTTTGTAGTGGCCATGTTAATGGACAAATATTAGTAAAGAAGATCCTTAGACAAGGATTTTATTGGCCAACCATGGAAGAAGACTGTGTAGGATATGTCCGTATGTGTGCTAAGTGTCAACTTCACGCCGACAAAATTCATTATCCTGCATCTTCACTCCATCATGTTTCTTCCCCATGGCCTTTCTCCATATGGGCTTTCGATATCATTGGACCCCTTGGCAATCCTGATTCCGGCATCAAGCAAAAATCTTTCATCCTCACGGCAACGGAATACTTCACCAAGTGGGCAGAAACTGAAGTGTAACGATCCGTCATCCTATGACCGGAGACCCGATCATTAAATGGATGTCGGACCATTAACTGCGGGTTCCCACCCGGATCTCATACAACACATCTAGAGGAGTAGGCATTAAACAAGGCTAAATATAACAATTTCACGGACCATAAGGAAATTACGAGTGCGCAGGAAGGAAATTAACAATGTCCGTATACAGTCCAACAATAAGTACATGGTCCAACAAATTAAATAAGTACAGGCAGAAGCAAAGTACAAAAACATCGGGGCATACCCCGGAACTGAGATAGCTGCTGGTCCGCACACCAAGGAGACACCACACGCCGCCATACGCCACGAGGTCCACACCTGAAACCGCAGGGAGTGAGCCACACCAGAATTGGGCTCAGTAGGGATCATCCGATCCCCCGCCTCTCACTCACACACCCACAAGTGCAATAATACCGAAATATGGTAATTAAATAAAGCAGTAAACATAGCTCCCAAAACCTGATATAAAACGTACGCATAAGCAATGCAACAGGTACAGTTCTAAGTAATCCGAATAACCCAACACAATGCCACAACTCATAACCAAGGGTCCAACTAAGCGACCAAACCACACTGTCGACCGTAGACAAACGTCGCCTCACAACACCACCAACACTCACGCCTGTCCGCCCCTACAGTGTTCCGGGGCACCGTAGGGTGAGGCAGTGAGACAAGCTAGGACTAATTGGGACCAGTGAACCACCACTGCCCAGCTACGTGTGCACACAAGTAGTCTGATAAAGTGTTAAATTGATCATTTAAAGGCAATCATATGCATCATGCTCATGTTTTTATCTGCAAAATAGCATGAAATGATAGATAATTGTATAACAAGTTCAACGGTACCAATTTCATCAAATTCTGACTTAAAAACATTGTCATTTTATGTGATTAAAGGAGTATAGCGCATTTGCGGTTTTTCGACAAAACCGAGACGAAATGAATAAATATGATGATATTTTTATGATAATGCACTAATTTATATTTATTTTATGTGAACAGGATGCCGATGATGCAGTGCAGCTGGTGGAGTTTCCGAAAATTTGGAGGAGGTCTAGTGTTCGGATTTCAACTAAAGCAGGGATAAAAATGCAATTTAATTCCTTCTTTCTCTGGAGTTTCCCAAAACCCTCTATTTCTTTCCTTCTCTCCAATTTCCCAACCACATCCCCTCCTTTCTTTATTTTTTAAAACCCTCTCTCTCCAATTCCGAATACTCCTCTTTCTCCAGTTTCCTTTTTCCTCTCCTTTAATCTCTTTCCTTCCCCAATTCCGACTCTCTCTTCCTCTCTATAAAACCTCCCACGACCCTCTCTTCTCTTTCTCCAATTTTTCCTCCCTCTTCCTTTTCCAACCTTCTCCCCGCAGCCCTCTCTTCCTCTCTCCGTTCTGCTCTCTCTCCAGCAATTCTTCTCCTTCTTCCACAGCTCTCTCTTTTCTCTCCCTCTCTCGATCTCTCTTCCTCTCCTTGCCCGTAAACTTTTCCCTCTCTCTCTCTCGGATTCGCTCCTCTTCTCCTTCTCCAATTCCTCCCAGCCGCAACCTCCCCCCACAGCTCTCTCTCTGGTTCCAGCAGCCTCTCCTCTCCAATCTCCTCCTCTTTCTCGGTTTTTCTCCCACGTTTCCTCCCTCTCTCGGTCTCCCACACGATCTCTCTCAGTCTCTCCTTCCTCTTTCTCTCCCTCTGTTCTCCCTCTCTCCGTTTCTCCCTAGCACCCGGTGAGCCCTCCACCATCCACCAGCGAGCTCCATGCACCTGCATCTCCACGGCCAGCTGCGGTGAAACCTGCACCTGTCCACGCAAGCCAGCAAAGCCCGGCTGCACCTCCACGACCTGCGGCACCAGCAGCTTCTCCACGCGCAGCCCGGCGAGCCTCCTCCAGCAGCTGCATCCAAGAGCTTCTGCGAGCCTGCCAGCGCCCTCCTCGTCCACGTGCATGCATGCACGCCCCCAGCACTGCCACGGGCTCCCACAGCTTCCTCCTATCAGCCGCAGCACCAGCACACGCCCGGTGAAGCCCAGCCGCAGCACCAGCAGTCTGCACCTCCAACTCCCGCAGCCGACTATTCCTTCCCCTCCTCCAGCTCTCTTCCACACAGCAGCTCCCACGTATTACCCTGCAACTTGCAGCAAGCTTGCTGCCGGCCTGGTGTACCAGCAGCTTCCTCCAGCACCAGCTTCACACCTCCTCTCCACCGCACCTATAAGCCTGCACCAACCGCACCTGCAAAGCTGCTCCTCCACGCACCTCCAAGCGCTCCAGCCAGCAAGTCCACGCCCTCCACTCTGCAGTGAAGCCCGGCGTTCCTGCACGTACCAGCACCTGTCCCAGCGCATGCAGCGGCTGAAACCTGCAGTTGAAGCCTTCACAGCAGCTCTCCCACGCGGCAACCGTTGAAGCCAGCAACACTTCAAAGCACATGCGCAACACACGTAGCCAGCAAACCCCCATGCATGCCAGGGCACGTCAAAGTGCACAGCCAGCAGCTCCATGCGTCAAGCAACCAGCAAATGCACCTGTCCAAGCACTCCAGCGCCCTTGAAGATTGAAACAGCCACTGCTTAAACTTGCCCTATTCTTATCATCTTTTATTTATTTTCTTTTGTACTCTTTTTGGTTTATTTTAGTTTAGTTAAATTAAGTTGTTGTTGCATAAAACTCGTTTAGTTTAACATAGAAGTTATGTTATAATATTTTGTTAATCTCTCTTCTCAATTTTAAAATGTTATTGTATTTGTGTTTTTAAAAATTAGGTTAGTTAAATTCGTAAATTTAGTTTAACTTAATTAGGTAGTTAATTAATCAATTCAAATTCTTAGTTTTTTTTTAGATAATTAAAATCTAAGGTTTTCGAAATTAAAATTTAACTCCCTGTGGTTCGACTCGGACTCACCACTATTAATTTTCAAAATCTGATTTGAGTGAGCTGGATAAATTTAGATTGAACGTTTTCATGAGTGTTTAACGATGCACAATTTAGAACGATCACAGTCTAGACTACTGTCCTACTGACCGGACTTCCTCCACGCCAGGCCTCGGCGCTTCAGGAGGGCCCTGGGGACCGGCGAAACCCTCGTCAAGCCGAAGCTATAGGGACTACCCACAACCCTAACCTCCCGGGCTGCGTCAGGCCAAATGGCGAAGGGTACCACTCACAACCTTGATATCACAGGTCACATCAAGTCCAGTGGCTAAAGGGGTAAAACAACTCCAACTGTACCACAACCAGCTCCACAGTAAGAAACACGCCGGAAGCTGCCACGACAAACAGGAAAACCCCGACCCGCTGAGATCAGACAGCAACCCCTCGGATAGCGCACTGGCTACTCCAGCCCGACGGACTCAAGGTGGTTCTGTCTCCCTCAGCCAAAGGTGAAAATACAACATGTACCACTCCCCCACCGGTACGGCAACAATGCCACACAGACACCAAGGCCCTCCCACTTCGGCACAAGGTGACAATCGTAAACCACCGCTGATCCAATTCCACAATCGCATAAGCACACACACATGATATAATTCCACTCACACAGAAATCCCCAACCTCGATGTACAGCTCAGAGCATGCATTTATTAAACTATCTAACAGTGAAGCACATATTAATAGCAAGAGTTAATATGATTCTGCCTTGAATCGCGTTGCCCGTGGCCGACGCCATTCAAGCCCCCTAAACAGCTTCATTAAAATCCGGCCTCATATTATGGCTTAAAACGCGTCATCCTGGGAAGCCGCCTTTTAGAAAGGCGTCACTGTCCTCAGACGCCATTCACAACAGAACCTGAAACTTGCAGAAAACTCAATCGGGGTGATTTCTGCCTAAATGGCGTCGTCCAAGTAAGACACCATTTAGCGCCAGAACCCCAGACTGACAGAACCTCAAATGGAATGATTTTTGCTTAAATGGCGTCGTGCTGGACCGTCGCCATTCTAAATGGCGTCGTCCATGCACAACGTCATTTAGCGCCAGAAATCAGGTTCCGTAGTTCAACCCGAGGGTCCCCTTTTTACCCCCAAATGCCCCAAAGTCACACAAAACAAAAGAGGAAGAGGGGCGATCGAACTACCATGCGAAACTCATAAATCCACATTCATAACCACGACCATATCACTATGAAAAACCCCCTAAACATGCTCATTCTACCCCAAACACATCATGCTACACCATGGAAATCACGGGCAAAGATAACTACAATCCATGCAAGGTTCGTCCCCCTACCGATCTCTCGGACTCCTCCGGGCTCCGCGCCGCCAAACCGTCACATTGCAGACCGCCGCCGGTACCCCGAGGGCGTCGCCACTCCACCGGAACGTCGGCCGCCGTCTGGAGAATGGAACGCCGCGAAGGAAGTGGTGGTGGTAGTGGTGAGAGGTAGAGAGGTAGTGGAGTGGTGGAAGAGGAAGAGAGGGAAAGGGAAGGGAAGGAGGGTCGGAGGGGCGGAGAGGGCGAGGAGAGAGAGTGAGAAGGTGAGAATGAGGGAAAGAAGGGAAGGCTCGCGGGGTCAATCTGAAACTGGCTAAAATGCGTCGACCGAGACAGACGCCTATCAGATGACAGGACGGGCTGTACTGACAGCGCTCTGAAACGCGTGGCTCATCACCGACGCCGTTCAGACGACAAGACCAGCACCGTACACTGACATCGCAGGGTCGCATTCTGAATGGCGTCGCCCATCACGGACGTCGTTCAGACGATAAGACAGGGGCCGTACTCTCGCGGCCCGAAACCCGCCCATGTGGCACCCACGTGGCACAATAGCAACAACCCTAAATGGCGTCCACCCAGCAAGACGCCGTTTGAAAGGCGTCGTGCAGGACAGACGTCATTCAGAAGAAATTCTCAAGACCCCTCAGGGTCCAAACCGGGGGATCCGATCCGAAACCGACCTGAATACTGAACCCGAAACCTCAGTCCTTACATGAAGCATACACGGAAGTCAAAGCATCAACCGTCTGCAAGTTCATCATGAGGAACATCATCACAAGATTTGGAATTCCAAGCACCATCGTCACCGACAATGGACCGCAGTTCGTGTCACAAGAATTAAAGGACCTCTGCAACAGGTACCAAATTGCATTGCATCATTCGTCTCCTTATTATCCGCAAGGCAATGGCCAAGCAGAGGCAACTAACAAGACTTTGATAAAAATCATCAAAAAGACATGCAAATCTAACAAGTTCACAGACTGGCCAGAAAAATTGGTTGAGGCTCTATGGGCCTACCGAACTTCAATCCGAACGCCCACTGGGCAGACTCCTTATTCCTTAACATTTGGAATGGAGGCGGTAGTTCCATAAGAGATCCTCATACCGTCATTGAGAGTACAATTGAACAAGGAATTTTCCATTGATGAACATTGTTCAGCACTCCTTGCTCAATTGGAACTCTTAGACGAGAGAAGATGGTCAGCTGCTAATCATACAAGAGTTTATCAAAATAGACTAGCACGTTTTTATCAAAAGAAAGTCATTGAACGTAAGTTCAAAGTTGGTGAAATGGTCGTCAAAAGAATTTTTGTAAAACCTGGTGGTCCGCGTTCTAAGCTCCAACCCAACTGGGAAGGACCTTGTGTTATATCACATGCTTTTCCTAGTAACGCTTATCGTCTTGTCAATGTAGAAAGAGAAGAGCTAACTCACCCCTGGAATGGTTTGCATCTTAAGAAATACTACCCTTAGGTTAAAGAGTTGATCAGCATGGTACAAAGACCAGTGGAATCAGAAAATTTTTAAACTCAGATTTTCTTATCAGTCTGGATAATTTAATTCCAAACACATTACTACACACATTGACACGTTTGATTCGTGAGTAACAAGAGATGCCAAGTCCTAAGGAATACCGAAAGCTTGACTGAAAGTGTAAAGTACAAATCATTCTTTTTAAAGCAAAATTCTGTTTTTTACACTCGGCCCATGATGTCGGAACGAGCCTTAGAATAGACTACCGAAAATACCCGCCATCTTAGTAGGAGGCCGTCATAAAAAAAAAAGGGGGAGATCCGTCCCAAAGAAAAGAAAAGAAAAGCAAAGCAAAGGTAAAAGCCAAACGTCAAATCAAAAGGCCATTACACTACAAACGTTACATCAAGGCCATGAAATGAAATAAAAGGGAACGCAAGGTCGATAAATACCTCGGAAAGAAAATGACCGAATCCCAACATATATTAGGATAAGAAAGGAACATCTTTTTAGGTCTCCAGAACCTTCTCGTGGGCTTTCTAAACCAATTCTTCCTTTCTTTCTAAAGAGGCGTACTCCAAACTTAAGGAACAGCCTAGATTGACTGAGGATTAAATCATCAAATGGGATCACGAATGGAAACACAAGTTCAAACGCAATGGGTTTAAGTTAAATTATTGAAGAATAATTTGGGAATTAAGTTAATAAATGAATATGATCTTTTGATCTAAGTACCATGCTGGTCTTTTAGTTCACATCATACTTCAAAAAAAATTCAAAAAAATACATATTTCAAAATAAAAAAAAATACATATTTCAAAATCCAAAAAAAAATACATATTTCAAAACAACAAAAATATTTCAATTAGCATTTGCTTATTGCATCTAGTATGCTTCATTCCTTTTATTTTCAGTAAGCATTCGTCTGCTTGCATGTTGCATTTTGCTTACAGTTTGATTATTCATATTACCTTTGTTAATAAAGGCTATGCCCCTTGACCCTTCCACTAAGAAAGAGATTGATCGACCGTTCACTTGGTCAGGCAATGGGCTAAGCCTAAATAGATACTGGACTTGTTTGATAAGTGATGTGCAGGACACAAGGCAAACACATGAGACACGAGGTTGGAGGCCAAAAGTTTCATGTATATATATCATCAAAAGATGTTTGTACATGATACACAAAAGAAAGAAAGGAAAGTACATAAGCCCTCAAGGCTGACTCTCTCCTGCCCCCTCGTCCGTCTGGCTCTGAGCCTCATCCTGGGCATCCGGCGGTAGAGCTCTAGGCGGCGGCAGACCCGTGGCACTCGGACCAGCCTGACCAGAGGAGATGGCCATGCTGGCTGTGAAAGCGCTCGCCTGCCCGCGCTCCTGAGCACGCTGCCGAGCACGTCTGTACCTCTCCTCCACACTCTGGCGCTCGTGCTCAGCAATGCCCAATTGGACTCGGAGGGAGGACATCTCCGAGTCCATCTTTTGCCGCTCCAGTCGCTCCCTCTCCCTCTCCTCAGTGATAAACTCCAGTCGAGACCGGAGGTGTGAAAGCTCACGAGGAAGATCCCCGGTGGAGAGGCGAGCCACCTGCTCCTCGAGTTTGCGAACTCGAGCCGCATCTGCTTCAGCCCTCTGAAGGGCTTCATGAAGCTCAGCAACCTGCAGGAGAAGTCATTGTTAGTCCAAGGCAACTAAGCAATCAAAAGTCAAATCCATGAATCAAAGGGAAATAACTTACTCGAGCGGCACGATCCTCCTCCGCAAGAGAAGCTCGGTGGATGGCGGAGGCGAGCTGGCTCTGAAGGTTAGCCAGAGCAACCTCATGGGCAGCAGAAGAAGAAGATGACGAGGCTCCATATGTAGGGGGAGCCGCCTGGGTGTAGACGGCTCGCTGCACCAAAAGACAACCGTCCGTGGTTAATCGTCAAAACAATTAATTAATTAAAACATCCATATTCATGCATGCATACCAGGTCGAAGAGCTCCTTCTGGACCTGCTCCAACTAGGCCTCCGCATCATGTAGGCGGGCCCGGAGGTCGATGATGACCGCATTGCGTGTATCCTGCATATCACACACACATACATTCATTCACAAATATAAATTAAAATAATGATAAAATGAAAAGACGCATAAATGCATACTCACATCGAGTGGTCGGAGGAGCCGAAGCTGATCGGCGTAGTGGGCCCGGTACTGCTGGGGGTAGGCCTCGCTACTCTCCGCCCGGGACTCCACCCTGACGTCGCGGCAGTGCCAGTCCTCGTACTGCTCCAGGAACTTGGCACGCCAGTCGGTGAGGGCTTGCTTGCCCCTCATGCTCCTCCCAACGCCCTCCGGGACCTCCTCGTCGATCCACTCCTGGTGGAGGCCCAGCGTCCTCATCACGAGCCGCAGGTGGAGGGGCTCGATCTCGTTCAGGCAGTGCAGCCACATCTGCCTGCCGAACCTCCTCCTACCAGCCGTCACCCACTGCTGGCCCTCCTCGCCCATACCGAGATACGGGCGCCAGATTACCTGCATATGAGTTAGACGCATTCATATAAATAACTTGCATTTAATGAATAAAAGATTGCATTTAATGAACAAAATTTAACAAGTTAAAGAACTCACCAGCAGCTTAGGGTAGTCAAGAAACTGACGGCAGAGGGCCGTCAGTTGGTGGTGCTGGGGTGCCGTGTCTACAATTGGCTGCCAATGGCCGGCCAATGGGACGGCACTGGGTCGTACGATCCTCGCTCTGCCGAGCGGGAAATAATGATAGCTCCATACCTGTATACATGAAAATATAGGTCAGAAAAATCATTTCATTACATTGCATATCATAAACAAACACTAAAAACAATTTAACACCTGTAGGAACGGCGAGAAGCCGCTGATGGTGGTCTCACGGTCAGGCGTGACCGCGGACAGGTCTGGGAACAGGTGGGCCAGAAGGGCCGCACCCCATGCATACTCTCCTAAGCTATCTAAGTCATCTAGCAAATACAAGAACCTACAATGAATGTGGTCACCTTTCGTGCCGAAGAGTAACCGACCAAAGAAAAAGACTAAGAAAACCCTAAGCTGCCTATCTACCTCCTCCCCCTGACTCGGATCGCTACAATATACAAGGGAGGACGACTCTGCTAACCTATCTCTGAACTCCTTCCGGGTCTCGTCCAACCGACGCCGGGGCTCATCTAAACCTAGGGCAGCCTCTACCTCTATCCTAGGGACCATCCTGGACTCTCTACCTAGACTAGACACCTCTATGCCTAGCAATGCCTCTGCCAATCCCTGGTAGTTGGGGTAAGTCACCCCACTTACCGGTCGGCCCTCTACCCAGAGGCCAGTGATCCTGGCCACATCCTCTAGGGTGGGTGTAGACACGCTAATTTTGACGTCATTTTGAGTAAATTTCATATCATATAATAATGCCTCAGAATGGTCTAATATTTAATCATTAATTAATATTTTTGAGTTAATCAATTAAATTGATTTTAACTCAAATTTCAGTTAAAATATGAAGAAGTCTAAAAGACGTCGACCTATGTAGACGCCATTTAGAGTTTATTCTTATTTTAACGTTTAAATTTGAATTTTAATCAATTGATTAATTAGCTAAAAGGCGTCTGTAAGAGTGGACGCGTTTTAGGTTTCCTAAGCTATTTTAACTTCTCTTCCGGATGTTTATCCTTATCTTAATTAGTGTAAAAGACGTCTACATATGTAGACGCTTTTTACCTGATAAAGATAAAGATAAGTTTTCCCGGATGTTTATCCTTATCTTAATTAATTTGAAAGGCGTCAGCCATCCTGGACGCGTTTTAGATAATTACAGATAAAGATGAATTAATCAGTATTTATCTGTCCGTTAAGATGGATAAATCCGAAGTTTTTTTATGTTAATCACGAACGCAGAAGAAGCCTATAAATACCTTACATGTTGAAGAGTAAAAAAGTTAAGCGTAATCTTGAGAGAGAACATAATCTTGAGTTGAATTACTGGAGCGATAGCGAATTGAAGATCAAAGCAACAACGTCGGAACGCTGAAGCGCTGTTTCCAGAAGTCGGCGTCCTTTCAAGTCTTCATCCATTCAAGAATTCAACAATTGGGCATAAGTTTTTCATATCTGCAATTTCATTTTAATTTTCATTCTACAGCATTCACTTCATGCAAACACACACAACACATTCATCATCTTCAAAACCTACTTGATTAAGGGATTTCAAAAGCCACTCAACAAGTAAGTTTGCTGTTTAATTGCATGCTTAGCAACATGATTAGAATAGATACTACTTTTGCTTAAAATTCTCATAATTGTTTCTTTATCTCCTTTTCTTTCTATTCCTGCTGCACTCAACAACAACGAGAGAATCAAAAGGAGCAAATCAAGCACTCAACAAAAGGGATTTTTGGACGATCCTCATCCTCAACCTCAACCTCAACCTCAAACTTCAAATTCAACAGCAAGAACAAAAAGCAAAGAAGGGCTCTCTTTCTTCAGCCGGCTGAGGAAGGGGAACCAAAGACTCCATATCTTCCGTGTTCAAACAGGTAGGCGATCAATACTTCTTTTGGAACTTTTTAGTTAAAAGTTTCTGGCGATCACTGCACTTAGTTGCTGTTTTTAATAGGTTTATTTTACACTAAATAACCTAGATTTTTCATGATAATCACACGGTCATTCTAAGCACTCACAGTGGGGATCATATGTCCCCACGGCATTAGGAAAGCCCGGCTTTCCTAATGCCACCTCTCCCGCAGCGCCTACAGGAGGACTAGATCGAGCCAAAATGGCTCGATATCTAGAACCTCGCCGAACCCCTTCCGGCGCAGGCGCGCCTTCTGGAAGTCCGAGAGCCCTCTATATGCTCCTATCACTAAATCCCACGATATCCTGGCTCTCATCGTCCCCTGCAAATGAAAACATAGAATTGGATCAGTTAATAAACATAAAAATAGATCAAAATGTTTTTGAATTGAAAGGCGTCGAGTCCCATGGACGCCTATTGAAAGGCGTCCACAGGTCCTGACGCAATTTGAGACCATTTTTTGTCTATTTAAAAATTCGGAATTTAGCCTGAATCGCGTCAGGCCAAGGCGACGCCATTTGAATGGCGTCACCTGGTCTTGACGCCTTTCAAGGCCCGATTCCGAGTTCTTTCAAAGAACCCCATTTCCCTCCTTTTCTCACTCCAACCAATCACACAGGGAACTTACCAAGTGGAGGTCGTCCTCCCCTTCTTCTTCCATGGCCACGGGCGCCGGAGGAGCCACTTCTTCCTCCAAGAATGCCGTCACCGCGGCAAGCTCGGCTGGCACCTCTTCTTCCTCCCTAACCGAGGTCCGTCGGCGCTTCACGACGGTCTTAGCCTTGCGGGACCCTTCGCCGTGCTCCATAGACTTGAGAGAGAGAGTTTTGAGAGAAAGAGAGGGAAGATCGTCGGAGACGGATCGCCGGAGCTTGAGGAGAAAGAAAGCAAGGAGGAAAGTGAGAAAGAAAGGGGGGTCTTCGTAGGTTATGTTTGGAGAAGTTAAAAGGCGTCGTGGCACCGCGACGCATTTTAGGGCGCATAGACTGAGGCGGCAAGGCCAGCTGTTTGAAATGGAGTGAAAGGCGTCCACACATGGCGACGTGTTTCAGATTACTGCCAATTCTGGTCAGAACCGTACAAGGCATGATTATTAAAGGCGTCTACACGTCAAGACGCGTTTCAGAAGATTAATCACGGAATTGATGGCAGAATTCTGAAAAAAATAAGAAAGAGAATTGAAAGGCGTCTTACGATGTAGACACGGGTTAAGCTTAATTCGGCATTTTGAGGATTAATGATTCATTTTTGAAAAATGAATTATGTTTGAAAGGCGTGCTTCTGAGTGGATGCGTTTTGCATTAAGAAAACCCAAACTGTCAGACTTTAAGGAAAAATCCAGCTTTCGTTAAGGGAAAAATCATAGACATATCACAGGAAGTTAAAGAGGAGATTTCAAGACATGAAAAATAATTCTTTATTCAATAAAATCCTTTATTACATCAGGAAAAGAAAAAGAAAAGGGAACATTTAAGGGAGAAGTTCATGAAGTGCTTGATAGTATGGAAATTTCAATCATCTATCTCTATTTTTAGAAGACTTTACACGATAACTAAAGCCAAGGTTCCACAAAGTAGAAATAAGTTCTGTAGCTTCATAGTCCTCATCGGATTCCAAAGATCGCCTCTTGATCGGAGATGTATGAGAGAACTCAGGGAATTCATTGCGAGGCAAGCTGAGTTGAGGGAAGCATCGGTGAGGGTTGTACAACACGAACTCAGTAGTCCCGATCAATTTGAGCTATGCATCGGATGAACGGCGCACTCTAATGGGCTTTCCAATAAGAGCAAGTGGAGAAAAGTCAAACATGTTGGACGACATGCATCTCAGATATTCCCTCCAGTCGGCTCGGGTCTTGAGTTTTGGGACTTTGTTGACCATCCGCTCATTGAACTTCACAATGTTGGAGATGCAGTGGATCGGGCTGTTCAAGTAAATTTGAGATGGTCTTGGTGACATCCTCGTACAGTACTCGAATTTGAAGTGTAGCTCGACCCACAAGGCGAAGAGTAACATGCACCCGTACGGAGGACGACCTGTGGACGCCGTAGAAAGCCCACTGTAGAGGTAGGCCAAGATCGCAGTGCTAATGGATTTCCCCTCGAAGATTGCGCAGATCGCACTAACTTGGTCATCTTCCAAGATGTTGTCTTGCGCGGAGAAGAACAGAGCTCCGGCAAGGCATGTGACGAAAGCTTTCGTCACATCTTCAGCTTCATCCTCCCTTAGATCATCGATCTCATACAAAGTCCATTCAGCGAGCTTTGCAACGTTGATCCCTCTATTGGTAAGGCATCCTTTAGCTTCTGAGGGATCTTTCATAATTGACGTCAACAGTTGTTGACCGGTGATCCTTTCTCTTGTCAAAGCCATCTTGTCTTTGGTCTTTGGAAGACCTAATAAAAGCTCCGCCTCCTTTAAAAAGATAGTGCACTCGAAATCCGAGAAAAGGAACGTGTGAGTTTGAGGATGCCACTGCTCGATCAAGGCACCCATGGCCGCCCAATCCACGTTCGAGCTTTTGTAGTGCTTAGCATGCACCACCAAGCCTTGAAGATTCCACTTCGAGATGAAGGCTTGCATAGAAAGTTTAAGACTCTTAGCCAGTTTACGAATCCAAGGGAGAGAAGTGAATCTCTTTAGACTGGGAAACATGGGATATGTCTGAAAAATAAAAGAAAGCATCAATTGAAGAACTTGAAGAACATGGAGAAAAAAAGAGGAGTTTGAAGAAGAAGAAGAATTGAAGGAAAGCTAATTCAACTTACTTGGAGATTGGGATCCCTTCCAATAAGGTGATTCTCCACGTCGGAGATCTTCTCCAGCGAACTTTTCATCCTTTTGTTTGAAGAACTCATCTTATTCCCTGATTTCTTCCTTCTTGAAGCTTGAAAACCTTAGAAAACCCTTGAACCTTGAAGAAAAACTTAACCTTGGATCTCTAGATTGTGGTAGGATTGCTTGGAAACAAGTTAATAATGTTTATATAGAGGAAATTGTGATCCTAAGAAGACTTTTCTGGATTGAAAAAGGGATGAGCATTGGAAGAGTTGGAATCCGAGTAGGAATCAGCCAGAACCTGTTTCTGTGACTGAAAAGGCGTCGTGGTATACCGCCGCATTTTATAAGGTTAAAGGGCGTCGGCTAGACACGACGCGTTTCAAGCTTTCTGTCATTTTCCCGAAATTCCATATTTTAATGCTTAGTCAAACACCTGTTTAAAGTTACTGATGAATTTTGAGTGCAGGAAATTAAAGAAAATCCAAATGAAGCTGGAAATATCGAGAAGATCCCACTGTGGGAGTTTATGAAGTCTCGACCGTGGCTAAAAAGACGGTTATTTCTATCCTTGTACTCTTCCATGTAGTTAACTTGCATTACTATATGTTAAGTATTTATTAGAGCATGTCAAGGATCTTGTGGTTTTGATGAAATTGGAATTTGAGTTCCCCTACAACAAAAAAACAGTGATAATTCCAGAGAATTCTTAATTGCATGGATAGGCCGTTAGATTGTTAATTAGTGGGGATGATGGTTCCACTTTTGTGAAACGGTGCGTGGATAAACAAGCTTCGGCTTAGCACTGAATTACAAGAATTGGTATCTTGACTCATTAATGGCAATTTAACAATATTATCCTTGATTAATTTATATTTTATTTGACTTTATATTTTTCTTTTAGCCCAACATGCATCATATAGGACTTTGAAATCACTGTGATAAGAATTAATTACTGATTAAGTTTCAGACCATTAAATCAAATAATCCCAACATGATATGAAATATTCCATTCCAAATTGAGTATCTTGATTATCTTTGAGGTTCGCTTGAAGATATCCTTAGAATTCTATCATTTCTTGAACTCTTTATCCAATATTTCTTGTTTTTTCTTTTAAGATCCATCATGGCTGCAGCACGACCACATTGGCTGGCAAATGCTCCCCATGATGAAACCTACAGTGTTTACGACCTGGGGTACTTCCCACTCCGTGGAGGTTGATCGACCTTATTTTATTTCTTTGTCTATCTCATCCAGACATGATTGATTCCATTGATCTCCTTGAACTATTTTCATCGATGATTTTGAGAAAAATTCCAATCATGTGATGTTGAGAGCGTGTCTCATCACACCTTGGCATCACCTTTTTAGTACATTCCATTTCATTTCACTCCCTTGCAAAGACGATGCCAAGGTGAGGCAGCTGTAGACACGCTAATTTTGACATCATTTCGAGTAAATTTCATATCATATAATAATGCCTCAGAATGGTCTGATATTTAATCATTGGTTAATTTTTATTGATTTTTTTTTAAGTTAATTATTTGAATAGTGTCGGGTCAGACATATATGATTTAATTTAATTAATTAAATTGATTTAAATTTCAATTAAAATATGAAGAAGTCTAAAAGACGTCGACTTGTGTAGACGCCATTTAGAATTTATTCCTATTTTGATAATTAAATTTGAATTTTAATTAGTTGATTAATTAGCTAAAAGATGTCTGCATGTCACGACGCCATTTAGGTTTCTTAAGTTGTTTCTACTTCTCTTCCGGATGTTTATCTTTATCTTAATTAGTCTAAAAGGCGTCTTTGAGTGGCGACGCATTTTATCTAATTACAGATAAAGATAAATTTTTTCCCGGATGTTTATCCTTATCTTAATCAATCTAAAAGGCGTCTTCTAGTGGCGACGCGTTTTACATAATTACAGATAAAGATAAATTAATATGTATTTATCTGTTAGTTAAGCTGGATAAATCTCAAAATTTCTTCATGTAATCCGTGGATGCAAAGAAGTCTATCAATACCTCGCCTCTTGAATGAGTAAAAAAAAAAAAAGTGAGTGATATTGAGTAATTATTTTGGTGGCGATTGGAGCGAAGAAGCTTGAAGACGCCCAAACGCTGAAGTGCTGCTATCACCAGGATTCGGCATCCTTCTTCATCCGTCCAAGATCCATTGAAGACCAAGGCTTCTAGGGGCCATTCAGCATTAGCTTTCAATTTATTTATGTATATTTTTCACATTTTTACCCCATTAATTTTACATTCTTCATCACATCACTCCATGTAACACACACAATACTAGCATCATTTTCAAAACCTATTTGTTAAAGGGGTTTAAAAGACCATCCCAACAAGTGAGTTTACCTGCTTAGTTGCATGTTTAAAATTTTCTCTGAAATGGATACTACTTCTTCCTAAGTTCTTATCATTGTTCTTTATTTCTTTCTACTTCTTGCAAGGTACAAAGGAGAATCAAAATGAGGGAATCAATAGCAAACAACAAGGAATCTGGACGATCCTCAAAACTCAACAGCAGCCAAAGCAAGAACAAAGACAAGAAAGGGCTCTCTTTCTTCAGCCGGCTGAAGGAGGGGAACCAAGAGCTCAATATCTCCCACATCCAAACAGGTAGGCGATCAAATCTTCTTTTGAAACTTTTTAGTCAAAAGTTTCTGGCGATCACATCACTTAGTTTCTTTTTAATATGTTTATTTTGCACTTAAACAGCATAGTTTTTCATGATAATCACATACTCATTTTAAGCACTCACAACTATCATTAAATCTAAATATTCTATTATATTGTCATAATCAGGATCCTCAAATTTCATTAAATATGCAGCGAAAATAAAATCTCTTAATTCACTAAAGAAATATGAAAGTACATATACTCTCTCAATTTTCTACTACATCAAATCTAAGAAAACAGTAAATCTAAGCCTGGATAATCTCTAATGAGGCAGAATTAAATTCCTTAAGCAAAATCCTCTTCCTCAGCTAACTCTTCTCCTAAGTCTCTGAAAGTATTAGTAGGGTTTATGAGTACTACCACTCAATAGACAAATTAAATCCACCAATGCTAATAGTATAATAATTGAAAAGTAATGATATCAAATATATATACGATTCATAATTCTACGTATAACTCAAATAAAATCATGATACATAACATGGTCCAATATAAATTAACAAATCACATATGTTTTCTAATAGTAAGAATAAATTGAACTAACATATAGCATATAAGATATGATCAAATTCTGATTTAACTGAACAAGTCTACTAACTATAATAAGAACATATCACATATCAAACTGAATATATCGAATTTAACATATAGCAAATTTGTCGACATAGTAACTTAGCAAATCAAAGTTCATATTATCAGAACAACTAATCAGAATGAATATATATTCTTAATCAAGTAAGTTGAGATCAAAATAACTGAATATAGATGTCAGAAGAACAAACTGAGTGGACTATAACCTGAATCAAGTAAATCTAAACAGTAAGTTATGTTTCATAATTATGTGCTAAATAAATCAAATCTAAACATATCAAATAAACATGCATCCAACTACTATATAAGGAGCCGAATAAACAAATAGCAGAACATTTAGGCAAGCATGTTAAGGTCTTGATATATGCATAGCCAGGAAGTCTATTGTCCTATCTCGGATGATTGCAAACAAAATATAGTCACCAGAATTTTTCCCGTTGTCCACGGGTAGAACTCATCTACAGACGCTTATGGAATGAGCCATAATCTCCATAAAATGGCAATGTTCAAACATATATCAACAAATATGGCACAATCATATTTTCACAGATTTCAAACTAATCATAAATCTAAAAAATTAATAGACAAAATAATACATATATTTATTCGTCAAAACATGCTTCTTTTTCATATAAAATAGCCATTTAAGAGTCAAATAAGTCACATATACAGAAAATCAGAGTGTAGTTGTTACAAATAGTTTGTCGGAAAGAAGCATATGCTATTGAAATTTTCTCAGATTTTTCGGACAAAGAATTATAATTTTCGGCCAATAAGATTAATTTTCAGAACTAAAAAATAAATAAATAAGGCTGAAAATAACAAATAGATTTAGAAATTGATCAAACTTGGTGAATATGTCCAAGAGGTCAAAGAAATCATATCGACAAAGTTTCATATAATTTCGATATCATACGAATGATTATAGTATCAAACGACATATAAAAATCTTAAATCAAATTGGGTCAATCGAATAAATAATAGAATAATAGGTAAATAAAATCTAAAATTTATGAGATTTTACCAGCAGGTATAACATGCCGAAATTGAAATGTGTTCAAGATTTCAAGTCAATCGACTAAGAAACAAAAGAGTTATAGTCAATTTATATAATGAAAAATGATCACAAGTTCTAAAAACTGTAGCAAAAGACCTTAATAACCATATCCAAAGATGCTCATAATTGTGACCATAGGCTTATGACCCCTTAATCGTTAAGTAAGAATCATGTCGGAGATAGTAGACGTGTTTTGGATGCGTTTTAAGTCACGTCGGGTCGCGACGACGCATTTTAATAGGGATTTTTTGAATTTACATATTTCGTGAATTTGATGAAAAATTGATAAAAAAAAGTGAGAATTGAGATCATAGATGCATAAAATATTATTTCAGAAATCATGTTTGACCATTTTTGAAAATCAAAACAAGATTTTATATTAATACAAAATATAATTTAATGGGTTATCATCACTTATTTCAAGAACACGACGAACACTCCCGTCTAATACCTTTTAATCATCTTCTAGCACTTCAATCTTAGTTTTCTTGTGATCTAAGGCTTTTCCAATGACCTCTAAACCTCAAAGAATAATAATCCATCTGTTAGAATCAATTTCCAAAGAGAACTAAATCACAATGCTTCTCTTTCTCATGAATAACACTATGTTCTTATGTTTTATCTTGCGGCTGCGTGGAAGAGGCTTTATGCACGACTCCAATGCCTCATATATATTCTTTTAACTATCTAATACTACCCTAAAGTTCCTAAGTCGAACTCAAACCGTAATTTCCTTAACCAACAAGCTAAAGCGTTCCGATTCAAATCAGAAACCCAGATTTTCGCATAAAATAGGTTTTCTCTCATAAATCTTCTCAGATTAGACCCCTTAAATATCGAAATTAGCTTTTGGTCATTTTGACAAAATTGTAGTCTTTTATATCATCTTTTCAACCATATATAACATATCATTTTTGGACTTTTTTACGAAGTTGTTACGTTCGCAAAACAACATTTTATCACAGTTTTCATATCTGAAAATTTGACCAGAGGTGTTGGAAACCAACTAATTTTATAGTTGGTCACTAATGAGTTTCTTAGGCTTGTTTTGACTTAAATAATGATTTACTCATTCTAAACCTATTATTACATTATTAAATAAATATTAAACATATTTAAATTATTTTAGCCCATTAATTGACTTAATTAGACTTATTTAAGTCTAATTAGACTTAATTAACTTTAGTCCATTAACAAATTAATAGATTTGTGATCTATGATATAACAAAAAGAACTTAGAAGAAGAAGAAACCATATATAGATAGTAAGAAAGCTATCAGAGAACTAAGAGCCGATCTTTCTTCAAGCGGTAGATGAATAACTCTAAACATGATATACTTTATATTACAAATTATATTATTTTTAAATATTTTTAAATATTTTTAAAAGCTAATCAATTAGTAAGAAACTTCATTTATATATCTACTTTATTATCATCAAGTTTCATAGTTTTATGATCTTATGTACTATTTCTTCTATGATTATTATCTCAGCATATGTAATTTCTTCATTCAATCTGTGTTGTTTCCAACTATAATTAGTGAACTTATAGAAATTTGTTCTCTTTTTTCGAATGTTTAATTGAGCTAAAATTTTGATAGAAGCCTATTTTATTATTATCTTTTATGTATAATAAACTTCATAATTTTCTAAGTTCTTTTGATATTTATTCCAAAATTTTCTTCTCAAACTATATAATCGATTCTTGCAATTTTGAAATCCCAACTTGTGGATCTTTTATCTCATTTTATTCATATACAAATCATACTAAATTTTGTGGAGACCTTTTTCATATTGTCCTTGACTTCTCTGTAAAGTTGGAGAATTTTCTTTTCTTGTTAGCTATTTATTTGGCCCTCTGTTTAGATTTGCTGAAATTATATTTAAGTTAGATTGTCGAAATCAAAGCGGCAACGCAAAATTATATCAAATCAATATAAAAATTGATGAAACTTTGTCTACACTTGACATATGACCTATTTGACATGTTCATCAAGTTTGATAATTTTCTGAATATGTTTTATATTATTTAGCATATTTGTCATTTTTTTTAGAAAAGGGCCCTCGTTGGGAAGAGAGGTTGCGCTAGTACATGCCTATTTTTTCAACATCCGATGTGGGACTAAAGCGGTTTGCCATTCTTATGCCTCTACACGGCCCCCCAGTGAAGGTAGGCATGTGCGGCCCCCTTTGAGCCGCTGGATGGGTCAGGCCGGCTAGGGGTACTCGGACAAGTTAGTGACTTTTTGTTCAGTTCCCATAGATGGAGCCAATCGTGTAGCAGTAGGAACTGGTCGGACTACGACGGCCGTCCGATCGAAGATCCCAGTTACTCGATAGAATTTATTTGGTGATGGAAACGCCCAAAGTAGAACTTGCAAGAGGGTGGACAGAGGCGTCAAAGAGGGGCTCCCCAGTCTAGTGGGGAGCAAAACCCTTCGATGCCTAAATTAGGTGCTAGAAGACGAGATCTTGGTCGGGGTTTTCGTACTTCAGAATAACGTGCCTTGCACTGGAGAAGATCCGGCGATTATATAGTCTTACCTCTTTGAGGCGTTCCGGGGACGGTTTTCTTCGGGGAGTGATTTGCCCACTATCGCATGCCCCCTTGATTTGGAGAGATTATAAGATATTGGGCAAGTCATGACTCACCTGCAACTGTATGGGGTGGATCATGCGGACCTACTATAAGTGGGTAGTTGGGTCCGTATGACCCACCTTATGGTGATGGGACATGATGAGTCGCCTTCGAGGGGCTTTGCCAAGATCCTTGGGGGTCTCGGAAGTAGTGGTTAGGCCAGGCTAGGAGATCCAGTGGTCTGGGCCTGGTGGGCTCAGAATTTGTCCTCTATTACATGGGCCAAGATTCTGAGCGTCACATGGCCCCTTGCGCAGCGGAAACAACTAGACTCCAAGGCTCACTTTGTTTGAAGAATAACTTAAACCAGAATAAGATTATGGGGATTTCTTAAACCAGAATAAGAGGTATTTTGATTTGGTAAATTGTTGGTATTCCACCCAGAATAAGGAGAATTACACTGCGTTATTCCAAGTGATTTGGTAGGAATAAGTGGAATAATGAGTGAAATAAAAGATAAAATTGAGAGAATTGGGAGATTAGATATTCCAGGTAGAGTTTGGGGAGTTGAGAGAATTTGGGGAATTAGGCATACCCTCAATCAAATCAGAATAGGGTCTTTACACCGGTTATTCCGGCCCTATTCCACAAACAAAATGAGCCCAAGTGATTTCATTGTTGGGATAAAAAACGGATTGAAAAAAATATATCAGAAGAGCTGTTCTTCACCTTTGTGGGGTTTTGAATCTCCCGTGCGAAGTATAGCTGTGCTAATCGCGCAGACGCACGATCTCAAGAGATATCCACACTAACTCTCGATGTAGACGAGTTTCCCTCCTCAGCTTGAAGACATCGACTGGATCTGAAAACCTCCACCATGCAGTAGCGGAGGAGGAGAGAGAGATAGTAAACGTATGCTTCCTTTTGAGAGAGAGAGAGATAGGAGGGGATGAGAGATTGTAGTGTACGTACACCTCCAACTTGGCCTTATTACCTCCTTTAAAAAAGGATAATGCCAAAGTACAATTCTCATAATTATCCAAGAGCTTGTCTTAGGATAATATTTTCCATTAAATATTCCATGATTATCCTGTGACTTTTTATAAAAACCTAGATAATATAATATTTAACATCTCTCCCCGTCTTTCGAAAACTCTTATGTGTGTGACCCTCTAGGCCTATATATCAGTATGGTTTTAGGCCCACTAAATTTAGAACTCTTTCTTAAGTTTATCATTTATTAATTTATTATTTAAACATCGTATGTTAAATAATTAATTTAATAAATAAGTAGATTATCATCTGATGATAAATCCACTAGACCTTCTGACCATGAACGGCACCAAACATTACCTCATGATTCCAGAAGATATAAGAGATGCCATTCCCTTTGTTGAACCTGTCCGTCTGTAGATACCGCGTAGATACAGCCCTTCGCCCATCCAATGCCCTAATAACGCAAGGGTATGGTTTCACTGTCAAACCCCTTAAAGCATTGTCTGGATGGATTCTAGTACTCAGTGAACTTCTTAGAAAGACACTTATTTCTGTTGACCCTAGCCAGGGATTTCTGAGTACATGTCCATAGGGCATTCTCTCCAGTAGTATACCAAGAATGAGCGATCCTTTGTTGTTCACTCAATTTCCTTCGCAAGTTTTCTACTGTGTCTGAAAGACTGACTATCGTGGACCTAATGGCTTAAGTCTATTAGCCATAAATCAAGACATAACAGTCTACAAGCAGGGTATCTTTGGTGACTCGGGTCTAAGGATCAACTGTACTACTGCAACAACTGAATACCCTGGTTGACAAATAGGTATAATGACCATCCAGGGATTCTAATTCGGGTCTGTTCGGTGAACTCATTCTCTAATGAGCACCCGCAAGTTTGTTTTAGTATCACCACACAAGTGAATGTAAGATCATTCACCCTCATCACATGAGCAGATATAACTTGTGCCGATCTTTTCGGATATTTGATATCCATCTTAAATATCCTATGATCGAGAATAATTTAAGACAAATGTTTACAGAGATTGATCTCACTATCATGATCTCATCATGATTCAATATCTTTTACATATGGCTATGGACTTCATTATGATAGGTAAATTTATAAGAACCACATAATGAAAGGAGTGTCTTTATTAAAATTATGAACTAGAATGTACAAACTGAGTTTATGATTGGGATTTAGCCCACCCAATTCTATCAGGTCATTAGACCTTTTTACTTCTAGTTTGAAGTTCAAATTTTAAGTTTGGGATCCAATAAGGTTTGTGATACGGATATTGGGTCTTCCTTCAACTTTTATATTCTAACTTGAGTCTGGATTAGAGATCTACATTAGATCTATGTTAATGGGTTTTGAGTTAGGATATCGCGTACTCAATCCATTTTGAATCTTATTTAGGACCCGAATTTAGATATGTTTCTGTATTTGAATCCAAATTGAAATCCAGTACATAATTTCTATATCCTTTTATATCTGTTAGTGCTTGTATCTATCCTTTAAGTTTAAAACTGTTTATTTAAGTCCTTTTTATGTGTATCCTTATCCTTTAAAGTTCACTAATTAGCAACATGTAGGGTCCATTAAGTTTTTGTTCTTGGACCCAGATATTATGGGTTAGTTTTAGGCCCTTTAGTGGTCTTTATAGGATACAATGTCCATTATGTAAACAGTTTGGATACGAAAGCAATTTCTGAGAGTATGTTTGCAATTCAGTGTTTATTTTTATAAACAAAAAGGGATATTTATGTATGAACATGGTGAAAACTTGTGTTTTGTCTTTTTTTAATTTAGTTTTTGGCATGATTGAAGTTTGTTTATGGACTAACAATTGTTGCAGTAGTTTTAGGAGCTATTTTTGTGATATTTTGACCTCCTTATACTTTTTCTTTGTACTTGAATATCTCCATTTTATATTACAATAATTATTGTGTTTATGTTAGTTTGCTCATATTTAATATTGATTTGATGCTATTATGAAGTTATGTGGAAAATTTTTGATTTCTAAGTGGTTAGGGAGACCACCAAAGTGGCACTAATTATGAGGAATGATAAAATTTAACCTTTTTAAATTTTAAATAGCATCATTTATGAGCATTATAGTTTATTTGTTATCATTTTAATTGAGGGGAGGATATTTTAGCATTCAAAGTGTGTAACTTGATTACCAAAGTAGCCTTATGCTTGGAGAATAATAAAGTACCTTCATGAAGAAATTAAATTGATATCAAATTTTGTGTTCTTGAGTTGAAAATGAAATTTTAACTCCCAAAAGGAGTGTTCTATTTTCTTATTATGAGCAGGATAGAATAAAATTTATATGCATCGCGACTTTTGAGAGTTGTGTACCCAAAGGTACTCTCTCTTGACATCAAAGTGTATATAAATTTTACTTCTATCACTTAAGTTATTTTCTTACTTAGAGAGTTGGTCTATTAGCATGTTTTAATTCTCACCTAAAGTAGAGATTATAATGATGCAACATAACAACTTGTTAAAGTAGTTCATTTTAATTAGTAAAATTACTTTGCATTCATTTTATTATCTCATAACTTGTTATGATTGTTCCACTATCTTATGTGTGAGTATTTAATTATTTATTTCAACTGCTTCTCCTTTGTTTCCACCTTTTACTAACAATGTACCTTACCTTAATAGTACTAATTTCACTGAATGGAAATGAAGGGTACTATTTTTCTTGGGTTGCATGGATTAAGATTTGACTTTGCGTAAGGATAAGCATGCTCCTCTTATTCCGCAAAGTGCAACGGAATAGTAGATTCAACTTAAGAAGTGGAAAAAGTCCAACCATCTCTGCCTTTTGTTCCTTCAGGGACATGTTGGATAGAACATTAAAGTATCTATCTCAAAGCAGACTACTACCAGTGGATTTCCTACGGCTATTGAGGAATAATTCATAAGTTCTGATAAAGCTAAGGCCAGCACTTTGATGGCTAAACTATCCTCAATGAAATATATTGATAGTGGTTGCGTTCGAGAGTATATAATGATAATGAGAGATATTTCAGCAATACCTAAATGTCATGGAGGTGACCATTTTAGATACTTTCCTAGTCCATTGAGTGAACAACAAGGGATCACTCACTCTTGGTATAAGACTGGAGAGAGAATGTCCTATGGATGTGTACACAGAAATCCCTGGCCAGGGTCAAATGAAAGAGATGTCTTTCTAGATATTAACTGTGTACTGGAATCCATCTAGATAATGCGATAGAGGGTTTGACTATAAAACCATACCCTTGCGTTATCGGGACATTGCATGAGTGAAGGATTATATCTGTGCAGTATCTGCAGACGGAAAGGTTCAATTGAAGGGAACAGTATCCCTTATATCTTCTGGAATCATGAGGTAGTGTTTGGTGCTGTTCATGATCAGAAGGCCAAGTGAATTAATCATCGGATGATAATTTACTTGTTTATTAAATTAATCATTTAACATGTGATGTTTAAATGTTAATTAATAAATATTAAACTCAAGAAATAGTTCTAAGTTTAATGGGCCTGCAACCGGACTGATATATGGGCCTAGAGGGTCACACACATAAGAGTTCTCGTCAGACGGTGAGAGATGTTAAATTTCATGCTTATCTGGGTTTTTGTGAAAAGCTGCAGGATAAATATGAAGATTTAATGGAGAATTATCCAAGGCCAAACTCTTGGATAATCATGAGGATTAACTGTTGTGCTTATCCTTATTTCTATATAAGGAGGGCCAAGGGGGAGTGGTAAAAAGTTAGTTGGACGAATTTTACTCCCCAGATTCTCTCTCTGCTCTCTCTCTCTTCTTCTCGGAGTGGATCTGTCTCTCTCCGCGCATAGTGGATCTGAGATCTGGTCGGAGCACTCAAGTCGAGGAGGAAATCGCGTCTGCTGCGGGAACTCGTGTGGATACCTTTAGAGATCGTGCGCGTGCGCGATTACCGAGTCGGCATCATCCACGGGAGATTCGAAACCCCGCAAAGGTGAAGAACTGTTCTTCCCACTTAGATTTAATGTCTGTTTTACAACCCCAGCAACCGATACAATGGAATCTTTTTATTTCCGCTGCGTTCATGGCGATTCCTTACAGTGGTATCAGAGCCAGGTTCGCTGGTTCGGTTGTAAAACGGCACCGTTTTGTGTGTTTTCTCGTTATGCGTGAAGAACCCGTATTGTACGTGTTCTTGGGCTAAAAAAAATTATTTTAAATAATCTGGGAATCGTTCCCACGATTTTAGAAGGTCTAAAACTTGTTGGGATTTGATCCCGGATTTTATTTGGGTATTTCGGAGTTCGTCATGTGATGATGAAACGGGGTACTTCGGCGGCTTCGTACGTGCATCCCAAGCGTTGGGATGGCCGGCCGAATCTCTAGATCTCTTGGTGATAGTCACCACTTCTCATTAGGCATGAAGATCGGCACCGGAGTGCCCTTGGAGATGCTTTAAATCGAGCCCGAACTCGGGTTTTTAAACCTGGAAAATCAGATTTTCAAGGGGAGTTTTGGGCTCGATTCGAGGAGCATTTGGCCACCGCCGGCTGCCCCACCGGTGCTGGGCTGACCGCCGGCGGTGGGGGCGTCGCCGGCGCCTGGCGGCGCTGCCGTCGCCCTTTCCGCCGCCGGCCTGCACGTATTAGGGTTGCAGGTTATAGAAGAAGGGGGCGGTCGAATGGCGCTGGACGGGCCGGACCGCCCGGTCCCGACCCGGTCGGACCGGGCCGGGGGCCGGGCGGCGCCCTGGCCGAGCCAGGGTGCGGCCCTGGCCGAGCCAGGGTGCGCCCTGGCCGAGCCAGGGCCCCTGGCCGAGCCAGGGCTCGACCCTGGCCGAGCCAGGGGGCCTGGGTCCGGGCCATTGGGCCCCAAATGGGCTGGGCCCATTTTCAGTTTTTTAAAAATGGTTTTTAAATACCTGTTTAACCCCCTTTAAATCCAATTTTAGCCCATTTATGCATGTTTTAAAATTGTTTTAAAACAGAAAATTATAAGAATAATTAATAAGTGTTATTAATTAATTTTTTATGATTATTAACAGTTTATTAAAGTGTTTAATAACTGTTAGTCTATTAAAGGGCTTAATAACTAATGGGTGTTAGTTAATTGTTTAAAAATTGTTTTAAATAATTAATTCCCTGTTAATTTAATTAGTTTAAAATTGTTTTAAACTAAATTCATGCATAACTTGATTACACTTTGCCGTTCAAATTGTTTGAATTTGTATTTAGATTAACTGAATGGTTTAGTTAGTTTATTTGTCAATAATGTTTTGAATATTATTGATAATGCTGAAATAAATGTTATTTCGAAAACTAAAAGGTATTATAATTTTATATTTATAAAATTTAATACCAAACAGCAATTATGTGATGATTGTGATGCATGTGATGTGTTTTATGGTGGGATGATCATGGACTTAGTATTTTCATGTGATGAATGATGTGAATGGATGCGATGCTCATTTCATTTGGTATTTTAAATAGGACCTGCGTGTCCTCCTCTCTCTTAATCCAAGTGTACTTTCTACCTTCCTATAAGATTGTACTCCCCTTGATAAGATCAAGGTTTCTAATTGTTTAAATGTACATTTATGGACCTGCGAGTCCTGAATTTCATATTCAAATGTATTGGATTAAGCTAAGAGGACGGGATCTTCTGAAGACACCTCTGGAGGAAGGACTCGCATCAAATGGAACCAGTGTTGCTGTTTTCACATTAGGATCCTATTATGGATCATCGTTTGGCTCCGATGATTCCATAGTAGTTTAAGCAGTCCATGATCATCCCCATTTAATTTTTCTGCACATATGTGATATTTGTGGACTATGCTATCATATATATATTTCTATTAAGTATATTGATACTTCAAATCGAAATACTATTGATAGCACGATTTTTACAAATCAAAATCAAAAACCCTCTTTTAAAACTTAAGTTGTAAACGTGAGATATTAAGAATAATCCACGTAACCCACCATCATTATAGATCTTAGGATAATTCTTATCTCAAACGGATTTGTTGTGCTACCACAAGGTCTGTTTGATTTAGAAATTAAACTAGGTCTACGACATGTGATGTCATTAAGATGAATGGACAAATAGTGTAGTTTTGTTGTGCTACCACAAGGATTGCACTATGAATTCATGTCATCTAAGTAATGATGGATAAACTTAACTGAATCAAATTGATTTGTTGTGCTACCACAAGGTCATTCTGATTCAGGGGTTAAATCGATCGGATATTGCAAACGTTGCAACTGTCAAGAGTTGACTGCCTAAGGGACTTGATGTGATTTGTTGTGCTACCACAAGGTCACATGCATGTTGCCCGAAGGATTCTAATCCCCACTAGGAGATCACCGGAATCTCCCGTTCTGTATCTTAGAGGGTCATACAGATCGCCGAAAAATAGTGGGAGCATAAATCTAGATTAAAAGTCCTTAATCTGATTTTAAGAACTATCTGCTCATTTTATATATTTCCATGTAGGTCGCTATGTCGTCACCTAACCCCCTCCGATGCATATTTGATGCAAACAAACTCACGGGACCAAATTACATTGACTGGTTACGCAACCTGAAGATTGTCCTCAGGTGCGAAAAGCTAGCCTATGTCCTGGATCAACCAGATCCAGTGCAACCCGGTGATAATGCTAACGAAGATGAATTAATGATGTATGAAAATTGGAAGGAGGACTCTGTCAAGGTCCAGTGTTATATGCTCGGTTCAATGAACAATGAACTGCAGCGACAACATGATAACATGGAACCTAAGACCATTCTGAATCACCTACAAGAGTTGTTTGGTGAACAATCCAGAACAGAAAGATATGAGATATCTAAGAAATTGTTCAGGACCAGAATGAGCGAGGGCACATCTGTGCAAACTCATGTGCTCAAGATGATAGAATGGATTGAGAGGCTTGCTGTGCTGGGCTTTGTTATGAACAATGACCTGAGCATTGACTTAATCCTACAGTCCCTTCCAGATTCATTTTCACAATTCATTATCAACTTCAATATGAACAAAATTGAAGTTTCACTAGCTGAGCTGCTCAACATGTTGAAGACAGCTGAAGGCACTATCCAGAAAGATAAGCCAAGTGTAATGCTTGTTGGTAAGACCAACAAGAAAAGGAAAGCTGGACAGACCTTTAAGAAAGGTAAGCCTAAGAAGCAAGTGAAAAGCAAACCGGCAGCACAAAAGGACAAAGCTAAAGTCAATGATAAAGGTCAGTGTTTCCATTGCCATAAAGAGGGTCATTGGAAGAGAAACTGCAAGATTTATCTTGCAGAAAAAGCAAAGGAGAAGCTTGGTGAAGCTTCAGGTATTCTCATGATCGATCTTAACTTGTCTTATAGAGAATCAACATCCTGGGTATTAGATACTGGATGTGTTTCTCATATCTGCAATAACTTGCAGGTGTTAACAAGTAAGAGAAGATTGAACCGCGGAGACGTGGATCTGAGGCTCGGGAATGGAGCAAAAGTTGCTGCGTTAGCTGTGGGGACAGCAAGACTTCAGATGCCGTCAGGAGACTCTCTGGAACTGATAGATTGTTATTATGTTCCAACCATTATTAGGAATATCATATCTATTTCATGTTTAGATAGACAAGGATATTCTATGAAGCTAGAGAATAAAGGTTGTTCAATTTATCAAGGAGACAAATTGTTTGCTTCCGGATATTTATTGAATGACTTATATTTACTTGATATTTCATATGATGTTTGTCTGGTAAATAATTCTCTTGAACGCTTAGATAAGGATGTGAATAAATCGTACCTATGGCATTGTAGGCTAGGTAATGAGAATAGGATCATAAGTTTGCAAAAGAATGGATATCTTGATCCATTTGATTATGAATCATTTGCAACCTGTGAAGCTTGTCTCATGGGAAAGATGACCAAAACTCCATTCTCAGGACATGGAGAAAGAGCTAAGGACTTATTGGAACTAATACATAGTGATGTATGTGGTCCAATGTCCACTCATGCTATGGGTGGTTACTCATACTTTGTTTCATTTACAGATGATTTCTCAAGATATGGCTACATATATTTGATGAAATATAAGTCAGAAGTCTTTGAGAAATTTAAAGAGTTTAAAAACGAAGTTGAGAACCAGACTGGAAAGAGTATTAAAACTCTTCGATCAGATCGAGGGGGTGAATACTTAAGTACAGAATTCACAGAATATCTTAAGGATAATGGTATTTTGTCTCAATGGACTCCTCCCTATACACCTCAGTTAAATGGTGTATCGGAAAGGAGAAATCGTACTCTATTAGATATGGTACGATCCATGATGAGTTATGCCAAACTTCCAATCTCTTTATGGGGATATGCACTGTTGACTGCTGCATATCTGTTGAACAAAGTTCCGAGTAAATCAGTACCTTCCACTCCATATGAGATATGGAAAGGAAAGAAACCAGACTTTAAGCATGTTAGAGTCTGGGGTTGTCCTGCACATGTCAAAAGACATGATCCAGACAAACTGGATTCCAGGACAGAGAAATGTAGATTTGTGGGATATCCAAAAGAGAGTTTTGGATATTACTTCTATCAGCCCAGCGATCAAAGGGTGTTTGTCGCAAAAAGAGCTGCCTTCTTAGAGAAAGAATATCTTTCAAAAGAAGACAGTGGGAGCAAGATAGAACTAGAAGAAATTCTAGACTCACAAATCAACACTGGTTCATCTACTGAACCAATGACTCAAGAACTTGTTCAAGATGATACACAAAAGGTTCGCAGATCAGGTAGAGTGCCTAAGCAGCCTGAAAGATATGTTGGACATATCGATGAAGGCAAACCAAAAGTGCACTTAAATGAGGATGATGATCCTCAAACCTACCTTGAAGCCATAAATAGTTATGAATCAGAAAAATGGCAAGAGGCAATGGATTCTGAAATTTAGTCCATATATGCCAACCAAGTTTGGAACTTGGTTGATCTGCCAGAAGGTATAGTACCTATTGGCAGTAAATGGATCTTTAAAAGAAAGATCGGGGCAGATGGACAGATTGACACATACAAGGCCAGGCTTGTAGCAAAAGGATATCGTCAAAGGCAAGGCATTGACTATGACGAAACCTTTTCTCCAGTTGCCATGATTAAGTCAATCAGAATACTTCTTGCTATCGCTGCATTCTACGATTATGAAATATGGCAAATGGATGTGAAAACAACATTCCTTAACGGGAACCTTCAAGAAGAGGTGTATATGATACAACCTGAAGGATTCACTTCCAAAGAGCATTCAAGCAAGGTATGCAAGCTGCAAAGATCCATCTATGGATTAAAGCAGGCATCCCGAACTTGGAACTTAAGATTTGATGAAGCAATCAAATCTTATGACTTCATTAAGAATGAAGATGAACCTTGTGTATACAAAAAGGTTAGTGGGAGCGCAGTTACCTTTTTGGTACTTTACGTTGATGACATTCTACTCATTGGGAATGATGTAGAAATGTTATCATCGGTAAAGACTTGGTTATCCAAAAACTTCTCCATGAAAGATTTGGGAGAAGCATCCTATATTATGGGAATAAGGATCTATAGAGATAGGTCCAAAAGGATGCTTGGCTTGTCCCAATCTATGTACATAGATACCATAGTCAAAAGGTTTGGCATGGAAAATTCCAAGAGAGGCCTTGTTCCTATGAGGCATGGAATTTATCTCTCTAAAGAAATGTCTCCCAAGACACCTGAAGAGAGAGCATACATGGATAGAGTTCCTTATGCCTCGGCAATAGGATCTATCATGTATGCAATGCTATGTACTAGGCTTGATGTGGCACATCCATTAAGTGTCACCAGTAGATATCAGGCTGATCCAGGTGAGGAACACTGGAAGGCGGTGAAATGTATCCTTAGATACTTGAGAAGGACTAAGGATCTATTTCTCGTTTATGGAGGAAACGACTTGGAACTTCGAGGATTTACTGACTCGAGTTTCCAGTCGGATATGGATGACAGCAAATCCATGTCTGGATTTGTGTTCATGTTAAATGGAGGTGCAGTAAGTTGGAAGAGTTCCAAACAGGAAACTACTGCAGATTCGACGACCGAAGCAGAATACATTGCTGCAGCTGAAGCGGCCAAGGAGGCGGTTTGGATGAAGAAGTTCATCTCGGCGCTTGGAGTCGTTCCAAGCATTTCAGATCCTGTTCCATTATTGTGTGACAACAATGGGGCAATTGCTCAAGCAAATGAGCCAAGATCACATCAGAAGTCAAAGCACATTCTGAGACGATTTCATCTGATTCGTGAGATTATCGCCCGAGGAGATATAGTAGTTGAGAAAGTCTCATCTGAAGATAATGTAGCAGATCCCTTGACTAAGCCATTGTCTCAAAACAATTTAGAACGTCACCTTAAGTCTATGGGACTTAGACATATGGGTGATTGGCTATAGTCCAAGTGGGAGAATGTTAGAATTGGGTGGACTCAAAGCCAATCATTGTACATTCTAGTTCAGATTATTAATAAAGGCATTTATTTCTTCATTTAATAGTTCTCGCAAACAACTATCGTAATGAAGGTCCATAGACAAATGTATGGGATATTGAATCATGATGAGATCATGATAGTGAGATCAATATCCTAAGGCAATTGTCTTAAATAGTTCTCGATCATAGGATATTTGAGATGGACATTAAATATCCGATAAGATCGACACAAGTTATGTCTGCTCATATGATGAGGGTGAATGATCTCACATTCACTCGTGTGGTGACACTAAGACAAACAAGTGGGTGCTCATTAGAGAATGAGTTCACTGAACAGACCCAAATAAGAATTCCTGGATGGTAATTATACCTATTAGTCAACCAGGGAATTCTATCGTTGCAGTAGCACAGTTGGTCCTTTGACCTGAGTCACCAATGATACCTTGTTTGTGGACCATTGTATCTTGATTCTCTGACTCGTGGACTTTAACCATTAAGTCCACCATAATCGGTCTTTCAGATACAGTGGAAAGCTTGCGAAGGTAATTGAGTGAACAACAAGGGATCACTCACTCTTGGTATAAGACTGGAGAGAGAATGTCCTATGGATGTGTACACAGAAATCCCTGGCCAGGGTCAAATGAAAGAGATGTCTTTCTAGATATTAACTGTGTACTGGAATCCATCTGGATAATGCGATAGAGGGTTTGACTATAAAACCATACCCTTGCGTTATCGGGACATTGCATGAGTGAAGGATTATATCTGTGCAGTATCTGCAGACGGAAAGGTTCAATTGAAGGGAACAGTATCCCTTATATCTTCTGGGATCATGAGGTAGTGTTTGGTGCTGTTCATGATCAGAAGGCCAAGTGAATTAATCATCGGATGATAATTTACTTGTTTATTAAATTAATCATTTAACATGTGATGTTTAAATGTTAATTAATAAATATTAAACTCAAGAAACAGTTCTAAGTTTAATGGGCCTGCAACCGGACTGATATATGGGCCTAGAGGGTCACACACATAAGAGTTCTCGTCAGACGGTGAGAGATGTTAAATTTCATGCTTATCTGGGTTTTTGTGAAAAGCTGCAGGATAAACATGAAGATTTAATGGAGAATTATCCAAGGCCAAACTCTTGGATAATCATGAGGATTAACTGTTGTGCTTATCCTTATTTCTATATAAGGAGGGCCAAGGGGGAGTGGTAAAAAGTTAGTTGGACGAATTTTACTCCCCAGATTCTCTCTCTCCTCTCTCTCTCTTCTTCTCGGAGTGGATCTGTCTCTCTCCGCGCATAGTGGATCTGAGATCTGGTCGGAGCACTCAAGTCGAGGAGGAAATCGCGTATGCTGCGGGAACTCGTGTGGATACCTCTAGAGATCGTGCGCGTGCGCGATTACCGAGTCGGCATCATCCACGGGAGATTCGAAACCCCGCAAAGGTGAAGAACTGTTCTTCCCACTTAGATTTAATGTCTGTTTTATAACCCCAGCAACCGATACAATGGAATCTTTTTATTTCCGCTGCGTTCATGGCGATTCCTTACAACTCACATATAAAAGGTCAAATCAACTGGAGGTTATTACATATGTTGATATTGATTTTAGTGTCTTCCACATGATAATTGAGTTTATTGCTTGTTTTGAGGCTAGCAGATAGGCCATTCAGTTGCGAAATTTGCTCAAAGGTGTATCATTTGTGGATTTCGTCTCTAGACCTATTACGATTTACTGTGACAATTTCATTACGGTCTTCTTCTCTAAGAACAATAAGGCGTCCAAGGGTGGTAAAGTTTTGAATATTAAGTCTTTTCCTCTTAAAAATAGGGTTAACATTCATGAGATGTATATAGAACATATTGCAACAGATCTTATAGCAGTTGACCTGCTGACTAAAGGACTAGCTGCTAGCACCTTTTGTGGTCATGTGATTCAGATAGGTCTTGTCAATTTCCTTAATAGATTATGACACTTTTAGTTTTGACACTTACAGTTATTTGTAATCACATTTATGTCATGATTCTTCTGTTATTTTCTACCTATTCCATTTGTTATATATACATGTTGGTCATGGATTATGATTGGCAGAATGCATGCTTAAGTGGTGACCAACAGATAAACATTAGGTTTGAGTTTTTCTGTAGTTCTATATTTGGTGTTCAGTTGTAGTAAGTTGGTAGCATTGTGGTACATAGAAGGTGGTGTGTGATCGAATGCATTTACTGCTATGACTCATGTCATTTGATTTATTATACTTCAACTCTTCATATTCCATTAACTAGAGCGGTGTGTGATTTTGCTTTAATCATACGCGCACGTACTGTGTTTTTCCCTTCAAGTGCACGCCCAAGGCAACGAATCTTCAAGAATCCTTTTCAAAATTATATATATATGTCTATATTATATGTATACTTTCAAAGGAAGAATTGATGTACTTGAAACAAATTAGACCAAGCAGGAGAATGTTGGATTTTTATTTGATATTGTGATCCACTTGTGGTGTTGGCCCGCATACTCTTTAACACACCATTGAGTCTAGTGTATGGAATAGGTTTAATGGGCTTAACCCATTAAGTGCCCACCATATCCCTGTTGTGGTTGGGATCCTGACTTAAGTCCAATTGGGACTGGTCCCTCCTCTCTATATAAGTGAATGTGATTCCCCATTACATTATATGCATTAAGAACAGTAGAGAGAGGAAACCAAACAGAAATTGTGAGGGCTGCACGGGTTTCCATCTTGGGTGTTCATGTTGCGCATGAGGATCCTCCTCTTCATTGTCCTCTTCCTCCATGCTTGGGATGACTTCTGCATCAGGTATTTCTATCATCCCTAACATGTGGTATCAGAGTCCGGATCGACAATTGTTTTTTTTTTTTTTTTTTTAGATCTCTGCGTTCTTCTTGTTTCCATGTGGATAATAGACAAGAAGAACTCCCTTCGGTTTATTTTTTATTCTATTTATTATTTTTGGTCATCGAATGGCAATCATGGTGACAGTAGGAAACAGCATAGTGAGCCCAGCCTGCGGCATATAGTGCGTGCGACAGAAGGAATCCGTGCTCGTGCCCCACAGATGCTGTGCAAGCACTGTGCAGGCACCACACGTCGGTGCCATGTTAGCGCCACGCACAGGCACCCCACACAGGGGGCCCTGCAAGGGCACCACACGTGTGGGCCCCTCGTGAAGGCGCCCTATGCAAGTGCTGCGCGCAGGCACCGTGCGCAGGCGCCGCATGCAGGGGTCGCTCGCGGGTGCCCCACCCGAAGGCACCCCACGTAGCTGCCCAGCATGTATATATGTTTATGTATGACATAGTTTGGGATTTTGACTGCATCATAGATCTCAGCTGGTAGGGACATCCTCAGCACTCTCTTGCCCAACATCCTCCACCACTTCCACTCAGAGTGTCCCATCTGTGCTCGACACGCTGCGACAGTCTGCCAACTTCAGTGGCACTCTCCCCTTCCGGCTGGAGGGCCTAATCATCCGCACTCGGCTCGGCACTCTGCGGTTTAGAGCCGGCTTTGAATGGCAATTAGCTGACGCAAGCAACTCAGGTCGATATAGAAGAAACTGCTCTACTACAGGTTCCTTCGAAGATGACGCATGTGGCACCACTTCCATACACGTCATGCCATGTAAAACACCGCGATAAACCTGAGTATGAGCCAGACATTCCACGGGAACTTAGACACGTCATGAATGTGGAATGTGGGCTGCGAAGGGAGTAGGGAGGAAGATTCGTTGGCGTTGAAATCCATTACAGTCCTCTCTCAGGCAAGCAGTTGTTTCGCCGATCGACTTGACTATAAACATATAAGTGCGAATCAGGACTGGTTGAATCTATCTAAGCAGGCCTTAGTGACTATCCAAACAATTAAGGAGGACGCAAGATTATCCGTTTCCTCTTCTCTCCTTTACTTTAGCTTTTTTAGGTGAAAAAAAAAAAAGGGATAAATTACCCCATCCATGACACACCTATGTAGCCTCAAAAAGATTAGGTTATACCTACACATAAAAGAAGAGAAGATGACCTCTGGCGAGGCAATGGGCAACGAGATTTAAGAGGATTTTATGAGAGTTCATACACGACAAAACCAAATCGATGATAGATTTGGGCCTTCAATCGCTGGTAAAGCTGAACTTTTATCAATTTTTGAAGGTGGCTTTAAGGATATGCAGATCATGAGGATGAAAATTTTGTAATGAGTTCAAGCATAAATAGGCCTCTGCTTTCCACTTCCCATTGCTATAGTCTCATAAAATTTTGCAACATATACCCTTTTCAAGTTGATTAAGTTCATCTAAACCATAATAGATAGGAAAGCGTGCACTCAACATAATATTACATCATGGTATATTATTATATCATTAAATTATTTCCTTATTTTTAATTATATTTAAAAATATAATTAAATATTATAACAATAAATTTAGAGTGAAGGAAGAAGATAACCGCCAGTTATCTTGCTATATGTTATAATTAAATTATAAAGTAGAACATTTTAATAAAATTGTATCATAATAGTAGAGATTATATTCTAGTAAAAGTTATCTTGGTATATTTTATTATAAAATTTTAATCATATAATATTGCATAGTTATCTTGGTATATTTTGTGGATAATAGAATTATCTACAAAACATGCATAATTTATTATCTATAAAACATGCATATGAAAGAAGAATGCCATTATATATATATATATATATATAATGATGGATTTCCTATTATGTAGTAACAGGAAACTTATCTATTCCCACTCTTTAAGCCGTTTGATCATTTAAAACCCCATCCAATGGACATTAATATTTATCTAAAGATAGTAGCTTACATGCGTTGCAGTGCCCTCGGCGCCGTAAACTCATGGGGGCAGATAGTGACGGCTTAAGATGGGTGCAAATATATATATTTTACAAAAAATACAGGCCATCAGATCTAAATATGATGACCATCAACAACCATAGGATCTGACAAAAGCTTGATCGGATGGTCTGCAGTTACATATGCTGTTGGCGGCAGCCCCCTCGGCACTTTGTGTGTTGTTCGCGGATCTCGCATGCGGGATTTCCGCCCCCCCGTTGCAGAATTCACGCTTGGGGTGGGTCCCGCAACTGCTCTCACAACCGCTAGCCGTCTGATCAAACTTCTACTTGATCCAACGGTTGGATATATGTTACTAACAGGAAATTCTCTGTTGTTAGATAACAGGAATATTTCTATTAGCAATCTTGTAACCGGTGGATTGTGGAGAGCGAATGCATTCTATTGGGGCGCCTTCGGCACGACCAAATTCGTGGGATGAAAGGTTTTACAGAACCGTACATGAGTTCATCTCGTATGGCTCTTTGTTTAATTCTTTAGAAGTAATTGAATCCGATTCCTCGTTTGAGAATCTCCTTCCTTTTTTCACTCCGTCGAAGAGTAACTAACACCAATTTAGTCACGTTTTTACATTTTAATTTCACACTTTACATTTTTTATTATGATCAAAAGAGAAGATTATTCTTTCCATTGGACCTCATTTGATGTTTTATTACGTGTCCGACAGATCTACCTAATCAGGTGTAACCATCTGATCAAAATTCAACCCTTCTTCCTCCAGGTTGAAAGAGAAATCAGAGTTGCCAATACGGTGTCAATGGGCCGGACCTGGCCGGACCCAAGGTCAGCCCAGCCCGACCTGTGTTTTTACCTAGCCAATTGGGATTGGTCCCTACTGTCTATATAAGTGAATATGACTCCTCATTAGGTTAGATGCATTAAGAACAGTAGAGAGAGGAAACTATAAGGAGTTCGTGAGGGCTGCATGGGTCTCCATCCTGAATGTTCGTGTTGCGTATAGAGATGCTCCTCTTCATTGTCCTCTTCCTCCGTGCTTGGGATGATTTTTATATCAAGTATTTCTAGCATCCCTAACATGTGGTATTCGAGTCTGTGGCGACATTTTTCTTTTTTTTTGGCTCAGATCTCTGCGTTCTTCTTGTTTCCATGTGGATATTGGACAAAAAGAACTCCCTTCAGTTTATTTTTTATCCGATTTTATTCCTTTTTGTCATCGGACTGCAATCATGGTGACAATAGGAAATCAGCACACTGAGCCCAGCATGCGGTGCATAGTGCGTGCAATAGAAGGAATCCGTGCTGGCTCCCCACAGATGCTGTGCAAGCACTGCGCAGGCACCACACGTCGGTGCCATGTTAGCGCCACGCGCAGGCACCCCACACAGGGGGCCTGCAAGGGCACCGCACGTGTGGGCCACTCGCGAAGGCGCCCTATGCAGGTGATGTGCGCAAGCACCGTGCGCAAGCGCCACGCTCAGGCGCCCCACCCGAAGGCACCCTACGTAGCTGCCCAACATGTATATATATATGTTTATGTATGACATAGTTTAAGATTTTGACTGCATCATAGATCTCAGCTAGTAGGGACACCCTCAACATTCTCATGTCCAGCATCCTCCACCACTTCCACGTGGAGTGTCCCATCCGTGCTCGATACGTTGCGACAGTCTGCCAACTCCAGTGGCACTCTCCCCTTCCGGCTGGAGGGCCTGATCATCCGCACTCGGCCCAGCACTATGTGGTTCAGAGCCGGCTCTGAACCGCAATTAGCTGATGCAAGCAACTCAGGTGGATATAGAAGAAACTGCTCTGCTGCCGGTTCCTTCGAAGATGACGCATGTGGCACCACTTCTATACACGCCATGCCATGTAAAACACCGCGATAAACCTGACTATGAGCCAGACGTTCCACGGGAACTTACACACATCATGAATGTGGATTGTGGGCTGCGAAGGGAGTAGGGAGGAAGATTCGTTGGCATTGAAATCCATGGTAGTCCTCTCCCAGGCAAGCAGTTGTTTCGCCGATCGACTTGACTATAAACATATAAGTGAGAAACGTTACTGGTTGAATCTATCTAAGCAGGACTTAGTGACTGACCAAACTGTTAAGGAGGACGCAGGATTATCCGTTTCCTCTTCTCTCCTTTTCTGTAATTAGCTTTTTTAGGTAAAAAAGTTAGTGGAGAAATTACCCCATCCATGGACCATGACGCACCTATCTAGCCTCCAAAAGATTAGATTATACCTACACGTAAAAGAAGACGACCTTTGATGAGGCAATCGGCAACGAGATTGAAGAGGATTTTACGAGAGGTCATACACGACAAAAGCAAATCGATCATAGATTTGGGCCTTCAATCGCTGGTAAAGCTGAAATTTTATCAGTTTTTGAAGGTGGCTATAAGGATCAGCAAATCATGAGGATGAAAAATTAGTAATGAGTTCTGGCATAAATAGATCTATGTTTTCCAGTTTCCTTTGCTACGTAATGAGTTCCGGCATAACTCTAGTGGCACTTTCCCCTTCTGACTAGAGGGCATGATCATCCTCACTCGGCCCGACACTCTGCGGTTCATAGCCGGCTCTGAATCCCAATCAGCTGACACAAGTAACTCAGGTTGATATAGAAGAAACTACTCTGCTACCGGCTCCTTCGAAGATGGTGCATGTGGCACCACTTCCATACACGCCATGCCACATAAAACACTGCGATAAACCTGAGTATGAGCCAGACGTGCAACAGGAACTTAGACACGTCATGACTGTGGATTCTGGGCTACGAAGGGAGTAGGGAAGAAGATTCGTTGGCATGGAAATCCATGGCAGTCCTCTCCCAGGCAAGCAGTTGTTTCGCTGATCGACTTGACTATAAACATATAAGTGAGAATTAGGACTGGTTGAATCTGTCTAAGCAGGAGTTAGTGACTGTCCAAATAGTTAAGGAGGACGCAAGATTATCCGTTTCCTCTTCTCTCCTTTTCTTTAGCTTTATAGGTTAAAAAATTCGGGGAGAAATTACCCCATCCATGACACACCTATGTAGCCTCAAAAAGTAGGTTATACCTACACGTAAAAGAAGAGAAGATGACCTCTGACGAGGCTATCGGCAACGAGATTTAGGAGGATTTTACGAGAGGTCATATACGACAAAACCAAATCGATGATAGATTTGGGCCTGCAATCGCGGGTAAAGCTGAAATTTTATCAATTTTTGAAGGTGGCATTAAGGATATGCAGATCATGAGGGTGAAAAATTTGTAATGAGTTAAGGCATAAATAGACCTATGTTTTCCACTTCCCACTGCTACGAGTACCAGTCTCATAAAATTTTGCAACATATACCCTTTTCAAGTTGATTAAGTTCGTCTAAACCATAATAGATAGGATAGCTAAAGTTTTGAAAGCGTGCACTCAACATAATATCACATCATGGTATATTATTATATCATTAAATTATTTTCTTATTTTTAATTATATTTAAAAATATAATATAATATTATAACAATAAAAGTCCAACCCTTCTTCCTCCAGATTGAAAGAGAAATTAGAGTTGCCAATAGAGTGTCAATGGGCCGGACCAGACCGGGCCCGGCCTTAGTGCTACCATCTTAAAGATCAATGGTAATATAAGAGATAGCAAAGACAGTATCGAAGTCAGCCCAACCCAACTTGTGCTTTTACCTAGCCAATTGGGACTGGTCCCTCCTCTCTATATAAGTGAATATGACCCCCCATTAGGTTAGATGCATTAAGAACAGTAGAGAGAGGAAACCAGAGGGAAATTGTGAGGGCTGCAAGGGTCTCCATCCTGGGTGTTCGTGTTGCGTATGGAGATGCTCCTCTTCGTTGTCCTCTTCCTTCGTGCTTCAGATAATTTCTGTATCAAGTATTTCTATCATCCCTAATATGTTGTATTAGAGTTTGTGTCAAACATTTTTCTTTTTTTTGGCTTAGATGTCTGCGTTCTTCTTGTTTCCATGTGGATAATGGACACGAAGAACTCCCTTCAGTTTATTTTTTACTCTATTTTATTATTTTTGGTCGTCGGGCTGCAATCAAGGTGACAGTAGGACTTCAGCACAGTGAGCCTAGCCTGCGGCGCATAGTGCGTGCAACAAAAGGAATCCATGCTGGCGTCCCACAAATGTTGTGTGAGCACTGCGCAGGTACCACACGTGGGTGCCATGTTAGTGCCACGAACAGGCACCCCACACGGGGGGGCCTGCAAGGGCACTGCACGTGGGGGCCCCTCGTAAAGGCTCCTTGTGTAGGCACCACGCGCAAGCACCATGCGCAGGCGTCGTGTGCAGGCGCCGCGCGCAAGTGCCCCGCCCGAAGGCGTCACACATAGGTGCCCAACATATATATATATATATATATATGTATGACATAGTTTGGTATTTTGACTATATCATAGATCTCAACTAGTAGGGACATCCTCAGCACTCTCCTGCCCAGCATCCTCCCCCACTTCCATGTGGAGTGTCCCATCCATGCTCGACACGCTGTGACAGTCTGCCAACTCCGATGGCACTCTCACCTTCCGACTGAAGGGCCTGATCATCTGCACTCAGCCCGACACTCTGCGGTTCAGAGCCGGCTTTGAACCGCAAGTGGCTGACACAAGCAACTCAGTTTGATATAGAAGAAACTGCTCTGTCGTCAGTTCCTTTGAAGATGACGCATGTGGCACCACTTCTATACACGCCATTCCACGTAAAACACCGTGATAAACCCGAGTATGAGCCAGCCGTGCCATGGGAAGTTTGACACGTCATGAATGTGGATTGTGGGCTGCGAAGGGAGTAGGGAAGAAGATTCGTTGGTGCTGAAATCAATGGTAGTCCTCTCCCAGACAAGCGGTTGTTTCGCCGATCGACTTGACTATAAACATATAAGAAAGAATCATTACTGGTTGAATCTATCTAAACAGGACTTAGTGACTGTCCAAACAGTTAGGGAGGAAGCAAGATTATCCGTGTCCTCTTCTCTCCTTTTCTTTAGCTTTTTTAGGTAAAAAAAATTAGGGGAGAAATTACCCCATCCATGACTAGACATGTTTACTAATCGGTTCAAACCGGACCGGCCAATTCGGTTGGTTTGAACTTCTGAAAATTTCGATTTGATTCGAAATCAAATCGAATTAAGAAATTTGGTTTGATTTGATTTTTCTTATTCATAAACCAAACCAACCCTAATAATCTGAATTACATTAAAAGTATATAAAGTATTAAATTATTAGATTAAGTGTAAGTTTATATAAATTATAAGATATAAAATTATTTTCAAGTAGTACTTTTTAGATCGTAATTTTGTACAAAACAAAGTGTTGAGTCCTTAATAAAATTGGATGTTTAACTATAATAGTCTATTTATAGACTTAAACTTTCAAATAATTTTTAAATAATATTTTTAATGACTATTTTTTAAAGAATAATATTGAAATGGATTATTGAACTACAGTGGCCCATTATAAGGGCCAAACCGCAAACCAAATTGATCCAAACCGAATTATTTCGATTTGGTTTGGTTGGGTTTCAAATTATTACGGTTTGATTTGGTTTGGTTCAGTTTGACTCTTTATTTCGGTTTGGTTAATTGATTTTTAAAATTTTACACTCAAATCAAACCAAACTAAATAGTAAACACTCCTATCCATGACGCATCTATGTAGCCTCAAAAAGATTAGATTATACCTGCAGCTCAAAGAAGATGACCTCTGATGAGGCAATCGACAACGAGATTGAAGAGGATTTTACGGGAGGTCATACACGACAAAACCAAATGGATGATGGATTTGGGCCTTCAATCGCTGGTAAAGCTGAAATTTTGTTAGTTTTTGAAGGTGGCTTTAAGGATCTGCAGATCATGAGGATGAAAAATTAGTAATGAGTTAAGACATAAATAGACCTATGTTTGCCACTTTCTATTGCTACGTACCAGTCTCATAAAATTTTGCTACATATACCCTCTTCAAGTTGATTAAGTTCGTCTAAACCATAATAGATAAGATAGCGAAAGTTTTGAAAGCGATTCAACTAGTAGCTTGATATAAAAATTAAAGTCAAGAAAAATCTCTGAGGGATAAAGAGGAGAAGAGAGCGGAAGAAAGAGGGGCATCTAATGAAGAAAGAGATCAGAGGTAACATTCCTTTTGTGAAAGGGGAAAGAACACGAGAGATGAGATGGTTCTCTGGTGTTCACCATCTTAAAAAAATAACAAATCATCAAAAATTTAAAATATTAAAAAACTTCCAGTTATTTCAGTTTGACTCCTTGAAATTTAATATTTACCATTGGATTGAAAATTTTAATTGCAGTCATCCAATCAAATATGCCATTATTTACAGATCAACACTAAAATTTCAGAAGATAGGACTAACCTGATGATTTTTTTATTTTTTGATTATTTTTTAATATTTTTAATATTTATCTTTATATTTATCCAATCGGACGACTATGATTGATCGTCAATATCGAACGATGAAAATTAAAGCCCCAGATATGGGAACAATCTTAAGAGGTCTATTTGAGTATTTAAAAATTATTGATAAATTCTGTTATTTTTTTAAACATAAAGTGAAGAGGATTTTGACGGCGCACAATTTCGAACCTTTCCCGATGTTTAAAAAAGAAAAATCATAATAAAAATTTAAATATTCAACTCTTCTTCTAAAATAAATTTCATCCCATTTGGTTCAGTCTGAGACTTTCAACTAAAGTCATCTAATTTTATATTTATAAAGTAGTGATGAATATTAAAACTCCAAGAGTTGAGAATAATCCTAGAACTAATTTGACGAATTTTTTATTTTTATTAGTTTTTACAATTTTTAAATCAAAATTTACATGTGTTTGATGGATAATTAAGACCGAGTTTTAAGATTGAATCACGATTGGACGGTCAAAATAAAACCTTAGAGGATGGACACAATCCTAAGGAGGGTTGTGAAATATTTAAAAAGTTATAAAATTTTTATTTTTTAACAACAAGATCTAATCTCAGTAGCAGTTTGCATGATAGCATCTCTCTCTCTCTCCCCCATGTGGGTTCAATGCACCTCGAGGCGCATCTAAGTTAGATGCGCCCCCATATTTTAAAAAAATATATAAATTTTTAAATATTCCAATAGGCCCTATGGTTGATCGCATCTCGGGGCTTTAGTTTTCACCGTTGGATCTTGAAAATTAACTCGAGTTGTCTGATAGGGAAGGTATCAGAAATCAATGTTTAAAAATATTAAAAAAATAATCAAAAATTAAAAAGTTTGTCAGATTAGTCTTTGGAGTTGATTTCATCTGCTGAGGTTTTTGTTTTGATTTCCAAATAATGATGGCTATGATTGGACTGCTATGATTGAGTTGGTTGATCCGACAATGAAAATTAAACTAAAGGAATGGACAAAACCTAGAGGAAGATATTTAAATATTTTAAATTTTTTGATAATTTTTATTCGTTTTTAAAATGCGGATGAGAGGATTTCGGTTGGGGCGCATCTAAGTAGATGTTCCAGAGCTTGTTACATCCACCCTTTATATATATATTCTTAACATAAGTATTATATTATTTTATATTATCATGTTTAGTATGACGTTGATAAGTTGACTTAAACGGTTGTTCCTTTAGACACGTGTACTCAACATAATATTATAATGTTATATCATTTTTTTTTGAATATATTTAAAAATATAATATAATATTATAATAATAAAATTAGAGTGAAGAAAGAAGATAACCGCGAGTTATGCTATATGTTATAATTAAATTATAAAGTATAATATTTTATAAAATTGTGACCTAATAGTAGAGATTATATTCTAGTAAAAGTCATCTTGGTATATTTTACTATAAAATTATAATGTAATAATATCGCATAGTTATCTTGGTATATTTTGTAGATAATAAAATTATCTACAAAACATGGATAATTTATTATCTACAAAACATGCATAAGAAAGAAGAATGCCATTATATATATATATGATGGATTTCCTATTATGCAGTAATAGGAAATTTATCTATTCCCACTCTTTAAGCCGTTTGATCATTTAAAACCTCATCCAATGGTCATTAGTATTTATCTAAAGATAGTGCGCTCCGTGCCCCAAACTCATGGGGGCAAGTGGTGACGGCTTAAGATGGGTGCAGATATATATTTTTAGAAAAAATACAGGCCATCAGATCTAAATATGATGACCATCAACAACCGTATAGATCTAGCAAAAGCTTGATCAGATGATCTGCAGTTACATATGCTGCTGGCGCGGTCAGGGGTGTTTACTATTCAATTGAACTCGAGAAACCAAATCACAAAACTCAAACCAAACCGAAAAACTCAAGAGGAAAGACACTAAACAAACGGGGCTGTCGCTTACAGAAGCTCACGTTATGCATGGCTCAATAGAGCATTATAAGGAGCTAAACAAAGAATAGATTTCTGGTACAAGACTAAAGACCCGTCGGATGCTAGCACCCTAGCACGAATTTCTTTTGTGCCGTTTAGTCGTACATCAGAAGTTTTCTGAATCGTGTTGTTAGGAGAGTCTATAAATAGATTGGGTAACCCTTCCTCACCTTTAGGGCCGAGTCGTGCTGGATGTCCTGCTCCCAAGTTGGCCCAATAGGAATGTTAAATGTTTGGAAGGATAATGGGATAGGTAACTGGGCCTGACCCAAAGAAATGTTAGGTGCATGATTTTTACTCTCAAGTAAACGTGAAACTTAAAACAGTTTGAACCGAATCAAACCAAATTAAATCGATTTTTTTGGGTTCGGTTTGATTCGATTTTTAAGAGTAAATCGATTTGATTTTGTTTGATTTTTAAGAGTAATTCACACATCGCTAACATGTGGTATCAGAGTCCGTGTGGGCGATTTTAGGGCTCCATTTGCTGTGCTTTTCCTTTTTCATCCAGTTCAGGACGGGAAAAACACGACGATATATCTATTATTTTATTTTAGTTTTTTTGAGTTGTTACATGGCATTGGAGGTATCCCAAGGGTCAATAAAACTGACATAAGGTAGGGACCGTTGGTGGCACCGACAGTGAGCGTAGGCCAAGGTGCTGGCCGACGGGCAACTGGAGCATACAGGTGCGTGTGCTGGGAGCCCGTGCAGGCGCCTGCACAGGCGGAAGGTCCCTATGCAGCGCGCCTGTGCAGCAGGGCGCGCCCAGGCAGGGCGCCCCTATGCAGTGTGCCTGTACAGCAAGGCGCACCCAGGCGGGCTGCCCCTACGCGGATGTGTCTATACCCTATGATTTTTTAGATGTATTTCCTAAGGAATTGCCTGGGTTCCTCCTCAGCGAGATATTGAGTTCACTATTAAGCTTACACCGGGTATGGCACCCGTATCTAAGGCTCCGTATCGAATGGCTCTGGCCAAACTCACTGTATTGAAGGCGCAATTACAAGAGTTGCTGGATAAGGGTTTTATCCTTCCTAGTACTTCTCTATGGGGTGCCTCTGTCTTGTTTGTTAGGAAGAAGGATGGTTCGTTAAGGCTATGTATTGACTATAGACAGTTGAACCAGGTCACAGTGAAGAACAAGTAACCACTTTTGAGGATTGATGATCTGTTGGATCAGTTGTAGACTGAGGGTGTTTTCGAAGATTGACTTGAGGTCTAGATATTATCAGATGAGGATCCACGAGTCGGATGTGAGTAAGACAACTTTTAGGACTCGATATAGGGATTATGTGTTTTTGGCTATGCCTTTCGATTCGACCAATGCTCCGACAACTTTTATGGATCTGATGAACTGAGTTTTAAAAGCTTGTCTGGATCAGTTTGTAGTGGTGTTCGTGGATGATATCTTAGTATATTCTTCTTCTAAGGAGGAGCATGCTAGACATCTTCAGGTGGTGCTACAGGTCCGAAGGGAGTACCAACTCTACGCCAAATTCAGAAAATGTGAATTTTGGTTAGATAAGGTGCAGTTTTTGGGGCATGTCATTTCTGGTGATGGTGTCTCAGTGGATCTAGCCAAGGTCCAAGGGCTACGGATTCGTAAGTCCCTTTGGGTCTCCTTCTCTGTGCAGGATCCCTTGCTTTCACAAACGAGAGAGAGACTGGTGATGGTGTCTCAGTGGATCTAGCCAAGGTCCAAGGGCTACGGATTCGTAAGTCCCTTTGGGTCTCCTTCTCCGTGCAGGATCCCTTGCTTTCACAAACGAGAGAGAGAGAGCAGTGATATTTTTTCTTTGTTTTGATTCGTGGACATGTGGGGTTGTGGTCGCAGGTGACGTTTAAGGAAGCGGATGCGGCAAAGAAGGCCTACGAGGACACTACGCCTTCATCAACAGCCGTTGGGCCAACTACAACCTTGCACACTACACCATTACTACCGTCCACACTGCACCATTACTACCGCGGCGTTCCCGTCTTCGCCACTTACGGGTACACGTCCACTCCCTGCTCTAGCTTTGCTTGATCTCCTCCACAGGGAATGATCTAAACGATTTATGATATACATATGGATATGAACTCTTGAGGCTTATGAAGTTGTGATCCGTCGTTCTCTCATATCTGTCTAATATTGCTGGAATTTTCTCACGCTCGCTATTAATTCCTCTCCTCTTCTACATATACCCACCTTCCTATCTTGCAGACAGTGGCTACGGCACGGTAACGCTACTTTCCAACCTTGTGAGATGTGAAATAATCCTCCTTCCTGTGGAAAATATTCAACCATAAAACATACGCGAAATATTCAACTATTCTTACATCCATTCTTAAAAGTTTCTTCTCATTCCTGATTATAAGAAGTGAAAAGACATTCTTCATTCATCATTCTTTGAATAAGAATGTTATTTGGTTATCATTTCGAATTTATATAAAAATACTTTTTTTTAAGACAAAATTAGGTCTAAGCGAAGTAATATTTTTTTAGAGAAGACTTTTCAAATATAAGAAGGAGACTTTAAAGTCATTTTTATCTTCTTTAAAATGACCTTTTCTTTTTCGAAAAGTTTTCCTAAAATGATTACCAATGACATTTAAGTAAGTTCATTCCTCATTTTAAGCGAGAATGAATTCCGAAGAATAGATGCCAAAGAATACCTTTGTATGTGTACTTTTAAAATCTTGTTTGGTGATATTATATTCTTGTAATATTATATAGGCCCTTATGTCCTTAAAAATTCTATCAAAATGCTACCCATGTGCATCCACTGTCATCTCCATTTACTTGAGTTAACCAAAAACTTTCTCTTGAGTTGGTCATTTTGAGACATGACATGTGCATGTGATGAAGCATATCTTACTATTGCCCAAAAAAAAAAAAAAAAAAAAAAAAAAAACAGAAGCATATCTTACTAAATAAATATGGATACTTCTTCTTCATATCTTCTTCAGTATCCCAGGTAACTTCTCTGTAGAATAGTTCCGCCATAAAGCCTTCACTAGAGGAATCACCTTGGTTCAAAGTACTTATTCTTTATGATCTAATATGCGAATTGGCTTTTCTTCATAGGATAGGTCTTGTTGTACATCTAGCGGCTCATACTCAATCACGTGAGATGGATCTAATAGGTACTTTCTGAGCATAAAGATATGAAACACCTGATGTACATTGGCTAATGCAAGTGGTAATGCCAACTTATATGCCACCTCGCCAACTCGTTGTAAAATAAAAGCTCTGTACAATGCTAACTACAGTTTTCATCTCCCAACCGAATGGTCGTCTTGTGTGACTCATCAAGATTTTGAAACTTTGATCTCATTCTAGACATATGATTAGAATAGCTACTATCAAGAAATCAAATATTGCTTGTATCAATTTGAGAATGAAAACAAGCTAAGAACAACTTACTCTCTTCTTCATTTTCTTCAACATAATTTGCTTGCTTTTGTTTTTCCCAACATTTTGCCTCAACATGGCCAAACTTTTTGCAATGGTAACATTGAACACCCTTTGATCTTCTTTCTCTTTGATCAGTTGAGTGTTGCTGCTGATTTCCTTGCTAATCAAATCTCCCTCTACCACGGACTCTACTATGACTATGTCCACACTGGCTACTACGGCTATGACCTTAGCTAGCTGAATTTTCAAACCTCTCCTTTTGTGAGGATGCTTCCCTTGCGGCTTGAAATGTCTTCTCTTCAACCTTTTCAACTGTCCTATTTAACCTTGCTTCATGTGCTTCTAGAGAACCCATTAATTCGTCAAATGAAAAAATAGACAAGTCCTTAGACTCTTCAATTGCAGCCACTACATCGTCAAATTTGGGTGACAAACTTCTCAAAATCTTTTCTACAACTGTTTGATCTAAAATCTTTTCACCAAATGATTTCATTTTACTAACTACAACAGAGGCATGAGATAAAAAAATCTTGGACATATTCATTAATCTTCATGACCAGTGTTTCAAATTCTCGACAAAGGGATTAGAGCTTTACGGTGATTACCTTCGACGCGCCTTGAAACTCTTTCTGTAGAATTTGCCATGCCTCGGTTGATGTAGTGCTGCTACAATCCTAGAGAAGATGGTTTCATGCACAGTTTGTTGAATATATAATAGAGCTTTGGCATCCTTCTTCTTAACCTCTTTCAATTGATTTCTTTGAGCTGCAGTCATCTAATCTGGATCAGCTTCTAAATATCCATACTCAATCAAATCCCATAAATCTTGAGACATAAACAAGGTTTTCATTTTAATACTCCAAAACTCATAATATTCACCATTGGAAATGGGAAGGATTGGCTGAGAAATAGTCATGGGAAGGATTGCCATGTTTATCATACAGAACTTCTATTTGACACTTGGTGGGCGAGAAATGCTTATCCCTCTTTGCACTCAAAACAAGCATAGACTGACCTGCAGGTCTCTTCTAGACTTGATGTCTAGCTTTCTCCTTCGCCCAACACAAATCGAACATGGTGCTCTGATACCACTTTGTTGGAGAACCAACATCACAATGAAAAAAAGGTGGACTATGTTCTTCTCTGCTGTGAGAATAGAGCTTGACAACAGCAACAACAAGTAGAATAAATGGAGAGGAGAATGAAGGACAATAGAAATCTCATTTTTTTACTTCAATGAATTGCAAGTGCCTTTAAATAGGCTTACAAGAAAACCTGGAAACATAAGATCAGTCTCCTATTTCTCAGCCATAACATAGAACGTGAGCCCTCTAACTCCAACATCTCAGCCACAACATGAGATGTGGGACACTTAACATAATAACTAACATTGACTAAGTCAAAGACCAAAGCTAATTACATGGACTAATTCAAACAACATTCTAACTAAAATTAGATTCGGATCACAACTTCAACAGTATCTTGTGTAGAGGGCCGTTTTGTCCGGGGCCTGTGTTTCTGCACTTTTTTTCATTCTTTTCATTTTTGAGATTTAATGAAGTTTTGACACCATCCAGTTTTAATGAAGTTTTTGATCTTTTTGTTCTCACTTATATGTTTATTGTGAAGTCGATCGGTGAAACATTGCCTTGCGTGGGAGAGGACTACCATGGATTTCAACGCCAGCGAATCTTCTTTCCTACTCCCTTCACAGCCCAGAGTCCACATTCATGACGTGTCTAAGTTCCCGTGGTACGTCTGGCACTCGGGTTTTATCGTGGTGTTTTACAGGGCATGGCATGTACGGACGTGGTGCCACATACATCATCTTCGCAGGAACTGGCAGCAGAGTAGTTTCTTATACATTGACTTGAGTTACTTGCGGTTTAAAGTTGGTGGCTTCGACTTCAGCTGCTTGCGGTTCAAAGCCAGTTCTGGACCACAAAGTGCCGGGCCGAGTGCAGATGATCATCCTCTCCAGCCGGAAAGGGAGAGTGCCGCGCCGGAGTTGGCTGACTGTGACAGCGGGTCAAGCACAGATGGGATACTCCACGTGGAAGTGGTGGAAGATGTTGGGCAGGAGAGTGCTGAGGATGTCCCTACCAGCTGAGATTGATGATACAGCCAAAATCCCAAACTATGTCATACATGCATACATACATACATACATACATACATACTTTGTATGTATGTATATACACTGTGATAAAAATATGTATATATCATGCACACGATGCAGTTCAGACTTTGTTTTCACTTGCTTTACATACATCCGGACGAAGTGCCCTCAAATTTTGAAACTATAAAAGGTTACTGATTTTGAAACCAAAGAATTATAATGTTTTACATGGGAGGCACAAATTAAAGTGGTCCTCTATACTAGGGGCCATCAGCCAGATATGTAGAGATCATATATATATTCTGAGCAAGGTCACATATATGGACACTGTTAACCATGTGAAAATGTTTCAACCGAACACTCATGTGGGTGATACACTTTGGACGTTACGGGCATATTTGACACAAGTTCTAATTAGAAATATTTTTACAATTTTATTTAATTATTTTGTGACAAAAAAAGGATGTAGGAAGCCATGTACATAGTATTTACATAGGTTTTTGAGATTTTTGATTTTCAATCACAATGACGCCTTGCACGTGCAGCGGGCCCGTGTGAAGCACTGACACCGTGCAGCACCTGCGAGGCGCTAGAGTTATGCAACATCCATGCTGCACCGACATAGGGTGCCTTTGGGCGAGGCGCCTGTACGTAGTGCCTGCACGTGGCGCCTGCACAAGGTGCCTTCTCCGCGGGGCGCCTGCACGGCACCTGCGCGGGATGCCTTTGCAAGGAACCCCCACATGTGGTACCTGCGCAGGGCCCCCCACGCAGGGTGCGTGCATGTGGCACTCGCATGGCACCTGCATGCGGTGCCTGTGCGGTGCCTGCACGGTGTCTGTGCGAGTTCTTTTACATCTGTCTCATTAACAATGATTGTATGTCATTTTATAACCCACTTCCCTGGATATGCACACCTCTCTCTCCCTCTCCCTCTCTCTCTCTCTCTCTCTCTCACACACACACATATGGACAGGATAGGGTTGATTGACCGGATTCCTACTTATTATCTTTACATGATCAAATATACTCCTTGCTTTTTGTTACCTCTTACAGCCTACTTTCCTTCAATCTATTTCAATGCCAAGGAAAATTTCTCTATATGTACACAAGACATTGGAATTATTTGGTTCATTAGATTTGCAACATGCATGTTTTGTTGATATTTTGGGAAGACACCGACAATTTATTCAAACTAAATCTATCTAATAGAGCTAAGTGGAACTTTAGAAGGAAAGGAGAAGGCAGATTTGGTTCTTTTGTCTCCTCTCCTTTTTTTGGTTACTCTGTTTTTTTGTCTTTTAGGTTCTTTTTTGTGTTTTACCCACCAACCCTTTTGCCTCATGTTCAATCATCTCTCAACTATTCTATCCTTTATATAATGCTTCACCGTTGTATAACGTAATTGGTGAGAATTTTCTCTATGTACATATACAAGAGAGAGTGGCATGGTGGTTGTAGTCCCCACTATCTAAATGTTATTTGTTATGTATTCTATCAATATATGTTGACTAATGGTTACCTAATTTACTCATCTTTAAAATCAACAAATGCATAATACCTTTTTTCATAATTCTCACTTATATGTTTATTGTCAAGTCGATCGACGAAACAACTGCTTGCCTGGGAGAGGACTGCCATGGATTTCAACGCCAACTAATCTTCTTCCCTACTTCCTTTGCAGCCCACAATCCACATTGATGATGTGTCTAAGTTCCTGTGGTACGTCTGGGACTCTAGCTTATACTCGGGTTTATCGTGGTGTTTTACGTGGTAGGAGAGTGCTGAGGATGTCCCTACCAGCTAAGATTGATGATATAGTCAAAATTCCAAACTATGTCATACATACATAAATATATGTATGTATATATATATATATGCACTATGATAAAAATATGTATATATCATACATACTATGCAGCTCAGACTTTGTAATAGGATCGCTGCTTTTGTGGTTCCAATAATGTATATAACATTTGATAATTCATGTTGATAATGTCAATTATCTTTTTTCTTTTTTGAAAGTAATGCTAATTATATTAACCATTCAGGACTCTATAAGGAATTATTATATTTCGAAAACAAGCTGATGACTGATGAGTTTAATTTTCACCTTTTCAACGGACTTATCTGATGCTCATAACTTATTACTAGAAACTTTTAATTGTGATTTTAAGTTATCAAGGTGTTGATGATCTCGTCTGAGGAGCAACTTAGAGGTCAGCTCGGAGTTGTTGACAACGGTCTAGGATGTCAGTTCCATCAGCCAATCGAGGTTCAACCTATGCTTGGTTCCGACTCGCAAACTTGGTTTCAACCTACGAGGAAGAAGAGTTAGGCCCAAATGTAGACACATTAATTTTGACATCATTTTGAGTAAATTTCATGTCATATAATAATACCTCAAAATGGTCTGATATTTAATAATTAGTTAATTTATATTATTTTTACTGGACTAATTGTCTAAATAACATCGGGCAAGACAAACATAATTTATGTTTATTAATGCAGTTCATTTTAATTCAGATTTTTAATCAAATATGAATAATTCTAAAAGACGTCAACATCTGAAGACGCCATTTAGAGTTTTATTTATATTTTGATTTTTAAATCTGATTTTTAATTAATTTGTTAATAAATTAAAAGACATCTGCCATGCACGACGCCATTTAGGTTTCCTAAAGTGTTTCTGTTTCTTCTTTCCGATATTTATCCTTATCTTAATAAACTAAAAAGACGTCTCCCATGGACGACGCGTTTTAGTTAATTACAGATAATGATGAATTAATCTGTGTTTATCTATTTCTTGGTTGGATTAGCTTCAAACTCTTTCATGTTAATCCGTAAGTGACTGCAGATATGCGTGAGAGTCTTGAACTTAAGTCTATAAATACATAAGCACTTGAAGTGAAGAAAGTTAGTGGAGAATTAGAGTGGAAATCTTTGAAGAGTGAGTGAAGAATTCAAGAGAGAGACGACGTCCAAACGCTGAAGGAATTGAAGGATCGAGGCGCTACTACTATTTCCAGAAGAGTTTCCTCCTTTATTCATCTCTCTGCATCCTTCAAGGCTATTCAAGAATCAAGACTTTCCAGGGGCCATCCAACTTAGTTTTTTTTCTTAATTAATCTTTGCTCATATTTTTATCATATTAGTTTGTAATTCTACTCATCACATCACTTCATGTTACACACCACACTAGCATATTTTCCAACCCACATGTTAAGGGGTTTCAAAGACCACAAAACAAGTGAGTTTATCTTGTTTAAGTTGTATGATTATAATTATTATTGGAATATATACTACCTCCAATTAATTTTTATTATTTTTATCTTTTATTTCATTTTATTTGCAAGGTACAAGGAAGATCAAAAGGAAGGAGTCAACAAAGGAAATCTTGATGATATTCAAAGCCGAATCAACATTCAAAGTAAGAACAAAGTCAGAAGGGCTCTTTTTCTTCAGCCGGCTGAAGAGAAAGAATCAAGAACTTCAACATCTCCCACGTCCAAAACAGGTAAGCGATCACGTTTTTTCTTTTGAAACTTTTTAGTTAAAAGTTTCTGACGATCACATAGTTTTTAATAGGTTTCTTTGTCATTTAATCAACAAAATTTTCATAATAATCATACTTCAAATTTGAGCACTCACATGTTTTTGACGATCATGGTGGGATTTGGTCTCGCCATCTTTTAAATCTTTGTTCTTACTTTTATCAATCGGGCACCCATGGTGCACCACTTGTGTCCCTCGGGCACGCCCTCACCGATCGGTGAGTTTTTAGTTCAGTTGTTATTTCCACGTGCACCATGTGCACACCCTTGCGGCAAGATCTTACCCTCCCCGTTTGATTGATTGAAAAGTTATGATTGTGATAGGAAGAATGTGTGGTTGATTGAATGTTTTAATTGTTTATATGATAAATCATCCTATTAAAAATTAAAATAAAAAAAGATTCGCATGAGCTGATTATTTACTGCTTTACCTTAGTTTGAAAGGGAATCGACCCAAAAATTCCTTCTTAATTGTTAATTATGCACTCTGAAAAGCGTCTTGGGACAGCGACGCGTTTCATAACCGCGTCGCTAGAACACGATGCCTTTTAGGCAAAATTTTCTGCTGCCTGCTGCCTGAGGTTCTGCAGGCATAATAAAGTTCTATTTTGAATAGCGTCGAGGAACAGCGACGCGATTCAAACAGATTTTTGTTTTGTTCTTCAGTCCTTAGATTTCTGATATGATTGTTATTACCCATTACATATTAAGCATTAGAGGCCATCTCGGCCATAGGTCATACGCACTGGGGCTAACACCCCCCTTTTCTCATAGGAACACCTTTCTTGACATCATCACCTCTCTCTGATTGGGTCGGTCCCTCGATCAGACAAGAGTGGTTGACGTTAAAGACCTCTGTATGTCCCCAAAATCAAGGTATTCCACCTTGTTCATCGGGCAGGTTGTACCAATCGAAATCCTAGTTAGATTTTCATGACGTTGTGAGTAAGAGCCTTAGAATATAACGGTAGAAACTAAACTGAAACTAGGATCCTATCCGTTGAGTGCATTTGTGATTAACAATCCAAATAATCCAACAAGGAATCTCAAAACAACGTTAAACATCCACTTGTTTGTCTAATCTCTGCACAACTTGTCTGCAAATCTTTGTTAAAAAATAAAAATCTAATACCATGTTGCTTCAATCAGGTATGGATTATAGCTTCATATGCTTTAGTTAACTACGAGGGAGATGCTAATGCCCCTCTTGAATCTGATTATCACTATGAGAACGGAGGAGATGGTAATGCCTCCCGTGATCCCCATCCTTATTCATTTCAATATGAGGAAAACCCCAAATCCTTCCTTCTTTTGCTCAAGATCAGCATAATTCTGGCACTGATCTTCCTCCGCATGTGCATGCGGTGTCTAATCCTATCTTTGAGGGGGCCATGAACCCGAATGAATCCTCATCCTCCAATCCCTTTGATCTAGTCAACGCTCTGGGAGTTCTGGCCTCCCATCTGGATCCTCAACAGCTCGAGGCAATCTAATCCATCTTGAAAGGGAAGACACCTGTGTAGTCTACTGAACCGAATCCTGTGGTTCCCCCTATCGTTTCTCAACCTCCTCACCACCATACTTCCTTTGTTCAGTAAGCCATGGAAGGCCTTCAAGTTTCAACTTCTCGGTCAGCTGGGCTACAATTATCCTCCTCAAGGCAACCAGTTAGACCGCCTACGCCAACTTATCAAAATACCCTCAGGCATGGCGGAAGCACTGTCGGACCTTAACCCTATTGTCCCCCTTGCCCCACATACTCTAGGCGACAGGCCTATCATGTACTACCACCACCTCCTCCCTAGGTTGATCCAACAACACAAGCTCTGCTCGTAAAGATGAAGCGTATGGACGAGCAGTTCAACAACTTTCAGAAGATGATGGGAGTTAAGGCTGCGCCTGAGATCAGTCTTCCTAGTCTTCCAGTGTTCTTGCCGCCCTCAGAGATGTCAGTGTACAGGAAATACAATGGTACTAGTAACCCCTTCACCCACCTGAAGGAGTTTATGTATGAGTCCTCCTTCTGGCAGAACGACAAGAGGTCATTGGCATTCCTATTCAGGAAATCATTAGAGGGGCCAGCCCTTGAGTGGTTTTTCTCGCTAGAGCCATCTGAGGTAGAAGATTACGGTATCGTATCTAGAAAATTTATTCAACGATACCAGGATACAGTCGCACTGTCTTTGTCCTTCATTGATTTGATCGCTTAGAAAATGAAGCCCAATGAGGACTTCATCGCATTTGCTGATAGATGGAAGAGCATGGCAGAGAAGATTAAGGATTATATGTCTGAATATGAACAAGTTAAAATGATGATCTCCAACGCCACCCCTCAGTACAAGCTAGTCCTGGCCTTGAATAATGTGACCAACATGGCAGAACTTTATGAGAGGGCGCGTTACTGCCATAACTCCTTCAAAGATGCCACTTTCTCCAATGTCTTTGATCCTTACCGATCCAGCAGACCTCCACCTCGGAAGTCTGCCGTGCCACACCCTCCTAGCACGGGTCCGACAACTGAGGGCACGCTCTCTCACGAGCAGGTCAGCACCATGAACAACAATCAGCCCCAGTTTGTGAAAAATCAACAACCACCAAGCCAGCAAGGTTATAGACCTCTGAATCAACAAGGGTATAGACCTCCGAACCAGCAGGGTTACAGACCTCAGCAGCAGCAGTATCAGCAGCCCCAGTACCAGCCCTCGAACCAGCAGCAGTACCAGCAGCAATACCAACCGCGCGCACCGCCGGCGTATCATAATGTACCTCTCCCAAATGATTACAACCAATAGAGAAAGCCTCCAGGCCCTAAAAGGGCAATATATCTAGTACTCCTAGAGTCTTTACTGGACATTTTCAATGCCTTGATGGTAGCTAATGCCTTAGTCCTGTCCAGGGAAAAGACAATCTGGCCTCAGAATGCTGACGCCTCCAGGTATTGCGCCTTTCACACACAACCTGGGCATACGATAGATACCGACTTCCAATTCCAAGATTATATCCATGATCTCAATGAACAAGGAGCCATTGACTGGGAGGAGATGAGGAAATACATATCTGTCTTGAAGGCAAGAAGACTTCAACAACAACAACATCAACAACAACAACCACAACAGCAACAACAGAGAGCACCAGCACAGGCGGTAGTACCTCTGAACATGGGTATAGTACAGAACCCGTTACCGGAGCATCAACATCAGAATCAGATTGCCCCCATTTTGACGAATAGCCAGTGTGAGGCTAATCGAGGGCAGCAGTGGAAGGTAGAGGACTCTTCCTCTATTTATTCAACAGGCCACATCCCGAGCACCGCCGAACAACCATCACGCCGTATTCTCCGTATACCCAAACTGCAACCCGTCACCATTACACCTGTATCTACACCCTCTACACCCTCCACCACCACACCTCCATTAAATAACCCTCCACAAGCCAACTACGCACCCCTCCTACCATCCAAACCATTACTCTGCGTGCCATGCCCCACATCACCTACCACAACCACTTACCCAGTGCCATACAGCCATCCAAACCGCTACTCTACATGCCATTCCCCACTTCACCCGCACCAACCACTTACCCCTCCACCATCCAACCTTCTAAACCCCTCATCTGCACCATGTCTCCACCAAACAACCCTACGCCATCACCCGTTCATCAACCCCCCACACCATCTAAACCACCCACCAACCCCGCAGTGCTCAAACTATCACCTGGACCTTCCACTAATGAAGAACATACACTCTGGAGCGGGAGGATCTTCAAGAAGGTCTTTCCTCAGTCCACTGTCAAAGACGGCCCATCACAGCCGTCAGAGGAAGTTCATAATGATGAGAGTGCACCAGTTACTCAGTATGACCTGTTGAAACAGTTAGATAGAACATCGGCACGAATATCTGTGCTCGAGTTGATCAAAAGATCTATGACCCATCAGAAGGCTCTGATGGAGTACCTACAGAAGGTAATGGTCAATGAGGATGTGCCAGTAGAGAAGATCACTACACTGTTAGTTCCTCAGGGGGATCAACCCTCTATTACATTCCATACTTCGGAACTAGCACCACCAACAGCCAGAAGCATGGCTTTGAGCATTTCGGTCAACATCTGCAAGAAGGTCGTAGACTCATGCCTGGTTGACATAGGGGCTTCAATTAATTTTTTATCACCAAAGACCCTTGAACTGTGTGGTATACCTAAGGAGAAGTGGCTGCCTTCCCCAATTTCTGTTACAGCTTATGATAATTCTACCCGTTCCCCTCTGGGAATGATTTATTTAAAGGTAGAGTTAGGTCCTGTTTGTCATAATGAAGTCGAGTTCCACATCTTGGAAATCGATCTATCTTTGAAGGGTATCCTTGGCCGCCCTTACATTAAGTCTCTAGAGGCAGTTCCTTCTACAAATCATCAGTGCCTCAAATTTCCATACAAGGGACGCATTATTAAAGTCACAAGCATGCCAATTCTTGTCGCTGCTCATTCTTAGAATATCAGGCCGACCTCCTTACCTGGCCAATAACCTCTGTTGTCGGTATTATAGGTTTATCGTCCTGTGGCTGATCCTTTGAAAGCCAATAAACTTGATTCTTATCCCATTGATGCCATGAAGCGTGGGAAGTGCATGAATACCCCTAGTTGGAAAATTATGATGAAAGGTGGCTATCAGCCAGGAAAGGGTCTGGGCACACAATTGCAAGGCAGAACTACGTCCATTAAAGACAACCGAAGGACACCCGGTAATGGCCTGGGCTATAAGCCGAGAAAAGTCAGGCATGACATCGTGCAACAACAAGAATATGAAGACGGCCAGAAGGCCTGGGAAACAATGACTACACCATGTAAAAAAGGCCGGGATCCCTTGACATGGACCCTGCATACACATTTTGTCAAGGGGCCCATAATCAGTCATGATCATGACAACACGTTGCTAATCACTTCTCAGTTCGACCTGCATGACATATATGGGAGGGACCTGGTCAGGCACTGCTTAGAATTGTTGACATACTAGTCCTTGGAGGCTCTGCGGCCGATGAAAAGGAGGAAATTCCAAGATCCAGAATGTGAATGGTACCGATGGTTCGACCTGAGGGATCTGTACATTGCATTGAACAGATTATTTCTTGATCCCTCAGAGTTGAAGTAGACGTCGTTTATAGATGAGCTGATTGAAGGGCCTGGCGCCATTTTTGACAAGAGAATTCTACTGTTCGATGAAGCAGATAAAGGGGAGCCAGATGACCCCTATAAAGCTGCCTACACTACTGATTTTCTCTGGAGGGGAACCTATCCCTCTCGCATCTTCACCCTTCACACTCTATTCCGCACCCTGCTCCTGACCCCGACTTGGTCGCGGGTCATCACTGAAGATATTCCACGGGCTCCACCCATCATCATCACTCTGTCCCCACGGGACCTTATCCTTCAACCTCCTCTCGATCTAGAGAGGATTTATGATTTAATCTGGGACATGCTATTGTATAATCCCCCCAATCCTTTGGCCTTAGTGCCGCTTCCTCCATCTTATTCTCCTCCTGTCCATATCCATTCTTGTTTCATGATTAACTCATCTTTTCTTTAAAAAAAAACGCCAATTTGAAAACTTCCTTCTCCTAGATCCTCGTTGAGAAAATTTCCTACTTGTCCGACTGTACCTCATCACATGGGTCATTCGGGCAAGATTCTCTTCTAGATCTGCTCTGCCCCTCCCCTCGGGAGGATTCTCCTGTATTCCCTCATGGATCCTTTGATTTTTATCCTTCTTCGTCCTCATTAGGTCAGGATAGGGAGTCTAGTGAAGTTAGGGAGTCTAGTTCATGGTAGGTTAATCAGGTTAAGAAGTCTAGGAAATCTAAGGGTAGACAAATTCCAGATAGATACCTCCAGAATCTAGCATTTAAATGCCTTTCTTATTCTATGATCCCTCAGTTGTTAGAGAATCCTATTCAGATGCTAGAAGATTGTATAGATAATGAGTTAGTCAATGATGGATATAGGGTGTATGAATTGATACACGAGAAAGACCCCATTGTTGAAGATGAAGAAGATGATGAGGATGCGGCTGAGGCATATGCTAGTGGAGTAAAATGATTCGATGAACCCTCAACTGCCATAGAAGAGCCTACCAAAGAAATTAATCTAGGAACTATAGACGAGCCTAAGGTTGTCCTCGTAAGTAAAAATCTTTCTGAAACAGATGAGGAGGCAGTGGTCCAAGTTCTTAAAGGCTATAAGGACACTTTCGCCTAGAGCTATGAGGATATACTGGGGTTAGACTAATCACTAGTGGAATATCGATTGACATTAAAGGATGGAGCTTGCCCGGTTAAACAGAAGTTAAGGTGATTCTACCCACAAATGGCTTTGAAGATGCAGGAAGAGGTCGATAAGCTGCATAAAGCCAAATTTATTAGAGTTGTTCTCTATCCGCAATGGGTGGCCAATATAGCCCCGGTTATGAAGAAGGATGGGAAGGTCAGGATTTGTATTGACTTTCGAGATCTGAATTGGGCGTGTCCTAAAGATGATTTCCCACTGCCTCACATTGATATACTCATCGATAACACAACTGGCTATGAAACTCTATCATTTATGGATGGATTCTCAGGATATAATCAAATCAAATTGGTAAAAGAGGATCAAGAAAAGACATCATTCATTACATCTTGGGGGACATACTATTATGTCGTTATCCCTTCTGGATTAAAGAATGCTGGAGCCACTTATCAAAGGACTATGATGGCAATATTCCATGACATGATGCATATCGATCTAGAAGTGTATGTAGATGATTTGTTGGTAAAGTCTAAGACGAAGGCTGAGCATGCTATGGTTTTGGCAAGACTTTTAGAAAGATCAAGAGAGTATCAGTTGAAGATGAACCCCAAGAAATGTATATTCGAGATATTCTCGGAGAAATTATTTGGATTCATTGTCAGTAAGTGGGGAATTGAGATCGATCCCAACAAGGCAAAGGCTATCAGAGAAATGCCACCTCTCAAAAACTTAAAAGAGTTAAGAGGATTGATCGGGAAGTTGCAGTTTATTCGCCGATTTGTCTCCCAACATTCACAAAGGTGTAAACCGTTTTACGAGCTTACCAAACCGGGAGTCAAATTCGATTCGGACGATAAGTATCAGGAGGCATTTGATAGATTGAAGAATTATTTGACAAGTCCTCCTATCTTGAGACCACCATCTTCGGACAAACCTTTAATTCTATACATTTCTGTCTTGAATGATGTGGTGGGAGTTGTTTTGGCACAAGAAGATGAAGAAGGAAAGGAAAGGGTAGCTTACTATCTCTCTAAACTTTTCAACCCTGCTGAACAAAGATACACAACGATAGAGAAAACATGTACAACATTGGTCTGGGTAGTTCAGAAATTGAAGCATTACTTTCTAGCCCATGAAGTTCATCTCATCGCTAGGATGAATCCCATTAAGTTTCTCCTTGAGAAATCTGTCCTCACTGATAGGCTAGCACGGTGGCAGAGCTTTCTATCTCAATTTGATATCATCTACATTCAATGAAAAGCAATTAAGGGGTATGTCATCGCAGAACATCTTGCTCACCATCCCCTTCCTTGTTTTGATCCAGTCCGATCGGAGTTTCTGGATGAGGAACTGATGTCCATAGACAGAATCAAAGATGATATGTGGACTCTGTATTTTGACGGAGCTCTGAATTCCCATGATAAGGGTATCAGTATTGTTCTGTTGTCACCTGAAGGTGTCACCATTCCACAAGTCTTTCAACTTGACTTTCCAGTCACTAATAACATAGCTGAATACGAGGCACTCCTTACTGGCCTCGAGGCTGCTCATCTCCATAGTGCCACCAAACTCAGAATTGTGGGTGATAGCCAACTAATCCTTCGCCAAGTGCTAACCAAATATCAAATTCTTGATCCTAAGCTTAAGCCTTATCAAGAACTCACTTCTGCTTATGCTAAGCTTTTCACTAAATTGATCTTCATCCATGTTCTTCGGAATCAGAACATTTTAGCTGATGCTCTAGCTTCCCTCGCATCATCTCTCGATTTTCCAATTAGCAAACAATCCGAATCAATCATTGTTCATAGGCGTCTTTCACCCGCCGTAAAAGACCCTACATTTCTTAGGACTAAGGAGAAGTTGCTGAAGAAGGTTAGAGATGGAGATATTGTGGAGAAACGAGAGATAATGTTATTGGAGTTACAAGAAGGGATGAATGATGAAGAGAAGCCATGGTACTATGAAATTGCTAAATACTGTGAAGATCAATCATATCCTGAAGAAGCCACAGCTGAGGAGAAAAGGGCTATCAGGAGAGTTGCTCGAAGATATACCCTAGTTGGAGGAGCACTATACGAACGAGGTTTTGATGGAGTTCTCTTGAGATGTTTAGACGAAGATGAGCTTTGGAAGATCATGGAAGGAGCTCATATTGGAGTTTGTAGTGGCCATGTTAATGGACAAATGCTAGCAAAGAAGATCCTTAGACAATGATTCTATTGGCCAACCATGGAAGAAGATTGTGTAGGGTATGTTCGTAGGTGTGCCAAGTGTCAACTTCACGCTGATAAGATTCATTCTCCTGTATCTTCACTCCATCCTGTTTCCTCCCCATGGCCTTTCTCCATGTGGGCTTTTGATGTCATTGGACCCCTTGGCAATCTTGATTCTGGCATTAAGTAGAAATCCTTCATTCTCACGGCAACGAAATACTTCACCAAGTGGACAGAAGTCAAAGTGTAAGGATTGAGGTTTCAGATCCGGTTATCGGATTAGTTTTTGGGGTCGGATCCCTTAGTTTGGGCCCTGGTGGGGCTAAGACTTAGTTTCTAAGCTCGACGCGATTTAAACGGCGTCCATCAATGTGGACGTGTTTTAGGCTGTGCCACGTGGGCGCCACGTGGGCTGGCCTTGGGGCGCGAGAGTACGGCCCCGGTCTTATCGTCTGAATGGCGTCTTGTATGGACGACGCCATTTAGAGTACGACCCTGCTTTGTCAGAGTGCGGCCCGGTTTTGTCATCTGAATGACGTCGGACTTAGACGACTGTAGACACACTGATTTTGACATCATTTTGAATAAATTTCATATCATATAATAATGCCTCAAAATGGTATGATATTTAATCATTAGTTATTTTTTATTAATCTTTCTGAATTAATTAACTAAATAGTATTGGGTCAGACTTAGTTAATTAAATTGATTTTAACTTAAATTTTAATCAAATATGAAAAAGGTCTAAAAGACATCAACATGTGTAGACGCCATTTAGAGTTTATTCATATTTTGATATTTAAATTTTAATTTTAATTAATTGATTAATTAGCTAAAAGATGTCTATCAGGTACAACGCCATTTAGGTTTCCTAAGCTGATTCTATCTCTTTTTCCGGATGTTTATCCTTATGTTAATTAGTCTAAAAGATGTCTCCCATGGACGACGCGTTTTAGATAATTACAGATAATGATGAATTAATCTGTGTTTATTTGTTTGTTAGTTGGATAAACTTCAAATTCTTTCATGTTAATCCATTAATAACCGCGGATGTAAAGCCTATAAATACATAACTCCTTGGTCATTGAAAGATTAGTGATTTGAATGATTCAAGAAGAAGACGACGTCCAAACGCTGAAGAATCGAAGTGCTACTTCCAAGAGTCTACATCCTTTCTTCATCGCCTCTTCGTCATTTCAAGATTCATTCAAGACCAAGGCTTTCCAAGGGCCATCCAACTTAGTTCTTAATTGATTTCTACACCTTTCTCATATTTTTCATCACATTGGCATCACAATTTCATCACATCACTCCATGCAACACCCACTCACTAGCTTCTTTTCCAATCCATGTTTTAAGGGATTTCAAAGGCCACAAACAAGTGAGTTCATTTGTTTAGTTGCATGATTAGAATTATTATTGGAATAGATACTACATCTATTTGAGTTCTTATTGTTTTTCCCTCTCTCTTTCTTTCTATTTTCTTGCAAGGTACAAAAGGAGATAAAGAGGAGAGAATCAACAACAAGGGAATTAAGCTGGATGATCCTCAAAGTCCCATAAGCAGTCAAAGCAAGAACAAAGATAGAAGGGCTCTCTTTCTTCAGCCGGCTGAAGGAGGGGAATCAAGGACTCATAAATCTCCCAATTCCAAAATAGGTAGCATCCCCCAATTCCAAAACGTGCACACCCTTGCGGCAAGATCTTGCCCTCCTCGTTTGGTTGGTTGAAGAGCTGTTTTTTTTGTGATAAGAAGCATGTGTGATTGATTGAATGTTTTGTTGTTTACATGATAAATCATCTTGTTAAAAACTGAAATAAACAAGATTCTCATGAGCCAATTATTTACTGCTTTCATCATGTTTGTTTGAGGAAGAATCGATCCAGAAATTCTTCCCAAAATATTGATTCTGCGACCTGAAAAGCGTCCAGGAACAGCGACGCTTTTCATACCACGTCGCCATACCACGACGCCTTTCAGGCAAAAATCTCTGCTGGTTGCTGCCTGAGTTTCTGTGAAAAATTAAGTTTCTGTTTGAATAGCATCTACTAACAGCGACGCGATTCAGGCAATTTCTTGTTTTTTTCAGTTCTCAAATTCCTGATCTGTTTGTTACTACACATTACGTAATAAGCATTAAAGGCCATCCAGGCCACAGGTCATACGTACTGGGGCTAACACCCCCCTCTTCTCTTAGGAACACCCTTCTTGTCGTCTTCACCTCTCTCTGATTGGGTCGGTCCCTCGATCAAACTAGAGTGGTTGGCGTTAAAGACCTCCGTAAGTCCCCAAAATCAAGGTATTCCTCGTTGTTCATTAGGCTGGTTGTACCAATCGAAGTCCTGGTTAGATCTTCATAACGTTGTGAGAGAAAGCCATAGAGTATAACGGTGGAAATTGAACTGAAACTAGGATCCTACTCCTTGAGTGAATTTGTGATTAATTGAATCCAAATAACCCAACAAGGAATCCTGAAATAACGTTAAACATCCACTTGATTGCTTAATCTTTGTGCAACCTGTCTGCAAATCTTTGAAAAAAATCTAATATCATGTTACTTCGATCAGATAGGGATTTGAGCATGGCTCCAGATGCCCTAGTCAACTAAGAGGGAGATGCTAATGCCCCTCTTGAGTCTAATTACCACTTTGAAAGTGGAGGAGATGCTGATGCCCCTCGTAATCCACATTCTTGTCCAATTCGATACGAGGGAAACCACCAAACCCCTCTTCCTTGCGCTCATGATCAATATTCTGATCTTCCTCCGCATGTGCATGCGGTTTCTAATCCTATTTTCAAGGGGGGCATGAACCCGAATGATCCCTCATCCTCCGATCCCTCAGATCTAGTGAACGCTTTGGGAATTCTTGCCTCCCGTCTGGATCCTCGACAGTTCGAGGCAATCCAGTCTATTTTGAAGGAGAAGACGCCCATGTAGTTTGCCGAGCCGAACCCTGCGGCTCCCCCTGTCATTCCTCAACCACCTCCTTACCATACTTCCTTCATTCACCAGGCCATGGAAGGCCTCCATGTTTCAACTTCTCGGCCAGCTGGGCCACAATTGTCCTCCTCGAGGCAACTGGTCAGGCCGCCGACGCCTACTTACCAAAATGCCCTTGGGCATGGCGGAAGCTCTACCGGACCTCAACTCTATTGTCCTCCTTGTCCCACATACTCTAGGCAACAGGCCTATTATGTACCTCCACCTCCCCCTCCTCCCTAGGTTGATCCAACGACACAAGCTCTGCTTGCAACGATGGAGAGTATGGATGAACAGTTCAACAACCTTCAGAAGATGATGAGAGTTAAAGCTGCACCTGAGATTAACCTACCAAGTCTGCCTGTATTTCATCTGCCACCCTCTGAGATGCCAGTATACCGAAAATACAATGGTAATGGTAACCCCTTCACTCATTTGAAGGAGTTTATGTATGAGTCATCTTTCTGGCAAAACGACAAGAAGTCGTTAGCATTTTTGTTCAAGAAATCTCTAGAGGGACCAGCCCTCGAATGGTTCTTTTCTTTAGAACCTGCAGAAGTAGAGGACTATGGTATCGTGTCACGAAAGTTTATTCAACGATACCAAGATAGACTTGCACCCTCTCTGTCTATTACTGACCTGACAGCAGAAAAGATGAAGCCCGACGAGGAATTCGTCAGTTTTGCTGATAGATGGAGGGGCATAGCAGAAAAAGTGAAAGATCATCTGTCTGAGTCAGAGCAAGTAAAAATGTTAATCTCCAATGCTACGCCTCAGTTTAAGTGAGTCCTCGCCCTGAACAACTTGACCAGTATGACAGAGCTCTATGAAAGGGCACGTTATTGTCAAAATACTTTCAAGGATGCTACATTCTCTAGTGTCTTTGATCCTCACCGACCTAGTAGGCCTCCACCTTGAAAGCCTGCTGTGCCAAATTCCCCTAGCACAGGTCCAATCATTGAGGGCATGCTCTCCCATGAGCAGGTTAGTAGCATGAACAACAACCAGCCCCAATTTGTAAGGAATCAACAACCATATTACTAGCGGCCGCAGCAGCCAAACCAACAGGGTTACAAACAACAGCAGCCGAACCCACAGTATCAGCAGCCTCAGTACCAGCAGCCCCAGCAGCCGAATCAGCAACCACAACAGCAGGCACAACAGCAGCCACAACGGCAATTATAGTATCAGCCCCCACAACAGTAGCAGTACCAGCCGCGCGCACTGCCGGCATACCACAATGTACCTCCTCCTGCTGATTATAACTAGTAGAGGAAGCCCCCAGGCCTGAAAAGGGAAAAAATATCCAGTTCTTCCAGAGTCCTTATCAGATATCTTCAGTGCTTTAATGGCAGCCAATGCTTTGGTTCTGCCAAGAGAAAAAACTGTTTGGCCCCAAAATGCCGACACTTCCAGGTATTGTTATTTCCACAGACAACTTGGACACACTATAGATACCTGCTTCCAATTCCGAGATTATATTCATAATCTCAACGAGCAGGGAGGCATCGACTGGGAAGAAATGAAGAAGTACATATCCGCCTTGAAGGCTAGAAGACTACAACAACAACAACAACAGCAACAACAACCAAGAGCGCCAGCACAGGCAGCGGCACCGCCAAACATGGGTATAGTGCAAAACCCACTTCTGGAGCACCAAAACCAGAATCAAGTTGCCCATATTTTAACAAATAGCTGGTCTGAGGCTAACCGAGGGCAACAGTGGAAAATAGAGGACTCTTCCTCTATTTATTCAACGGGTCACACTCCGAACACCACTGAGCAACTACCACGCCGCACCATCCATATACCTAGACCACAACCCGTTACCATCACACCAACATCTGCATATCGCACGCCCGCACCCATTAACCCATCACCACCGCCCGCTTTTCTCAAACCCGTTACACTCCATGCCACTACGCCTCCATTAAACAACCCCTCGCAAGCTAATTACGCACCCCTGATGCCATCCAAACCGCTGCCACCTACCACCGCCACCACTTACCCAAATACCATACAGCCATCCAAACCTCTACTCCGCATGCGATTCCCCACTTCATCCGCACCGACCAATTACCCCTCCACCATCCAACCATCTAACCCCTCATCCGTATCATGCCACCACCAACTAACCCCACACTATCACCCGTATACCAACCTTCCACACCATCTACACCATCCACTAACCCTGCGGTGCTCAAGTTATCACCCGGCCCTTCCACAACTAAAGAACATGCACTCCGGAGTGGGAGGATCTTCAATAAGGTCTTTCCTCAATTAACAGTCAGAGACGGCCCATTACAGCCAACGGAGGAAGTGCATAACGATGAGAGTGCACCAGGCACTCAATATGACCTGTTGAAACATCTTGACAGAACATCGGGACGAATCTCTGTGCTTGAATTGATAAAGAGATCGAAGACCCATCAGGAAGTCCTGATGGAGTATCTACAAAAAGTGATGGTCAACGAAGACGTGCCAGTAGAGAAGATCGCCGCACTACTAGTTCCTCAGGGGGATCAACTCTCAATCTTATTTCATGCACTGGAACTGGCACCGCCACCAGTCAGGAGCATAGCTCTGAGTATTACGGTCAATATCTGCAAGAAAGCCGTAGATGCATGTCTAGTCGACACAGGGGCTTCAATTAATGTCCTGCCTCTGAAGACCCTTGAATTGTGTGGTGTATCCAATGAAAAATGGCTGCCTAGCCCTATCTCTGAAACAGCTTATGATAACTCAACCCATTCCCCTCTAGGAATGATCTACTTAAAAGTAGAGTTAGACCCAATATGTCATGCAGAGGTCGAATTTCACATTTTGGAAATCGATCATTCCTTGAATGCTATTTTGGGTCGTCCTTATTGTTAGTCTTAAGTGGCCTACAAGCCAATCTAACTTTGTAATCTCGTTCATTTATTAATATAATGGCATAATATTCATTGTGTGTAAATCGTATTAATTATCGTCTCATAATGAAGTCCGTAAATATGTGCTATAGTGATCAGATTATGATGAGATCATACTAATGAGACTGATCACTTAAACACATATATTCTTAATCGTTCCTAGTCGGAGGATACCCGAGAAGGACATCGGATATCCAGTTAGACTAGTACATATTACTCCTACTCATATGATGAGGGTGATTGATCTCATAAATCACTTGTGTGGAGACACTAAGGCGAATCTGTAGGCGCTCATTAGAGAATGAGTTCACTGAACTGATCCGACTGAATCGCGGGATGGTACTGTACCTCACTGTCAACCAGCTTGATTCTATTGTCGCAGTTGCGTGGATGGTCCTCGGACCTGAGACACTAAGGACACCTTGACGGTGGACTTCTGTGCTTTGACCTTGGTTTATGAATCTTTAGCCACGGGATTCTAAAAAGCCAAGGATTGGGTATAGCGGAATACCCTTGAAAGGAATTGTATGTCAATAAGGAATTATTCGCTCTCGGTACTTAGAGAGAGAATGCTCTAAGAAGGATGCGCGGAAGTCCTTGGCCAAAGCGGACGATAATATTGGGAAAGGAGTTTTCCGATATTTACCAGCGGCATCCAATCCAAGTGAGTCGACCGGTTAGGGTTTGACAGCACGCCATACTTTGAGTTGACTTGAGAGCATTGTACGAATAAAGGATTATATGTACGCAGTAACTGTCGGCAGAAAGGTTCCAAGAGTGGGTTACTTAACCCCGATACCTTCCCGGTTCACGCGGTGTTGCTTGGCACCCAACGTGATCGGAGGTCCGGTCGAATTCAATGTGCGACATCAATTCGATTGATTAATTAATTAATAAAGAGTTATTAATTGATTAATAAAGCCAGTGAGGAGTCATTGGGCTTATTGGGGTATTAACCGAACTGGTAATTGGGCCTAGAGGGTCACACACAAATGATTCTCAAGGCGATGAATAAATAAGTGGGTTTTATATAAACCGAGGGTTTTTATGAAAAACTGCGTGGTTAGTATAAAACATATTGAGCAGGCCAAGCTGCTGCTAACTCTAGCCGCCCCTCCTCTGTTTCTCTCTCTCTCTGGCGTCCCAGACAGATCCGGATGTGCTTCGCCGCTTCTCCGACTCCCATTCGACGGGAAATCGTCCGCACGTTGCGACGATCGTTGCGGTGACCGGCGGAGGTTTCGTGGGCTGTGAAGAACGAGGAACGCGAGGATATCCGTTACGAGGAGGATCGCATGGACTCCGTTAGAGGCCGGGCGCTTGCGCGGCTTGCGGTGTCGCCGCGACGGAACCAAACGGTTGCGGATTCGAATCCGTACACAGTAAGACTTCGATAATCCGATTATCGTAATTTTAGATTTTTCGAAACGGGAACGGATCTCCATTTTTATTTTATTTCCGCTGTGCGGGAGATCCGGAGAAACCCGAGTACCCAACAGGCTTCTCATACTTCATCACGTTCACCGACGACTTCTCAAGGTTCGGCTATTTGTACTTAATGAAGTACAAGTCAGAAGCATTTGAAAAGTTTAAGGAGTTTAAGAATGAGGTAGAGAAGCAGTTAGGAAAGTGTATTAAAGCTCTTCGATCAGATCAGGGAGGAGAATACTTAAGTACTAATTTCACACAATTCTTTAAAGATAATGGTATCCTTTCTCAGCTAACCCCTCCATATACACCACAGATGAATGGTGTATTGGAAAGGAGGAATCACACCTTGTTGGACATGGTGCGATCCATGATGAGTTTTTCAGGATTACCAGTGTCCCTCTGGGGGTATGCTCTAGAGTCAGCAGCATACCTACTGAACAGAGTACCCAGTAAGTCTGTGACCTCTACTCTATATGAGATATGGAAAGGCAGGAAACCAGAATTTAAATATGTTAAAGTCTGGGGTTGTCCTGCTCATGTAAAGAGGCATGATCCAGATAACTTGGAATCATGAACTGATAAATGCAGATTTGTGGGATATCCAAAGGAAACCTTTGGATACTATTTTTACCATCCTGGCGAACAAAAAGTGTTTGTCGCTAGGAAAGCTGTCTTCCTGGAAGAGGAATACCTTCTCCAGGAGGACAGTGGGAGAAAAATAGTACTGGAAGAGGTTCCAGATCCCCAAACAGCTGTATTATCATCAGATGAGATATCAGTTCCTGAATCTGTTCAGGTACACACATGAGCCTCGTAGATCTGGTAGATTACCTAGACTACCCGAATGATATGTGGGACATATTGTTGAAGGTGAGTCTAAGGTTGAATATAATGAGGATGATGATCCTAAATCCTATCAGGAGGCCATAGAAGGCCCAGAAGCCGGGAAATGGCGAGAAGCCATGAACTCAGAAATCCAGTCCATGTACACCAACCAAGTTTGGAACTTGGAGGTCTTGCCCGAGGGTATTGTACCCATCGGATGCAAGTGGATCTTTAAGAGAAAGATCAGTACTGATGGATGGATCGATACTTATAAGGCAAGGTTAGTGGTAAAAGGATATCGTCAAAGGCAATGAATTGACTATGACGAGACTTTCTCACCAGTTGCCATGATAAAGTCGATCAGAGTTCTACTCGCCATTGCCGCACATTTTGATTATGAAATATGGCAGATGGATGTGAAGACTGCCTTCCTTAATGGTAACCTTGAGGAAGAGGTGTATATGATACAATCAGAAGGTTTCACATCCAAAGAATCTCTAGATAAAGTGTGCAAGCTTCAGAGGTCCATTTATGGACTGAAGCAAGCTTTCCAGAGCTGGATCAAAGAAGATGCTTGGAATGACCCAATCCTTATACATAGATACCATAGTCAAAAGATTTGGCATAAAAAATTTCAAGAGAGGTCTTATACCGATGCGACATGGAATTAGTCTCTCAAAGGAGCAGTCTCCTAAGATTCCTAATGAGAGGGCATTTATGAATAGAATACCCTATGCCTCTGCCATAAGATCTATCATGTATGCCATGCTATGTACACGGCCTGATATTGCATTTGCTCTAAGTGTTACGAACAGATTTCAGGCTGATCCAGGCGAAGAGCACTGGAAGGGAGTGAAATGTATCCTTAAGTACTTGAGAAGAACTAAGGATATGTTTCTTGTCTATGGAGGAGGTGACTTAAAACTGCGAGACTTTACTGACTCGAGTTTTCCAGTCAGATCTAGATGATAGCAAGTCTACATCTGGATTCGTGTTTACTTTGAACGGAGGCGCAGTATGCTGGAAGAGTTCCAAGCAAGCAACCACTGTAGATTCGACGACTAAAGCTGAGCACATCGCTGCAGCTGAAGCTTTCAAGGAAGTAGTGTGGTTGAAGAAGTTCATCACCGACCTTGACATAGTTCACTGCATCTTTGATCATGTTCCATTGTTGTACGACAACAATAAGACTATTGCACCAGTGAAAGAGCCACGGTCTCATCAGAAATCGAAAGATATTCTGAGGCACTTTCATCTTATCCAGAGGAGATGTAGTAGTGGAAAGAGTTCCATCAGTCGACAATATAGCAGATCTACTAACAAAGCCGTTGGCTCAAATTGTGTTTGAGCGTCATCTAGAGTCTATAGGCTTACTATATAAAGGTGATTGGCTTTAGTCTAAGTGGGAGATTGTTAGTCTTAAGTGGCCTACAAGCCAATCTGACTTTGTAATCTCATTCATTTATTAATATAATGGTATAATATTCATTACGTATAAATCGTATTAATTATCGTCTCATAATGAAGTCCGTAAATGTGTGCTATAGTGATCAGATATGATGAGATCATACTAATGAGACTGATCACTTAAACACACATATTCTTAATCGTTCCTAGTCAGAGGATATCCGAGGACATCGGATATCCGGTTAGACCAGTATAGATTACTCCTGCTCATATGATGAGGGTGATTGATCTCATAAATCACTTGTGTGGAGACACTAAGGCGAATCTGTAGGTGCTCATTGGAGAATGAGTTCACTGAACTGATCTGACTGAATCGCTAGATGGTACTGTACCTCACTGTCAACCAGCTTGATTCTATTGTCGCAGTTGCATGGATGGTCCTCGGACCTGAGACACCAAGCACACCTTAACGGTGGACTTTTGTGCTTTGACCTTGGTTTATGAATCTCTAGCCACGGGATTCTAAACAGCCAAGGATTGGGTATAGCGGAATACCATCGAAGGGAATTGTGTGTCAATAAGGAATCATTCGCTCTCGGTACTTAGAGAGAGACTGCTCTAGGAAGGATGTACGGAAGTCTCTGGCCAGGGCGGACGATAATATTGGGAAAGGAGTTTTCCGATATTTTTCAGCGGCATCCAATCCAAGTGAGACGACCGGTTAGGGTTTGACAGCACGCCATACCCTGAGTTGACTCGAGAGCATTATACGAATGAAGGATTATATCCATGCGGTAACTATCGGCAGAAAGGTTCCAAGAGTGGTTTACTTAACCCCGATACCTTACGGGTTCATACGGTGTTGCTTGGCACCCAATGTGATTGGAGGCCCCGTCGAATTCGATGTGCGACATCAATTCGATTGATTAATTAATTAATAAAGAGTTATTAATTGATTAATAAAGCCAGTGAGGAGTCACTGGACTTATTGGGCTATTAATCGGACTGGTAATTGGGCCTAGAGGGTCACACGCAAATGATTCTCAAGGCGATGGATAAATAAGTGGGTTTTATATAAACCGGGGATTTTTATGAAAAATCGCGCGGTTAGTATAAAACATAACGAACGGGATGACCAGGCCAAGCTGCTGCTAACCCTAGCCGCCCCTCCTCTGTTTCTCTCTCTCTCTAGCGTCCCAGACAGATCCGGATGTGCTCCACCGCTTCTCCGACTCCCGTTCGACAGGAAATCGTCCGCGCATTGCGACGATCGTTGCGGCAACCGACGGAGGTTTCGTGGGTTGCGAAGAACGAGGAACGCGAGGATATCCGTTGTGAGGAGGATCGCGTAGACTCCGCTAGAGGCCGGGCACTTGCGCGGCTTGCGGTGTCGCACCGACGGAACCGAACGGTTGCGGATTCGAATCTGCACACAATATGACTTCGATAATCAGATTATAGTAATTTTAGATTTTAGTTCCGCTGCGTGGGAGATCCGGAGAAACCCGAGAACCCAACACTTATATGAAAACCCTCGAGGCGATTCCCTCTACGAGTCATCAGTGCCTCAAATTTCCCTACAAAGGACGAATCATTAAAGTTACGAGTATGCCGATCCTTGCTGCTGCTCACTCCTTGAATATCAAGCCAACTTCTTCACCTGGACGACAACCTTTTTTGCCGGTATTACAGGTCTACCGTCCGGTGGCTGATCCTTTAAAAGCCACCACTCTTGCTCCTTATCCACTGAATGCCATAAAGCGGGGGAAGTGCATGAGTACCCCTAGATGGAAAATAATGATGAAGGGTAGTTATCAGCTTGGAAAGGGCCTGGGAACACAATTACAAGGTAGAACCACGCCCATCAAGGACAACCGAAGGACACCTGGAAATGGCTTGGGCCATAGGCCAAGAAAAGTGAGGCACGACATTACTCAGCAGGAAGAGAATGAAGACGGCCAAAAGGTCTGGGAGACAATGTCTACACCATGCAAAGAAGGTCGGGACCCCTTAACATGGACCTTATACACACATTTTGTCAAGGAGCCCGTGATCAGTCAGGATGACACAGTGGTCATCACTTCCTATTTTGACCTCCATGACATATATGGAAGAGACCTGGCCAGACATTGTTCAGAATTGTTGACATACCAGTCCTTAGAGGCTCTGCGGCCAATGAAAAGGAGGAAGTTCCAAGACCCTAAGTGTGAATGGTACAGATGGTTTAACTTGAGGGATATGTATATTGCATTAAATAAACTGTTTCTTGATCCTTCAGAACCAAAGTGGCCGCCACAAATAGATGAGCTGATTGAAGGGCCTGGTGCCATTTTTGACAAGAGAATTTTGTTGTCTGAGGAAACAGATGAAGGAGAGCCAGATGACCCCTATGAAGCTGGTTATACCACGGATCTTCTCTGGAGGGGGACTTATCCTTCTCACATTTTTACACTTCATACCTTGTTCTGCACTCTGCTTCTGACCCCGACTTGGTCGTGGGTCATTACTGAAGATATTCCACGGGCTCCGCCCATCATGATCACCTTGTCCCCACAGAACTTCATTCTCCAGTCTCCTCTCGATCCAGAGAGGATTTATGATTTAATCTGGGACATACTGCTATATAATCCCCCAAATCCTTTGGCCTTGGTGCCACTTCCTCTATCCCATTCCCCTCCTATTCACCTTCATTATTGTTTTATGATAAATTCATCTTTTCTCCAAAAAAAAACGCCAATTTGGCAACAAATTTCTCTCAGATCCTCGTTGAGGAAACTTCCTACTTGTCCGATTGTACCCCATCGCGCGGGTCTTTCGGTCAAGATTTTCTTCTAGATCTAGTCTGCCCCTCCCCTCGGGAGGATTCTCCTGTATTTCCGTCTGTATCCTATAATTTTCATTCTACTTCGTCCTCATTAGGTCATGATGGGGAGTCTAGAGAAGTTAGGGAGTCTAGTTCTAGACAGGTTAGTCAGGTTAGGAAGTCTAGAAAATCTAAGGGTAAACAAATTCCTGATAGATACCTCCAGGATTTAGCTAATAAATGTCTTTCTTGCTCTATGATCCCTCAGCTATTAGAGAACCCTATTCAGATGCCAGAAGATTGTGTAAATGATGAGTCAATTAATGATAGATACGAGGTGTATGAATTGATACACGAAAAAGACCCCATTGTTGAGGATGAGGAAGATGACAAGGACGCGGCTGAGACATATGCCAGTGGAGTAAAAAGATTCGATGAACCCTCAGCTGCTGATCGTTCCAAATCGTGTGTCGTTAACCACTCATAAGAACGTTCAATCTAGATTTATTCGGCTCATGCAAATTAGCTTTTGAAAATTAATAATTGTGAGTCCGAGTCGAATCCACAGGGAATTAAGATTTTAATTTCGAAAACCTTAGATTTTAATTATCTAGAAAAAATTGAGAATTTGAATTGATTAATTAACTATCTAATTAAATTAAACTAAATTTACAAATTAAACTAAAATTTTTAAAAGCACAAATACAACCACATTCAAAATTTAGAAGAGAGAGAGATTAACAAAATATTGTAAAAATAACATAACTTCTATGTTGAAATAATTAAGTTTATGCAGCAAGAAATAATACTTAACTTAACTAACTGAATTAAACCAAAAGAAGTACAAAAAAATAAATAACTAAAAAATGATAATAATAGGGCAAGTTTAAGCAGTGGGTGCTTCAATCTTCAAGTGCGCTGGAGGGCGTTGGAGATGCTTCAGGCTTCAAGCTGGTCGAGAGTTGATGCAGCTGGACTTGGAGCTTGCTAGTGCAGCTTGGAGGTGCAGCAGGCCGGCGGGAGACGCAAGGTGCGTGGTGGTGCAACCGGGCATGCGCGTGGGTCGGGTGTTGGAGTGCTGTGAACGCCGGGCTGGTGGCAGGTGGAGTGCAGCTTCAGGGAAGGCGGTGCATGGGGCTTGTTGGTTCAGCTTGGAGGGACGTGGAGGAGGTGCTTGCTTGGGCTTGGACGTGCCTGCATGCATGCAGGCGTGTGCTGGAGGAGCCGGGATGCAGGCGTGCATGTGCTGGAAGTGCGTGGAGGTGCTGGCTTCACTAGACGTTGCCGCGTGGGGGCCGGCTGCTGGTGCTTTGCTGGGCAGCGTGGAGGCAGGCTTCACCGGACAGCATGCGAGGGTGCGAGGAGGCCGACAACGCGTGGGCCTTGCTGGCATGCAGGCTACGTGCAGGTGGAGAACGTGCATGCACGTTGCTGTTGGAGGCTGGTACGCCGGGAGCTGGAGAGAAAGAGACGGCGGGGCTGGATAGAACAGAGAGAGAGAAAGAGAGACCGAGAGAGAGGGACGTAGGAGAGGGAAGGAGATGTTGAGAAGAGGAAGAGAAAACTGGAGAGAGAGAGAACAGAAGGAGAGAAAGAGAGACCGGAGAGAGAGGGAGAGCTGGAGAGAAAGAGATGGCAGGGAGAGAAGGAGAGGAAGAGAGATACGGCGAAGGAGGACAAGGAGAGCGCTGGAGAGAAGGGAAACCGAGAGAGAGAGGTGTGAGAGAGAGACTTGGGAAACTGGAGAAGGGGCCGGAATACGTTGCGGGAGAGGAGTTGGAAAAGGAGAGGAAGAGGGATCCCTGGGTTCAAAACCGAGAGAGAGGAGGAGGAAATATATAGAGAGGAAGAGAGACGTGGGAAAGAGGAAGGAAGGTTCGCGGCGGGGAAGAGGGAAAGTCAGAGAAAAGGAAACAGAGAGGAGAGAAGGAAAACAGTGAGGATTCTTCTTTTTAAAAAGACGGAAAGGAAGGTTTTTTTAAAAAAAGAAAGTGGGGGAAGGGAAGGTGGCTGGTTTTTCTTGGGTTCTTTGGGCAAGAATTAGGGCAATATTATGACATCAAATTATATTTTTACCCCTGCTTTAGTCGAATTTATTGAAATCCGAACACTAGACCTCCCCCAAATTTCCAAAAATTCCACCAACTGCACTGCATCATCGGCATGTCCTGTTCACATAAAATAAATATAAATTAGCACATTATCATAAAAATATCATTATATTTATTTATTTCATCTTGGTTTTGTCGAAAAACCGCAAATGCGCGATACTCCATTAATTACATGAAATGACGATGTTTTTAAGTCAGAATTTGATGAAATTGGTACCGTTGGACTTGGTACGCAATTATCTATCATTTCATGCTATTTTACAGATAAAAACATGAGTATAATGCGTTTGATTCCTTTAAATGATCAATTTAACACTTTATCAGCTGCCGTAGAAGAGCCCACCAAAGAAATCAATCTAGGGACTGAAGACGAACCTAAGGTTGTCCTCGTTAGCAAGAATCTTTCTGAAATGGATGAGAAGGCAATGGTACAAGTTCTTAAGGATTATAAGGACACTTTCGCTTGGAGTTATGAGGATATGGCGGGGTTAGATTCATCGCTAGTAGAACACAGGTTGACATTAAAGAATGGAGCTAGCCTGGTCAAACAGAAGTTAAGGCGATTCCACCCACAAATGGCTTTGAAGATGAAGGAAGAGGTTGATAAGTTACATAAAGCCAAATTCATTAGAGTTGTCCTCTATCCACAATGGGTGGCTAACATAATCCCGGTTATGAAGAAAGATGGGAAGGTCAGAATCTGCATTGACTTCTGAGATTTGAATCGGGCGTGTCCTAAGGATGATTTTCCATTGCCTCACATTGATGTACTCATCGATAATACTGCTGGCTATGAAACTTTATCATTTATAGATGGATTTTTCAGGATATAATTAGATCAAATTGGCAGAAGAAGATCAGGAAAAGACATCATTCACTACACCTTGGAGAACATATTACTATGTCGTCTTGCCATTTGGATTAAAGAATGCTGGAGCCACTTATCAAAGGGCTATGATGGTAATATTTCACGACATGATGCATATCGATTAGAAGTGTATGTGGATGACTTGTTGGTGAAATCTAAGACTAAGGCTGAGCATGCCAAAGTTCTGGCAAGAGTGTTAGAAAGATCAAGAGAATATCAGTTAAAGATGAACCCTAAGAAATGTGTATTCAGGGTATCCTCAAGGAAATTACTTAGATTCATTGTCAGTAAACGGGGAATTGAGATCGATCACAACAAGGCAAAGGCTATTAGAGAAATGCCACCTCCCAAAAACTTGAAAGAGTTGAGAGGATTGATCGTGAGGTTGCAATTTATTCGCTATTTTGTCTCCTAGCACTCACAAAGGTGTAAGCCGTTTTACGAGTTTACCAAGCCGAGAGTCAAATTTGATTGGGACGATAAGTGTCAGGAGGCATTCGATGGATTAAAGAATTATTTGGCAAGTCCTTTTGTTTTGATACCACCATCTCCGGGCAAACCATTGATACTTTACATTTCTGTCATGGATGATGCAGTGGGGGTTGTCCTGGCACAAGAGCATGAAGAAGGAAAGGAGAGGGCAGCCTACTATCTCTCTAAACTTCTCAACCCCGCTGAGCAAAGATACACAGCGATGGAGAAAACATGTGCAACACTTGTATGGGTGGTTCAGAAATTGAAGCATTACTTTCTAGCCCATGAAGTTCATCTCATCGCTAGGATGAATCCGATTAAGTTTCTTCTTGAGAAATCTGTCCTTACTGATAAGTTAGCATGATGGCAGAACTTTCTATCCCAATTTGATATCACTTACATTCAACAGAAAGCGATCAAGGGCTATGTCATAGCAGAACATCTCGCTCATCATCCCCTTCCTCGTTTTGATCTAGTCCGATCGGAGTTTCCGGATGAGGAACTGATGTCCATAGACCAAATCAGAGATGACATGTGGACTCTGCATTTTGATGGAGCTCTGAATTCCCACGGAAAGGGTATCAGCATTGTTCTGTTATCACATGAAGGTGTTACCATTCCACAAGCCTTTCAGCTTGACTTTCCAGTTACTAACAATATAGCTGAATACGAGGCACTCCTTACTGGCCTCGAGGCTGCTCATTTCTATGGTGCCACCAAACTCAGAATTGTGGGTGATAGCCAATTTGTAATGACCCGCCACCCTATAATCGGGGATCCGATTACTAAATGGGTACCGAATCATTAATTTGAAACCAAACCAGGATCTAAGTAAGTCTGGGAAATAAATAATAAACTAAGCTAAACATTCACATCGCATTGAATTGAAATGAAAGTGCAGGAATTAAAATTATTACAATGCGACTCGATACAGCAAATAATTACATACTCCAACAGAAAGGAAATAATTAAACATACAGGCCAAAAATAAATAACAACTACATCGGGGCATACCCCGGAATAACCGCTGACGGCGCTTACCACACGGCCGCACACTCCGCTCTAGGTCTGCTGGGAGGCCTCACCTGAAAACCGCAGGGGTGAGTCTCAAGACAAGACTCAGTAGGGATCCTTCGATCCCCACTGCCCACGCACACACCCACAAGTGCAAAGTACAGCCAACGGTAAAGTAAGAAGCACAGTAGTAGGCACAATTCGTAATTCTCAACGTGAAATCACATGCAATCGAACTTGTAATTAAACATGCATATTCCTAAACTAGACGATTAGGGAATCAATAACTTCCGTTTCGATAGGACATACCAACCGCACAAACAACGGTGGGAAAAAACCTCGACCCGCTGAGACCAAGCAGTAACCCCTCGGATAGCACTCTAGCTACTCCGGCCCAACTGGCTCAGGTGGTTACTCCTTCCCTCAGCATGAGTGACTCTCCGAATGTACCACTCCGACACCGGTACTAGCTACCCCGGGGTTCACCAGGTGACCCTCTCTCACTAGGCGTCACCCCGCCCACGCCCCCACCGGCGCTGTGCTCACGCCCCCACCAACACAGGGTGATAAAGCGCTACACTGTCACTCCAGGTCCACAGTAACACAAAACACCAAAACCCGGCACAGTACAATCTGGTCACGTGAAAAGCCCGCGATCGCACGACACACACGCAGTGCCATCCGGTCATGAAGAATCCATTTCTACCGAATACACTAAAGCATGCACTAACCAATTATCTAGCAGTATGAACACATTTTACTGTCATGAATTAGTGTTGTTCTGTCTTGAATCGCGTCGCTCAAGGCCGACGCCATTCAAGCTCCATGTACTAGTTTAAGTAAAACACTGTCTTCAGAATCAGGCCTAAAAGGCGTCGACACCAGTAGTCGCCTTTTGAAAGGCGTCGACATCCTCAAACGCCATTTAGCACGGAAATCCAGGAATTCCAGAAAACATAAATCAGGGGATTTCTGCCTTAAAAGGCGTCATGGTTACCCGACGCTATTCAAATTGCGTCGCCCGCCCATGACGTCTTTTAGTCCCAGAATCCCCGAACTGGCAGACTTTCAGTAAGGCGGTTCCTGTCTAAAAGGCGTCGTGATGGCCCGACGCCCTTCAAAAAGGCGTCGTCCATTCACGACGTCTTTCAACCCCAGGAACCAGTCTGCCATGAGCCCGAGGGCTCCCTTTTCAACCCCAAAATTACCCAAAAACGGAGGGGAAAGAGGGCAATTCAATCAACAGGAAACCACATTCATGGAAATCCCCCATATCATCAAGAAGAACACCTAAACATGCTTGTTCTACCCCCCAAAACCAAAGATCCATAACATGCTCAAACGGGGAAAACATGGTTTAAACACAATGCTATGGGGACCGTCACCCTACCGGATACTCGAACGCCTCCGAGCTTCAAGCCGTCCACCCGTCTCGCCCCACGCCGCTGCTGGTACCGTCGTGGTCGTCCTTACTCCACCGTGACGTCGGCCGCCGTCCGGAGAGTAAAACACCGCAGTGGAAGTAGAGGTGGTAGTGGTAGGAGCTAGGTAGAGGATGGAGTGGAGGGAGAGATGGAATGGTGGGAGGAAAAGAGGGAGGAGGAGGAATCGTCGCCGAGTTCGCCGGAAGGGAAGGAGAGAAAGAGAGAAGGAAGAAAATGAGGGAAAGAAGGAGGGCTCGCGGGGTTAGCCAGAGAGTGGCTAAAACGCGTCGACATCCACGGACGTCTATCAGGTGACGTGACGGCCGCTCTGACAAGAGTCTGAAACGCGTCGTTCAACGCAGACGCCGTTCAGGCGACATGTCAGGGCCGTACTCTGACAATCCCAAAGTCGCAGTCTGAAAGGCGTCGTCCCATGCAGACGCCGTTCAGACGACACGACAGGGCCGTACTCTCGCGGCCCAAAGCCAGCCCACGTGGCACCCACGTGGCAGAACCTAAAACGCGTCTGCAATGGTGGACGCCGTTTAAACCGCGTCGAGCCCGCGAAAACCGAATCTGAAAGCCTCAGTCCTTACACAATTAATTCTTTGCCAGGTGCTAACCAAATATCGAACTCTTGATCCTAAGCTCAAGCCTTATCAATAATTCACTTCTGCTTATGCTAAGCTTTTCACTAAATTGATCTTCATCCATGTTCCTCGAAATCAAAACATCTTAGCTGACGCTCTAGTTTCCCTTGCATCTTCCCTCGATTTTCCAATCAGCAGACAATCCGAATCGATCATTGTTCATAGGCGTCTTTCATTTGCCGTGAAAGACCCTTTATTCCTTAGAACTAAAGAAAAGCTGTTAAAGAAGGTCAGAGATGAAGATATCGTGAAAAAGAGAGAAATTATGTTAATGGAGCTGTTAGAAGAGATGGATGATGAGCAGAAACCATGGTACTATGAAATTGCTAAATATTGTGAAGATCAATCTTATCATGAAGAAGCCACAGCTGAGGAGAAAAGAGCTATTAGGAGACTTGCTCAAAGATACACCCTAGTTGGGGAAGCATTATACAAAAGAGGTTTTGATGGAGTTCTTCTAAGATGTTTAGACGAAGATGAGCTTTGGAAGGTTATGGAAGGAGCTCATGCTGGAGTTTGTGGTGGCCATGTTAATGGACAGATGCTAGCAAAGAAAATCCTTAGACAAGGATTCTATTGGCCAACTATGGAAGAAGATTGTATAGGATATGTCCGTAGGTGTGCCAAGTGTCAACTTCACGCCGATAAGATTCATTCTCCTACATCTTCACTCCATCCTGTCTCCTCCCCATGGCCTTTCGCCATGTGCGCTTTCGATATCATTGGACCCCTTGGCAATCTTGATTTTGGCATTAAGCAGAAGTCCTTCATCCTCACAGCAACAGAATACTTCACCAAGTGGGCAGAAGCTGAAGCATATACGGAAGTCAAAGCATCAACCGTCTGCAAGTTCATCATGAAGAACATCATCACGAGATTTGGAATTCCAAGTACCATCGTCACCGACAATGGACCGCAGTTCGTGTCACAAGAACTGAAAGACCTCTGCAACAGGTACAAAATTGCATTGCATCATTCCTCTCCTTATTATCCACAAGGCAATGGCCAAGCAGAAGCAACTAACAAGACTTTGATAAAAATCATCAAAAAGACGTGCAAGTCTAATAAATTCATAGATTGGCTAGAAAAATTGATTGAGGCTCTATGGGCTTACCAAACTTCAATCCGCACGTCCACTGGGCATACTCCTTATTTCTTAACATTTGAAATGGAGGCGGTAGTTCCATACGAGATCCTCATACCGTCATTAAGAGTACAATTGAATAAGGAATTCTCTATTGATGAATACCGTTCAGCACTCCTTGCTCAATTGAAATTTTTAGACGAGAAAAGATGGTCAGCTGCTAATCATGCAAGAGTATATCAAAATAGATTAGCATGTTTTTACTAAAAGAAAGTCATCGAACGTAAGTTCAAAGTTAGTGAAATGGTTGTCAAAAGAATTTTTGTAAAACCTAGTGGTCCGCGTTCTAAGCTCCAACCCAATTGGGAAGGACCTTATGTTGTATCACATGCTTTTCCTGGTAATGCCTACCGTCTAGTTAATGCAGAAGGACAAGAATTAACTCACTCCTGGAACGGTCTGTATCTCAAGAAATACTACCCTTAGGTTAAAGAGTCGATTAGCATGGTACAAAGACCAGTGGAATCAGAAAATTTAGAAACTCAAATTCCCTTATCAGTCTAGATAATTTAATTCAAACACATTACTACACACACTGACATGTTTGATTCGTGAGTAACAAAAGATGTGAAGTCCAAAGGAATACCGAAAGCTTGACCGAGGGTATAAAGTGCAAATCATTCTTTTCAAAGAAAATTCTATTTTTATACTCGGCCCATGATGTCGGAACGAGGCTTAGAATAGATTACCAAGAATACCATCCATCTTAGTAGGAGGCTGTCATAAAAGAAAAGGGGGAGATCAGTCCCATGAAAAGAAAAAGAAAAGTAAAAGGCAAAAGCCAAATGTCAAATAAAAAGGCCATTACACTACAAACGTTACATTAAGGCCATGAAATAAAATGAAAGGGAATGCAAGGTCGATAAATATCCCAGAAAGAAAATGACCGAACCCCAACAGATATTAGGGTAAGAAAGGAACATATTTTTAGGTCTCCGGAACCTTCTCGTGGGTTTTCTAAACCAATTCTCCCTTTCTTTCTGAAGAGGCGTACTCCAAGCTTAAGGAACGGCTTAGATTAACTAAGGATCAAATCATCAAATGGGATCACGAATGGAAACACAAGTTCAAGTATGATGGGTCTAAGTTAGATTATTGAAGAATAATTTGGGAATTAAGTTAATAAATGAATATAATCTTTTGATCTGAGTACCATGCTGGTCTTTTAGTTTGCGCAATATTTCAAAATCCAAAAAATATATATATATTTCAAAATCTAAAAAAATACATATTTCAAAATCCAAAAAAATATATATTTCAAAATCCAAAAAAAATACATATTTCAAATAAAAAAAAAGTACATATCTCAAAATAAAAAAAAATAGATATTTCAAAAACTCAAAATATATATATATATATATATATATATATATGTTCCAAAGCCCAAACAAAAATGAATATTTCAAAACAACAAAAATATTTTAAGTAGCATCTGCTTATCGCATCTAGTGTGTTTCATTCCTTTTATTTTTAGGAAGCATCTGTTTGCTTGCATGTTGCATTTTGCTTACAGTTTGATTATTCATGTTACCTTTGTTAATAAAGGCTATGCCCCTTGACCCTGCTATCAAGAAAAGGATTGATTGATCAATTATTTGACTGAGTAAGGGGCTAAGCCTAAATAGATACTTAACCTGTTTGATAAGTTATGTACAGGACACATATATGAAAGTCAAGGCACAAGTTTCATATATATATATCAAAATCTGTTTTTGTACAGGACTCACAAAAAGAAGAAAATACAGAAGTAGCCCTCACGGGTGACTCTCTCCTGCCCCTTCATCAAATTGGCTCTGAGCCTCATCAGGAGCATCCGGTGCCGGTCCTCGGCTAGGAGGTGGAGGTGGTCCCATCGCACTCGGCCCTGTCTGGCTGGACGATATGGCGATGTTGGCGGTGAAGGCACTCGCCTGACCACGATCGATAGCCCGCTGGCGGGCTCGCTGGTATCTCTCCTCCACCATCCTGCGCTCGTGCTCTGCCACGGAGAGGTGACCCTGAAGACTCTCCAGTCGAAGGCGGTCGCAATCCCTCTCCTCGGTCAGGATCTCCAGGCGAACCTGGAGTCGTGCAAGATCTCCGGTGGAGAGACGGGCCACCTACTCCTCGAGCTCACAGACCCGAGCTGCGTTGATCTCAGCGCTCTGAAGGGCCTCCTGAAGCTCAGTAACCTGCATAAGAAGATATTGTCAATCCAAGGCAATCAAGCAATCAAAATCGAATTAAAAAAAAAAGAAAGTCAAGGAAAAGGATAAAACTTACTCGAGCAGCGCGATCCTCCTCCGCGAGAGAAGCTCGATGGATGGCGGAAGCAAGCTGGCCCTGGAGGTCGGCAAGGGCAGCATCGTGAGCAGCGGACGACGCCAAAGATGATGAGGCTCCATGTGTAGGGGGAGCCGCCTGAGTGTAGACGACTCGCTGCACCAAAAGACAACCGTCAGTGGCTAATTGTCAAAACAAATTAATTAATTAAAACACTCATAAGCATGCATACATACCAAGTCAAAGAGCTCCTTCTAGACCTGCTCCAACTGGGCCTCGGCATCCTGAAGATGGGCCCGGAGGTCGATGATCACGGCATCTCGTGCATCCTGCACACCACACATGCATACATTCATTCACAAATATAAAGTAAGATAATAATAAAATGAAAGAAGCATAAGTCATACTTACATCGAGAGGTCGGAGGAGTCGTAGCTAGTCGGCGTAATAGGTCCGGTACTGCTGGAGGTAGGCGGTACTATCCTCCGCGTGGGACTCTACCCGTATGCCGCGGCAGTGCCAGTCCTCGTACTGCTCGGGGAACTTGGCACGCCAGTCCATGAGGGCTTGCTTACCCCTCATGCTCCTCCCGACGCCCTCCGGGACCTCCTTGTCCACCCACTCCTGGTGGAGGCCCAGCGTCCTCATCACTAGGTGGAGGCGGAGCAGCTCGATCTCGTTCAGGCAGTGGAGCCACATCTGCCGACCAAACCGTCTCCGGCCAGCCGTCACCCACAGATGGCCATCCTCGCCCATGCCCAGGTACGGGCGCCAGATCACCTGCATACAAGTTAGATGCATTCATATAAATAAATTGCATTTAATAAACGAAAGATTACATTTAATAAACAAAATTGGATAAATTAAAGACTTACTAGGAGCTCTGGGTAATCAAGGAACTAACGGCGGAGGGCCGTCAGCTGGTGGTGCTGTGGGGCCGTGTCCACAATCGGCTGCCAGCGGCAAGCCAAAGGGACAGCGCCCGGCCTCACGATCCACGCTCGGCCGAGCGGGAAATAATGATAACTCCAAACCTGCACATAAACATATAGGTTAGAAAAAATTGCATCATATTACATTCTAGCATAAACAAATAATTAAAACAATTTAATACCTGGAGGAATGGCGAGAAGCCGCTGATGGTGGTCTCACGGTCCGGTGTGACTGCAGACAAGTCTGCGAACATGTGGGCCAGGAGGGCCGCACCCCATGCATACTCGTGCAGACTCTTTAAGTCATCTAGAAGGAAAAAAAATCTACAGTGGATATAGTCGCCCTTCGTACCGAAGAGCAACCAACCAAAGAAAAAGACAAGGAAGGCCCTAAGCTACCTATCTACCTCATATGTCTGGCTAGGGTCACTGCAGTAAACAGAAGAGGAGGACTCTACTAACCTATCCCTGAACTCTGCCCAACTCTCATCTAACCGACGCCGGGGCTCTATCAATCCTAGGGCAGCCTCTACCTCTACCCTAGGGACGGTCCTAGACTCTCTGCCCAGCCCGCCAGAAACCTCTATCCCTAAGAGACTCTCTGCTAATCCTAAGTAGTCGGGGTAGGTCACCCCACTCACTGGCCGACCCTCTACCCTAAGACCAGTGATCCTGGCCACATCCTCAAAAGTGGATATCATATGTCCGCAGGGCATTAGGAATGCCCGACTCTCTGTGTGCCAACGCTCTCTAACCGCCTGCAGCAGTACTAGATCGAGCCAAAATGGCTCGATGTCCAAGATCTCGTCGAACCCCATTCGGTGCAGACGCGCTTTCTGGAAGTCCGAGAGTCCCCGATATGCTCCTACTACTAAATCCCATGAAATCCAAGCTCTCATCGTCCCCTGCAAATGAAAACAAGAAGATTTCATCAGTTAATGGACTTACTAAATCAATAAAATGTTCTGTTTAAAAGGCGTCGAGCTATGTGGACGCCCATCAAAAGGCGTCACTCTTGACGCCTTTTGAACTCATTTTCTATCCTATTTAAAAATTGAATTTTGACCTGAATGGCGTCGGACCATAGCGACGCCCTTTGAAAGGCGTCACCTGGTCTAGACGCCATTCAAACCCGATTCCGGGCTCTTTCAAAGAACCCCTTTCCTTCCCTCTTGTCTTCACCCCATTCAAACCATAGAAGACTTACTAGGTGTAGAGCTTCTTCCCCTTTTTCTTCCTCGGCCATGGGCGCCGGAGGAGCCTCCTCTTCCTCTAAGAACGCCGCCACCGCCGCAAGGTCGGTTGGTGGCACCTCAGGGACTTCTTCCGCCGGCACCATTGCGAGAGGGGCCATCCTTCGCCGCTTGACTATAGACTTAGCCTTGCACGATCCTTCGCTGGGCTCCATTGAAGAGAGCTTGAAAGGAAGAGAGAATTAGAGGAAGAGAGCTTGGGTTTGAGGTTAGATAACGAGAAGAAGGAGAGAGAGCTCGAGAGGGTGAGAGGATGGAGGAAGAAGAGGGCTGCAAGAGGAAGGCCGGAGAATGGAGATTGCCGGAAAAGGGGGACTTGGTCGTCGGAAGCAAGAGAGGAAAGAAGAGTTTTGGAAGAATGAGGAGAAGGAAGCAGGGCTTTCGCAGTTTCTGTTTGGAAAATTTTAAACGCGTCGGGGAACAACGACGCCATTTAAAGCGCATAAACTGAGGCGACAAAGGACAGGTATTTGAATTAGATAAAAGGCGTCTACATATCACGACGCGTTTCATTTTGAATCGCCAATTCTGGTCAGAATAGTACAAGACATGATGATTAAACGCGTCCACACATAACAACGCGTTTCACTAGATTAATCGCAGAATTAATGGCAGTATTATGTGGAAAAATAAGAGAGAGAATTGAAAGGCGTCTGCATTACTGGACGTGTTTTGAGCATAATTCGGGGTTTTCAGAATTAATGTCTTATTTTGAAAAAGCATTTTTGATTGAATGACGTCTACATTACTAGACGCGTTTTGATCATAATTCGGAGTTTTTAGAATTAATGTCTTATTTTGGAGAAGGATTTTGGTTGAAAGACGTCTACATCTGGGGACACGTTTTAAGGATAATTTGGGGTTTTAAGGATTAATCTCTGATTTTTTGGAAAATGAATTATAGTTTAAAGACGTCTTTCTGAGTGGACGTGTTTTGCATTAAGTAAACCCGAACTGTCATATTTTAAGGAAAAATCAAATTTTTACTCAAGGAAAAATCATGGACAAGTCACAGAAGATTGAGAATGGATTTCAATACATAAAGGAACAATTCTTTATTGAAATAAATTCTTTATTACATCATAAAAGGAAAAGAAAAGAGAACATTCAAGGAAGAAATCTCTGAAGTCCCAGTATATATGGAACTGATAATCCTCTATCTGTTTCTCGAGAAGATTTTACACGATGATTGAAGCTAATATTTCACAGTGTGACTATAAGTTCAGTAGCTTCATAATCTTCATTGGATTCCAAGGCACGCTTCTTGATTGGAAATGTATGGGAAAATTTAGGAAATTCATAGCGAGGCAAGCTGAGTTGAGTATAGCAGCGATGAGGATTGTACAACACGAACTCAGTAGCCCCGATCAGTTTAAGCTCTGTACCCGCTGCACGGCGTACTCGAATTAGTTTTCCTACAAGAGCAAGAGGTGAGGAGTCGAACCCATTTGATGACATCGTTTTTAGATAATCTCTCCAGTCAGCTCGAGTCTTGAGTTTTGGCACTCGATTGATCATCTTCTCATTGAATTTCACTATGTTGGAGATATGGAAGATAGGGATATTCTGATATATTTGAGATGGTCTTGCAGAATTCCTAGTGTGATATTCAAATTTGAAGTGCAACTCGACCCATAGAGTAAAAAGTAGCATGCAACTATAGGGAGGCTGACCTGTAGACGCTGCAGAAAGCCCACTGTAAAGATAGGCTAGAATCGTTGTGTTGATATGTCTTCCCTCAAAGATCTCGCAGATTGCGCTCACTTGATCATTTTCTAGTATGCTGTCTTGAGCAGGAAAGAACAGAGCTCCAGTTAGGCACATGGTGAAAGTTTTCATCACGTTCTCAATGTCATCCTCTCTAAGATCTTCAATTTCGTATAAAGTCCACTCTGCAAGCTTTGCAAGATTGATTCCTTTCTTGGTGAGGCATCCTTTAACTTCTGTTGGATCCTTCATGATTTTCATCAACAATTGTTGACCTGTGATCTTTTCCCTCATCAAAGCCATCTTATTCTGGATCACTTCATTGTCACCGTACAACTTGATTTTAGGAAGGCCCAATAGTAATTCAACCTCCTCTAGAAGAATAGTGCATTCAAATTCGGGAAAGAGGAAGGTATGGGTTTGAGGATGCCACAATTCAATCAAAGCACCCATAGCCGCCCAGTCCACGTTTGGACTATTGTAATGCTTTGCATGGACTACTAGACCCTAGATGTTCCACTTGGAGACAAAAGATTGCATAGAGATTGTAGTATTTTTAGCAAGCTTTCGAATCCAAGGGAGAGATGTGAATTTCCTTGGGCCGGGAAATAAAGGATATGCCTAGAAAATAGAAGGGAGAATTACTTGAAGAACTTGAAGAATATGAAGAACATGGTATTGAAGAAGAAGGATTAACTTACTTGGAAGTTAAGATCTCTTCCACTCAAATGATTTTCCACGTTGAAGAGTTTCTCTAGCGTCTTCTTAATTCGCTTGCTTGAAGAATCCATCTTGTTCTTAAAGCTTTTCCTTCTTGAAGCCTTGAAACTTTGAAAAATCCTTAAACTTTGAAGAAAATCTCTAACTCTAATCTCTAGATTGTGTTAGGGATGCCTTGATACAAGTTTATGGAGTTTATATAGAGAGGATTGCGATCCTAGGAAGGCTTTTCTGAATTGGAGAAGAGATGTGCACGAAGAGAGTTGGAATCCAGATAGAAGATTAGCCAGAACTTGTTTCTGCGACTAAAAAGGCGTTGTTGAACAGCGATGCTATTTAGTTTATCTTAATGGCATCGGCGCGACACGACATGTTTCAGGGTTTTCTGTTATTTGCCCGAAATTCAATGTTTATCCATATTTTGATGCTTAATTAAGCACTTGTTTGAAGTTACTGATAATTTTTTAGTGTAGGAAATTCAGGAAAATCCAAATAAAGCTGAGAATCTCAAGAAGATCCCATTGTGAGAGTTTATGAGTCCCGACCGTGGCTAAAAAGACAGTTATCTCTATCCTTTGTACTCTTTCATGTAATTATTTTGCATCATTATCATTACTATATGTTAAATATTTATTAGACTATGTCAAGGACCTTGCGGTTTTGATGAAACTAGAATTTGAGTTCCCCTTCAACAAAAACAGTGATAATTCCAGAGAATTCTTAATCACACGGATAGGCCGTTGGATTGTTAATTAGTGGGGACGTTAGTTCCACTTTTGTGAAACGGTGCGTGGATAAACTAGCTTTGGCTTAGCACTGGATTACAAGAATTGGTATCTTGACTCGTTAATGACAATTTAACAATATTATCCTTCATTAATTTATATTTTATTTGATTTTATATTTTTCCTTTAGCCCAGTATACATCATGTAGGACTTTGATATCGTTGTAATAAGAATTAATTACTTATTAAGTTTCAGACCATTGATCAAATAAATCCCAACATGATATGAAATATTCTATTCTGAATTGAGTATCTTGATTATCTTTGAGGTTCGCTTGAAGATATCCTTAGAATTCTATCATTTCTTGGAATCTTTATCCAACATTTCTTGTTTTCTTTTTAAAGATCCATCATGGCTGCAGCACGTCCACATTGGCTGGCAATCGCTCCCCATGATGAAACCCGCAGTGTCTATGACCTGGAATACTTCCCAATCCGTGGAGGTTGGTCGACCTTATTTTATTTCCTTGTCTATCTCATCCAGACAGGATTGATTCCATCGATATTCTTGAGTTATCTTCATTGATGATTTTGAGAAAAAATTCAATCATGTAATGTTAAGAGCGTGTCTCATCACACCTTGGCATCACTTTTTCAGTACATTCCATTTTATTTCACTCCCTTGAAAAGACGATGCCAAAGTGAGGCAGCTGTAGACACGCTGATTTTGACATCATTTTGAGTAAATTTCATATCATATAATAATGCCTCAAAATGGTATGATATTTAATCATCAGTTAATTTTTATTAATCTTTCTGAATTAATTATCTAAATAGTATCGGGTTAGACTTAGTTAATTAAATTGATTTTAACTCAATTTTTAATCAAATATGAAAATGGTCTTTTTGGACGTCGACATGTGTAGACGCCATTTAGAGTTTATTCCTATTTTGATATTTAAATTTGAATTTTAATTAATTGATTAATTAGCTAAAAGACGTCTGCGAGGCACGACACCATTTAGGTTTCCTAAGCTGATTCTATCTCTTTTTCCGGATGTTTATCCTTATCTTAATTAGTATAAATGACGTTTCCCATGAACGACGTGGTTTAGATAATTACAGATAACGATGAATTAATCTGTATTTATCTGTTTGTTAGTTAGATAAACTTCAAATTCTTTCATGTTAATCCATCAATAACCGCAGATGTAAAGCCTATAAATACATAACCCCTTGGTCATTGAAAAGTTAGTGATAATAATTGAAAGATTAGTGATAATTTTGAGTGATCCAGGAAGAAGACGACGTCTGAACGCTTAAGAATCGAAGTGCTACTTCTAGGAGTCTGCATCCTTTCTTCATCGCCTCTTCGTCCTTTCAAGATTCATTCAAGACCAAGGCTTTACAGGAGCCATCCAACTCAGTTCTTAATTGATTTCTACACCTTTCTCATATTTTTCATCACATTGACATCACAATTTTATCACATCACTCCATACAACACCCACTCACTAGCATTCTTTTCCAATCCATGTTTTAAGGGGTTTCAAAGACCACAAACAAGTGAGTTCATTTGTTTAGTTGCATGATTAGAATTAATACTGGAATAGATACTACATCTATTTGAGTTCTTATTGTTTTTCCCTCTCTCTTTCTTTCCATTTTCTTGAAATGTACAAAAGGAGATAAAGAGGAGAGAATCAACAACAAGGGAATTAAGCTGGATGATCTTCAAAGTCCCATAAGCAGTCAAAGCAAGAACAAAGATAGAAGGGTTCTCTTTCTTCAGCCGGTTGAAGAAGGGGAATCAAAGACTCAGAAATCTCCCAATTCCAAAACAGGTAGGCGATTAACCTTTTCTTTTGGAACTTTTTAGTTAAAAGTTTCTGGCGATCACATTCACTTAGTTTCTTTTAAATAAGTTTATTTGTCACATAAACAACATAATTTTTATGATAATCACACACTTGATTTGAGCACTCACAACGACGTGTTTTCCCTAGCTTCTGTTTGACCCCGTGAACCCTCCATCCTTTCCCTGATTCTCTCCTTTCTCTTCTCTCTCCTCTCTCCCCTCCGATCTCTGGCGAACCCCTTCCCCCTCTCCTTGCTTTCCTCTCCTCATTCCTCCTCTCCCTCCACTCCAGTAACCTCCTAACTTCCTCCACTACCACCACCACTTCCTCCGCGGCGCATTTCTTTCCGGACGGCGGCCGACGTCCCGGTGGAGTAACGGCGTCCCCGGCGGTACCGGCGACGGCGTGTGGCGAGGCGGGTTGGCGGCTTGGTGGTAGGAGGAGTTCGAGTAACCGGTAGGGTGATAATCTCCGTTGTATTTCGTTTAAAAACCATGTTTTTCCCTCTTTGAAGCATGTTTAGGGGTTTTCTTGGGATGAAAATACTAATTGCATGTAATGAGAATTTGGGTGTTTTAATGCGTATTCAGGTTCTTCTCCTCTTTCTCCACCTTTTTTGTGTTTTTACACGATTTGGGGGAGGAAATCCCACCCCGTGGACTGGGAGATAGCGGAGAAAGAATCTGTCTGTGAGGATTAAATGGCATCGGGGGACAGCGACGCCTTTTAGAAAGGCGGCTTCCACCCGCGACGCGATTTAGCCCAAATAACAGACTTTGTCTCTGGACTGATGAACATCTAGGGACAGTGACGCTTTTTGAACGGCGACTTCCATGCACGACACGTTTTAAAGTGAAATCACTCCGAGGTCTGTTTCTGTTTCTGTTGTTATCAGGCGACTAAAGACAGCGACGCCTTTTAAACGGCGACCTCTATAGACGACGCGTTTTAGACCATCTTCCGAGGCCAATTTTCACATGAACCAGTTTAGGAAGCTTGAATGACGTCGACCTTGGACGACGCGATTCAAGCTAGAATTCCATTAATCCCTGCAATAAACACATGTTTACATTGTTAGATAGTTTAGTTAATTGCATGGTTAGAAATGTACTCGATGACGATGGATTCTATGTGATCGGATCGCACCGTGTTGTATTTTGTGCGATCGTGGGTGTAGAGTGACAGTTGTTAGCGCTTAGGCACCCTGTGTCGATGTGGGAGTGACACGACGCCGGTGTAGGAGAGGGTGGGTGACGCCTAGAGAGAGGGTCACCTGGTGTACCCCGGGGTATAGCTAGTACCGGTGTGGGAGTGGTACATTCGGAGTGTCACTCGTGTTGGGGGAAGCATAACCACCTGTAGCCTGTCAGGCTGGAGTTGTCGGCGCGTTATCTGAGGGGTTGCTATTTGGTCTCAGCGGGTCGGTGTTTCCCGCGTTCGGCCGTGTGGTTGGCGTGTTTTGCCGAGACGTTGGTTGTGGGCTCCGTGGTAGAGTGATTTCAGAATTGTGCATATTAAATTTCGAATGCATGTGTTTTATATCGAAATTTAGGAATTGTGTTTACTGCTTTACTTACTTAAATTATTTATATTTGTGTTGCTGCACTTGTGGGTGCGTGAGTGGGCGGTGGGGATCGAAGGATCCCTACTGAGTCTTTTCAATGAGACTCACCCTTGCGATTTTCAGGTGAGGGTTCCAGGCAGGCGTAGCGAGGAGAGTGTTGCTTTGGGTCGCGCGTCAGCAGCCGCTATTCCAGGGTATGCCCTGATGTAGTTGTTATTTTATTTTCTGGCCTGTATGCTTAAATATTTCCTTTCAGTTGGAGTATGTAATTATTTGCTGAGTCGAATCGCATTGTAATAATTTTTAATTCTTGCATTTCCTTTTTAATTCAATACGATGTGAATGTTTAGCTTAGTTTATTATTTATTTCCCAGACTCATCAAGATCCTGATTTGGCTCCAAATTAATGATTCGGTACCCATTTACTAATCGGATCCCCGATTATAGGGTGGCGGGTCATTACACGAAGCATGCACGGAAGTCAAAGCTTTAATCGTTTGCAAATTCATCATGAAGAACATCATCACATTTTTCGGAATTCCAAGCACCATCGTCACTGATAATAGACCGTAGTTCATATCACAAGAGCTGAAGGACCTCTGCAACATGTATAAAATTGCATTGCATCATTCGTCTCCTTATTATCCACAAGACAATGGCCAAACAGAGGCAACTAACAAGACTTTGATAAAAATCATCAAAAAGACGTGCAAATTTAATAAATTTACAGATTGGCCAGAGAAACTGATTAAGGCTCTATGGGCATACCGAACTTCAATCCGCACGCCCACTGGGCAGACTCCTTATTCCTTAACATTTGGAATAGAGGCGGTAGTTCCATATGAAATCCTCATACCGTCATTAAGAGTACAATTGAATAAGGAATTTTCCACTGATGAGCATCGCTCAGCACTCCTCGTTCAATTAGAACTCTTAGACGAGAAAAGATGGTCAGCTGCTAATCATGCAAGAGTATATCAAAATAGACTAGCTTATCAGTTTGGATAATTTAATTCAAACACATTACTACACATACTGACACGTTTGATTCGTGAGTAACAAGATATATGAAATCTGAAGGAATACCAAAAGCTTGACTAAGAGTGTAAAGTGCAAATCATTCTTTTCAAACAAAAATGCTATTTTTACACTCGGCCCACGATGTCGAAACGAGACTTAGAATAGACTACCAAGAATACCCACCATTTTAGTAGGAGGCCGTCATAAAAAAAAAAGGGGAGATTCGTCCCAAGAAAAGAAAAAGCAAAAGCAAAAGGCAAAAGGCCAATATCAAAAGGCCATTATATTACAAACGTTACACAAAAGCCATGAAATCAAATGAAAAGGGAACGTAAGGTTGATAAATACCCAAGAAAGAAAATGACCGAATCCCAACAGATATTAGGGTAAGAAAGGGATATCTTTTTGGGTTTCTAGAACCTTCTCGTGGGCTTTCTAAACAAATTCTTCCCTTCTTTCTATAGAGGCGTATTCTAAACTTGAGGAGCGGCCTAGATTGACAAAGAGTCAGACCATCAAATGGGATCATGAATGAAAACACAAGCTCACGCACGATGAGTCTAAGTTAGATTATTGAAGAACAATTTGGGAATTAAGTTAATAAATGAATATATTTTTTTGATCTGTGTACCATGCTGGTCTTTTAGTTTATGCAATATTTCAAAATCAAAAATCCAAAAAAGAAAGATTTTTTTTTTTTTAAAATAAGAAAACTAGATATTTTCAAAAATTCAAAAAAAACAGATATTTTCAAAAATCCAAAAAAAGAATATATATCTCAAAATCTAAAAAAAATTGATATGTCAAAACCCAAAAATATATATATATATACTCAAAAATCAAAAATTTCAAATAAAAAATATTTCAATTAGCATTTGCTTGTAGCATTTGGTGTGTTTCATTCCTTTTATTTTTAGCAAACATATGCATGCTTGAATGTTGCATAACTTTATTTCTTTTAATGGTTATCATTACCTTTATTAATAAAGGCTTTACCCCTTGACTCTTCTACTAAGGATAGGATCAAGTAGTCGGTTACTTAACTAGGCAAAGGGTAAAGCTTGTTTATTCAAGTCCCATGCAGGTATGAAAAGAAAGCAAATAGAGAAAAGTATAAAGGCAATTCAAGAAAGAGAAGATGAAGCTGAGAATGTCAAGAAGGTTCCACTGTGGGTGTTTATGAGTCCTGACCGTGGCTAAAAATACGGTTATTTCTATCCCTGTATTCAATCATGTAATTAATTTGCATTGACATTTACTATATGATAAATATCTGTTAGATATATCAAGGACCTTGTGGTTTTGATGAAACTGGAATTTGAGTTCCCCTTTAAAAAAAAACTATGATAATTTCAGAGAATTCTTAATTGCACGGATAGGCTGTTTGATTATTAATTAATGGGGACGTTGGTTCCATTTTTGTGAAACAGTGCGTGGATAAACGAGCTTTGGTTTAGCACTGAATTACAGAATTGGTATCTTGACTCATTAATGACAATTTAACAATATTATCCTTGATTAATTTATATTTTATTTGACTTTATATTTTTCTTTTAGCCCAGCATACATCATACATGATTTTGATATAATTGTGATAAGAATTAATTATTGATTAAATTTTAGACCATTGATCGAATAAATCCCAACATAATATGAAATATTCCATTCTTAATTGAGTATCTTGATTATCTTTAAGGTTCGCTTGAAGATATCCTTAGAATTCTATCCTTTCTTGGACTCTCTATCCAACATTTCTTGTTTCCTTTTAAGATCCATCATGGTTGCAGCACGTCCACATTGGCTGGCAATCACTCCCCATGATGAAACCTGCAGGGTTTGTGACCTAGGGTACTTCTTAATCGTAGAAGTTGATCGACCTTATTTTATTTCCTTGTCTATCTCATCCAGACAGGATTGATTCCATTGATATTATTGAGTTATCTTCATTGACAATTTTGAGAAAAATTATAATCATGTGATGTTGAGAGCGTGTCTCATCACACCTTGACATCATATTTTCAGTACATTCTATTTCATTTCACTCCCTTGCAAAGACGATGCCAAGGTGAGGCAGTTGTAGACACGCTAATTTTGACGTCATTTTTAGTAAATTTCATGTCATATAATAATGCCTCAAAATAGTCTGATATTTAATCATTAGTTAATTTTTATTATTTTTACTGGATTAATTGTCTAAATAACATCGGGCAAGACAAACATAATTTAAGTTTATTAGTGCAGTTCATTTTAATTCAGATTTTCAATCAAATATGAAAAATTTTAAAAGACGTCAACATCTGAAGACGCTATTTAGAGTTTTATTTGTATTTCGATTTTTAAATATGATTTTTAATTAATTTGTTAATAAATTAAAAGACATCTGCCATGCACGACACCATTTAGGTTTCCTAAAGTATTTCTATTTCTTCTTCCCAATGTTTATCCTTATCTTAATTAAACTAAAAAGACGTCTCCTACGGGCGACGCGTTTTAGTTAATTACAGACATTTTAGTTTATCTATTTCTTGGTTGGATTATCTTCAAACTCTTTCATGTTAATCCGTAAGTGATTGTGGATATACGTGAGAGTCTTGAACTTAAGTCTATAAATACACAAGCCCTTGAAGTGAAGAAAGTTAGTGGAGAATTACAGTGGAAATCTTTGAAGAGTGAGTGAAGAATTTGAGTTAAAAATTCAAGAGAGAGATGACGTCCAAACGTTGAGGAATTGAAGGATCGAGGCGCTACTACTATTTCCAGAAGAGCCTTCTCCTTTCTTCATCTCTCTGCATCCTTCAAGGCTATTCAAGAATCAAGGCTTTCCAGGGACCATCCAACTTAGTTTTTTTTCCTAATTAATATTTGCTCATATTTTTATCATATTAGTTTATAATTCCACTCATCACAACACTTCATGTTACACACACCACACTAGCTTATTTTCCAACCCACATGTTAAGGGGTTTCAAAGACCACAAAATAAGTGAGTTTATCTTGTTTAAGTTATATGATTAGAATTATTATTGGAATAGATACTACCTCTAATTAGTTCTTATTATTTTTATCTTTTATTTCATTTTCTTTGTAAGGTACAAGGAAGATCAAAAGGAAGGAGTCAACAAAGGAAATCTGGACGATATTCAAAGTCCAATCAACATTCAAAGCAAGAACAAAGTCTGAAGGGCTCTTTTTCTTCAGCCGGCTAAAGGGAAAGAATCAAGAACTTCAACATCTCCCACGTCCAAAATAGGTAAGTGATCACCCTTTTTCTTTTGACACTTTGTAGTTAAAAGTTTCTGGCGATCACATAGTTTTTAATAGGTTTCTTTGTTATTTAATCAACAAAATTTTCAAGATAATCACACTTCAAATTTGAGCACTCACACCAAACTAGGTGGTCCGAAAAAAATCCTCCGACGATCAAGTCAATCTTAGCTTGGTTCCGAGGTGTTAATCGATGCGCATTAGTTTCTTACGAAATGAAAGGTCTGGAGTTTGCGTACCTACTACAGTGGCTAGATCTTAAAAGCCATATAGGGCGACACATGGCCAAGGGACTAAACTCGACCCCAAGCACCAAGAATCCTAAGGGAGTCTTTGAGAAATCAAAGGTTCTAGATCTAAAGATGTTTACTGATATACAAATTTGCGAGTTCCATTGTTAGATGCATGGGGCCCAAGGTAGATGGCATGAGAAGATCTTCATTAGGAGACATAAGGACGACCCCTTGTTGCCATCACCATAGGGCTCTCTCTCTGACTGAGATTAGACCTTACTTGTTATACTCATGATCTAGTTCAGTCATTTAGACTTACTTTCCATTCAAGCCATGTAACTACGAAATTAATTAATATATAAATCTGAAATGAAAGATGAGAGACAAGTAATTAAATAATAAACATGCCATTTATCATTAAATAAATTTAAATATTCTATTATATTTTTATAACTAGGATCTTCAAATTACATCAAATATGCAGTTAAAATGAAATATCTCAACTCACTAAAGAAATATAAAAATTCATATCCTCTTTAAAATTCCTATTACATCAAATCTAAGAAAATAGTAAAACAAATCCTAAATAACTTTCCAAAAATGTCAAGTGTCTCAAGCAGAAGTATCCTCAATTTTCAAATTCTCTTCCTCCTCAGACTCTAAAAATGTTAGTAAGGTTTATGAGTACAACCACTCAGGAGGTAAATCAAATTCAGTAAATGATAATAATATAATAATTGAAAAGTGTTGATATCAAATATAAATATGATTCATGGTTCTATATATAACTTAAATAAGATCATGATACAAAATATGCTCAAATCTAAATATATCAAATAACATGTGTTTTCTAATAGGATGAATAGATCAACTAACATATAACATATATGGTATGATCAGAATCATATCTGACTAAACAAATCTACTAACCATGATTTAAACAAATCATATATCGAACTGAACATAACACATATCAAATTGTTATGGCATAGTAGTTTATTATATCAAATCAAATCTTACTTATGAACATGTCAAAGATTAGAGGATAATGAACAATTCAAATGATAATTGAATATAGATTCCAAAAGAATGAACTAAATATAATATAAGATGAATTTAAATTATCCAAACAACAAATTATATTACATCATTATGTGTCAAACGAATTACAAACTAACATATAAAATAGATATGCATCCAACCACCATATAAGGAGCTGAACAAATAAATACCATAGTACATAGGCAAGCATGTTAAGGCCATGGCACATGCATAGCTAGAGCTTCATGACTTGCCCGAATAACTGATCATAAATTCATAATTACTAGGATTTTTATGTTGTCCACAGACAGAATTCATCTACGGACACTTATAAAGTAAGTCCCAAACTCTTTAAGATGACAATGTCTAAATATATATCAAATAAATATGGCACACACATATTTTCATAGATTTCAAACTTATGATGGATTTGAAAATTTTATAGGCAAAATGATACATATACCTATGAGTCAAAATGTACTTCTTTTACAAATAAAATAATTGTTTAAGAGTTAAGTAGGTTAGATATATATATATATATATATATATAAATCAGAATGTAACTAATCCAAATATGTTTCTGGATAGAAGAGTATTCTAGTAATTATTTTCAGATTTTTCGGACAAAGAATTATAATTTTTAGCTATTAAAATTAATTTTTAGAGTTAAAAAATCATCAAATAAGGTTAAAATAGCAAAAAGGTTCATAAAATTATCAAATTTGGTGAACATGTCAAGTATGTCAAATAAAATATGTGGACAAAGTTTCAAGAAAATCGGACATCGTTTCAGTGATTTCGAGCATTAGGTTGCATGTGAAGAACTTGAGTGGGTTTTGATCAATTAAATAAATAGCAAAATAATTATAAATAAATTTTTAAAAATTGTAAAATTTTGTAGGCACTTATATTTCATCAAAATTAAGCTATTATCAAAATTTTAGATCATTTTACTAAGAAACGAAGGAGTAATGGTCAAAAAAGTCAAAGTAGGTTTTTAAACTAATAGTAGACAGAGTACTCTAAATAACGTCCATGCAGGCCAATGCCTTTTAAATCAAGTCTCCTATAGCCGACGTCTTTTATGCTTAAAATTGAATTTTAAAAGAGTTCAAATCACTATGGTTGAAAGGCGTCTAGTCGAGGCGACGTTTTTGAAAGGTGTCTACTGAAGTCGACGTCTGTTGGGGCAAAACTTAATTGGGCCCAGAAGTTGGGCTCAATCACAATTCAAGAATGGGCCGAGCGCCATTCGTCTGTTCTCGGAGGCCCAGGATCATACTAGGCCGAGATGAATTCGGCCCAATCATCAAACTAAGCAACATTTAGCCCAGGTGCGTGTTGGGCTGACGTGGGTTTGGCCTGACTCAATCAACTACTTATGGGCCTTCGGCCTACAAGCACTTGGGGTATCCTCGATATTTCATCTCAAACTCCAGGAATACTCCTACATCGACTACCACTAGAAAGGAACCCTCATCCCCCGCTATAAAAGGAACACTATTCACGGCAGTAAAGGTAGACATGCTATTAAGCCTCCATCTCTCTCAATACTAAAGTTTTCATTAAACCCGTTGCGGACTTAACCATCGGAGGGGCTTCCCTTGGGCCGAGACCCGAGACCCTTCCTAACTAGTTCCTTATTCCTATTAGATCTTCTGCCTTCGTCCCCAACTAGTTCTCGTCTCGGATCCACCTCGGCTCTCGGTTGTCTGCTGGTTTTCAGATTCCGTTTCCGGAGTCCGACAGTGATTGCCTCGGCAATATCACTTGGCGCCATCTGTGGGAAACAAGTAGCCATGTCTCATCGACCAGTTACGAGACGATCTGGCCAAGACAAGACAGAGATGAGGATGACTCATGCCCAGTCGCTCCTTCACGCCGAAGGAGTCCTGGCCAATCCTCCGTAGGGATAATCCCTCCCGACGGTACCTGAGCCCATCGTTCCAAGGAGCGACCAGGTAGAGGAACTCTTACAACAGGTAGCTACCCTCACAGCTACCATTACCTCTCTAGCCCCTCTACGCGACATGGTCTTGGCCATTGCCCAATGTTGGGATCCGGGCGGGACGCGAAGAACGCAGCGGAAACGAAGAACAAAAAATTAATCCCGCCCGATACCCGTTGATCCGATTCGGAACGAAAAACGCAAACCGAAAACTACGAGAAGTAATCCGATTACCGTGCGCGGATTCGAATCCGCATCCGTCTCGGTTCCGTCGAGGTGATGCCGCAAGCCGCACAAGCGTCCGGCCTCCAGCGGTATCCACGCGATCCTCCGCGGTGGTTCGTCCTCGATCCCTCGTCCGTTTCAGCTCGCTCGCTGAAGATCCGTCGCCGCAACGGTTGCGGAAATCCCGCCGACGGGAATTCCCGACTTTCGGGAATCATACGCGGCGAAGACGGAAGCTGTTCTGGCGCGTCGAACGGGACGCCCAGAGGTGGAGAGAGAAAAGGGGGGGGGTGACGGCCAGCAAGGGAAATCCTGGAGCTTGGCCCAGGGTTTCTCAACAGCGTGTATATATATTAAGTCGGCGCGACTTTTCACAAAAGCCCCCGAGTTAATATAAATCCCACTTATGTACCACCGACTGAGAATCTTATTGCGTGTGACCCTCTAGGCCCATTTACCAGTCCGGTTTTCAGCCCGTTAAGTCCAATAACTAGTTATTGACTTATTGTAATTAATTAATATCTAGATATTAACTAATTACTCAACCGAATTATCATCGCATATAAATTCGGTCGGACTTCCGATCAAGTTGGGTGCCAAGCAACACCGCATGATCCCGGAAGGTAATGGGGTTCAGCAACCCACTCATGGACCCTGTCCGTCCACAGTTACCACGTGGCTATAATCCTTCGTTCGCACAAAGCTCTCGAGTTAACCTAGGGTATGGTCAACTGTCAAACCCTAGATGGTCAACTCACTTGAATCAGACTCCGCTGTACAATATCCGAAAACCACTTTTCTGATATTGTTTCTGCTCTGGCCAGAGACTCCTGCGGATCTACTCTAGAGCATTCTCTCTCCAGTTACCTGAGAGCGAACGATCCTTTATTGAACACACAATCACCTTCGAAGGTCTTCCGCTGGACCCGATCCTTGACTATTTGAGATCCCGTGGATAGGAATTCGTAGGTCAAGGTCAAAGTCCAGAAGTCCACCGACAAGGTGTCTTTGGTGTCTCAAGTCCAAGGATCAACCACGCTACTGTGACGATGAATCAAGCCGATTGACAGTCAGGTAAATTACCATTCGGCGATTCATGTCGGATCAGTTCAGTGAACTCATTCTCCAATGAGCACCTACAGGTTTACCATTGTGTCTCCACACTAGTAACTAACGAGATCAGTTACCCTCATCATATGAGCTGGAATAACCTGTACTAGTCTAACCGGATGTTTGATGTCCTTCTCAAACATCCTACGACTAGGAACAATTGAGAATATGTGTTTATAAGTCATTAGTCTCATTATTATGATCTCATCATAATCTGACGACTATTGCACATATTCATGGATTTCATTATGCGTAAATACAAATATGCCAATCTACAAAATGAATTTAATGCCATTTATTAGTGAACCAGATTGAAATAGGTGCCTAATGATTGGCTTAGAGGACACCTATATCCATCACCCAACACATGGGTCTACTGAATCAGCTAGTGAGGCCAGCACCACCACAGCCACAGTACTGCCAGGAGGCTCAGTTTTCAAAGGGGCAGCCAGGGACCTCGCAGGCATTTCTCCCTGAAGGGGTCTCCGCTCATGGCGAGCCATATGGACCGCAAGGCCATATTCCACACGCTAGTCACCTGCAACGAAGCCAGACAACGCTTCGTCCGGCACCCACCCCACAGGAGCCGAAGGACGCTCGGCTGCCATTACTACTACAACCCCGGAACTGGACCAGAGATTAACATAAATGAGGAATGAGATGCAGCAGATGGTGTCTTGGCCATATGGAGCACCCCTAGCCAGCACGATTCTAGAGCAAACCCCCTTCTCTCCTGAAATTCTGGCCACAGAGGTACCTTCTAACTTCAAGCTGCCAAAGGGCCCTCTGTACAATGGCATGACAGACCCAGTCAGCCACTTTCAAAGATTCAATTCTTATCTTTCTGTCTGAGGGGTTCCTAAGGCAGTTCACTGTCGTCTCTTCCCCCTCACCCTTGAAAAAATAGCCTCTAGTTGGTTTGAAACCTTAGCTCTGAACTCCATTCATTCTTTGGAACAACTGGGTCAATTATTCATTGACTAGTTCTATGATGCCACTCGACAATGCAAGCCCTCGGCTAGTCTACTTGCCATCCGACAAGGACCGGTCGAAACCCTCCAAGACTATTTCATCAGGTTTCGGACCGAAGCAGCCCAGATTCCAAATTTGGAAAGCTCCATTGTGGTCTCGACCATGATCAGTGGCTACGCGGACGAAAGGCTACTCAGTTCTATTAGGAAGCGGCATCCTCCAACCTTCCAAGACCTAGTGGCCCGGGCTCACAAGTACATCAATCGGAAGGCCCTGATGATGTCTGAGGGCAAGAGTGCCACCAAAACTGTGTCGGCTGCCTCTCAACTAGCAGCATGCTCGCGCGACGAACATCATGAATCTTCCCGCAAGAGGTACAGGAGGGAAGAAGATTGGGGCCGAGATAGGCACCGAACTTCTCAGCATCAACATTTGCCATTGCTAGCTCCTCCCTTCCAGATGCTCATGGAGGTAAAAGGCATGCTTTGCCGGCCGGAGCGCATCAAGACCGATCCTCGCCGAAGGGACTCCTGGAAATATTGCGAGTATCACTGGGAGATGGGACATTCAACGGATGAGTGGCGTCACCTTCGGGAGGAAATTGACTGCCTCATTTGGGAAGGGTGCTTGCCACAATATAATCGGGTGCATCCTTAGCAGTAGCCTCAAGGCCGGGACCCTCCAGCGCCGCCCAAGCAGCCTCAACCTCCGGCCAAGGATGCACCAACACCGAAAGCCGTCTCTGTGGCAGAGGCATCGCATCAACGACCTAGCGCCGGATCCATCATGGTGATATCTGAGGGGCTAGGAGAAGCTTCTCGTCGGTGTCATCACGACGAGACATCTTCGGACGTCGCAACAGTCGGCATGGAGCCGAAATGCTCCCGTCAGGAGGATATCACCTTCAGCCGGGGTGATCTCAAGGACATCCAAGTCTCACACGACGATGCTCTCATCGTGAATGCTGTAATGAAAAACTATGATGTTCATTGTATCTTTGTTGATAATGGGAGTGCACCTAATGTGCTTTTCTATGACTATTTCCTGAAACTTGAACTAACAGAAGCCGATATGAAGGTTCATCGGGGACCTTTGTTTGGCTTCAATGGAGCTCTATGCCGAGTAGAAAGCATTGTCCAACTGCCTATAACCCTCGTTACGGCTCCGAAATAGCTAACTGTGGAAACCAACTTTGCAGTCGAGAAAGTTGACTCGAATTACAATGTTATCTTCAACCGAAGGCTGATCGGAGGAATAGGTGCAGTGCCTTCGTCCTACCATCAAAAGCTGAAATTCCATACCAACCATGGAGTCGGCGAAGCTAAAGGAATCAAGAAGCGGCCCGGCACTGTTATATGATTTCTGTGAAGGGCAAAGCTGCGACCGAGTCACTTTTAATTGAGTCTGTGCCCGAGGCCTCCCTAGGTGAAAAACTGGTACTGTTCCATTCCCAGGAGGTGAAGGCCAAACCTTGCTGATAGGCTCTGGACTTGAGAAAGCCGAAGCCGAAAGGTTGATTGAATTTCTAAAGGAGAATCTCGACGTCTTCGCATTGTTCCCTTCGGACATGCTGGGAGTTGACCCAGAGGTATCTGAGCACCGCCTGCATGTTGGTCCGACTTACCCTCCGGTCAAGCAGAAGCGGCGCACATTCAACCAGGAGAGAAGAATAGCGATCCAAGCTGAAGTGCTGAAAGGCCTGGACGCAGGACATCTCAGGGAGGTACATCATCCTGAATGGGTCGCCAACATGGTGATGGTACCCAAGAAGGACAATAAGTAGCGGATGTGCGTGGATTTCACTAACCTTAACAAGGCTTGTCCGATGGATAGTTTCCCCTTGCCTCAAATAGATGAAATGGTGGATGCCACTTCCGGCCACGAACTACTTAGCTTTCTCGATGCCTACTCGGGGTATCATTAGATCCGGATGCATCTGGAAGACGAAGACAAAACAAGCTTCACAACCGACCTCGGCTTATATTGGTTCACCCGAATGCCTTTCGGCCTAAAGAATGCGGGAGCAATTTATCAGCGCCTCGTCAACAAGATGTTTGCCCCCTAGCTAGGCCGAAACATGGAGGTGTACATTGATGATATGTTAGTAAAAAGCCGAATGTCATCTAACCATTTGGCCGATTTGGCCGAGACCTTCTCTGTTGGGTTCGCTGTGTCGGGATCCGACCGAAAGCGCAGCGGAATAAAAATAATTTTGGGATCGTATCCATCCTGTTTTGATCGTTAAAATAAAACCGGAGTAAATCGGATTTACCTTGTGCAGATTCGAATCCGCATTTGTTTTCCGATTTCGTTGGAGCGATGCTGCAAGTCGCGCAGATGTCCGACCTCTAACGGCATCCACGCGGTTCCCCTCGCGATGGATCGTCCTCGCTTCCTCTCTCGATTCGACATTCGTGGATCCCGTCTGGCTTTGCGTAATCCGCCGCGACATCCGGATTCAGAATCTCCCGTCGGACGGAAGGCGGAGCGGTCGGGAATCGAAGCGGAGCCTCCAGAGGGCCGGCCTTATGTCATACACCTGGAAGAGAGGATAGAGATGGAACGACGGCTAGGTTAGGGTTGCTGGCCCCCGACGTAGCGTCCGTTCTTTTATAATAAGTCTGTTTGCGGTTTTTTGTAAAAACCCAGACTTATCCGAAATCCTGTCGGATTATCCATCGACTTGAAAACCATTTGCGTGTGACCCTCTAGGCCCAAATACCAGTCCAGTTAATAGCCCATTAAAATCCAGTAACCCTTTACTGACCTACTGAATTAATTAATATCCTCATATTCAATTAATCAGCCGAATTTAATGTCCCACAATAAATTCGGACGGACTTTCGATCACGTTGGATGCCAAGCAATATCGCGTGATCCTGGATGGCACTGAGGTTATCACAACCTTCTATTGGAACCTTTCCGTCATCGGTTAGCGCGCGGATATAATCCTTCACCCGTGTAATGTTCCCGAATCGACCTAGGGTATGGTTTACTGTTAAACCCTATTCGGTCGATTCACTTGAATTATATGCCGCTAATATGAATCCGATAACTTCTTATCGAACACAGAGTCCGCCCTGGCCAGGGACTTTAAGCGCATCATTCCCGAAATATTCTCTCTCAAACTACCGAGAGCGGATGATCCCGTATTGAACACACAATTACCTTCGAAGGCATTTCCCTGAACATGATCCTTTGACTTATTGATAACTCCTAGTTAGGGATTCATTAGTCAAGGTCAAAGTTCAGAAACCTACCAACAAGATATCTTTGGGGTCTCAGGTCCAAAGATCATCCACGCAACCGTGACAAAAGAATCGAGCTGGTTAACAGTGAGGTGTTTACCATCCAACGATTCATAGTCGGATCAGTTCAGTGAACTCATTTGCCAATGAGCACCTATAGGTCCAGCATAGTGTCTCCACACAAGTGACTTATAGGATCAGTCACCCTCATCATATGAGCTGAAGTAACCTATACTAGTCTATCCGGATGTTCGATGTCCTATCTTAAACATCCTATGACTAGGAACAATTAAGAATATGTGTTTAAAAGTCTTCGGTCTCGTAATTATGATCTCATCATAATCCGAAGACTGTTGCACATGTTCATGGATTTCATCGTGATACGATAAACATAGATCGAATTAATTACACATAATGAATTATTGCTATTTATTAATAATCTGAATCAGTACGTAGTATCGGATTGGCTTTGAGACCATCTAATACTAACATTCTCTACACTACGCAGGTACCAAATGAAGCTGAATCCTACAAAATGTGCCTTCGGTGTAGCCTCTAGGAAGTTTCTTGGCTATATGGTTATTCGCCAAGGGGTAGAGGCTAATCCCACAAAGGTCTCGTCCATCCTTCAAATGCACCCTCTAGCCAACGTCCGAGAGGTACAATGACTCAGCGGATGAGTAGTGGCTCTACGCCACTTCATGTCATGGGCAGCAGATCGTTGCTTTCCCTTCTTCAAGCTACTAAAGAAGATGAACTTTTTCTTATGGACGGACGGGTTCCAGTCGGCCTTTGAACAACTCAAGACCTATCTTTCTGAAGTTCCCATCCTCTTAAAGCCTGTCGAAGGAGAACAACTATTTATATATCTTGCTGCATCCGAACCTGCCTTAAGCGTTGTCCTTGTCCGAGGGGAAGACGACGTCCAGAAGCCTGTCTATTACATCAACCGAGCACTAGAGCAGAGCTTCGGTACCCAGCCTGGAGAAGCTGGCCTTGGCGTTAGTCGCGTTCGTAAGAAGGCTTCGGTTGTACTTCCTCACGCATCCAGTAAAAGTACTTAATGCTCAACCCCTGCAGCAAGTTCTTTCTCGGCCAGAGGTATCTGGAAGGCTAGCCAAGTGGGCTATTGAATTGGGAGAGTTCAACATTTCTTATGGGCCGCGGACTGCGATCAAAGCGCAAGCTCTGGCCAATTTCATTCTGGAGTTAACATTCGAAGGACCCCTGACTCATCCAACAAAAGAAGCAGCATTTGTCCCTGCGCAGACTTGTTCGCAAGTAGAAAATGCTTCGTCTCAAGCGCCCAATTCAATCAATAAATGGCAATTATTCATGGATGGGTCCGCTTGCTCCTCGGGCAGTGGTGCCGGATGGATCCTGACATCCCCAGACGGGGTAGTTGCGGAATATGCTCTCCACTTCGCCTTCCCAGCTACCAACAACGCGGCCGAGTATGAAGCCATAATATCAGGCCTTCAGGCCGCATGGAGGCTCGGCACGCTTGAACTTGAGGCATTCAGCGACTCCCACTAGTCATCAGCCAGATCACTGGCGAATACGAGGCCCGAGACACCTTGATGGTGTCCTATCTACAGGTAATGAAAACTATCATATATGAATTCAAATTCTTCAGCATTTGGCAGATCCCTTGATCTAAAAATACTCGGGTCGATGCCCTCTCTCGGCTGGCCTCCACTCATTATGGAGGAGGCCGAATGGTTCTCGTCGAAGAACTCTCAGTTCCGAGCGTCCATCGGACTGAGGAGGTTATGCAAGCAAATATTTTAGAAGACGAAACCTGGATGACCCCTATATTGGCCTTTATTCCCCGAGGGGAACTCCCGTCTGAAGAAAGAGAAGCGAGGCGCATTCGGCTACGTTCCTCCCAGTTCCTTATGCTGGAAGGAATGTTGTACAAGAGATCTTTCGGCCGGCCACTTCTCCGGTGTCTCGGCCCTGTTGAAGCTGATTATGCCCTTCAGGAGGTGTAGACACGTTAATTTTGACATCATTTTGAGTAAATTTCATATCATAAAATAATACCCCGAAATGGTCTGATATTTAATCATTAGTTAATTTTTATTGGATTAATTGTCTAAATAACATTAGGTCAGGAAGATGCCATTTAAGTTTATTAATGAAATTCATTTTAATTCAGATGTTTAATCGAATATGAAATTATCTTAAAAGACATCGGCCTATGTAGACGCCATTTAGGATTTTAATCCTATTTCGATTTTTAATTTGATTTTTAATTTATTTATTAATTGACTGAAAGATGTCTCCACGAAACGACGCCATTTAGGTTTCCTTAGTATTTCTATTTCTTCTTCCCGAGTTTATCTTTATCTTAATTAAGCTAAAAGACGTCTCCCATGGGCGACGTGTTTTAGTTAATTACAGATAATGATGAATTAGCCTGTGTTTATCTGTTTCTTGGTTGGATTAGTTCCAAATTCTTTCATGTTGATCCATAAGTGACCGCAGATGCACGTGAGAGCTTTAAAATTCAAGTCTGTAAATACCCAAGCCTTTGAAGAGGTTCAGAGGTTGGAATAATCAAAGGGTTCAAACGCTGAAGGAATCAAAGAAGGATTGAAGCGCTGCGTGAAGAATTCCAGGAGTATTCAAAGGAGAGCAAGCTTCATCCTCTTCATCCCTTCTTCATTCTTTCAGTCCATTCAAGACCAAAGCTTCCAGGGGTCATTTAACCTCATTCTTTTTTTCCCTTGTTTTTATCATTAGTATCATAAGTTCATTTCATAATCATCACTTCATACTATTCACATACTCACAACATTCATAATTTTCAACCCACATGCTAAGGAGTTTTAAAAGACCACAAAACAAGTGAGTGATTCTGTTTAGTTGCATGATTAAAATTCTGATTAGAATAGATTCTACACTCTATTAGTTCTTATTAGTTCCCTTTCTCTTTCTTTATTTTTTGTAAGGTACAATCATCAAGATCAAGAAGATCAAGTGGAGATCATCATCCAAAGAAGAACTTGTGCAAAAAAGAAGATCCCCAAATTCATCAAATCAAAGTAAGAACAGAAGCACTAGAAAGGCTTTTTTTCTTCAGCCGACTGAAGAGAAGGAATCAAGAATTCAACAATCTCCCAACTTCAAAATAGATAAGCGATCATCCTTTTATCTTTTGAAGCGTTTTAGTCAAAAGCTTTCTAGCGATCATACTTAGTTTTTAATAGGTTTCATTGTCATATAATCAACATGAAATTCATGATTTCACACATCACAATTTGAGCACTCACAGCTTTTTGGCGATTACGGTGGGACTTGGTCTCGCCATCTTTCAAACTCTTTTGTTCTTGCTTTTATCAATCGGGCACTCATGGTGCACCACCTGTGTCCATCGGGCACGTTCTCACCGATCGGTGAGTTTTTAGTTTAATTGTTATTCTCACGTGCACCACGTGTACACCCTTGTGGCAATATTTTGCCCTCCCGTTGTTTGTTTGATAGTTGTGACGGTGTTAGAAAGAATGTGTGATTGATTGAGTTTTGTTTCGTTTGAATGATAAATCATCCTGTTGAAAATTAAAATTCGCATGAGCTGATCATTTACTGCTTTATCCTGATAAGTTGAGAGGGAATTGATCCAAAAATTCCTTCTTATTTGTTGTTTCTGCGCCTTAAAAAGCGTCTTGGAACAGCGACGCACTTTATAACCGCGTCGCCTTCCTACGACGCCATTTAGGCTGATATTCTTGCTGTCTGCTACCTGAGGTATTGCGGATAAAATAAAGTTCTGTTGTGAATAGCGTCGGGTTACAGCGACGCGATTCAACCAGATTTTTGTTTTATTCATCAGTCCTTAGATCTTTGATTTGATTGCTATCTACCCATTATGTATTAAGCATTAGTGGCCATCTCGGCCACAATTCATACGCACTGGGGCTAACCCCCCCTTCTCATAGGAACACATTCTTGACGTCTTCACCTCTTTGATTGGGTCGGTCCCTCGATCAGACTAGAGTGGTTGATGTTAAAGACCTCCGAAAGTCCCCAAAATCAAGGTATTCCTCTTTGTTCATCGGACTGGTTGTACCAATTGAAGTCCTGGTTAGATTTTCATATTGTTGTGAGAAAGAGCCTTAGAATATAATGGTGAAAATTGAATTAAAACTAGGATCCTACCAGTTGAGTGAATTTGTGGTTAAAAGAATCCAAATAATCCAACAAGGAATCCTAAATCAATGTTAAACATCCACTTGTTTGTCTAATCTTTGCACAACTTGTCTGAATTATTTGACAAAAATCTAATACCATGTTGCTTCGATCAGGTAGAGATTTGAGCATGGCTTCAGATGCTCTGGTTAATTACGAGGGAGATGCTAATGCCCCTCATGAATCTGATTATCATTTTGAGAACGGGGGAGATGCTAATGCCCTTGTGATCCCCATTCCTACTTATCTGAGCATGAGGGAAATCCCCATGTCCCTCCTCCTTTCATTCACGATCAATATAATTATGGCGTTGATCTTCCTTCGCATGTGCATGCGACGTCGAATCCTATCTTCGAGGGAGCCATCGACCCAAATGAACCCTTATCCACCAATCCCTCCGATCTAGTTACCGTTCTGGGGGTTCTAGCCTCCCATCTGGATCATCAACAGCTCGAGGCGATCCAATCCATCTTGAAGGGAAAGATGCCCTTACGTTCTGCTGAACCGAATTCCACAATTCACCCTGTTGTTCCTCAACCTCCTCCCCAGCATACTTCCTCTGTTCATTAGGCCATAGAAGGCCTTCATGTTTCAACTTCTCGGCCATCTTGGCCACAACTGTCCTCCTCAAGGTAACCGGTCAGACCGTCAACGCCAACTTACCAAAATGCCCTCGGACATGGCGGAAGCGCTGCCGGACCACAACCTTATTATCCACCTTGCCCCACTTATTCCAGGCAACAGGCTTATCATGTACCACCACTACCTCCTCCCCATGTTGATCCAGCAACTCAAGCCCTGCTCGCGAAGATAGAACGCATGGATGAGCAGTTCAGCAATTTCCAAAAGATGATGGGAGTCAAGGCTGCGCCTGAAATCAATCTTCCAAGTCTGCCTGTGTTTCACTTGGCACCCTCAGAAATGCCTGTGTATGGGAAATATAATGGTACTGGTAACCCCTTCACCCACTTAAAGGAGTTCATGTGCGAATCCTCTTTCTAGCAGAAGGATAAGAGGTCGTTGGCATTCCTATTCAGAAGATCATTAGAGGGACCAGCCCTCGAGTGGTTCTTCTCGTTAGAACCATCTGAGGTGTAGGATTATGGTATTGTATCAAGGAAATTCATTCAACGATACTAGGATAGAGTCGCACCGTCTCTGTCCATAACTGATCTGGTTGCTGAGAAAATGAACTCCGATGAGGACTTCATCGCATTCGCCGATAGATGGAGGAGTATGGCAGAGAAAATTAAGGATCATATGTCCGAATCCGAACAGGCCAAAATGATGATCTCCAATGCCACCCCCCAGTACAAGCTTGTCCTTACATTGAACAATCTGACCAGCATGGCGGAACTCTATGAGAGGGCGCGTTACTGCCAGAACACCTTCAAGGATGCTACCTTCTCCAGCATCTTTGATCCTCACCAACCCAGCAGACTTCCACCTCGGAAGCCTGCCATGCCAAATTCTTCTATCATGGGTCCGACAACTGAGGGGATGCTCTCCCACGAGCAAGTCAACATTATGAACAATAATCAACCCCAGTTTATGAGGAACCAGCAACCACCACAGTATGCAGGGCAAAGGCCACCGAACCAGCAAGGTTACAGACCACCGAACCAGCAGTACCAGCAGACATAGCAGCATCAGTACTAGCCTTCATAGCAACAGTACCAGCCATGCGCACCGCCGGCATATCATAATGTACCTCCTCCAGGTGAATACAATCAGCAGAGGAAACCTCCAGGCCCAAAAAGGGCAGTATATCCAGCACTCCCAGAATCTCTATCGGACATCTTTAATGCCCTAATGGCAGCCAATGCCTTAGTCTTGCCTAGAGAGAAAATAGTCTGGCCCCAGAACGCCGATGCTTCCAAGTACTACGTCTTTCATAGACAACCTGGGCATATGGTTGATGCCTGCTTCCAGTTCCAAGATTACATCAATGATCTCCACGAACAAGGAGGCATTGACTGGGAGGAGATGAGGAAATACATATCCGCCTTGAAGGCAAGAAGACTTTAGCAGCAGCAACAACAACATCATCAACAACAACAACCACAACAGCAACAGTAGCAACAACAACAAAAAGCGCCAGCACAGGCAGTAGCACCTCCAAATATGGGTATCGTACATAACTCGCTACCGGAGCATCAATATCAGAATCAGATTTCCCCCATCTTGACGAATAGCCAGTCAGAGGCTAACCGAGGGCAACAATGGAAGGTAGATGACTCTTCCTCTATCTATTCAACAAGCCACATCCCAAGCACCGCCGAACAACCACCACGCCGCATTCTCCACATACCCAAACCGCAACCCGTCACCATTAAACCCATTACCCCCTCCGTTACCATACCTTCATCAAACAACCCTTCGCAAGCCAACTATACACCCCTCATGCCATCTAAACCATTACTCCGCATACCATTCCCCACATCACCTACCACAACCACTTACCCCAGTACCATACAACCATCCAAACCACTGCTCTGTACGCCATTCCCACTTCACCCGCACCAACCACTTGCCCCTCCACCATCCAACCCTCAAAACCCCTCATCCGCACCATGCCTCCACCAAACAACCCTACGCTGTCACCCGTTTATCAACCCATCACCCTGTCCAAACCGGGGGTACTCAAACTATCACCTGAACCTTCCACTGACGAGCAACATACGCTCCAGAGCGGAAGGATCTTCAACAAGGTCTTTCCTCAGTCCACGGTCAGAGACGGCTCATCACAACCGCCAGAGGAAGTACATAATGATGAGAGTGCACCAGGAACTCAGTATGACCTGTTGAAATAGTTAGATAGAACACCGACACAAATCTCCGTGCTCGAGTTGATCAAGAGATCCAAAATCCATCAGGAAGCTCTGATGGAGTACCTGCAGAAGGTAATGGTCAATGAAAACATGCCAGTGGAGAAGATCACTGCACTGTTAGTTCCTCAGGGGGATCAGCCCTCTATTTCATTCCATAGTTCAGAACTAGCACCAGCAGCAGCCAGAAGCATGGTTTTGAGCATTACGATCAACATCTGTAAGAAGGCCGTAGACACATGCCTGGTTGACACAGGGGCTTCAATCAATGTTCTATCACTAAAGACCCTTGAACTGTATGGTATACCTAGGGAGAAATGGCTACCTTCTCCAATTTTTGTTACGGCCTATGACAATTTTACCCGTTCCCCTCTAGGAATGATTTATTTGAAGGTAGAGTTAGGCCCTATTTGTCATACCGAGGTTGAGTTCCATATCTTGGAAATCGACTCCTCTGTGAAGGGCATCCTTGGCGGCCCTTACATTAAGTTTCTTGAGCCAATTCCCTCTACAAATCATCAATGCCTCGAATTTCAGTACAAGGGACACATTTTTAAAGTCACGAGCATGCCGATTCTTGCTGCAGCTCATTCTTTGAACATTAGGCCGACCCCCTTACCTGGTCGACAACCTTTTTTGTCGGTATTACAGGTTTACCGTCCCGTGGCCGATCCTTTGAAAGCTACCACGCTTGTTCCTTATCCAATTGATGCCATAAAGCGGGGGAAGTACATGAGTACCCCTGGCTAGAAGATTATGATGAAAGGTGGCTATCAGCCTGGAAAGGATTTGGGCATGCAATTGCAGCGCAGAACTACGCCCGTTAAAGACAGCCGAAGGACATCCAGTAATGGCCTGGGCTATAGGCCAAGAAGAGTCAGGCATGACATCATCCAACAACAAGAAGATGAAGACGGCTAGAAGGCTTGGGAAACAATGTCCACCCCATGTAAGGAAGGCCGAGATCCCTTGAGGTGGACCCTGTATACACATTTCGTCAAGGGGCCCATAATAAGTCATGATAATGATAACATGGTGCTAATCACTTCCCAATTTGACCTGCATGACATATATGGAAGAGACCTGGCCAGACACTGCTTAGAATTGCTGACGTACCAGTCCTTGGAGGCTCTGCGGCCGATGAAAAGGATGAACTTCCAAGATCCAGAGTGTGAATGGTACCAGTGGTTCGACTTGAGGGATCTGTACATTGCACTGAACAGATTATTCCTTGATCCCTTAGAGCCAAAGTGGCCACTGCTAATTGAGGAGTTGATTGAAGGGCCTGGCGCCATTTTTGATAAGAGAATTCTGCTGTCTGAGGAAACAGATGAAGGGGAGCCAGATGATCCCTATGAAGCTGGCACTATTGATCTTCTCTAGAGAGGAACCTATCCCTCTCGCATCTTCACCCTCCACACTTTATTCCGCACCCTACTCTTGACCCCGACTTGGTTGCGAGTCATCACTGAAGACATCCCACGGGCTCTGCCCATTATTGTTATTCTGTCCTCACGGGACCTTATTACTCAACCTCCTCTCGATCTGGAGAGGATTTATGATCTGATTTGGAACATACTGTTGTATGATCCCCCCAATCCTTTGGCACTGATGCTGTTACCTTCACCATTTCATTCTCCCATTCATATCCATTCCTGTTCTATGATAAATTCAAATAATTCCCCCAAAAAATGCAAATTTGGCAACTTCTTCCTCCCAAATTCTCGTGGAGGAAACCTCATACTTGTCCGATTGTACCCCATCGCGTGGGTCATTCGGGCAAGATTCTCTTCTAGACTTGCTTTGCCCCTCCTCTCGAGAGGACTCACCTGTATCACCACACGTATCCCATGATTTTTATCCTTCTTTGTCCTCATTAGGTCAGGATAGGGAGTTTAGTGAAGTTAGGGAGTCTAGTTCTATGCAGGTTAATCAGGTTAGGAAGTCTAGGAAGTCTAAGGATAGACAAATTCCAAATAGATACCTTCAGGATCTAGCGTTAAGATGCCTTTCTTGTTCTCAGATCCCTCAGTTGTTAGAAAATCCCATTCTGATGCTAGAAGATTGTGAAGTTGATGAGTCGATCAATGATGGATATAGGGTGTATGAATTGATACACGAGAAAGACCCCATTACTGAAGATAAGGAAGATGACGAGGATGCGGCTGAGGCATATGCCAGTAGAGTAAAAAGATTTGGTGAACCCTCAACTGTCGTAGAAGAGCCAACCAAAGAGATTAATCTAGAAACTATAGACGAACCTAAGGTTGTCCTCGTCAGTAAAAATCTTCCTAAAGCAGATGAGGAGGCAGTGGTCCAAGTTCTTAAAGACTATAAGGACACCTTCGCCTGGAGCTATGAGGATATGCCAGGGTTAGACTCATCACTAGTGGAACATCGATTAACATTAAAGTATGGATTTAACCCGGTTAAACAAAAGTTAAGGCGATTCCACCCACAAATGGCTTTGAAAATGAAGGAGGAGATCGATAAGCTGCATAAAGCCAAGTTTATTAGAGTTGTCCTCTATCCGCAATGGGTGGCCAATATAGTCCTGGTTATGAAAAAGGATAGGAATGTTAGAATTTGTATTGACTTTCGGGATTTGAACCGAGCATGTCCTAAAGATGATTTCCCACTGCCTCATATTGATGTACTCATTGACAACATAGCTGGCTATGAAACATTGCCATTTATGGATGGATTCTTAAGATATAATCAAACTAAATTGGCGGAAGAGGATCAAGAGAAAACGTCATTCATTACACCTTGGGACAGATATTGTTATGTCGTTATGCCTTTTGGATTGAAAAATACTGGAGCCACTTATCAAAGGGCTATGATGGCAATATTCCATGACATGATGCATATTGATCTAGAAGTGTATGTGGATGATTTGTTAGTAAAGTCTAAGACTAGGGCTAAACATGCCAAAGTTTTGGCGAGAGTTCTGGAAAGATCAAGAGAATATCAGTTGAAGATGAATCCCAAGAAATGCGCATTCGGGATATCATCGGAAAAATTATTGGGATTTATTATCAGTAAACGGGGCATTGAGATCGATCCCAACAAGGCAAAGGCTGTTAGAGAAATGCCACCTCCCAAGAACATGAAAGAGTTGTGAGGATTAATTGGGAGGTGTAGACATGCTAATTTTGACATCATTTCGAGTAAATTTCATATCACATAATAATGCCTCAGAATGGCCTGATATTTAATCATTGGTTAATTTTTATTGATCTTTTTTAAGTTAATAGTATCGGGTCAGACAAATATGATTTAAGTTAATTAATTAAATTGATTTTAACTCAAATTTCAGTAAAAATATGAAGAAGTCTAAAAGACGTCGACTTATGTAGACGCCATTTAGAGTTTATTCTTATTTTAAACGTTTAAATTTGAATTTTAATCAGTAGATTAATTAGCTAAAAGACGTCTGCATGGCACGACGCCATTTAGGTTTCCTAAGTTGTTTCTACTTCTCTTCCAGATGTTTATCCTTATCTTAATTAGTCTAAAAGGCGTCTTTAAGTGGTGACGTGTTTTATCTAATTACAGATAAAGATAAATTTTTTCCCGGATGTTTATCCTTATCTTAATCAATCTGAAAGGCGTCTTCCATGGGGGACGCGTTTTAGATAATTACAGATAAAGATGAATTAATATGTATTTATCTGTTAGTTAAGCTGGATAAATCTCAAGATTTCTTAATGTAAATCCGCGGATGCAAAGAAGTCTATAAATACCTCACCTCTTGAATGAGTAAAAAAAAAAAAGAGAGAGTGATTTTTTTGGTGGCGATTGGATCAAAGAAGCTTGAAGACGTCCAAACGCTGAAGTACTGCTACCACCAGGAGTCGGCATCCTTCTTCATCCGTCCAAGATCCATTGAAGACCAAGGCTTCCAGGGGCCATCCAACATTAACTTTCAATCATTTATACATATTTTTCACATTTTCACTCCATTAATTTTACATTCTTCATCACATCACTCCATGCAACACACACAACATTAACATCATTTTCAAAATCTATTTGTTAAAGGGGTTTAAAAGACCATCCCAACAAGTGAGTTTTCCTGTTTAGTTACATGTTTAAAATTTTCTCTGGAATGGATACTACTTCTTCCTAAGTTCTCATCATTGTTCTTCATTTCTTTATATTTCTTGCAAAGGTACAAAGGAGAATCAAAATGAGGGAATCAATAGCGAACAACAAGGAATCTGGACGATCCTCAAAACTCAACAACGGCCAAAGCAAGAACAAAGACAAGAAATGGCTCTCTTTCTTCAGCCGGTTGAAGGAGGGGAACCAAGAACTCAATATCTCCCACATCCAAATAGGTAGGCGATCAAATCTTCTTTTGAAACTTTTTAGTCAAAAGTTTCTGGCGATCACATCACTTAGTTTCTTTTTAATAGGTTTATTTTGCACTTAAACAACATAGTTTTTCATGATAATCACACACTCATTTTAAGCACTCACACCTTTTTTGGCGATCACGGTGGAACTTGGTCTCGCCATCTTTTAGTTCTTTGTTCTTGCTGTTATCAATCGAGCACCCACGGTGCACCACTTGTGTCTCTCGACACGCCCTCCCCAATTGGTGAGTGTTTTTAGTTTAGTTAATTTCCTACGTGCACCACGTGTACACCCCTGTGGCAAGATCATGCCCTCCCCGTTGATTAGTTAAAAAGCTGTTTTTGAGATAAAGATTGTGTGATTGATTGACATTCTAGTTGTTTATTTGACAAATTAGCCTGTTAAAATTCGAAACAATTTTTTTTTTTTTGCATGAACTGATTATTTATCGTTTTTATCCTGTTTTGAGGAGAAATCTATCCAAAAATTCCTCCTAGAAAACTACATCTGCGACTTGAAAAGCGTCTAGGAGCAGTGACACATTTCAAACTGCATCGTTAGACCCAGACGCCTTTCAGTCTCTTTTCTCTGCTTCTGTTTGAATAGCGTCGCCCAACAACGACGCAATTCAGACAGTTTCTTATTTCTTCTTCAGTTCTCAGATTTTTGTAATATGTGTGCTAATTACCCATTATGTATTAAGCATTAGAGGCCATCCAGGCTACAGGTCATACGCATTGAGGCTAACACCCTCCTCTTCTTAGGAACACTCTTCTTGACGTCTTCAACTCTCTCTGATTGGGTCGGTCCCTCGATCAGACTAGAGTAGTTGACGTTAAAGACCTCCGTAAGTCCCCAAAATCAAGGTATTCCTCCTTGATCATCGGGCTGGTTGTACCAATTGAAGTCCCGGTTAGATTTCCATAACGTTGTGAGAGAAAACCATAGAATATAACGGTGGACATTGAACTGAAACTAGGATCCTATCTCTTGAGCGAATTTGTGATTTAATTAAATCCAAATAACCCAACAAGGAATCCTAAAATCACGTTAAACATCCACTTGTTTGTTTAATCTCTATACAACTTGTTTGCTAATCTCTGAAGAAAAATCTAATATCATGCTGCTCCGATCAGGCAGGGACTTGAGCATGGCTCCAGATGCCATGATCAACTACGAGGGATATGCTAATGCCCCTCATAATTCGGATTACCATTTCGAGAGCGGGAGAGATGCTGATGCCTCCCATAATTCTCTTCCTATTCTAGTTCGACATGAGGGGAATGTCTCAACCCCTCTTTATCATCCTCATGATCGATATCTTGATCCTCCCCCGCATGTGCATGTGGTCCCTAATCTTACCTTTGAGGGGGACATGAATCCTGATGATCCCTCATCTTCTGATCCCTCGGATCTTGTAAATGCTTTGGGAGTTCTTGCCTCCCGTCTGGACCCTCAACAGTTCGAGGCGATCCAGTCCATTCTGAAGGGGAAGACGCCCATGCAGTCTGCCGAGCCGAACCCTACGACTCCCCCTGCCATCCCTCAGCAACCTCCTCATCATCCTCCCTACATTCATCAGGCCATGGAAGGCCTCCATGTTACTTCTTGGCCAGCTGGGCCGCAACTTTCCTCTTCTAGGCAACCGGCCAGACCGCTAACGCTTGCTTACCAAAATGCCCTCGGGCATGGCGGAAGCTCTATCGGACCTCCTCTTTATTGTCCTCCTTGTCATACGTACTCCAGGCAACATGCCTATCAAGTACCTCCACCTCCCCCTTCTCCCCAGGCTGATCCGACCACGCAAGCGTTGCTGGCAAAGATGGAGCGCATGGATGAACAATTCAACAACCTCCAGAAGATGATAGGGGTCAAAGCTGCACCAAAGATCAACTTACCAAGTTTGCCAGTATTCCACCTGCCACCCTCTGAGATGCCAGTATATCGAAAGTATAACGGTACTGGTAACCCCTTCACCCACTTGAAGGAGTTCATGTACGAGTCATCTTTCTAGCAAAACGACAAGAGGTCGTTGGCCTTTTTGTTCAGGAGATCTTTAGAGGGACCAACCCTCGAGTGGTTCTTTTCCTTGGAACCCTCCGAAGTAGAGTATTATGGTGTCGTCTCCCGAAAATTCATTCAACGATACCAGGATAGAGTTGCCCCCTCCCTGTCCATTACTGACCTAATAGCAGAGAAGATGAAGCCCGATGAGGAGTTTATTAGTTTTGCCGACAGATGGAGGGGCTTGGCCGAGAAAGTTAAACATCACTTGTCTGAGTCGGAGTAAGTAAAGATGCTCATATCCACCGCTACGCCTCAGTTCAAACTAGTCCTCTCCCTGAACAATCTAACCAGCATGGCAGAGCTCTATGAGAGAGCGCGGTACTATCAAAATGCCTTCAAGGACGCTACGTTCTCTAGCGTCTTTGATCCTCACAGACCTAGCAGGCCTCCACCTCGGAAACCTGCGGTGCCAAATTCTCCCAGCACAGGTCCGACTACCGAGGGCACGCTCTTTCATGAGCAAGTTAGCAGTATGAACAACAACTCGCCCCAGTTTGTGAGGAGTCAACAGCAACAGTACCAGCGGTCACAGCAGCCGAACCAGCAGGGGTACAGGCAGCAGCCAAACCCCCAGTATCAGCAGCCCCAGTTTCATCGGCTCCAGCAGCCGAATCAGCAACAACAACAGCCACAGCAGCTGCCGCAACGGCAGTTACAGTACCAGCCTCCGCCACAGCAGTATCAGCAACAACAGCGATACCAGTTACGCGCACCGCCGGCATATCATAATGTCCCTCCCCTTGCTGACTATAACCAACAGAGAAGACCTCCAAGCCCGAAGAGGGCAGAATACCCAGTCCTCCCAGAGTCCTTGGCAGACATTTTCAGTGCTTTAATGGCAGCCAATGCCTTGGTCCTGTCAAGAGAGAAGACAATCTGGCCCCAAAATGCCAATACCTCCATGTATTGCTATTTCCATAGGCAACCTGGACACACTATTGACACCTGCTTCCAATTTAGAGATTACATCCATGATCTCAACGAGCAGGGCGGCATTGACTGGGAGGAGATGAAAAAGTACATATCTGCCTTAAAGGCAAGAAGACCACCACAGCAGCAGCAGCAGCAGCAAGTGAGAGCACTAGCACAAGTAGCAGCACCACCGAACATGGGCATAGTGCAGAACCCGCTTTCGGAGCATCAAAATCAGAACCAAGTTGCCCCCATTCTGACAAATAGCCGGTCTGAGGCTAACTGCGGGCAACAGTGGAGGATAGAGGACTCTTCCTCTATATATTCAACGGGTTACATTCCGAGTACCGCAGAACAACCACCATGCCGCACCATCCATATACCCAGGCCACAGCCCATTACCATTACCCCTATACCAACACCCGCATATCACTCACCCGCACCCGCTAAGCCATTACCACCACCCGCTTTCCTCAAGACCATTACACCCCACGCCACTACGCCTCCACTAAATAACCCCCCGCAAACCAACTACGCACCCCTCCTATCATCCATACCACTACTGCGCGTATCATTCCCTACTTCACCCGCTACCACTACCGCTTACCCAGATATCATCCAACCTTCTAAACCGCTACTACGCATGCCGTTCCCCACTTCATCCACCATTCAACCATCTAGGCCTTTAATCCGCACCACGCCACCACCGACTAACCCCACGCCATCACCTACATACCAACACTCCACCCGATCCGCACCATCCAACCCTGCGGTACTCAAAGTATCACCCGGACCTTCCACGGCTGAGGAACATGCACTCCGGAGGATCTTCAACAAAGTCTTTCCTCAGTCAACAGTTAGAGACAGCCCATCACAGCTGACAGAGGAAGCACACAATGAAGAGAGTGCACCAGGCACTCAATATGACCTGCTGAAGCACCTTGACCGGACACCGACACGGATCTTCGTGCTTGAACTGATTAAAAGATCGAAGACTCACCAAGAAGCTCTGATGGAATATTTGCAGAAGGTGATGGTCAATGAGGACATGCCGGTGGGTAAGATTGCATCATTGTTAGTTCCTCAGGGGGATCAGCCCTCTATTTCATTTCATACATCGGAACTAGCACCGCCGGCGGCCAGAAGCATGGCTCTGAGCATCACGGTCAATATCTGCAGGAAGGTCGTAGATGCATGTTTGGTTGACACAGGGGCTTCGATCAATGTTTTACCTCCGAAGACCTTGGAATTGTGCAGTGTGCCCAAGGAAAAATGGTTATCTAGCCCCATCTACGTGACGGCATATGATAATTCCACCCGTTCCCCTCTGGGAATGGTTTATTTGAAAGTGGAGCTAGGCCCTGTAAGTCATGCAGAGGTCGAATTTCACATCCTGGAAATTAACCCTTCTTTAAATGCCATTTTGGGTCGTCCTTACATAAAAACTCTTGAGGCGATTCCCTCCACGAATCATCAATGCCTCAAATTCCCCTTCAAAGGACGAATCATTAAGGTTACGAGCATGCCGATCCTTGCTGCTGCTCATACTTTGAATGTTAAACCCATTTCTTCACCTGACCGACAACCTTTTCTGTCGGTATTACAGGTTTACCATCCAGTGGCTGATCCTCTGAAAACTGCCACTATTTCTCCTTATCCATTAAATGCCATAAAGAGGGGGAAGTGTATGAGTACCCTAGGATGGAGAATAATGATGAAGAATGGCTATCAGCCTGGAAGAGGCCTGGGTACACAGTTACAAGGCAAGACCACTCACGTCAAAGGCCACCGAGGAATACCCGAAAGCGGCCTGGGCTATAGGCCGAGAAAAATGAAGCAGGACATTGTTCAGCAAGTAGAGAATGAAGGCGGCCAGAAAGTCTGGGAGACGATGTCTACACCACACAAGGAAGGACGGGACCCCCTAACATGGACTCTATACACTCATTTTGTAAAGGGGCCCGTAATAAGCCATGACAACACGGTGGTCATTACTTCATGTTTTGACCTCCACGATATATATGGGAGAGACTTGGCTAGACACTGCTCAGAACTGCTCACGTACCAGTCCTTGGAGGCTCTGCGGCCTATGAAGAGGAGAAAATTCCAAGATCCTGAATGTGAATGGTATAGGTGGTTTGATTTAAGAGATCTCTACATCGCATTGAACAGGCTGTTTCTCGATCCTGCAGAACCCAAGTGGCCGCCACAGATCGATGAGCTGATCGAAGGTCCTGGTGCTATTTTCGACAAAAGGATACTGCTGTCAGAAGAGACTGATGAAGGGGAGCCAGATGACCCCTATGAAGCTGGCTACACCACGGATCTGCTTTGGAGGGGGACATATCCTTCTCATGTTTTCATGCTTCACACCTTGTTTCGCACTTTGCTCTTGACCCCGACTTGGTCGCGAGTCATCATTGAAGACATTCCACGGGCCCCGCCCGTCATGATTACTCTGTCCCCACGGGACCTCATTCCACCACCTCCTCTCGATCTAGAGAGGATGTATGATTTAATCTGAGACATACTGCTGTATGATCCCCCTAATCCTCTGTCCTTGGTGCTACTTCCCTCATCTCATTCTCCTTCTATTCATCTTCATTCATGTTTTATGCTTAACTCTTCCATTGCCAAAAAAAAAACATCAATTTGGCAACAAATTCTTCCAAGATCCTCATTGAGGAAACCTCTTACTTGGCCGATTATACCCTATCGCGCGGGTCTTTCGGTCAAGATTCTCTTCTAAATCTACTCTGCCCCTCCCCTCGGGAGGATTCTCCTGTATTTCCATCTGTATCCCATGATTTTCATTCTGCTTCATCTTCATTAGGTCAGAATAGGGAGTCTAGTGAAGTTAGACAGTCTAGCTCTAGGCAAGTTAATCAGGCTAGGAAGTTTAGAAAGTCTAAGGGTAGATAGCTTCTAGATAGATACCTCCAAGACTTAGCTAACAGATGTCTTTCTTGCTCAATGATCCCTCAGTTATTGGAAAATCCCATTCAGATGCCAGAAGGCTGTATGGACGATGAATTAGTCAATGATGGATATGGGGTGTATGAGTTGATACATGAAAAAGACCCCATTGTTGAAGATGAAGAAGATGACGAGGACACAGCTGAGGCATATGCTAGTGGAGTGAAGAGATTCGATGAACCCTCAGCTGCCGTAGAAGAGCCCACCAGAGAAATCAATTTAGGGACTGAAGACGAACCTAAGGTTGTCCTCGTCAGCAAGAATCTTTCTGTAGAAGATGAGAAGGCAATGGTATAAGTTCTTAAAGACTATAAGGACACTTTCGCCTGGACTTATGAAGATATGCCGGGGTTAGACTCGTCATTAGTGGAACACAGATTGACATTAAAGGAAGGAGCTAGCCCGGTCAAACAGAAGTTAAGGCGATTCCACCCACAAATGGCTTTAAAGATGAAGGAAGAGGTCGACAAACTACATAAAGCCAAGTTCATTAGAGTTGTCCTCTATCCACAATGGGTGGCCAACATAGTCCCGGTTATGAAGAAGAATGGGAAGGTCAGGATTTGCATTGACTTCCGAGATTTAAACCGGGCGTGTCCTAAAGATGATTTTCCATTGCCTCATATTGACGTACTCATTGATAACACTGCTGGCTATGAGACTTTATCATTTATGGATAGGTTTTCAGGATACAATCAGATTAAATTGGCAGAAGAAGATCAGGAAAAGACATCATTCACTACACCTTGGGGAACATATTGCTATGTCGTCATGCCATTTGGATTAAAGAATGCTAGAGCCACTTATCAGAGGGCTATGATGGCAATATTTCACGATATGATGTACATAGATCTGGAAGTGTACGTGGATGACTTGTTGGTTAAATCTAAGACGAAGGAGGAGCATGCCAAAGTTTTGGCAAGAGTGTTAGAGAGATCAAGGGAGTATCAGTTAAAGATGAACCCCAAGAAATGTGTATTCGGGGTATCTTCAGGGAAATTACTTGGATTCATTGTCTGCAAACGGAGAATTGAGATCGATCCCAACAAGGCGAAGGCTATCAGAGAGATGCCACCTCTCAAGAACTTGAAGGAGTTAAGAGGATTAATTGGGAGATTGCAATTTATTCGCCGTTTTGTCTCCCAGCACTCACAAAGGTGTAAGCCGTTCTATGAGCTTACCAGGCCAGGAGTCAAATTCGATTGGGACGATAAGTGTCAGGAGGCATTCAATGGATTAAAGAATTATTTGGCAAGTCCTCCTATTTTGAGACCACCATCTCCAGGCAAACCATTGATACTTTACATTTCTGTCCTGGATGATGCAGTGGGGGCTATCCTAGCACAAGAGGATGAAGAAGGAAAGGAGAGGGCAGCCTACTATCTCTCTAAACTTCTCAACCCCGCTGAACAGAGATATACAACGATGGAGAAAGCATGTGCAGCATTGGTTTGGGTTGTTCAGAAATTGAAGCATTATTTTCTAGCCCATGAAGTCCATCTCATCGCTAGGATGAATCCGATCAAGTTTCTTCTGGAGAAATCTATCCTTACTGATTGGTTAGCGCGATGGCAAAGCTTTCTATCTCAATTCGATATCACTTACATTCAGCAGAAAGCGATCAAAGGCTATGCCATAGCAGAACATCTCGCTCATCACCCCCTTCCTCGTTTTGATCCAGTCCAATTGGAGTTTCCGGATGAGGAACTGATGTCCATAGACCAAATCAGAGATGATATGTGGACTCTGCATTTTGACGGAGCTCTGAATTTCCATGGAAAGGGTATTGGCATTGTTCTGTTATCACCCGAAGGTATCACCATTCCACAAGCCTTTCAGCTTGACTTTCCAGTCACCAACAATATAGTTGAATACGAGGCGCTCCTTGCTGGCCTCGAGGCTTCTCATTCCCATGGTGTTACCAAACTCAGGATTGTGGGTGATAGCCAATTGATTATTCGCCAAGTGTTAACCAAGTATCGAACCCTTGATCCCAAGCTCAAGCCTTATCAAGAACTTACTTCTGCTTATTCAAAGCTTTTCACCAAATTGATCTTCGTCCATGTTCCTAGGAATCAGAACATCTTAGCTGACGCTCTAGCCTCACTTGCATCTTCTCTTGATTTTCCAATCAACAGGCAATCTGAATCAATCATAGTTCATAGGCATCTTTCACCAGCCGTGAAAGACCCTTCATTTCTGAGAACTAAGGAGAAGTTGTTGAAGAAGGTCAGAGATGGAGATATCTTGGAAAAGAGAGAAATCATGTTGATGGAGCTGTTAGAAGAGATGGATGATGAACATAAGCCATGGTATTATGAAATTGCCAAATATTGTGAAGATCAATCGTATCCTAAAGAAGCCACAGCTGAGGAGAAGAGAGCTATCAGGAGAGTTGCTCAACGATACACCCTAGTTGGGGGAGCACTATACAAAAGAGATTTTGATGGAGTTCTTCTGAAATATCTAGACGAAGATGAGCTTTGGAAGGTCATGGAAGGAGCTCACGCTGGAGTTTGTGGTGGCCATGTTAATGGACAAATACTAGCAAAGAAGATCCTTAGACAAGGATTTTATTGGCCAACTATGGAAGAAGACTGTGTAGGACATGTCCGTAGGTGTGCTAAGTGTCAACTTCACGCCGACAAAATTCATTCTCCTGCATATTCACTCCATCATGTTTCTTCCCCATGGCCTTTCTCCATGTAGGCTTTTGATATCATTGGACCCCTTGGCAATTCCGATTCCGGCATCAAGCAAAAGTCTTTCATCCTCATGGCAACGGAATACTTCACCAAGTGGGCAGAAGCTGAAGCATACACGGAAGTTAAAGCATCAACCGTCTGCAAGTTCATCATGAGTAACATCATCACCATATTTGGAATTCCAAGCACCATCGTCACCGACAATGGACCGCAGTTCGTGTCACAAGAATTAAAGGACCTCTACAACAGGTATAAAATTGCATTGCATCATTCGTCTCCTTATTATCCGCAAGGCAATGGCCAAGCAGAGGCAAGTAACAAGACTTTGATAAAAATCATCAAAAAGACGTGCAAATCTAACAAGTTCACAGACTGGCCAGAAAAATTGGTTGAGGCTCTATGGGCCTACCGAACTTCAATCCGCACGCCCACTGGGCAGACTCCTTATTCCTTAATATTTGGCATGGAGGCGATAGTTCCGTACGAGATCCTCATACCGTCATTAAGAGTACAATTGAACAAGGATTTTCCATTGATGAACACCGTTCTGCACTCCTTGCTCAATTGGAACTCTTTGACGAGAGAAGATGGTCAGCTGCTAATCATGCAAGAGTTTATCAAAATAGACTAGCACATTTTTATCAAAAGAAAGTCATTGAACGTAAGTTCAAAGTTGGTGAAATGGTCGTCAAAAGAATTTTTCTAAAACCTGGTGGTCCACGTTCTAAGCTCCAACCCAACTGGGAAGGACCTTATGTTGTATCACATGCTTTTCCTGGTAACGCTTATCGTCTTGTCAATGCAGAAGGAGAAGAGCTAACTCACCCCTGGAACGGTTTGCATTTTAAGAAATACTACCCTTAGGTTAAAGAGTTGATTAGCATGGTACAAAGACCAGTGGAATCAGAAAATTTATAAACTCAAATTTTCTTATCAGTCTGGATAATTTAATTCCAAACACATTACTACACATACTGACACGTTTGATTCGTGAGTAACAAGAGATGCCAAGTCCTAAGGAATACCGAAAGCATGACTGAAAGTGTAAAGTACAAATCATTCTTTTTAAAGCAAAATTCTATTTTTTACACTCGGCCCATGATGTCGGAACGAGGCTTAGAATAGACTACCAAGAATACCCGCCATCTTAGTAGGAGGCTGCCATAAAAAAAAGGGGGAGATCCGTCCCAAAGAAAAGAAAAGGAAAAGCAAAGCAAAAGGCAAAAGCCAAATCAAAAGGCCATCATGCTACAAACGTTACATCAAGGCCATGAAATGAAATAAAAGGGAACGCAAGGTCGATAAATACCCCGGAAAGAAAATGACCGAACCCCAACATATATTAGGGTAAGAGAGGAACATCTTTTTAGGTCTCCGGAACCTTCTCATGGGCTTTCTTAACCAATTCTTCCTTTCTTTCTAAAGAGGCGTACTCCAAATTTGAGGAACGACCTAGATTGACTAAGGATCGAATCATCAAATGGGATCACGAATGGAAACACAAGTTCAAACACGATGGGTTTAAGTTAAATTATTAAAGAACAATTTGGGAATTAAGTTAATAAATGAATATGATCTTTTGATCTGAGTACCACGCTGGTCTTTTAGTTCACATCATACTTCAAAAATTAAAAAAAAATACATATTCCAAAATAAATAAATAAAAACAATACATATTCCAAAATAAATAAAAAAATACATATTTCAAAAAAAAAAGTACAAAAAAAAGGCACATGTTTCAAAAGTCAAAAAAATATACATATTTCAAAACCCAAAAAAAAACTACATATTTTAAAAACAACAAAAATATTTCAATTAGCATTTGTTTATTGCATATAGTGTGCTTCATTCCTTTTTTAGTGAGCATTTGTCTGTTTGCATGTTGCATTTTGCTTACAGTTTGATTATTCATATTACCTTTGTTAATAAAGGCTATGCCCTTTGACCCTTCCACTAAGAAAGAAATTGATCAACCATTCACTTGGCCAGGCAAGGGGCTAAGCCTAAACAGATACTTAACATGTTTGTTCAAGTCATATACAGGACACAAAGCATTGGAAGAGTTGGAATCTGAGTAGAGAACAGCCAGAATTCTGTTTCTGCGACTGAAAAGGCATCGTGGAACATCGCCGCATTTTAGAAGGAAAATCAGGGAAAGCTGGAAATATTAAGAAGATCTCATTATGGGAGTTTATGAGTCTCAACCGTGGCTAAAAAGACGGTTATTTCTACCCTTGTACTATTTCATGTAAATCATTTGCATTACTATATATTAAGTATTTATTGGAGCATGTCAAGGACCTTGTGGTTTTGATGAAACTGGAATTTGAGTTCCCCTACAACAAAAACAGTGATAGGCCGTTGGATTGTTAATTAGTGACGATGATGGTTCCACTTTTGTGAAACAGTGCGTGGATAAACGAGCTTCGGCTTAACACTGAATTACAAGAATTGGTATCTTGACTCATTAATGACAATTTGATAATATTATCCTTCATTAATTTATATTTTATTTTGACTTTATATTTTTTTTTTAGCCCAGCATGCATCATATAGGATTTTGAAATCACTGTGATAAGAATTAATTATTGATTAAGTTTCAGATCATTAAATCAAATAATTCAAACATAATATGAAATATTCCATTCCGAATTGAGTATCTTGATTATCTTTGAGGTTCGCTTGAAGATATCATTGGAATTCTATCCTTTTTTGGACTCTTTATCCAATATTTCTTGTTTTCTTTTAAGATCCATCATGGCTGCAGCACGTCCATATTGGCTGGCAAACGCTCCCCATAATGAAACCTACAGTGTCTACGACCTGGGGTACTTCCCACTCCGTGGAGGTTGATCGACTTTATTTTATTTTCCTTCTCTACCTCATCCAGACATGATTGATTCCATTGATCTCCTTGAACTATCTTCAACGATGATTTTGAGAAAAATTCTAATCATGTGATGTTGAGAACGTGTCTCATCACACCTTGGCATCACTTTTTCAGTACATTCCATTCCATCTTACTCCCTTGTAAAGACGATGCCAAGGTGAGGCAGTTGTAGACACGCTAATTTTGACATCATTTCGAGTAAATTTCATATCACATAATAATGCCTCAGAATGGTCTGATATTTAATAATTGGTTAATTTTTATTAATCTTTTTTTAAAGTTAATAGTATCGGGTCAGACAAATATGATTTAAGTTAATTAATTAAATTGATTTTAACTCAAATTTCAGTAAAAATATGAAGAAGTCTAAAAGACGTCGACTTATGTAGACGCCATTTAGAGTTTATTCTTATTTTAAACGTTTAAATTTGAATTTTAATCAGTAGATTAATTAGCTAAAAGACGTCTGCATGGCACGACGCTATTTAGGTTTCCTAAGTTGTTTCTACTTCTCTTCCGGATATTTATCCTTATCTTAATTAGTCTAAAAGGCGTCTTTAAGTGGCGACGTGTTTTGTCTAATTACAGATAAAGATAAATTTTTTCCCGGATGTTTATCCTTATCTTAATCAATCTGAAAGGCGTCTTTCATGGGCGACGCATTTTAGATAATTACAGATAAAGATGAATTAATCTGTATTTATCTGTTAGTTAAGCTAGATAAATCTCAAGATTTCTTAATGTAAATCCGCGGATGCAAAGAAGTCTATAAATACCTCACCTCTTGAATGAGTAAAAAAAAAAAAGAGAGAGTGATTTTTTTGGTGGCGATTGGAGCAAAAAAGCTTGAAGACGTCAAACGCTGAAGTACTGCTACCACCAGGAGTCGGCATCCTTCTTCATCCGTCCAAGATCCATTGAAGACCAAGGCTTCCAGAGGCCATCCAGCATTAGCTTTCAATCATTTCTGCATATTTTTCACATTTTCACTTCATTAAATTTACATTCTTCATCACATCACTCCATGCAACACACACAACATTAGTATCATTTTCAAAACCTATTTGTTAAAGGGGTTTAAAAGACCATCCCAACAAGTGAGTTTTCATGTTTAGTTGCATGTTTATAATTTTCTCTGGAATGGATACTACTTCTTCCTAAGTTCTCATCATTGTTCTTCATTTCTTTATATTTCTTGCAAAAGTACAAAGGAGAATTAAAAGGAGGGAATCAATAGAGAACAACAAAGAATCTAGACGATCTTCAAAACTCAACAACAGCCAAAGCAAGAACAAAGACAAGAAATGGCTCTCTTTCTTCAGCCGGCTGAAGGAGGGGAACCAAGAGCTCAATATCTCCCACATCCAAACAGGTAGGCGATCAAATCTTCTTTTGAAACTTTTTAGTCAAAATTTTCTGGCGATCACATCACTTAGTTTCTTTTTAATAGGTTTATTTTGCACTTAAACAACATAGTTTTTCACGATAATCACACACTCATTTTAAGCACTCACAGGAGGTTACAATTTGTTCGCCAATTTGTCTCCAAACATTCACAAAGATGTAAGCCGTTTTACGAGCTTACTAAGCTGGGAGTCAAATTTGATTGGGACGATAAGTGTCAGGAGGCATTTGATGGATTGAGAACATATTTGGCAAGTCCTCCTATCTTGAGACCACCATCTCCGGACAAACCTTTGATTCTATATATTTCTGTCCTAGATGATGCGGTGAGGGCTATCTTAGCATAAAAAGATAAAGAAGGAAAGGAGAAGGCAGCCTATTATCTCTCTAAACTTTTCAATCCCGCTGAACAGAGATACACAGTGATGGAGAAAACATGTGCAGCACTTATATGGGTAGTTCAGAAAATTAAAGTATTATTTTCTGGCTCATGAAGTTTATCTCATCGCTAGGATGAATTCCATTAAGTTTCTCCTTGAGAAATCCGTCCTCACTGATAGATTAGTGTAGACACGCTAATTTTGACATCATTTTGAGTAAATTTCATATCATATAATAATACCTCAAAATGGTCTAATATTTAATCATTAGTTAATTTTTATTAATCTTTCTGGATTAATTATCTAAATAGTATCGGGTCAGACAGACATAATTTAAGTTAATTAATTAAATTGATTTTAACTCAAATTTTAATCAAATATGAAAAAGTCTAAAAGATGTCGACATGTGTAGATGCCATTTAGAGTTTATTCCTATTTTGATATTTAAATTTGAATTTTAATTAATTGATTAATTAGCTAAAAGACGTCTGCCAAGCACGACGCCATTTAGGTTTCCTAAGTTGATTCTACCTCTTCTTCCCGATTTTTATCCTTATCTTAATTAGCTAAAAGATGTCTCCCATGAGCAACGCGTTTTAAATACTTACAGATAATAATGAATTAATCTGTGTTAATCTGTTTGTTAATTGGATAAACTTCAAACTCCTTCATGTTAATCTGATCATAACCGCGGATGCGTGAACTTAAGCCTATAAATACCCAACCCCTTGGTCATTAAAAAGTTAAGTGAAGATTAGTGATAATTCCTGAAAGGTTAGTGATAATTTTGAGTGATCTAAGAAGACGACGACGTCCAGATGCTGAAGGATCGAAGTGCTGCTACTTCCAGGAGTCTTGAAGCAAGCTTCATCTTTTCTTCATCCATTCTTCGTCCTTTCAAGATCCATTCAAAACCAAGGCTTTCCAGGGGCCATCCAACTTAGTTCTTAATTGATTTCTACATCCTTCTCATATTTTCATCACATTGGCATCACAATTTCATTACGTCACTCCATGCAACACACACTCACTAGCATATAATTTCCAATCCATGTTTTAAAGGGGTTTCAAAAACCACAAACAAGTGAGTTCATTTGTTTAGTTGCATGATTAGAATTACTACTGGAATAGATACTATATCTATTTGAATTCTTATTGTTTTTTCCTCTCTCTTTCTTTCCACATTCTTGCAAGGTACAAAAGGAGATAAAGAGGAGAGAATCATCGACAAAGAAAAGGAATCTGGATGATCCTCAAAGTCCGATAAGCATTCAAAGTAAGAACAAAATCAAAAGGACTCTCTTTCTTCAGCCGGCTGAAGGAGGGGAATCAAGGACTTCAACATCTCCCAATTCCAAAACAAGTAGGTGATCAAAATCTTTTCTTTTGGAACTTTTTAGTTAAAAGTTTCTGGCGATCACATTCACATACTTTATTTTTAATAGGTTTATTTGTCACATAAACAACAAAATTTTCATGATAATCACACACCTAATTTGAGCACTCACAATTAGCATATTTGCCGAGCTTTCTATCTCAATTTGATATTATCTACATTCAACAGAAAGCGATCAAAGGCTACGCCATCGCAAAACATCTTGCTCATCATCCCCTTCCTCATTTTGATCCAGTCCGATCGGAGTTTCCGGACGAGGAACTGATGTCCATAGGCAGAATCAAAGATGATATGTGGACTCTGCATTTTGATGGAGCTCTGAATTCCTACGGTGTGGGTATCGGCATTGTTCTACTATCACCTGAAGGTGTCACCATTTCACAAACCTTTTAGCTTGACTTTCTAGTCACTAACAACATAGCTGAATACGAGGCACTCCTTGCTGGCCTCGAGGTTGCTCATCTCCATGGTGCCACCAAACTCAGAATTGTGGGTGATAGCCAGTTGATTCTTCGCCAAGTGCTAACCAAATATCGAACTCTTTATTCCAATCTTAAGCCCTATCAAGAACTCACTTCTGCCTATGCTAAGCTTTTCACTAAATTAATCTTTGTCCATGTCCCTCGAAATCAGAACATCTTAGCTGACGCTCTAGCTTCCCTCGCATCATCCATCAATTTTCCAATCAGCAAACAATCCGAATCGATCATTGTTCATAGGCGTCTCTCACTGCCATGAAAGACCCTTCCTTCCTTAGGGCTAAGGAGAAGTTGCTGAAGAAGGTCAGAGATGGAGATATTGTGGAGAAGCTAGAGATAATGTTATTGGAATTACAAGAAGAGGTGAATGATGAAGAGAAACCATAGTACTATGAAATTGCCAGATACTATGAAGATCAATCATATCCTGAAGAAGCCACAGTTGAGGAAAAAAGGGCTATCAGGAGAGTTGCTCAAAGGTACACTTTAGTTGGAGGAGTGCTTTATAAATGAGGTTTTGATGGAGTTCTCTTGAGATGCTTAGATGAGGATGAGCTTTGGAAGATCATGGAAGGAGCTCATGCTGGAGTTTGTGGTGGCCATGTTAATAGACAAATGTTATCAAAGAAGATCCTTAGACAAGGATTCTATTGGCCAACCATGGAAGAAGATTGTGTAGGGTATGTTCGTAGGTGTACCAAGTGCCAGCTTCACGTCGACAAGATCCATTCCCCCGCATCTTCGCTTCACCCTGTTTCCTCCACATAGCCTTTCGCTATGTGGGCTTTTGACGTCATTGGACCCCTTGGTAATCCTGACTCTGGCATTAAGTAGAAATCCTTCATTCTCACAGCAACGGAGTATTTCACCAAGTGGGCAGAAGCCGAAGCTTATACGGAAGTCAAAGCGTCAACCGTCTACAAATTCATCATGAAGAACATCATCACAAGATTCGGGATTCCAAGCACCATCGTCACCGACAATGGACCACAGTTTGTATCACAAGAGCTGAAGGACCTCTACAACAGGTATAAAATTGCATTGCATCATTCGTCTCCTTATTATCCACAAGGCAATGGCCAAGTAGAGGCAACTAATAAGACTTTGATAAAAATCATCAAGAAGACGTGCAAATCTAATAAGTTCACATACTAGCCAGAGAAACTAATTGAGGCTCTGTGGGCTTACTGAACTTCAATCCATACGCCCACTGGGCAGACTCCGTATTCCTTAACATTTGGAATGGAGGCGATAGTTCCATATGAAATCCTCATACCGTCACTAAGAGTACAATTGAACGAGGAACTCTCTATTAATGAGCATCACTCTGCACTCCTTGCTCAATTGGAACTTTTAGATAACAAAAGATGGTCAATAGCTAATCATGCACGAGTATATCAGAATAGATTAGCACGTTCTTACCAAAAGAAAGTCATTGAACGTAAGTTTAAAGTTGGTGAAATGGTCGTCAAAAGAATTTTTGTAAAACCTGGTGATCTGCGTTCTAAGCTCCAACCCAATTGGGAAGGACCATATGTCATATTTCATGCTTTTCCTGGTAACGCATATCGTTTAATTAATGCAGAAGGACAGGAGTTAACTCACCCCTAGAATGGTTTTTATCTTAAGAAATACTATCCTTAGGTTAAAAAGTCAATCAGCATGGTGCAAAGATTAGTGGAATCAAAAAATTTTGAAACTCAAATTCCCTTATCAGTCTGGATAATTTAATTTAAACACATTACTACACACACTAACATGTTTAATTCGTCAGTAACAATAGATGTGAGGTCCGAAGGAATACCGAAAGCTTGACTAATGGTGTGAAGTGTAAATCATTCTTTTTAAACAAAAATTCTATTTTTACACTCGGCCCACGATGTCGGAACGAGGCTTAGAATAGACTACCAAACATACCCGCTATCTTAGTAGGAAGTCATCATAAAAAAAAAGGAGGAGATCCGTCCCATGAAAAGGAAAAGCAAAAGAAAAAGCAAAAGGCAAAAAGCCAAACATCAAATCAAAAGGCCTTTACATTATAAACGTTACACCAAGGCCGTGAAATCAAATAAAAGAGAGCGTAAGGTCGTTAAATACCCCGTAAAGAAAATGACCAAACCCCAACGGATATTAAGGTAAAGAAGGGATATCTTTCTGGGTCTCCGGAACCCTCTCGTGGGCTTTCTAAACAAATTCTTCCTTCCTTTCTAAAGAGGCGTACTCCAAGCTTGAGGAACGGCCTAGATTGACTAAGGGTCAGACCATCGAATGGGATCACGAACAAAAACGCAAGCTCAAGCACGATGAGTCTAAGTTAGATTATTGAAGAACAATTTGGGAATTAAGTTAATAAATGAATATGCTCTTTTAATCTAAGTATCATGCTGGTCTTTTAGTTTGCACATTATTTCAAAATAAAAAAAAAATATTTCAAAATCCAAAAAAAATAGATATTTCAAAATCCAAAAAAAAATAGATTTTTTAAAATAAAAAAATAGATATTTCAAAATCCAAAAAATATATATATATAGATATTTCAAAACAAAAAAAATATATATTTCAAAATCCAAAAAAAAATATAGATATTAAAAAATAAAACAAATCAAATATTTTGAAAAGACAAAATATTTCAATTAGCATCCGCTTGTCGCATTTGGTATGTTTCATTCCTTTTATTTTCAGTAAGCATCTGCATGTTTGAATGTTGCATAATTCTATTTCCTTCGATGGTTATTATTACCTTTGTTAATAAAGACTTCGCCCCTTGACCCTTTTACCAAGGAAAGAATTGATTACTTAACTGGGCAGGAGGCTAAGCCTAAACAGATGCTTCACTTGTTTGCTAAAGTGATGTACAGGGCATAATTGAAGAAGCACAAATCTGAAGACAAAAATTTCTTGTATATTATCAAAAGAGTCATATATACATATATGAGTCCATCAACATCAGGACTCACAAAAGAGAAGGAAAATACATGATAAGCAGCCCTTAAGGCTGACTCTCACCGGCCCCCTCATCAAATTGGCTTTGGGCCTCATCTTGGGCATCCGGTGCTGGTGCTCTAGAGGGCGGTGGCGGTGGACTCATCATGGTAGGACCAGCCTGACCAGAAGAAATGGCCACGCTGGCTATGAAGGCGCTCGCCTGCCCACGCTCCTGAGATCGCTGACAAGCACGTCGGTATCGCTCCTCAATGCTACGTCGCTTGTGCTCAGCAACACCCAACTGAACCCAGAGGGAGGACATCTCTATGTCCATCCGCTGCCACTCCTGTCGCTCTCGCTCCCTCTCCTCTAAAATGACCTCCAGCTGAGACTGGAGGCGTGAAAGCTCCCGAGGACGATCCCTAGTAGAGAGACGAGCCACCTACTCCTCCAACTCCCTGACCCGAGCAGCATCAGTCTCAGCCCTCTGAAGGGCTTCCTGAAGCTTAACAACCTACAAGAGAAGACATTGTCAATCCAAGATAATCAAGCAATCAATATCAGATAAAATAATGGAAGTCAAAAAGTCAAAACTTACTCGGGAGGCCCGATCTTCTTCCGCATGGGAGGCTCAGTGGATGGCAGAAGTGAGCTGACTCTGGAGGTCATAAAGAGCAGCCTTATGAGTAGTAGATGAGGCGGAGAATGATGAAGCACCAGCAAAGGAGGGAGGAGGAACCACCTGGGTGTAGACGGCTCGATGTACCAAGAAAACCAACTATCAGTGGCTGAATGTCAAAACAAATTAATTAATTAAGTAGATAAACATGCATTCATGCATATCGGGTCGAATAACTCCTTCTGGACTTGTTCAAGTTGGGCCTTTGCATCTTGTAGGCGGGTTCGGAGGTCAATGATGATCGCATCACGAGCATCCTGCATAACATACATACATTCATTCACAAATTTAAATAAAAGATAAGAATTAAAATGAAAGACGCATAAGTGCATACTTACATCGAGTGGACGGAGGAGCTGCAGCTGATCGCCGTAGTATGTCCTATACTGTTGGAGGTAGGCTACGTTACTCTCCGCCTAGGACTCAACTCAGACACCTCGGCGATGTCAGTCCTCGTATTGATCGGGAAACTTCGCTCGCCAATCTGTGAGGGCTTGCTTCCCCCTCATAGATCGTCTGACCCCTTCTGGCACCTCCTCTTCCACCCACTCCTGGTGGAGTCCCAAAGTCCTCATCACGAGGCGGAGGCGGAGTGACTCGATTTCATTGAGGCAGTGGATCTATATCTGCCACCCGAAACGCGTCCGACCAACCGTCACCCACAGCTGGTCTGCCTCGTCCATATCCAAATATGGGTGCCAGATCACCTGCATACAGGTTAGATGCATTTATAATAAATAAATTGCACTTAACAAATTAAAGATTGCATTAAATGAATAATTAAGAAAAAGTCACCAGAAGCTCAGCGTAATCAAGGAATTGATGGCGGAGGGCCGTCAAATGATGATGTTGAGGGGCCGTATCTACAATTGGCTACCATCGGCGGGCTAATGGGACAGCGTCTGGTCTCACAATCCGCGCTCGGCCGAGCGGGAAGTAATGGTAAGTCCACACCTACATACATATACATATAGATTAGAAAGACATCATATCATATCATTTGCATAAAATAAACAATAATTGAAATGATCTATACCTGGAGGAACGGCGAAAAGCCGATAATGTGGTCTCACGGTCCGGCGTGACTACGGAAAGATCGGCGAAGAGGTAGGCCAAAAGGCCCGCACCCCAGGCATACTCATGTAGATGATCTAGATCATCTAGCAGACTCAGGAATCTACAATGGATATAGTCACCCTTCGTACCGAAGAGCAACCGACCGAAGAAAAAGACTAGAAAAACCCTAAGCTGCCTATCTACCTCCTCCTCTTGACTAGGATCTCTACAATATACTGCGGAGGATGACCTAGCTAATCTATCCCTAAAGGCCTCCCGGGTCTCGTCTGATCGACGCCGGAGCTCCACTAACCCTAAGGCTGCCTCTACCTCTACCCTAGGTACAGTCCTAGACTCTCTACCCAACCCACCGGAAACCTCTATCCCTAGGAGACTCTCTGCTAATCCTAGGTAGTCGGGGTTGGTGACTCCACTCACTGCTCGGCCCTCCAAGCGGAGGCTAGTAATCCTAACTATATCCTCCAAACTTGTGACCATGTGGCCCCAGGGTATCAAGAATGCCCGACTCTCTACGTGCCACCTCTCCCTCAAAGCCTGTAGGAGTACCAGATCGAGCCAGAAGGACTCGATATCTAGGATCTCGCCGAACCCCATCCGGCGCAGTCGCGCCTTCTGGACGTCAGGCAGGCCACGGTAAGCACCGATGACTAGATCCCATGATATGCTGGCCCTCATCGTACCCTGCAAATAATTCAAGAAATTTTCATCAGTCAATGGGCATTAATAATTAATTTTCAAAAATAAAAATATTCTATCTAAATGGCATCAGACATGGTGGACGCCCATTGAAAGGCTTCCACATGTCTTGACGCCATTTAGACCGATTTTCCTTATTTATTAAAAAGGAACCACTGTTTTGAATGATGTCGGACCTGGGCGACGTCCTTTAAAAGGCGTCACTTGGTCTCGACGCCGTTCAAAATAGAGATCCGAGGCCATGAGGCCTCCTTTTCCTTGCTCATTTCCTTATCTAAATTCACACAAATACATCTATAGGGAACTTACCAAGTGAGGGCCACCCTCCGCCTCTTCTTCTTCTCCCATGGCCGCGGGTGGAGCTTCCTCCTCTTCTAGAAACGCCGCCACCGCCGAGAGATCGGCCGGTGCTACTTCAGGAGCTTCCTCCTTCACTACCACGATAGAGGTCCGTCGTCGTTTCACGACGACCTTGCTTGATTTCCCCCTTTCTATGGTTTTGAGGGAATGAGAAAGAAAGAGGGAGCTCAGATGGAAAGAGGGAGCTTGGGTAGAGAGACGAGCTCAGATTGAGAGAGAGAGATGGAGAGGATCTGTTAGAGAGGATGGCTGGAGTTGGAGAAGATGGCCGGAGATCGTCGAGTCGCCAGAGAGGAAGAGGAGAACGAGGAGAGAGAAAGAGGAAGAGTGAATGAGGAAGAAAGGGGGCTCGTGCAGGTTCTATTTGAAAAGTTCAAAACGCGTCGAGGAACAGTGACGCCATTTAAAACACACAAACTGAAGCGGTAAAGCAGAATTTTGAAATACGTAAAAAGCGTCTACATGTCACGACACGTTTTAGAATGAACTATTAATTCTGGTCAGAGCCGTACAAGGAACAATGATTAACCGCGTCCTATCACAACGATGCGTTTCAGTGGATTAATTACATGATTAATGGTAGAATTCTGTGAAAAAGTAAGAGAGAGAATTGAAAGGCGTCTTTCAGTATGGACGCGTTTTAGGCATAATATGGCATTTTAAGGAAAACATTTTTGCAATTTCGAAAATTAATTAAGTTTGAAAGGCATCTCTATGTGTAGACGCTATTTACATTTCATTAAATCCGAAACTTGATATTTTAAGGAAAAATCATGGTTTTACTTGATAAAAAAATTATGGATAAATCACAGAATATTAAGGGATGATTTCTATTGTATAAAAAATGATTTCTTTATTGAAAATAAATTCTTTATTATATCAAATGGAAGATAATAAGAGTTTTCAAGGAAGAATTTTTTGAAGCCCCATTACATATGGGTATGCTAATTCTCTGTGAGCTTCGTGTGAAGATTTTACACGATGAATGGAGCTGATGTTCCACAATGTAACTATAAGCTTGGTTGCTTCAAAATCTTCATCAGATTCCAATACGCGCTTCTTGATTGGAGAGATGTGGGAAAACACTAGGAACTCATGGCGAGGTATGCTAAGTTGAGTATAACAGTGATGATGATTATACAGTACGAACTCAGTTGCACCGATCAGTCGAAGCTCTTCACCAGCTACACGACGTACTCGGATCATCTTCCCTACAAGAGCAAGTGGAGAAGAATCGAATCCGTGCGATGACATAGTCTTCAAATAAGTTCGCCAATCATCTTGAGTCTTGAGTTTGGGCAATCGGTTGATCATCATTTCATTGAACTTCACGATATTGGAAATGTGAAAGATTGAACTGTTTTGATATATCTGAGATGGTCTTATAGAATTTCTACTATGGTACTCAAACTTGAAATGTAACTCCACCCACAAAGCAAAAAGAAGCATGCAACCATGAGGAGGTTGACCTATAGATGCTGTAGAAAGCCCACTGTTGAGATAGGCTAGGATCGCCGTGCTAATTTGTTTATCTTCAAAGATCCCACAAATTGCATGTACTTGATCATCCTCCAGAATATTATCTTGGGAAGGGAATAATAAAGCTCTAGCCAAGCATATGGTGAACGTCTTCATTACGTTCTCAGTATCATCTTTTTTGAGTTCCTCAATCTCATGCAAGGTCCACTCTGCTAACTTTGCAAAGTTAATTCCTTTCTTTGTAAGGCATCCTTGAACTTCTTTTGGATCTTTCATAATCTTCATCAATAGTTATTGACCTATGATCTTTTTTCTCATAAGTGCCATCTTGTTTAAGATTAGTTCATCATTGTTCAGCTTGATCTTAGGAAGGCCCAGTAAGAGTTCGGCCTCTTCAAGAAGTATGGTAGATTCGAACTCAACAAAGAGGAAAGTGTGGGTTTGTGGCTAAACATGATTTGGCCCTATATATCGCATAAACAGCTTCCTCGCAAACTAAAGTTAACATCAACGTAAGGACACTACAAGAAATCAAGGATATGCCAGCCGCTGAAAGCTGCTAACAAATAGAACAAAGCTGTAAACTAATATATATGTCTACGGCTAACATGTTGTTGACAAAGCCGTAGAGAAAAGATCCGTTGACAAAAATTTATCGACGGAGTTGTAAAATCATTTAGATATGTAACATATGTCCACGGCTCTAACCATTGACTAACAATATTATATGTCAACGACTGGGACTGTTGACAAATAGTATGCTATATTTCAACGTCTGAGTGATATATGCAACATATGTCAACGGTTGTAGCCGCTAACAAATATTATAACATATGTCAACGGCTTTAACCGTTGACAAACATTAAAACATATCACAACGGCTATAACTATTGGCTAATATTATAACATATGTCAACGACTGTAGCCGCTGACAAATGTTACATATGTCAACGGTTCTAACCACTGACATACGTTTGACAAGTAGTTTTATCAACGGTTTTAGTTGCTGATAATTATTAATATTAAAAAAATATTTTAAAATATTAATTAATAATCATAAAATCATATAGTTCAAAATGATTACATTCATAGACACATCCACATACAAATAAATATGTTCACAAAAAATTTACATTACAGATCTACAAAGAAATGTATATTTGTCAATAATCTTCGACTTGCTCATCGTCGTCACTATCAAAATCATCTCCCTCCTCCCCCGTCTCACCTTCGACGTCGCCCTCATCTACAGTAACTCCCTTAGGTTGAATAAAGCTCTGCATTACCTGAAATCAGTTCATAAATGCACTTATCTCTGCCATCTGCTTGTGTATCCACTCCATCTCCTCCTCTTGCGCTTTGAGCTTCTCTTTCATAGTCTGCAGCTCTTCACCTTGCTCCTCAACTTGTCGTTGATAGATAGAAGAACTTGACCCTTCTCCTAGTCCATACTATGTACGTAGCGTCTCTCAACTATCTGCATAATGAACACGACTAGATCGGTCCTTTCTCATAACTGAAATGAAAGCCTCCTTAATAGAAAGGGAGGTATTCCCAACATCGCTCTCTAAAGAAGGAGTCATCAATTGGGTCATCTTCTCCTACAAAAAGAAATAGATAAATAAAATTCTTATTTTTTATATAAATTAATTTTTATAAGAATTATTTGACGAGAAATTAATTCAAAAGATAAAAGTACTTACATATTGACTCCCACTCTCCTCATCTACCCAGTGCTCACTGCCATTCGAAAGATCTTTATATCTACCCATCTTGAAAATCTCAAGACGTTCGAGATCATGTTGATGAGGACGATATTATTCAAATTATGTTAAAAAGAATGAGTAATAAAAACTTAATAATATAAGAAGACTAATAATAAAATGAAAATCTTACAAAATCATATTTCAATTGATAATGACCCGTCCGACCCTGCCTATATGGCATAGACTGATGGGAGCGTTTTTTTTCCTTTTATGATCAATAATCTTCTACAAAAAAAATATTAGTTGTCAAATTTGTATCGAACAACTAAACATAAAGAATTAACATCTATTAAGCTTCATTATTACTTACTCATCTAACGTGTTTTATTTCTCACACATCGTCTACTAATCAGACGAATCAACATCGACCGGCACAGAATCAATTGCATCATTTAAAGTCTTTTCCATATAAAACTAAGATATGATTTGATTTTGACTTCATTATATCTTAATATAATAAAAAATAACACACAAATATATTATAAAGGAACATAACAAAATATTAACTTTCTCTTTTCTTCAAAATCCTATACCAACTGCGATGTATTGAGGTTATGTACATAAACATCTCTCTGTCTATCTTGGGAGTTTGATCTCATTGATACATCAGCTGCACATTATCATTAACTTAATGAATTAAAATATTTTATAAATATATAGTTAACTTTAAATATTATTATTCTGAGATCTCTAAACATTGTAGTCTTCTTCGCTGTAGGAAGAGTAAGAAATTTTTTTTATCATAACTTGCAATGAAGCTTTGAAACAACGCTCATACAAGATATAAAATTGCTTTCCTTCTCTCCAATGTCGTAACTGTTGATCACACAGACGTTTCATCGCTAACCCTGCTATAATCTCTCATTTGTGATGCCTCAGGTTGGGCCCTGACGGCAATGCCCCGGACCCCAAGTATGCCTAAAAGATGGACCTATTTAAATATACATAATAAAGATATTTATGTTAGATTATAAACACAATAATATCAATTCATTGAAAGACTAAAATTAAAATTTATACTTACTACAGATGAAGATGTGGACATAGTTATAGATCCTTGAGCCGCAGTGACTTGGGAGGCAATAACTTGAGAGGCAATGGCGGGAAGCTCAAGGATAGGGTATTGAGAGGCAGTGGCCTAGGTGGTGAGAAGCTCATAGATAAGGTACTGAGAGACAATGACCTGATAGGTGAGAAGCTAAAAGATAGGATGCTGTAAGTCATTCTATTTTTTTCAGAATCTGAAGCTGTCACCTGAGGCATGAGAGTCACCACCTGAAGCCATTTGTTTAAAAACTAGCATATCATATTAATCTTACAAGTAAAAATAAATAAATAAAAATTTCATTGAAAGTTACCATCACCTAAATCTCAATATATTCACCTACTCTTATGCTAATTCCTTCATGAATATCTACATCAATTGTTTCTTCTCTAACAGAAATATTAATTAAGTTTTCTTGATAAGCTTCTTCAAGATGTAATGCATCATCTTCAGCTGTTTCATTCTGCATGTTATAGTAATATCAAGGTCATACTCTAATAGGAATGATCTACCCTACTATTGTGTTATCATTTACATAGAACACATGCTCTACTTGATTTGTAAGAGAAAATAGCTTATTTGTGTTGAGTTTAAAATAGGTGTTGAAGCTGACAATTCTACATTTCTCGATCTTAAATCTCATGCTGTTTTTATAAACATCCCACCAATCATACTTATAGAATACAACATTACTCTGATGATCAAAAGATATTTCGAGAATATCAATTAGACGTCCATAATATCTATCACATCTAGACTTAAGTTATGCATTCACAATAACTCCAAATAATTGGGCAAACTTAGTATCATTAATAGTTTTTATACAAAATATGAAACCATTTATTATGTAACCTAAATGTGAATATACAAGTCTCGAAGATGTTTGTGACAAAACTTCGATGTCATGAGTGCAAGATGATCAGTTATATCTTTCAGTTCTTGAACGTAACTCTGAAACTATTTTAGAACACCCTTCTCCACCACATTTGAGATTTGCATATTCTATTTGTGTTCATAAAAAAAAGATTCATTTATTCAATCTGTTTAAAAAAATATATAGATCATATCTCTTTCTTCTTCATATAGTAAACGAGTTTCAACTTTTCCTTTTAAAAAATATACAGAAAAATTAAAGATCGAATAACTTTTATCATAAGTCGCATTAACAACATCGTCATTATTTTTTGAAATATGAGATCAGTGAATTTTCGTATATATATATATATATATATACATACCAATCAAATGACCCTCAACACTCATCTAACTTAGATTGGTCCACCCTCAAAATTCTCTTTTTCTCATTTTTTAAAAAATACTAAAAATCATCAACGATTTTTATATATTCAAACAAGTGCCTTGAGGTTGTTCCCATCTTCTGGGATTTAGTTTTTACTGTCTAATTTTGAAAATCAATTAAAGTCATCTGATCATATACATATTACAAAACAATGGTCTAAAAATATTAATAAATAATTAATAAATAAAAAATTCATTAGAATAACTTTTAGGGTTGATTCCATCCCTTTGAATTTTAATTTTTATCTCCAACAAAAGACGCACTTGATTAGATAGTTATAATTGAGTTTTTCGATCCAACAATAAAAATTAAATCATAAGGAGTGAAAATCAACCTAGAGGAGAATATTTGAATATTATAATTTTTTTATAATTTTTATTTATGTTTTAAGATAAAAAAGAAGTAAATCAAATCTGAAACTCATTATAGCCGGACCCATATATATGTATGAGGAAAACTTTTCTATTATATTATAACGAAAAGTTTTCTAGTAATAAATTTCTAAGTCGTTAGATTTAAATCCTTTTGATGGTCCTCTTCGCATGCATCTGAAGGCAGCTGCACAGCAGCACACATAGCTGTAGAACAAAAGGCTGCATAGGAGCATGTGCGGACTACGGAGATTTGGGGAAGCTCTGGATGCTAGCTGCCATGGCGGTCCATCCACTTTAGGGGGAAGCTGAGGCCAGAAGGTTCCAAACATTGCTCCTCTGGTGGCAACCGCAATAACATCGCTCCTCCTCTTCCTCCTCGTCCGACGGAGACGGCAATGCATCGCTCTGGCACGTCGTGTTCGAGATCTTGACATCGGCGAGCATATGGGAGTTGTTGAAGGAGAAGGGAGGCGCCACCGGACGGGCCTCCACGGGCCCATGTGGGCCTTGTGTGAAATTCGCGGGCCCGTTGGGCCTGGCCAGGTAAAAACACGGGTTGGGCTGGGCTGACCTTGGGCCCGGCCCGGCTGGCCCATTAACACCCATTGCCATCTCTGATTTCTCTTTCAACCTGGAGGAAGAATGGTTGGATTTTGATCTGATCGTTACACCCTATTAGGTAGATCTGACGGACGCGTAACAAAACATCAAATGAGGCCCTCTGATAAAATCTCCCCTTTAGAACGTAACACCATTCATCCCCCGATTTTGGTGGTGCCGAAGGCGCCCGAACGGAAAGCATTCGTTCTCCACAATCCAGCGGTTACAAAATTGTTAATAGAAATATTTCCTGTTATCTAATAACAGAGAATTTCCTGTTAATATGATATATGTAACCGTTGGATCAAATGGAAGTTTTATCGGACGGCTAGAGGCTGTGAGAGCAGTTTGTGGGACCCACCCCAAGCGTGAATTCTGCAACGGGTGGACGGAAACCCCGCACGCGAGATCCGCGAACAACGCAGAAAGTGCCCAGGTGGGCTGCCGCCAGCAGCATATGCAACTGCGGACCATCCGATCAAGCTTTTGTTTGATCTATGGTTGTTGATTGTCATCATATTTAGATCTGATGGCCTGTATTTTTTTGTAAAAATATATATGTGCACCTATCTTAAGCCGTCACTACTTGTCCCCTTCATCCTCATTACTTATTTTTCATCCTCATGATTTGCAGATCCTTAAAGCCACCTTCAAGAACTGATAAAATTTCAGCTTTACCAGCGATTGAAGGACCAAATCTATCGTCGATTGGGTTTTGTCGTGTATGACCTCTCGTAAAATCCATCTTAAATCTCATTGCCGATTCCCTCGTCGGAGGTCATCTTCTTTTACGTGTAGGTATAACCTAATCGTTTTGAGGCTACGTAGGTGTGACATGGATGGGATAAGTTTCCGTGGTATGTCTGGCTCATACTTAAGTTTATCACGATGTTTTACATGGCATGGAGTGTACGGAAGTGGTGCCACATGCGTCATCTTCGAAGGAACCGGCAATACTGCAATAGAGCAGTTTCTTCTATATCGATCTGCTATTCGCAACTCTTATTTCTCTTTCAACCTGGAGGAAGAAGGGTTGGATTTTGATCAGATGGTTACACACTATTAGGTAGATCTGAACAGACATGTGACAAAACATCAAATGAAGTCCATTGGAAAGAATAATCTTATCTTTTGATCATAATCTAAAATAAAAAGTGCGAAATTAGAATATAAAAACGTGATTGAATTGTTGTTAGTTACTCTTCAGGAGAGAGTGGAAAAAGGGAGGAGATTCTCGAACGAAAAATCAGATCCAATTACTTCGAAAGAATTGAACGTGCAGCCGTATAAGATGAAAATCTTATGTACGGTTCTGTAACACCATTCATCCCATGAATTTGGTGGTGCCGAAGGCGCCCCAATGGAAAGCATTCGCTCTCCACAATCCAATGGTTACAAGATTGCTAATAGAAATATATCTTGTTATCTAACAACAGAGAATTTCTTGTTAATAAGATATATGTAACCGTTGGATCAAGTAGAAGTTTGATCAGACGGCTAGCGGTTGTGAGAGCAGTTTGCGGGACCCACCCCAAGCGTGAATTCTACCACGGGTGGGCGGAAATCCCACATGCGAGATCCGCGAGCAACACAGAAAACTCCCAGGGGGGCTGCCGCCAACAGCATATGTAACTACGGACCATCCGATCAAGCTTTTGCTACATCTATGGTTGTTGATGGTCATCATATTTAGATTTGATGGCCTGTATAGTTTGTAAAAATATATATGTTTACCCAACTTAGGCCGAGTTTATTCAAGATTTTTCTTCCATCGCGAAACTCTTGACGAGGTTGACTTGCAAGGGAGTGCGTTTTGTGTGGACGAAGGAGTGTGAGCGAAGCTTTGTTGAGTTAAAGGCTCATCTCAGTTCGGATCCGGCTTTGGTTCTTCCATGAAACTTGGGTGGGTTTATGATCTATTCAGATGTTTCTCGTCATAGTTTAGGTGTGGTTCTGATGTAGCATGGTAGGGTCATAGCCTATGCTTCTAGGCAACTGAAGTGGCATGAGGATAATTATCCCACTCATGATTTGGAGTTGGCAGCTATGGTGTTTGCACTGAAGATTTGGTGGCATTATTTGTATGGGGAGAAGTTTCTTGTTTCCACTGACCATAAGAGTTTGAAGTATTTGTTCACTCAGAAGGATTTGAACTTAAGGCAACGTAAATGGATGGAGTTCATTAAGGACTATGATCTTGACCTTTCTTATCACCCAGGCAAGGCTAACATTGTAGCAGATACCTTGAGCCGAAAGACGGTCGTGTCATATCTTATGGTTCAAGAGTGAAAATTATATCAACAAGTCAAACAATCCTCGTTCAGAATTCCTCAAGAAGTTGGTAAAGCAGTAGTGGCTACTTTGACTGTAAGACTGGCGGTGTACCATTTGGGGATTGAGGCTCAAAGGGCAGATTTGGGGCTACTGCAAATTCTACAAATATCAGAGGTGGAACTATATAGGATGATGGCACAGTCAGGTTTAGAGATAGACTTTATATTCCAACAGAAGAGGAAGGTAATAAGAGTGCTCTTAATGAAGCACATCATTCTAGATATCCATGCACCCTAAAACTACCAAGATGTATCATTATCTGAGGAAACACTTTTGGTGGCAAGAGATGAAGAAGGATGTGCTGATTATGTCGCGAAGTGCCTAATTTGCCAATAGGTGAAAGCAGAGTATCAAAGACTAGGGGGTCTATTGCAGCCATTGCCCATAGCAGAATGGAAATGAGAGCATGTGACAATGGATTTTGTGATGGGGTTCTCCATGACATCCAGTAGAAGGGATGTGGTCTAGGTGATTATTGATCGATTGACAAAGTCAATTCACTTCCTAGCCATTAGGAAGATTTGTTGGTCAGCAAATTGGCCAGACTATTTATAGATCAGATCATGTCTCTATATGGTGTACCCTTGTCTATTGTGTTGAACCGAAATTCGAGGTTCACCTCAAGATTTTGGAGGAGTTTCTAGAAGGCCTTAGGTACTCAACTGGCGTTCAGCTTAGCTTATCATCTTGAGACTGATGGACAATCGGAGAAGGCCATTTAGACTTTAGGGGATATGCTGAGGGCTTGTTGCTTGGAGTAGAGAGGTTTTTGGGAACATCATTTACCCACGGTGGAATTTGCATATAATAATAGCTATCATTCTAGCATCAGCATGACACCATACAAGGCATTGTTTGGGCGACCGTGTCGATCTTTATTGGATTGGTTTGAGATTGGTGACAGGCAGATAACAGGGCCATAGATGATACAGTAGTGCGCAAAGGTTGTCAGACTAGTGCAGCAACAGTTGACTGCAGCTAGGAGCAGGTAAAAGAGTTATGCAGATGTTCATAGAAGACTACTTGAGTTTGAGGTTGGTGATCACGTGTTCCTCCGGGTCTCACCCTCAAAGGGTGTGATGAGATTTAGTAAGCGGGGCATGCTGAGTCCACGATTTATTGGACATTTTTCTATTCTTGCTCAAGTGGGAGAGACAACATATCAACTAGCCTTGCTACCCAGTCTTGTTGGAGTCTACGAGGTATTCCACGTATCCATGCCGAGGAAGTATGTACAGGATACATCTCATGTCTTGGACTTCTCAGAGCTGGAGGTCTCGGAGGACTTGTCTTTCCCAGAGTATCCCGTGTGCATTGTGGATAGATAGTAAGGAGCAGGTCCTTCGGAAAAAGGTTGTTCCTTTAGTGAAGGTAATCTGGCAGCATCGCTCCAGAGGTGAGGCGACTAGGGAGCGAGAAGATGAAATGCGAGAGTAGTTTCCCTATCTTTTTCAATAAGTTTTCTTCTTTGAGCATTGTATTATTTTCCTACATAGTGATACCATAATTGCCGTAATTTCGAGGACGAAATTTTCTTAAGGGGGTAGGATGTAAGGACTGAGGTTTCGAGTACAGTTATCCGATCGATTTTAGTTTGGATCGCTTGGTTTGGGTCCTTGTAGGCATGATGTATGGGCTTTGAATCGCGTCCAGCTAGCAAGACATGTTTCTGAAAGGCATCGGCCATAGGTGATGTGATTCAAAGCCATGCATGCATGACCCGTAGACGGGTGTCGGGGCACATCGGTGAACCCTGGTCTTGTCATCTGAAAGGCATTGGGTTACGCCAACGCGATTTAGCAAACTTTTGCATGGCTTTCACCCACCCCGTGGCACCTTTAGGCTAAGATGGAGGTGCCAAGAGCAAGCTAGGGGAGGGATTAACTACAGATTGTCTCCTTTCTCCCTCCTTTCTCTCATTTCTCAACCTCTCATTCTCTCTCTTTCCTTCCCTCTCTTTCCCTTCCTCTTCCTCCTTCGCCACTCCATCTCCCTGTTAGTATTAGGTGGCTTACAAGCCAATCGAATATTGTGTATTATTCAGTTTATTAATAAAATGACATAATTTCATTGTGTATTTAATTTGATCATTATTTATCGTGTCACAATGAAGTCCATGAACATGTGCAATGGTCTTTAGATTATGATAAGATCATAAATACGGGAATGAAGACTTTTAAACACATGTTCTTAATTGTTCTTAGTCGGAGGATGTTTGAGAGGGACATCAAACATCCAGATAGACTAGTATAGGTTTCGTCAGTTTATACGATAAGGGTGACTGATCCTATAAGTCACTTGTGTGGAGACACTATGCTGGACCTGTACGTGCTCATTGGTGAATTAGTTCACTGAACTGATCCAACCACGAAATGCTAGATGGTAGCTACCTAACTGTTAACCAGCTCGATTCTTTTTTTACGGTTACGTAGATGGTCTTTGGACCTGAGACACCAAGGATATCTTGTTGGTAGATCTCTGAGCTTTGACCTTGACTAACGAATCCCTAACCATGGGTTATCAATAAGTCAAGTGATCCGGTTCAGGGAGATGCCCTCGAAGGTAATAGTGTGGTTACTACGGGATCATCCGCTCTTAGTAATAGGAAAGTGAATATTCCGAAAATGATGTGCTTAAGTCCCTGGCCAGGGCGGACTCTATATTATATAAGGAGCTATCAGATAGAGATTAGTGACATCTAATTCAAGTGAATCGACCAGCTAGGGTTTAACAATAAACCATACCTTAAGTCGATTCGGGAACAATGCACGGATGAAGGATTATATCCGTGCGGTAAGCAATGATGGAAAGGTTCCAATAGTGAGTTGCAGAAACCCCAATGCCTTCTGGGATCACGCAATATTGCTCGGCACCCAATGTAATCGGAAGCTTGTCTGAATTTATTGTGGGACATTAGATTCTGATGATTAATTAATATAAGGATATTAATTAATTAAGTGGGTCAGTAAACAGTTACTGGACTTAATGGACTATTAACTGGACTGGTATTTGGACCTAAAGGGTCATACGCAAAAGGTTTTTAAGTCGATGGATATTTTGACATGGTTTTGGATAAGTGTGGGTTTTTCCGAAAATATTATAAAAGTACTACTTCGAGCTCTGAGGCCAGCAACTCAGAGTTGACCTAGCCACCCCCCTCTCTTTCCTTTCTCTCTCCTAGGCACACCTCTTAGAGGCCGGGCCCCCAGAGGCTCCGCTCCGACTCTCGCACGCTCCGCTTCTTGTCTTAAGGGAAATTCGAAACCGCACGTCGCGAAGAATTATGCACAGCCAGATGGGATCCGTAGACACTGCACTGAACAAGAAAGCGATGACTATCCATCGAGAGGAAGGCTGCGTGGATACCGTTAGAGGCCAGGCACCTGCGTGGCTTGCGGCATCGGACAGACGGAACCCGACGAACGCGGATTCGTATCCGTGCAAGGTAAAAATCCGATTTTACCTCTTCGATTTTAATACCCGATACGACATGGATCTGACTTTTCTATGCGTTGCGTTTTTCTAGGATCCGACACAACGAACTCAACAGTGGTATCAGAGCCAGGTTCCACTGTGTTCTTCGTCGTTTCGGTCTCCAAATTGACTGTTCTGTATATTATTCTATGCATATAATTGATTTTAAATGTTAGAACATTCTTCATTAGATGAACACGGTTAATTAGATATTAACTTCTGCGTTAAAATCGATTTTTTATTTGTGCATTTTCGTGTTCTTTGTGGACGAAGAACGATTTTCGTTCATCCCATTAACGGCACCCAAATTGTTTGGGGAGGCTTGTCTGCGCCCCGAATCACCACGAGATAGCCGCCAGCCACTGTTGGGTCCTTGGCCGGTGCCGGACGGGGTGACCGCCGGCCACTACTGGGTCCTTGGCTGGTGCCGGATCGGGTGGCCGCCGGTCCCCTTCTCTTCCTTGTTCCTTTCGATTAAAAAGGGGGGGGGGGTTCGATTAAACCGCACACAAGGAGAGAAAAAGGGGGGGAACCACTGACAACCAGGGGTCTCCGGCACTGGCGCCGGCGACCCTGGCTGTCGGGCGGCTCCCCACGGGGCAGGGCCCCGCAGGCTGGCGCCTGCTGGGCAAGTCGCCGACAGTAGGGCGCTGCCGCTCTTACCTTGCGCACAGCTAGGATTTCCTAGTTGTGTACAGGTGAGGGGCAGGCCAACCCGTTGGGTTGGGCCAAGCCTTGGACCCGAGCTAGCCCAACGCCTGGCCCGGACCAGGCCCGCCCCTTGGGGCGGGTCTGGGCCCGACCCAGGCACTGGCTAGGCTCGGCCTAGGGGCCGGATCGGGCTTAACTGGGCTGAGCCCGTTTGGTCCCCCCTTGGACTAGGCCCATTAGCCCCTTTTCCCTTCAAATGCTGTCCTATTTAATTTTTATTTAAAGAATAGAATTTAATTTTAATTTCAAAATGAGATTTTAAATTAGTTTGAGTTATGTTTTACTGTAAATAGGGGGGTAGTAAATATATTTTTTTAATTTATAGAATTTAAAAAGTTGTTGTTAACTTGTATTTAATCTAATTATTAGATTATTTGATATTAATGATTGTTAATTTAACTGTTAAATTAATTTCTTTAATATCAAATCTTTAATCTTGCAAGGAATATTATATGATGAGGTAGAATCCGATTCGGCCCATTAAAACAAGCCCAAACCCAGCTCAGCCCAACAGCAGCAGTAGAAGGCCTTCAGAGAGCCTTCGGCCCATCAGCGGCCCAACAGCCCTCGGCCCGTAAGCGGCGCCGTTGCTCCCGGCCCAACAGGCTTCAGCCCGTCAGCGGCCCACCAGTCTACGGCCCGGGAGCAGCGCAGTAGCCCTAGGCCCAGCAGGCTTCGGCCCATCAGCGGCCCAACCCCCTTCGGCCCGACAGCCGAGTCCGGCCCACTCCGGTGGAGGACTAGGCACTATGGCGGTTTACCAGTAAGCCCGGACATAGTCCTATATCGGCTATCACCGTTAACCATCCTCTATCCTCTGCTATAAATACACCGCTATTTAGTGCCAAAGGCATGTCTCCTATGCCTCCGAGACCCTCAAGGACTACAGTCCAAATAGCATTGAAGCTACTATTTACCTTCTGAATCGAATCATCTTCAGGAGCTAACTTGACCGTCGGAGGGGGTTCCTTAGGGCAGAAGCCCGGGACTCCTGCTGACCGGTTTTCTTCTTCTTTCCCTCCTGCAGGGGCTCGGTTCGAATCATCGCCCACCTTCCCGAGTCGGTCTCGGCCGCCGACCTCGGACTCCTCTCCCTGGTCTCGACGCCGCGCGCCGGCTGCCCCGCAACCGGAGAAGACCCGGTTTCTCGCCCCCCCTTCGTCTACCGAAGGAGCTTCGGCCCCGACCTCCCGAAGACAAGCCAGCCTCCGACCGAGCGGCTCTCGGCCTCGGACCTTCGGCTTCGCCTCTGCCTCCTTTGCCTTCCGGATCCCCGTCGGGCCTCTTGCACCGATCCGACCCAGCTCCGGATCCATAACTTCGGATTCCAGCTTCGGAATCCGGTCGTAATAGCTTCGGCTACATCACGTGGCGCCGTCTGTGGGAATCAAACAAACAAGTCATGTCTCAACGACCTGTAACCCGACGATCCGGACAGAGCGAAGCAGAGGCACGGGAAGCCTTGGCACAGATGCTGCCTTCTGAAGGCGCCCCGTCTGCTCCTCCGCAAAGCACGACTCTACCTGTCGCACCAGAGTCCCTCGCTATTGAAGATAACCGGGTGGTGGAACTCCAGCAGCAAATGGTGACGCTAGCTGCCACTGTGACTTCTCTGGCGCTCCTGCCAGATGTGGTATCGGCCATCGTCCAGCAAATAGGGGTACTGAGCCAGCTCCCCCGCCAGACGCCACCACCTCTCTTTTATCTTGTTCAAAACGAGGGATTCGGCCGACATCTCCGCAAGTCTTTTCCGACGAAGCCGCTACGGTGAACAGCGAGCCCTCGGCACCGCCTGCCCCTTTGGCAGCTCGCCTTCAACTTACGAATCAAGAATCTTCGCGTAGGCGATATCGAAAGGAAAGGGACCGAGGCAAGCAACGGGACCCGCAGCCGCGGCACCTACCGCTATTTGCTCCCCCTTCCCAAATACTTACCGAGGTGAAGCACATGCTCCGGCGGCCACAGCGCCTCAAAACTGATCCTCGCCGAAGGGACCCTAGCAGATATTGTGAATACCATCAGGAAACCGGCCATACGACTGATGAGTGCCGGCACCTTCGGGAGGAATTAGATCGCCTCATCAGAGAGGGCCGACCGCCACCATATCGGTGAGAACGGCCTCGACAGAGGCGTAACCGGAAGCTCTTGTAACAGCGAGGCAACGTCTACCCTCGGACAAGGAAATCTCGTCCCAGCCGAGGCCATGCTTCTGAGATGAGCAAGGGGGAGATAAGGGAAATAGTCCAACAAGGGGTCTATCAATTGGGAACCCCTTTTAGGCCAACCTCTCTATCATGCCCGGAACATGGAGCGTCTTTTGCACTACTTCCTATAAGTTACTTCCCTCGAAGTTTAGCCAGCAGACATGAATAAAATTTTTATGTTCGAAAATATCATGCTCGCTATGGTTTTTCTAAGCCTGCAGGTACCCTGATCCGAGGGTGGCCTCGGCCACGTATACCGGATCGGGAAGCGGCAAGGTATATTTAAGCCCGCAAATAACCCGTACCGATCGGGAAGCGGCATGGTTTTTCTAAGCCCGCAGGTACCCTGATCCGAGGGTGGCTTCGGCCATGTATACCGGATCGGGAAGCGGCAAGGTATATTTAAGCCCGCAAATAACCCGTACCGATCGGGAAGCGGCATGGTTTTTCTAAGCCCGCAGGTACCCTGATCCGAGGGTGGCTTCGGCCACGTATACCGGATCGGGAAGCGGCAAGGTATTTTTAAGCCCGCAAATAACCCGTACCGATCGGGAAGCGGCATGGTTTTTCTAAGCCCCCAGGTACCCTGATCCGAGGGTGGCTTCGGCCACGTATACCGGATCGGGAAGCGGCAAGGTATATTTAAGCCCGCAAATAACCCGTACCGATCGGGAAGCGGCATGGTTTTTCTAAGCCCGCAGGTACCCTGATCCGAGGGTGGCTTAGGCCACGTATACCGGATCGGGAAGCGGTAAGGTATTTTTAAGCCCGCAAATAACCCGTACCGATCGGGAAGCGGCATGGTTTTTCTAAGCCCGCAGGTACCCTGATCCGAGGGTGGCTTCGGCCACGTATACCGGATCGGGAAGCGGCAAGGTATATTTAAGCCCGCAAATAACCCGTACCGATCGGGAAGCGGCATGGTTTTTCTAAGCCCGCAGGTACCCTGATCAGAGGGTGGCTTCGGCCACGTATACCGGATCGGGAAGCGGCAAGGTATATTTAAGCCCGCAAATAACCCGTACCGATCGGGAAGCGGCATGGTTTTTCTAAGCCCGTAGGTACCCTGATCCGAGGGTGGCTTCGGCCACGTATACCGGATCGGGAAGCGGCAAGGTATTTTTAAGCTCGCAAATAACCCGTACCGATCGGGAAGCGGCATGGTTTTTCTAAGCCCGCAGGTACCCTGATCCGAGGGTGGCTTCGGCCACGTATACCGGATCGGGAAGCGGCAAGGTATATTTAAGCCCGCAAATAACCCGTACCGATCGGGAAGCGGCATAGTTTTTCTAAGCCCGCAAATAACCCGTACCGATCGGGAAGCGGCATGGTTCTTCTAAGCCCGCAGGTACCCTGATCCGAGGGTGGCTTCGGCCATGCAAACTGTATCGGGAGCGGCATGGTATTCTTTCTAAGTCCGTGTAAACCGTACCGGGAGTGGCTTCAGCCATGCAAACCGTATCGGGAGCGGCATGGTATCTTAAGTCCGTGTAAACCGTACCGGGAGTGGCTTCGGCCATGCAAACCGTACCGGGAGCGGCAAGGTATATCTCTTAAGTCCGCGTAAGCCAAGCCGGGAGTGGTTTCGGCCACACAGACCGCATCGAGAGCGGCAGGATATCCCCTCGGATCACATGAATCGCATTAGTAAAGGCCCCGGCCATATCAACTTCCTATCCGAACCTACATCAGGTCTCGGCCTTGCGAGCTACAGCAAAAACAACGACAGGATCTCGGATTTCTGAAAAACCAGATTTTGTCGATCATGCACAAAACATCAAGGTAAAGCCAAAAACACTTCCTGTATTCACAAAAGAGGGAAGTACAAAACCGGCCATCCACCTGGCCGCAGGCTTACAAAAGAAGAAAGATAAAAACCGGGGCAGGCCCCCGCGTCAGTTCTCGGCTACCCCCTCCTCCACATCAACTGGGTTTCGGCCAGGAGATGGAGAGGGGGAATCAACGATCTGCACAGCCTCAGGCGGGGCGGCTTCGACAGGGGCCTCCTCGACCGGAGCGACCTCGTCGCCTTCCGCCGAGGCCGGGGCCCTCTCGGCCGTAAGCCCCTTCCACCAGGACAAGAGCTCCGCGCCTTCCTCGTCCGTCGGCAGGGCAATCCCGGTCAGGTCCATGGTAGGACAAACCTTCTGCGTGGCAGCCAGCCCGATATCGAAGACCGAGGAGGCCGCTAGAAGCTGGGCCTGGATTATCTCCTCGGCATAGTCCGGGCCGGGCTTGTAGTCGGCCACGACCGATTCCACCGCCTCCTCTAGCTCCTACTTTAGGGCCGACATCTCCTCGGCATGGCGACGGTTTTCCGAAGCCCGCCGGGCGTCCTTGTCCTGGATCTGGGCCTTAAGGGCCCGGTTCTCAGCCTGGGCCGCGGCAAGCTCCCGCTCGGCCTTCTCCTTCTCCCGCTCGGCCTTCGTCTTGGCCTCGGCAGAAGCTCGGGCCTCTGCTGCCCGCTCCTCCAGCTGTGCCCGCATCCGGGCGTTCGCGGCCACGAGCCCGTCAACGATGGGCTCGATATTATGCCCTGCTGAAGGGCCCTCACCTGAACTTACCGAGGCCGATGCCCTCTCGGCCCCCAAAAGTTTATACCGGAGCAGTTCCTGATGGTTAATCAGAACGCTGCCCGTAACCGCGGCCTGCGGACCGAAAGTAGACGAGGATCAGCGAAACTTGAAAAAAGCTAAGGAAAAGCTAGATCGGAGCACAGTAAAAAAGCTTCTTACCTGGACCGCCAATCGGGCACTGATCATCGCCAGATCGGTGACCGAGTGGTCCTTCAACTCCACGAAGGCCGACGGGAGGGTGAGGCTGCAGAGCAGACGGAGGCACGTCTGTGCGTCCTCCATGCTCTCGTCTCTGTAGATCCCCGGCTCGGGGACCCACAGCTCGGACTCCTGCGCGCGAGGCGCCTGCGACCCGACGCCTTCATGCTCTGCCCCCGCCATCGCGGCCGGAGGAGCATCGCCCCTCGGCGCCTCGGGGGACACCAGCCTTGCAGCCCTTCGGGCCCCGGCGGTTCTCCTGACCAACGGGGCGGGCTCTGCCTCTTCGGGCTCCTCCGCCCGGGGCCGCTTCGACAATCGGACGCCCCTTCGGGCGGCCGATTTAGTTTTTCGCTCCCTCTCGAGAGCGGCGGCGGCAGCACGGCCCTCGGAGGAGGCCGCAGTCATCGTAACCCCGGCTCGGGCCCTCGGGGCCACTGCGCCTCGTCCAGACCCGCCTGCCGCCTGCGGGGGTGATGGCTGACCTCGGCCGCGCTGCTGGCCTATCCGGCTGAGGAGGCCCTCGATCCCAGACATCGGTGCAAACAAGAGAAGTGTTAAAAACAAATAACACAAAGGTTGCAACTCACAACCGACTTACTCTCGGCCGAAGCTTCAGCAACCTCATCGGCCGGAGGAGCTTCGGCCGGAGGAGCGGCCCCAGCGCTTCCTTCGCTGTCTTGCGGAGCCTCCCCGGGAGGAAGGTAGGAGAAAGCCCGCTCCGGATCACACCTCGGGTCCGGCCATGCCCCGACACCCACAAACAGCTCCGGATTGCTGAGGAGCCCCCAGATGTCGTACGGAGCCGCGGCCTCGATATGGCCCACGAGAGTGCTCTGGACAGAATTAAGGATGGGAGGATCGGAAAGGCCTGCGGCCAGCGGTGCCCACACGGTAGGAAAGGGCCACACGCTCTTCTCATTCTCCGGCAGAGAAATAAGGATAAAATTCCTCTTCCAGCCGTGAATGGACGAGGGCTTCCCGGAAAAAATGCTTCGGCCGATACGAGGGACGAAGCTATACCACTCGGATCTCCCCTGCCTTTGGATTTTGAAGAGGTAGCAGAAGATGTTGACCGAGGGAACATTCTGCATGCGGGCAAACACAACCAAAAAGGCATAGACTGTGCGCCAAGAATTGGGGAAGAGTTGAGACGGGGCTAGCCCGTAGAAGTAAAGAAGGTTGACAACAAAGGTAGAGAGAGGAAGACGAAAGCCCGCCCGAAAGCTTTCTTCATAGATAGAAAAAGTACTCGGGCGAGGAGTGTTGGCCCTGGTATTGGAGCCAGGCCGATAGGGGGTCATCCACGAAGGAAGCTGATAATAAGAAGCGATGTAGCTAACCGCTTCATCCGAAAGGGCGCACGCTGCTTCCTAAGCAGTCTCGGGACGACGTCGTCCCGAGGTGGAAGCCTGGCCCGGGGTTTGAACCTCCTCGGACCCCTCGGCCCCGGAGGCCTCGGGCTCTCCGGACATCGCAGAAGCGAGGGAGTCCAGAGTAAGAGGAGATGACAGAGAAGACTTGAGGGAATGAGATGGAGTATACTCCTCGTCCGAAGGAGTAATCTCGCTCGAAAGAGAACTGCGGGGCATAAGGTCGCGAGGATGAAGAAAGGAGATCGAAGCTTACTCTCAAAGAGGAAAGGATCTCTCCTGGATCAAACGCGGCCTCCCAAGCCACTAAACTCCACCAGCAAGCGCTCCGAGAGGTGGAGATCTTCCTACGATGGCCAGCAAGCTCGGACGACGCCTTCGGAGAGCTAGCCTTTCGCTGGAGAGGAGAGAGCTCGGATGATCGCAGAGCAACGCAGGCGCGGAAGCAAGAAGAAGAACAGTGCTCTGCGAGGGGCTCCTATTTATAAGCTCCGTTCGAAGCCCCTCCCGCCGAAGCCGACGGCCGAGATCTTCCCCGTCGTCTCACCGCTCCTCTCGGATGCCCGACACGTGTACCGTCCTTCGGCAATGATGACGGACGGACTCCGGGACTTGGAGCAGAATGACCAACGGCCGACAGTGCCCCGACCCTTCGGCTGATCACTCGGATGCCCGCCACGTGTCCCGATCCGCGTGCTGGAGAAAGGAGCGGCGGCAATCCGAGAAAAACCTCGGGCAGAGAGCCGACGCGATCCGCGACCCGCGAGCGGTCAGGATCTTTTTGCGCTTTTAATGGAGCGGCCGGATGCGCGACGCGTGTCCTGTGCTTCTTCGCGAGGCGACCGTTCTGACGGGAAAAGTGACGCCCGTCCCGTCCATTTAATGAAGCCTGATACAAGTCAGAGGGCTCGGCCCTTCTCCCTCAGAAGCAAAGGCCTTTGTCGCCATCCCGAATGAAGACGAAGTAGCCGATCAACCCTCGGCCGACCGAGGGCACCCTCTTCTCCAGAAAAGCAACAGAAAGCTTCGGGTAAAACACCTGTTACGCTATTTCTCAACAAGCTTCGGGCTATACTCTCGCCATCTCAGAACTGAGGAAGACAAGAGTGGGGGGCTATGTGATGAGGCAGAATCCGATTCGGCCCATTAAAACAAGCCCAAACCCAGCTCAGCCCAACAGCAGCAGTAGAAGGCCTTCAGAGAGCCTTCGGCCCAACAGCGGCCCAACAGCCCTCGGCCCGTAAGCGGCGCCGTTGCTCCCGGCCCAACAGGCTTCAGCCCGTCAGCGGCCCACCAGTCTTCGGCCCGGGAGCAGCGCAGTAGCCCTAGGCCCAGCAGGCTTCGGCCCATCAACGGCCCAACCCCCTTCGGTCCGACAGCCGAGTCCGGCCCACTCCGGTGGAGGACTAGGCACTATGGCGGTTTACCAGTAAGCCCGGACATAGTCCTATATCGGCTATCACCGTTAACCATCCTCTATCCTCTGCTATAAATACACCGCTATTTAGTGCCAAAGGCATGTCTCCTATGCCTCCGAGACCCTCAAGGACTACAGTCCAAATAGCATTGAAGCTACTCTTTACCTTCTGAATCGAATCATCTTCAGGAGCTAACTTGACCGTCGGAGGGGGTTCCTTAGGGCCGAAGCCCGGGACTCCTGCTGACCGGTTTTCTTCTTCTTTCCCTCCTGCAGGGGCTCGGTTCGAATCATCGCCCACCTTCCCGAGTCGGTCTCGGCCGCCGACCTCGGACTCCTCTCCCTGGTCTCGACGCCGCGCGCCGGCTGCCCCGCAACCGAAGAAGACCCGGTTTCGCGCCCCCCCCCCCCTTCGTCTACCGAAGGAGCTTCGGCCCCGACCTCCCGAAGACAAGCCAGCCTCCGACCGAGCGGCTCTCGGCCTCGGACCTTCGGCTTCGCCTCTGCCTCCTTTGCCTTCCGGATCCCCGTCGGGCCTCTTGCACCGATCCGACCCAGCTCCGGATCCATAACTTCGGATTCCAGCTTCGGAATCCGGTCGTGATAGCTTCGGCTACATCATTATAGATTGGTCAATTTGGTGTGTATGCACATGCGATGTGATGTTATTGCTATTTAAATGTGATTTAAATTTGCATGTTCCTCAAAATAAAACTTCTCGAAAAATTGTAAATTATCCAAAATTTTGTTTGGTCCTTGGTCTATGAAACCAAAATTAAGTATTTTAAAAAATTCAAATTTTAGCCATTTGATGTGCTTATTCATGTATTGTTTGATTAATAAAACACATGGTGGTCATAGATATGTACTTAAATATATTTCATGTGATGATGTATAGATGTAGATCATGGGTATGTGAGTAGGTTTTTATTAATTGTTAATAAATAGGGGTCTGCGAACCTCTCTCTCTCTCTCTCATATTCCAATGTACATTCTACCTCCTTCCTTTATGTACTTGCCATAAGACCTTCTTTTAATTTGCATGTAAAGTTAGAATTTATTATGTAATTTGATCGAGACGACCGAGCTTGGAGTGAGGTTGATCCACAACTGCAACCATGAAGGAATATGAAGGAGTTCATAGACCCTGTGTGTATGCAGGATGATGATGTAATTGTTATATTAATCGTACATGTGTTTGACTGTCTGGCTCAAGTCTAACTATTGTGCTATCCATGACCACACCATAACATGTATTTGATGCATGCTCTTTATTTTAATTGCGAATCAAATATCTAGGTTATTAGTATATACATTAAATATATGTAATATATTTAAATATTATCACTTAGGATGAGACCAACATAAATAAACAAAACTTTTGACATAAAGTCTAAGTCGTAGCACGAGTTATTGAGAATGTACCGAGTGGCTCTCCATTCATATAGTTTTTAGAACTTGATTAAGTGATGGCACTTTCTTGCGTTACCCAAGATCTACCACCATCTGATGAAAGGACTAATAACTATGGCATCATGATACCTTGAGATAGGAGTAAAGGAACGATGTAGCTATCTTCGTGTTTATTCGGAAGCTATATTTCTACTTTATTCTGTCACGTATTGATGATAAAGCTTAAACCAGGCATAATGGTCTACTATGTTTACCCGAGACCATTAAAGACCTAGGAGCCAAAGTAAGATCAGATATTGTGAGGAATTGCAACTACCATGAGATGGTTGCTCTAAGATAATAGTATGATACTTTGTTGTGATCCAAGGTCATACTGTGACTCTCGGAGATTCTGATCCCCACTAGGAGATAGTCGGGTCTCCTATTCTATATATCTAAAAGTTATACAGTTCGACAAAAATTAGTTGGAGTAAACTAGATAATAAGTCCATACCTTGTTTTTAATTAATAACTGAATTATCTGCTAAATTAAATTTATTATCTCCTGTAGGCTAAAATGTCGCACCATAACCTGTTGCATAGCATACTGGATGCCAACCATTTGACAGGCCCTAACTACTCAGACTGGTTCAGAAACTTGAAGATTGTCCTCAGGTTTAAGCAGATTGTGTATGTCTTGGATGATGATCCTCCTACTGAACCAACATTGGATGCTATAGAGGAGGACATGGTGACATATGAGAAATGGAAGGAAGATTATACTATGGCCCAATGCTACATGGTAGCCTCTATGTGCAATGAGTTGTAGAGGTAGTATAGGAAGATGGATGCCTGATCCATCATGCTTCATGTGAAGGAGCTATTTGGTGAGCAGAGTAGAATTGATAGGTATGATATATATAAGAATATGCTCAAGACTCAAATGGCAGAAGGATCTTCAGTGCAGACTTATGTGCTGAAGATGATTGAATAGGTGAAGAGGCTGGGTGCTCTTGGGGTCCCACTCCCCAAGGAGATGTATACTGACCTTATTTTGTCTTCCCTTCCATAATCATATGCTCAGTGCAAGTTAATTTTAACACGAAGAAAATCCAAGCTTCTTTGGTTGAATTACTGAACATAGTGAAGACTGCAGAGGGGAACCTTGGGAAGGAAAAACCCCAAATCCTCATGGTTGGTAAGACCAACAACAAGAAGAGATTAGCAGTCAAAGCCGTTAGGAAAGATAAAAACAAGAATCAGAAAAAGCCAAAGGTTGCCAAGAAAGACAAGGGCAAAAGTGCTGAGAAAAGTGAATGCTTCTATTGTCATCAGAAGGACCACTGAAAGAGGAATTACAAGGAATACCTCAAGGACAAGGCTTAAGGAAATGTGAAGTAGTAGGACGCTTCAGGTATCTATATGATAGATATAAACTTGCCAATTAGATATTATACATCATGGGTAATAGATACTAGATGTGTTTTCTCATATTTGCAATTATGTGCAACTGCTGACAAGAAGGCATAAGTTGAGGACTAGCGAGGTGGAGTTGAACCTAGGTAACGGCACAAGAGTTGCAGCGATCGCTGTGGGGACAGTGAATTTCAAGCTACCATCTGGAAACGATTTTTCATTAGATAAATGTTACTATGTATCAAGTATAATAAGAAACATTATTTCTATTTCCTATTTAGATAGAATTAGATACACTATATCTATTGGGAACAATAGTTGTTCTATTTATTTCGGAAATAAATTGATTGCTTTTGCTTTATTATCTAATGGATTGTACTTAATGAATATATCTCATGATAGTTTTAATGTCGGTAATATTCTTAAGAAGAATAAGTATGAAGTGGACAAAACCTACCTATGGTATTGTAGGCATGGTCACATTAGAAAAAACAGACTCTAAAGGTTACATAAAAATAGATACTTAGATCCATTTGATTATGAATCATATGTAACTTATGAGTCATGTTTGATGGGTAAAATAGCTAAATCTCTATTTATTAGAACTGGAGAACAAACCACAGACATATTAGAGCTAATACATTCTGATGTATGTGGTCCTATGTCTACCCAAAGCTATTGATAGTTTCTCTTATTTCATTACATTCACTGATGATTTCTTAAAGTACGACTTTATATACTTATTGAAGTATAAATCAGAAGCCTTTGATAAATTCATAAAATTTAAAAATAAAGTAAAGAAACAAACTGGAAAGAGTATCAAAGCCATCCGATCTGATTATGGTGGAGAATACTTGAGTACAGAGTTCACAAAATACTTAAAGAATAATGGTATCCTTTCTCAGCTTACACCTCCTTATACATCTCAGATGAATGGTGAATCATAAAGGAGGAATTGCACATTGATCAAAATGGTGCGATCCATGATGAGTATGTTTAAATTAGTAGTGTCCCTGTGGGGATATGCACTTAGCTTAGCTACGTATATCCTGAACAGAGTGCCTAGCAAATCTATTATATCTACTCAATATGAGATATGGAATGGAAGGAAACCTAACCTTAAGCATGTTAAAGTCTGGGGATGTCCTGCTCATGTCAAAAGACATGACACAGATAAGCTGGAGTCTAGAATGACAAATGTAGATTTGTAGGATATCCGAAGAAAACCTACGGATATTACTTTTATCATCCTAGCGAACAAAAGGTATTTGTAGTCAAGAGAGCTGTCTTTTTAGAAGAAGATTACATTCTCTAAAAGGACAGTAGGAGGAAAGTATCCCTGGAAGAAGTTCTAGATTCACAAACTGTCAATGGTTCATCAGATGAACTATCAGTTTTTGAACCTGTTAAAAATATATACAAGAACTTCGTAGGTCTGATAGAGTGCCTAAACCACCCGAAAGATATGTGATACATATCAATATGGAAGATTCTAGGATACTCTATAATGAGGATGATAATCCTAAGACTTACCAAGAGGCTATTGAGAGTCCATAGGTCGAGAAATGGCGAGAAGCCATGAATTCTGAAATTCAGTCTATGTACATCAACTAAGTTTAGAACTTGGTAGACTTTTCCGAGGGTATAGTACCCATCAGATGTAAGTGGATCTTTAAAAGAAAGATCAATGCGGATGGACGAATTGAGACTTATATGGCAAGATTGGTAGTAAAGGGTCAAAGACAAGGTATTGACTATGACGAGACGTTCTCACCAATTGTCATGATTAAGTGTATCATAATACTTCTCACCATTGCAGCATACCATGACTACAAAATCTGGCAGATGGATGTGAAGACAGTCTTCCTCAATGAAAAACTTAAGGAAGAGTTGTATATAATATAACCAAAGGGCTTCACATCAAAAGAATCTCCAGGTATAGTATGCAAGTTGCAAAAGGTCTATTTATGGACTGAAGCAAGCTTTCCGAAACTAGAACATCAAATTTAATGAGGCAATCAAATCTTATGACTTCATTAAGAATGAAGATGAGCTATGTGTGTACAAGAAAAATAGTAGGAGTGCAATCATCTTTCTAGTCTTTTACGTTAATGACATCGTACTCATTGAGAATGATGTAGGGATGATGTCATCATTAAATGATTGGCTGTTTAAAAACTTCTCCATGAAGGATTTGAGAGAAGCATCTTACGTATTGGGAATACGGATCTATAGAGATAGATAAAAAAAGATGCTTGCTTTAACCCAATCTATGTACACATAAATCATTGTCAAAAAGTTTGGCATGAAAAATTCCAAGAGAAGTCTCATACCAATGAGATATAGAATTTATCTCTTTAAAGGTTATTCTCTTAAGACTCCTGAAGAGAGGATAATGATGGATAAAGTTCCTATGCATCAGGCATAGATTCTATCATATATGTCATGTTATGTACTAGACCTAATGTAGCATATGCGCTAAGTGTTACGAGCAGACATCAGGCAGATCCAGGTGATGAACACTGGAAGGCCGTGAAATGTATTCTTAAGTATTTGAGAAGAACCAAGGATATGTTTATGGTCTATGGAGGATGAGACTTAAAGCTTCAAAGATTCACTATTTTGAGTTCTCAGTCTGATCCGGATGATAACAAGTCAACATCGAGATTTGCCTTTACACTCAACGGGGGAGCAATGAACTAGAAAAGTTCCAAGCAAGAAACCATTGTTGATTCGATAACAGAAGCTAAGTATATTGCTGATGCTGAAGCCGCCAAGGAAGTATTCTGGATGAAGAAGTTTATCGACGATCTTGGTGTGGTGGAAAGCATCTCTGGTCCCGTCCCACTGCTGTGTGATAACAATGGGGCGATTTCTCCAAGGGAAAAAGCCAAGGTCTCATCAAAAGTCGAAGCACGTTCTGCGGCGCATTCACCTGATCAGAGAGATTATAGCTCGAGGAGATGTCGTGGTGGAAAGGGTTCCTTCAGCCGACAACATAGCACATCCATTGACGAAGCCATTGTCTCAACATGTGTTTGAGCGTCACTTAGAGAATATGGGTATTCAGCATAAGAATGATTGGTTTTAGTCCAAGTGGAAGATTGTTAGTATTAGGTGACCTACAAGCCAATCAAATACTGTGTATTATTCAGTTTTTTAATAAAATGACATAATTTCATTGTGTATTTAACTCGATCTTTGTTTATCGTATCACGATGAAGTCTATGAACATGTGAAATGGTCTTTAGATTATGATGATATCATAATTATGAGACTGAAAACTTATAAACACATATTCTTAATTGTTCCTAGTTGGAAGATGTTTGATAAGGACATCAAACATCTGGATAGACTAATATAGGTTTTTTCAACTTATATGATGAGATTATAAAATTTTAAAACCTTTCAGAGAGGTCAAGGATAGTATAACAAAGGTCTTTACAAAATTTTGTATGATTTGGATATGAATCAAGTGAGGTATAAGATTCATAAGTTAAAATTTTAAAACTGTCAGAACAGATTATATAGTATGCTAAGAATATTATGGAATAAATATCCAACAAATTCTAAAAATTATGAAATTTATTGGGCATGAGGATGACATCTAGATTAAGCTTCTATCAAAATTTTAGCTCAATTAGACTTCGGACCAAAGAGAAAAAACATCTGTAACTCATGTGATCATAATTGAAAACATAACAGATTGAATAGACATATTACATAGGCTGAGATAATAACCATAGAATAAATAGTAAAGAAGATCACAAAAATCTGAAACTTAGATATCATGAAGTAGACATATAAACCAAAGTTTTTACCAATTGATTATCTTTTTAAAATTTTCTAAAATAACATAATTTTTTTAATACAAAATAGATCATGTGTACAGTTATCCACCTACCTCTTGAAGAAAGATCGGCTCTTGATTCTCCTATGGTTTCCTTGCTATCTATCTATAATTCTTCTTCCTAAAAACTCGTTTTCATATTCTCTATGCTGTTTCCCACATTCTCTAAGTCTCCAATAACACAAAACATTAATTAGAATCAAACCTTCAAAAGAAATAACCATGAATAACTCTATTCTCTCAAGAACACCACATGAATTTACCTCTTAGAAGAGAGTTATATGCTATAGAGGTTGAGTTTAACTCCAAGGCTCTATTTATGCTTATTTACCCTCCTAATATTAACTATCAACACCTCCTTTCTTTGCTGGAGTCGAACTCTTACTCCTTATAACATAATCTCTAAGTCAAAGTCACTTCCTAGTGCAAATTGGACTCTGCTCACGCTACCTGCAATTTTCTTTTCTGAAGACCTTTAAATTCAACCCCTTAAACGTCCGAATTAAGAAACATTCTCTTCTACAAAGTTTTACAACATTTTATTATATTTCCAATGTCATTAATCTCACTATTTTTGGACATCAATACAAAACGATATGCCTATTTGACTGACCTGCTGTTCTGAGTACTCCGAACTCAGAAATGTAGATTTCCTTCTCGTCTAAAGATGTCCTGATTTCGATTAGAAAACGACTTATTATAAATATATATTATTCATAAAACTTCTATAATTTTGAGTCATAGTTCTAATGGGAGTTGTCTTACTTAATTTAGAATTTTATATATGGAGTTATAGTTATAACACTTAGACTATGTCAAATAAATCTATATACAGAATCTTAGTTCAAGTAAGATTCCAATTATGACTTTCTACCCATTAATTAAAATCTTAATTATATTCAAATTTATTATGCTTTACTTCTAATCTAAGTTAAATATGTTATACATAACTTCTTAGGTCCATCTTTTGTTTCCTAATTCAAATCCTATTCCGATTAGGACCTGTTCTCTATGGGTAGTCCTTTCTAAAATTGATCTTTGATATTTTTGACTCTAAAATATCTGAATTAGTAAAAATATCCTTTTACAAAGTTATAATTCTTTCTATTCTCTTTCTAATGATATCAACTATGCCTTAATCAGAATTTTCTATAGAAAGTTATCATTATTTTACTATGTTGCTGTCTAATACATCAACCCAAAATTTGAACTAAATTAGTGGGCGATTCTTAGTAGTATAATTGGGCTATTGGGCTTTCTTAATTTGGTTAATTAGACTAAGTTAAGTTACTTAAACTCAATCATGAATTCTTATAATTAGTTAATTGGTCTAATTTAAATTAATTAAATTTATAAATAGTTGTAAAAGTGCGAGGTATAACAAGCCCGTCCGAATTTATCGTGGGACATTAAATTCAGCTGATTAATTAATATAAAGATATTAATTAATTAAGTGGGTCAGTAAAGAGTCACTAGACTTAATGGGCTATTAACTGGACTGGTATTTGGGCCTAGAGGGTCACACGCAAAAGGTTTTCAAGTCGATGGATATTTTGACGGAATTATAGATAAGTGTGGATTTTTTTGAAAAACTGCGAAACCACTTATTATAAAAGTACCGCTTCAAGCTCTGAGACCAACAACTCGGAGCTGACCTAGCTTCCCCCCTCTCTTTCCTCTCTCTCTCTCTCTCTCCTGGGTGCAACTCTTAGAGGCCGGCCCCTCGGAGGCTCCACTCTGGCTCTTGCTCGCTCCACTTCCCGTCTGACGGGAGATTCGAAATTGCATGTCATGGAGAATTACGTGCAGCCATATAGGATCCGTAGACACTGCACCGAGCGAGGAAGCGAGGACGATCCATTAAGATGAAGACTGCGTGGATACCGCTAGAGGTCGGGCACCTACGCAACTTGCGGCATCGTACAGACGAAACCCGATGAATGTGTATTCGAATCCGCACAAAGTAAAAATCCAGTTTTACCTCTTTGATTTTAATACATGATATAGCGTGGATCCGACTTTTCTATCCGCTACGTTTTTCTCGGATCCAACACAGCGAACCCAACAATTCCCACAACCACCCTCACCACTTCCACCACCACTCCACCGTGGCACCTCACTCTCCAGATGGTGGCCGTCGTCTTGGCGGAGTGGTGGCATTCACAGTGATACTGGCGGCGGCGTGGCGGTGTGGTGATTTGGCAACGAGGAAGTGGAGCTCGGTGACATGTCGGCGGCGCTTCCACGGAGAGGGGACTCCGCAAGGGGTTGGGAGGAGTTCGTTTAAGTTATCCTCACTTACTGGAGCTTCATAAACTTCCTTCAAACAAGTCACTCCTTTTCTCTCTTTCTGTCTTATCTGGACTCAGTCCTTTTTACCCTTTTTGGCTATTAACAAAAGGGGGAAAAAAACTATCTAGCTAACATTTCCTCTTGCATTTGTGCATGTCTACTTGAATGAATGTTAGTTGCCAAACTTAATGTCTTTGCTCTGGTACTATATGTACATTTAGCTTTGATTTGGTACTTTGTGTACGTCTATCTCTGATATCACTATGCTTTAATTTTTTAATTATGCTCATTGCTCTGATAGCAAGTTTTCTAAAGTTTTGCAATCACCAAAGTGGGGGAGATTGTTGAACCATTATCATCCAATTATTAGATCCATGTGTTTTGGTGATGACACACTATAAAATGAAGCAATTACATCATATTTTCTTAGAGTTAAATGACTGCTTTAACAAATTATGATTTGATCGATTTAGTACATATTCCATGTTTGGAACCTGTGTTTTGGTACTTAGCCTATTTCAAGGAAATCATTAGGTTGAATGCTCTTACATCGATTAGAGAATCCTCAGAACCTCGACTAGGTCTCACCACTTAATTGATGATGTAGTGAGTAAGTGATTTGTGCCTTCGAAGAGACCTAATCGAATCCCTGTGTCGATTAAGTCTCTCATGTTGAGCTATCCAATCGATATTGCTATCGAGTAAGTCTGTCACGAGGCTTATTGATCGATTATTTGAATCAATTATATTGCCTTTTAATCTACTAAGTCTAGCAGATAACTCAAGTGCTACTTAGACTATATGCATCCTCTAATCGATTATGGAATAATTTAGCAACGGTTATCGATTAACTAAAAAGTGATCGACTAATTGAATTGCCCTTTATCTAATCGATTAGAAGGACATCTTTATGATTATTTTTAACACCTATCCTTTCAATTATTTCTCTCATTTGCATCCATTATTAAGTATGTGCATGTCTATTCTATGGCTTGTTGAATATGGAATATCTTAGCAATGGTTATCGATTAACTGAAAACTGATCGACTAATTGAAGTGCCATTTGTCTAATCGATTAAGAACACATATTTAAGATTACTTTTAGTGCATATTTTAATTATTTCTCTCATTTACTTTGATTATTAAGTATGTGCGTGTCTCTCATATCGCTTGTCTTATTCTATTGTATATTGATTACATGGGCTTGCTAATCGGTTAATCAACTAAATGTCTCTATTTTAATCAATCCTCCAATCAATTCTTTTGAACTTAGTCAATTTTTTAGTCCCTTATAATTGATCTTCAGCACAACACTACTTATTTTCTACCTATTGCATGTAGATATTACTGTCTGATCTACTTTTACGAATTCTCTGCATCACCGCTATCCTCTGGTCAAAGAATCAGATGGGAACTTTCTTTTTCTTGTATTTTCCTAGGGTTTGGTAGGATCTGTGCAGACAAATTGGGAAAACAAGGAGATAAACATTAGAAGCTTCTAGCTAATCCAGACAAATCTATACTCGAGCTCACTTTAAACAAGACTCAACCCAGTTAACATTAGACCCAATAGTGTTAATGTTGGACCCAAGAGGATCTCGCAAAGAGAATGACGGGAAGCTAAACCTCAATGAATTAATTGAAATGCTTTACATATATTGGAGATAATGAATAGAAGAAGAGAGCTCTTGCGAAATTCAAATTCAAGCACTCCACACTCGATGCCCAAACTACTTCACGTTAAAGAGAGAAAAAATAAGAGCCTAGAGAGCCTACCTAGACACCAAGCACTATGCCTACTGTATCCACCTCCACTATGTTGCTTCAAGCTCTTGGGACATCTTCACTAAGTGATCAAAACTCTGTAGACAATTTCTTTCTTTCTTTGTCTTGGTTACTAGTTGGTGCATATTTTGTATACACTGTAGCCTATAAAGAGGCATTTGATTGTGTAACTCTAATCAAATTATGTACCTCTTCCTTGTGAGGAAGGGAAGACTTGCCGAAGTAAGGTGGTTTGCCTCTTCTTGGGGGAACAGAAGACCAGTTGAAGCTGGGTGTTTGTTACTTTGGTGTGAAACCCTGTAAGTGGTTGGTAACTTGTGTAGCATTCGTGCTAGTGGAAGTCCAAGGGTAGCTTGGGGACTAGATGTAAGTCTGAGGATTGAACCACTATAAAAGACTTTGTCTTATTGTATGACTTTTCATTGTCTCTGATCTCCTTCTTGCTTGATTTTATCTACTACACTTGGTTGATTGAGTAATATTTACCCATTCACCCTCCATCTAGGTCAGTTTATAGCTTGGGCAACAACTAAGCGTTGGAATTACTTGTATAATGAATATGATATTTGCAAACAACAATATGAAATGAATTGGAAAGAAATTGACCCTTTTTATTAATAATTTCTATGGGCTTTTAGTTCCTTTTTCATATATATATATATAGCAAATATCATTTATTAACTTGTGAGATGATAGGTTACATCATATAAAAGTCGTTTACAAGAAACAAGTTAGATGCATCGCTCAGACCTACCAGGGCCCCCATAAAAGAAAAAGTATCCCCAAGGACCATCCTTTTTTTTGCCTACAAGTAGATCGTAGCATTTGGGGCTCTCAATTATCACAGTGGCAATATGATTACCGTATGCATAGGAAGGATAGAGAACTTGAACGTTTTTGAAGAAGCTAGCTTTCTTAAAGCCTTCATAGGAAAAATGACCACTACCCATCTGTGCACTAGTGTGCACTCCTTTTGATTTGGCATTGTAAATCTCACCTCCGAAGGCAATCATATCTGCACCTTTTTCGAGAGATGGCACGAGTTCCTTTGGCTAGTAACCCATTTCAACTCCTTGTAAATGTACCCACCAATTGCCAGTTTTCCTGTCCTGTACATAACCAATAGAAAACACTACGTCAATTAGGGAAAATAATTATTCATGCCTGAGAACCTACTGCAAGTAATGCTATGAATCGCAACTGAGCTAGCTAAAATAAAAGAGGTTACATCATTAAACTAAACCATTACATGTGTCACCCTATAAAGCCAAATAAATTATTATTAGAGAAAGGGTCTTTCAGATGTGGGGTGTTTATGCAGTTTTTGATAAAATTGAAGGTTCTTTGTTTAAAAGTAGATAGTCAAACTCAAGGCCATATATATACCATAAAAAGAATGTTGAGAATGTTGGGTCAACAACAGTGGCAATTTATCACTTGTCTAAAAAAACGCATGTTAGCAATAGTCCAACAAAATAGGAAATTTTCATTTCTATAAGCATCTCAATTTTCCTCCCCTAAAGGTTAGCATCTAGAAATAACTCGTTTGTTGTTTCCTGCACCTCTTTGAAGAGAAACAGAGTCTCAAGAATCAAGAGGCTTAAGAGATGCCTTAAGCAAACATAGGCAAGAAGAGCTGGCCAAAACTCTTTTTTTTTTAAATTATTTTGACTAGTAGCTTAGTGGGCATGGAGTTTGAACTCACACTAGAGGGCATAAGTTTGAAACTTGAGATCTCCTTTTTTAAAAAAAAACTTTCAAAGGCATTATTCCATCCTTGTTTTACCTAGGACAATGTGCTTAAGAATCATAGAGTAATGCTCTTAGTCTCTGAAGTAATGGCTTCCGTATTGTACATTGAATGGTTAACCACCTTTCCATTTGCACATATACTGGTTAGCTAGTGTTCATACTCATTGATTCTACACTAGAAGACATCGTCCCATGTTGGGCCATTTTACTATCGTCAACTCTTACATGTATGTTGGAAGATGTTAGAAAAGGAGAAGATTTCAAAGCAAAAAAAGGTAAAAAACATGTTTGTACAGAAGAGAATTTTAGCTTGATTATGTGGGATCTAGGACTAAGAAATCACAAAGTTTATCAGAAAAACCCATAAGATATGAATAACAACTTAAGATACATTCCTTATACAAGTATCTGTATAGGTCTCCATCCAATGGATTGCCCTATATAATTACTACCGAAGGGATGGACCTTGTGGATGGATGCCGTAGGTGACATCTAGCCCTCCTAGGCACCTTACATAGTCCCCTAGGGACTTCTCCATGTAGCAATCAAGCAATGTGTCATTGCTCATGCACAAGGAAACGTATGCCAACATAGAAAGATCTTTGCAGGTCATTGGTGGATTAGAAGGAAGGAATTCCTTTCCACTTCTCACTAGTCTCATAAAATTCCTTTAAACAGGATGATTATCAAGTGAAATATGTCACTTCCATGGAGCTTCCCCACATGGTATGGACCGTAATTGGGGTTGAACATTCCATGCATAGAGTCACTACAAGACATTATCTAACTAGTCAATGTATTAGACACACTTCGAGTGCACTTATGGTAGGTAAAAGCTTCCTTTAATGTGTTTATTTCTTGTACCAACAACTATTGTAAAGGCCCTACCCATTTCTTTTCTCAAGCATGGAAGCCTGTTGGCTTTTGGTCTGACTCAATTCTAGAAAAGTCTCAACCCTATTCTAGAGCCACGTAGTCAAGCTCGTGTGAAATAGCATAGTTGGGGCCAGGGTTAGGTTCTATGATATTTCATTCCTTTCTACAAATTCTATTTATTGGTTCACTTCAATTATCATTTATGATTTAGGAGCTAAGGATTATTCTAGGCATGGTTGCAAGGTAAACATCAACAAAATTAATCAAAGATCCAAGATTTATCTAAAACTCAACTATTTGTACGCAGGCATATGATTATGCATTAGTTACCTTATTTTTATTAATTTCATTGTAAGTTTTGATTGTAGTTTGTTTTTCTTCTTATATGAATATCATCTCAACTCAAGTTTCTTTATCTTTGTTGGCCTATCATACAAAATAGGCGGCAACAAAGGATTCATACGATAGCCCAAATAAATGTAACAAGGCTTTGATGATGATGATACAAATTTCTATATTTTATGTCTTAGCATGTCTAATTTTTATTGCCCATCTTTCAAATGAAGGTGTTGAATTACTCCTACTGGTGTTGTGTGGAATTATCTTATGTGTGTATGCTACATACTTAAGTCTATCCTTAATTTTATCCATTCTATTTTTGTGTCTTAAAGACCTGCAAATCAACCACTTTAATCTTTGCACTTTTTGTCACCATAGGGATATAAGGACAAGGATGTGTAGAGATATAGGTACAGAGGAGAAGCTTCATGGGGGATACGCTAAGAAAGGAGGGTATCATCAAGAGAGGTAAGGTAAGGACCAATGCCTTCACTAAGTTTGGAAAGGCAATTAAGTATGCCAATGTTTGAGTCCTTTGGTGGTTTACAAGGTCCGTAAGGAGAAGAGTTATTTCACCAAGACAAGTCTCCAAGGTTAATCAAGAAGTTGCAATGGGGAAGGGAAGGGATCAAGATGCTAGTGGAGTGTATAATACTTCTCCCGTTAGTCTATGTCAATTAAGATGATAGAAAAGTGGACCATGTAATGTAGGCAGCCTTTTTCCTCTCAATCGATCCTTAGATGCATGCCAGGTGTAATCTTCCTCTAGTTCTAGCTGGAGTTGTAGAAGGAAGCAAATTGCACGACTAAGTAGGGTGACCAAGGAATAAAAGGGGTGCATGGGAAGGTGCCGTACCAACACCCTTTTTTGTGCCACACTTCTCCATTCCTATCTACCATCCCAATGACACCCCCCCCCCCCCTCCTTACCTAATGATCTCTTTCTATTTGCTAGGAACCCCCATTGCCTCCAACCCCTCTCCACTATCAACCCTACTCCCACCCCTTATCTCCACCTCCATAAGATGCCACTTTCCCCTCTCGTCCCTAATGTTAGAGTAGTAGGGAGGGAGGGGCTCAAAGGTAGAAGATGGTCTATGATGGAGAAGGAATTGTTGAAGGGGAAGATTATCTGTTATGAAAGGAAAGGTTCTAGGAGTTGGGGGGAGGCACAACACAGATAAGGGGTGTCACCACTAATGGCTTATTCATCTGCCCATTGCTTCTTGGTCGTCCTAGCTTTGTCATGCAATATGCACCATTGTGGAGTAACGACCAAGGTGTAATAGTTCGTGCTTCTCCCTATGAAGTTTTTGGGTGTGTTGTTTGAGTGATGTAATCAAGGAAGAAATCTTTTACCAAGACTCTATTTTAATTATTGCCTAGCAAGCATCAATAACAACAATCTCCCAATACTCTTTAGATTAAGTTTATTGGTGTGTCCTTGCACGTCTAACATATTTCGACATTTAAGACATATGATAATGTATGCCAGATTTGCTGTCGAACTTTGGTATAAAAAATAATTTATATCTTTAAATGTATTAACACACTAACATTCTACTTCCTTTTGTGTTAATGTAATTATGGTTTATTGAGATATGTTTGTATTAAATCAGTTTCAAGACATTCTAAGACTTAGGTCATATGATACTATGCTTTATGATTCCACCTAAAATTTCAATAATAATTAACATGCTGAGCTTCAAGCCCTTATGGGTCAATGTATGTTGGACCAATGTGCATCAGTTTTCCAGCTTCCAGTATGGTGTATGATATGAAATGGCTAACATCAATGGTACTTCAACATTCCAAGGTAACAAGCACACTAAGAGTTCATAATTTGTATGATAAATCCAAACAACATGTGAACCTAGGAAACACATCACATTACCACATTATATTTGAGGCTCAAGGTCTACGCCACTCCTAAACAATACGTAAATATGGATAGGTATTATGTAGGGCTATCAACGGTCCATATCTGGGTAGACCTATACCTAAAATGAATGTACCAAGACCTAGTTTAGACCAATAAGGGTCATGGGTAAATGGGTCAGGTCCTGGGCCTCCTTATTTATTCGATGTTGAAAGATAAATGGGTTTGGTAATAAATCTTTATATGCTAGATAATTGGGTTCAATTTGAGGTCTAAATTCTAAGAAATTGGCTCATAATTTTTTGCAATGTATGACAATGGAAAGCTTAATGGGTAAATGGGTATACCCAGACCCATAACTAACAGGTCCAAACAGGTCTGTTAATGGGTCTGGGCCCATTTTGACATCCCTATCATGTATCTCCCTCCTTGTTTCCCTTCGGACTATAACTCTATCAAAGTGATTAATTAGGCCAAATAATTTAGAACCGAAAGTAATGGAACCCAGTATAAAAGCCAACCTTATAGGAAATCTGGATGTTATTACCCTTCTGTCTAGTACCATATGATTCTAATTTAAAACCAAAATTGATTTTAAGATCAATGCAATCTTTGGGAATGCATCATTTCAACACCTGTAAAATATCCACCTCAAAAATCAAGTTCCATGCATCTTGGTTTCTAGTAGTTATGTGTTGGAAATAAATGTTAAGTAGAAGGAAAGTCACAGGCTGACAGGATTTTAAAACATAATAATTTACATCACTAAACATATCAACAAGATTATAAAATAGTGTTTTACAATACCTTACGATATATTTTAGCTCAAAATTGCATATCTTGTACAACATTCCAAAATTATAAAGGGAAACCAAGCAACAATATCTAACAAATATTTTGCATAAATGACATTTAAATTTTAGTTTCCTTATAGTTGCAACAATTCTTTAAGAAGAATAAAATATAAATGTAGTCTACGCAAGTAGAGAATAAGTTATATCTAGAAGATCAGTGCATTACCTGAAATATCTCAACATCTAAAGTATATTGTGGACCTCCATATACAGAAACAAGTTCCAAAGAGGACCCTAGAATGGTATGATGATTGGTTTGGATAAAACCAGGGCATAGAAGATTGAAGAAATATGTAGCATAATCATTTACCTGAAATTACAATGAAAAGATTTTAGGAACTAAAAAAGGAAATTAGTGACAAATAAGATCAATAAGATAACTTATAATTTTGAAACTAAACCTAGGAGAAAAGGAAATTAGCATCGAATAGACTAAAAAAATAAGTTATAATTTTGAAACAAAACTTAGGACACCTTTCATTGCATAATATCAAAACATGTCTTGAAGATGCCCTCCTTACATCTATCCTCTAAACATGCAGAACCTTGTTTCATACAACTTACTAATTGAATGTAGTTTTAAGCTTCTATTGGCATAGTCAAATTAAGTATGGGAAACTATTTATCTAGTTTCTTAGTTGTCCTTTGGCTTATAACCAAGAGCTTTAAATTGAAGCTTTATAGGTATAGGGAAAAATGAAATTATTATAGAAGTTATTGATTATAGTTGCTCCTACTTAATACTTCTCATGTAGAAATTGAAGCCAAATTTAGCTTTTAACTAATCATTATGCTTAATGCACCCTAAAGTTTTCTCCAGGCATGTTGACCGTTGCACTCAATAGTTATTACATCTGATTGAGCAAATCACAGCCAAAGTCAAGGATCATAACTAAAAGCATACTATATATCCTATTTGTCCAATCATAAGCAAATGCATTGCAAAGAAATGTAGTTTAACATAATATTCTTTTTGGTGACTTATCTTTTTGGTATGTTGGTGTTGGTCCTTTTTGTATGTAATTTTTTTATGGGACCCATGGTATAGCAAACACCCTTGCCCTCTAATAGAGTGCTGGGGGGGGAGGGGTGGGGGGTGGAATCTACGCAGGAAATGCATGGCCCCTAATTGCAAACTCACATAATTCAAGCATATCAGTTGCTTCATTATGTATTCCATACTTCTCCTTGCTTAGGCATATTCATTGACTACTTTAGCTAAGAAACTTTCCCAAAGGCATTGTTATGAAGTGTAGATAAAGGTCTATCTCCCATCCTTTTATTTGATGTATTTCCATAAGCCTAGTAATGCTTCATTTCTTAGAGTGATTTTCTATTATGGCTATACTTACCATCCTTGAACATTAGATCAATAATAGTGCTTTTGGAACAACAAGATGTAGAGACTGGTTTTAGATAAGACAGATGTAGGATCAGTAGCTATAGAGCCTACATATAATCAACAAAATCATGTTGGATGTATGGCAGCTTGCAAGCTAGAATTTAAGGTCACTGATGTAGACTGGATCTATCACGACCGGATCCCGCAAACGGGGATCCGAAACAAGGAGGATCCGGAGCCGGTCCGGATCGAACGATGACGAGAGGACCCGACGGGGATCCACAACAGGGCGAAGCCGAGGCTATTTCGGGATGAGGAGGATCCGCCCGCGGGGGGCGCGATCTGCCGCCGGAGCTGCTCTTGGATAGTGAGCCGCTGCTCCTTCGGTCGGACGAAGGCGCGGCGCGAGCAGGAGCTCCTGTCGGCGGAGCTGTAGACGAGCGTCGGAGCAGAAGCCGGAAAGTCCGAGATCGGACGGGGGGACGGCTCTCTCTCCGACGAGGGGGTCCGAAGGCACCTTCAGCGCGAGGCCGAGTCTCCTGGCGCGGGGCGACCGACGGGATTGCCCTCGGACGGCGAGTCCGAAGGCTACTTCAGCGTGAGACCGAGTCTCCTGGCGCGGGGCAGCCGGCGTTCGGCGTCGAGACCGGGGAGAGGAGTCCGAGGTCGGCGGCCGAGACCGACTCGGGGAGGTCGGCGATGATTCGAACCGAGCCCCTGCAGGAGGGAAAGAAGAAGAAGAACCAGTCAGCAGGAGTCCCGGGCGTCAGCCCTGGGGAACCCCCTCCGACGGTCAAGTTAGCTTCTGAAGAAGATTCGATTCAGGAAGCAAGAAGAAACAGCTTCAACCCTATTCGGACAGTAGTCCTTTAAGGGGTTTCGGAAGCTTAGGGGGGCATCCGTTTTTTCCACCTCCCCTTCCCTTGGCCACAAGTAGCAGGATACTTATAGCGGAGGGTAGCGGAGGGTTAACGGTGGCAGCCGATATAGGACTAAAAGGAGGCTTACTGATAAACCGCCATAGCGTCTGATCCGCCACCGGAGTGGGCCGGATTCGGCTACCGGGCCGGAGGGGGTTGGGCCGCTGACGGGCCGAAGCCTGCCGGGCCCTGGGCTGCCGTGCTGTTCCCGGGCCGTAGGCTGGTGGGCCGCTGACGGGCTGAAGCCTGCTGGGCCGGGAGCGACGGGGCCGCTTATGGGCCGAGGGCTGCTGGGCCGCTAACGGGCCGAAGGCCGCCGGAGGGCCTAGTACTGCTGCTGTTGGGCTGAATGGGGTTTGGGCCTGCTGCAATGGGCCGAATCGGATTCTGCCGCATCACATAGCCCCCCACTCTTGTCTTCCTCAGTTCTGAGATGGCAAGAGTATAGCCTGAAACTGCCAAAAAAGAAAGAAAATCACAGCAGGCGTCTTCCTGGGAGTCGTATTCCCCCTTCTTCTGGAAGAGGAGGCCCTCGGTCGGCCGAGGGCCGTGCGGTCGCTTTGTCCTTGCTCAGAGGGTCGGCGAAGGCTGAAGGCTGAGAAGCCGAAGGGTCGGTACCTCTGACCCGCGTCAGGCCTCATTAAATGGACGGGACGGCGCGTCGCCTCGCGAGGAATCACGGGACACGCGTCGCGCATCCAGCCGCTCTGGAGAAAACACAAACGGATCCCGACCGCCCGTGGGTCGCGGATCGCCCCGGCTCTCTGCCCGAGGCTCCGCTCGGATTGCCGCCGCTCCCTTTGCCGCCTGCGGATCGGGACGCGTGGCGGGCATCCGAGTGGTTAGCCGAAGGGTCGGAGCGCTGTCAGCCGCTGATCGCTCTTGCCTCAAGTCCCGGAGCCGGTCCGCCATCATTGCCGAAGGACGGCACACGTGGCGGGCATCCGGAAGGAGCGACGGGACGAGCGGGATGATCTCGGCCACAGGCTTCGGAGGGAGGCGTATCGACCGGGCTCTATAAATACAGGCCCTCTGCGGGGCACTGTTCTTCTTCTTGCTACCGCGCTTACGTTCCCCCTGCAACTGCCCGAGCTCTTCTTCCTTCTCCTGCGAGAGGCCAGTTTCCTGAAGGCTTCATCCGAGCTTCGTCGGCTACCGGGGGAGGCTCTTCGTCCCTCAGAGTGCATTGCCTGTGGTAGTCTGGAGGCTTGAGGCGACGCCTGGTTCAGGAGAGATCCTCTCCTTCTTTCTGCGAGTAAGCCTCAGTCTTCTTCCCTCCCTCCGTGGCTTTATGGTCCGGAGCTCTTCTAGTGAGATTACCCCTTCGGACGAGGAGTACACTCCCCCCTCCCTGTCGGACCCTCTTGCCTCGGGATCTCTTACTTCCGCGATGTCCGGGGAGTCTGAAAGCTCCGGGTCCGAAACTTCCGGGACTGAGGTTTCTGGAGCCGAGGCTACTGGGACCGAGGCTTCTGGGACCGAGGCTTCTGAGGCCGAGGCTCCCGAGACCGAGGCTTCCGGGGCCGAGGCTTCCGGGGCCGAGGCTTTTCAGGAAGTTCGGGACTCGGGCCAGGCTTCCACCTCGGAACGCCGCCTCCCGGATGTTGCTTCGGGGGCTAGCTGTGCCCTTTCGGATGTAGAAGTGAGGAACTTAGTTTCTTACTTTCAGCTTCCCTCTTGGACGACCCCCCATCGGCCCGATTCCGCCACTAGGGCAAATACCGTTCGCCCGGGGTCTTTTTCCATCTACGTTGATAGCTTTGAGGCGGGATTCCGTCTCCCTCTCCCCACCTTCGTCGTCAATCTTCTTAGCTTCTACGGGTTGGCCCCTTCTCAGCTCTTCCCCAACTCTTGGCGCACTGTGTATGGATTCCTGAGTGTCTTCGCTCATGTGAAAATCCGCCCCTCCCTCAATGTCTTTCGCTATCTCTTCAAGATCCAGACGCAGGGGAAGTCGGAATGGTATTGCTTTGTCCCCCGGGTTGGCCGGAGGATTTTCTCTGGGAAGCCTTCGTCTATCCATGGCTGGAAGAGGAAGTTTATCTTCGTCTCTCTGCCGGAGAAGGAGAAGGGTGTATGGCCCTTCCCCACCGAATGGGTGCCGCTGGCCGAAGGACTCTCGGGACCTCCTGTTCTGTCTCCCGTTCAGAGTACCATCGTGGGTCATATTCAGGCGAAGGCCCCTTACGACGTCTCGGTGCTTCTCTCCGACGCGGAGCGGTTGATAGGTGTCGGGGTTTGGCCGGACCCTAAGCGTGATCCGGAGCGGGTCTTTCCGTACCTACCTCCCGGGGAGACTCCGCGGGTCCGCGGGGGAAGGACTGCCGCTCCTCCGGCCGAAGCTCTTCCGGCTTTGGAGGCTGACGAAGTTTCGGCCGAGGGTAAGTCGGCTCTGAGTCTATTACTCGATCGTTGTTTTTGGCTTCTGATATCCCTTTCTTGCTTTGCAGCAATGGCCCAGCTCGATGCCCTCCTCGACCAACTATCGGATCAGCGCGCTTCGCGCCGGGCGCCGGCCCCGCAGGCGGTGAGCAGGCCTGTCCGAGGTACCGGGGGTCCGAGGACAAGAGGCGGGGGCCTCGGGACTGCGACCTCCGCCGAGGGTCGTGCAGTCGCCGCTGCTCTTGAGAGGGAGCAGAAGACTAAGTTTGCCTCTCGGGGAGGCGGCCGAGCGTCGAAGCGCCCCCGGGTAGAGGAGGCCGAGGGAGAGGTAGAAGTTCAGCTAATCAGGAGGAGCGCCGGGGCCCGAAGGGCTGCAAGGTTGGCGTCTCCTGAGATGCCGAGGGGTGACTCCCCTCCGGCCGTATCGGCAGGAGCCGATGGGGGAGATGCCGATCCGCGGGCGCAGCTCGAGCGGCGGCACCCCGCATCGGGGGAGAGCATGGAGGACCCGCAGACGTGCCTTCGTCTGCTCAACAGCTTCACTCCCCCTTCAATCTTCGAGGAGCTGAAGGCCCACTCCATCACCGATCTGACGGAGATGAGTGCCCGTCTGTCGGTTCAGGTGAGCACCCCGAAAGTGTTTCAGCTCATCTTCAGCTTCTTCTTCTGATTCCACTGGCCCTCATCTGCCCTCGATCCGCAGGCTTCGATGACGACCCGTGTCCTGATGCATCGTCAGGAGCTGCTCCAGCGTAAGCTTCTGGAAGCCGAGGCGCATCCGGTTGGTTCGGGGGAAGGCACTTCGGCGGCTCCTTGCATCGAGCCCCTAGTTGAGGAGCTCGTGACTGCGAGTGCCCGAGCGCGGAAGCAGCTGGAGAAGAGGGCAGCAGAGGCCCGTGCCGCCGCCGAGGCCAAGGAGAAGGCCGAGAGCGATCTTGCGGCGGTCGAGTCCGAATTCCGGACTTTCAAAGCTCAGACCCAGGACAGGGAGGCTCGGCGAGCCTCGGAGAAGCGCCGCCTCGTCGAGGAGGTGTCGACTTTGAAGCGGGAACTGGGAAAGGCAGCGGAGTTGGCCGTGGCCAACTACAAGGCCGGGAACGACTATGCCCAGGACATCCTCCGAGCCCAGCTGCAGGCTTCTTGTGCGGTTTTTGACCTCGGGCTAGCAGTCGCCCAGAGGGCATGCCCGAGCGTCGATCTGACCGGGGAAGCCATGCCAAAGGGCGAGGAAGCCCGGGGGCTTTTATCCTGGTGGGAGGAGCTCGTGGCGGAGAGGGCCCCGCCTCCAGCTGATGCCGAGGAGGCCGGTGCCGAGGAGGCCGAGACCGAAGAGGCCGATGCCGAAGAGACCGATGCTGAAGAGGCCAATGCCGAAGAGGCTGCTGCTGAAGATGCCCTTGCTGAAGGCGCCGCTTCTGCAGCGGTGCAGGTCGTCGATTCTCCCTCTCCTTCTCCTGACCGAAACGTCGTCGAGGTGGAGGAGGAGGGGGTTGTCGAGGGCTGATACGAGGGTTCCCCTCGGTTTTCTTTTGGCTTTTGCTTTACTTTTGTAAGCTCTTGGCCAGGCGTACGGCTGAACTTTGTATCTCCTTTAGCTTTAAAAAATGGAAGGAAGGTTTTTGGCTTTACCTGGCTGCTTGCGTACGATCGACCGAATGTAGCCCTTCAGGAGCCTGAGATCCCGTCGTCGTTCGCTATAGCTTGTAGGGCCGAAACCCGATGCCGGTTCGGATAGAACGTCGTCACAGTATTCGGCCGGGGCCTTTACTATGGTGGTTCATATGATCCCTTAGGGGCATCTTGCCGCTTCTCACGCTTGTCGGATGGCCGAAGCCTTTCACGCTTCCGCTTGCGCGAACTTAGATATGCCTCGGCGCCTCCAGAATCGGTATACGTGGCCGGAGCCACTCCCGGAACGATTTACACGGATTTATGAAGAATACCATGCCGCTCCCGATACGGTTTGCATGGCCGAAGCCACTCCCGGTACGGTTTACACGGACTTAGAGAAAACCATGCCGCTCCCGATACGGTTTGCATGGCCGAAGCCACTCCCGGTACGGTTTACACGGACTTATGAAGAATACCATGCCGCTCCCGATACGGTTTGCATGGCCGAAGCCACTCCCGGTACGGTTTACACGGACTTTAGAGAAAACCTTGCCGCTCCCGATACGGTTTGCATGGCCGAAGCCACTCCCGGTACGGTTTACACGGACTTATGAAGAATACCATGCCGCTCCCGATACGGTTTGCATGGCCGAAGCCACTCCCGGTACGGTTTACACGGACTTAGAGAAAACCATGCCGCTCCCGATACGGTTTGCATGGCCGAAGCCACTCCCGGTACGGTTTACACGGACATAGAGAAAACCTTGCCGCTCCCGATACGGTTTGCATGGCCGAAGCCACTCCCGGTACAGTTTACACGGACTTAGAGAAAACCTTGCCGCTCCCGATACGGTTTGCATGGCCGAAGCCACTCCCGGTACGGTTTACACGGACTTAGAGAAAACCTTGCCGCTCCCGATACGGTTTGCATGGCCGAAGCCACTCCCGGTACGGTTTACACGGACTTTAGAGGGAAAATCATGACAGTTTTTCTGAAAGAAAGCGAGTTCCTTTATTTATAGCCTCCGGCTAAAAAGCCTGGGGAGAGTTGACTTACATGTAATAACGCCGAAGGCGCTCCACATTCCATGTGCGAGGAAGGGGTTGGCCCGAAAGGGTTTCCAACCGGTAAGCTCCTCGTCTGATTACCTCCCTGACCCGGTAGGGCCCCTCCCAGTTGGGGGCAAGCTTCCCCGAGGCTTCGGCTGGCTTGGAAGCATGGGCATTCCTTAACACGAGATTCCCCACTTCAAAGCTCCTGGGCTTTACTCGAGTGTTATGGTACTTGGCCATTCGTTGCTGATAAGCCGCCAGTCGGATACGAGCTTTATCTCGGACCTCCTCAATGAGGTCCAAGCGGTCTTTCAGACTTTCCTCATTGGCTTCCGTATTATAGGCAATGACTCTGGGAGAAGGGAGGCCGATCTCTATGGGAATGACGGCCTCTACCCCATAGGCCATGCGGAAGGGAGTTTCGCCGGTGGGGGTTCGGCTTGTCGTCCGATAGGCCCACAGGACACTCGGCAGTTCTTCCACCCATCGGCCCTTAGCTTCGCCGAGTCGGGTTTTCAATCCCTGTAAAAGGCTTCGGTTAGTGACTTCGGCTTGGCCATTCGCTTGAGGATGCGCTACCGAAGTAAACTTGTGGAGTATGCCGAAGCTGGCGCAGTTATCACCGAACCGTCGGCTATCGAACTGCTTCCCGTTGTCTGAGATGATGGCTCGAGGGACGCCGAACCGGCAAATGACGGACTTCCACACGAAGTTCCAAGCATTGTTGTCGGTTATTGAGGCGAGGGGTTCGGCCTCGACCCATTTGGTGAAGTAGTCGACTGCCACGATGAGGAATTTCCTTTGGCCGGTGGCGACGGGAAAAGGTCCCAGGATGTCGACTCCCCATTGGGCGAAAGGCCAGGGATCAGATAACGGGGTCAGAAGGGTGGCTGCCTGATGAGTGAGGGAGCTAAACCTCTGGCACTGGTCGCAGCGCCGTACGAGGGCTAAAGCGTCCTCTCGAAGCGTGGGCCACCAGTAGCCTTGCCTTAGGAGCTTGTGAGCCAGGGCCCTTCCTCCCGCATGCGCCCCGCACACCCCTTCGTGGACTTCCCTTATGGCGTAGTCGGCCTCGGCCGGGCCGAGGCACCGCAGCAAAGGTCGGCCAAATGATTTCTTGTACAACACCCCGTCCAAAAGGAGAAAGTGGGATGAGCGCTGCCGGATGCGCTTCGCCTCCCTAGGATCTGGAGGGATTTCTCCTTGGAGAAGGAAAGCGACGAGGGGAGTCATCCATGTCTCGGCTTCTGCTTCAGTAATCTGCATGGCTTCGGTTTCGCCGAGGCTGGGTTCGGCGAGCTCCTCGACGAGGATCATCCGGCCTCCCCCCCCGTCTTGGGTTGACGCCAGCCAGGAAAGGGCATCGGCCCGGGTGTTCTCGGCTCTCGGGATCCTCACGATTTCACAAGAATCGAATTGAGCGAGGATCTTGCGAGTTACCTGGAGATAAGATGCCATCACTGCGTCCCGAGCCTCATACTCCCCGGAGACGTGGCCGGCGATTAACTGGGAATCGCTGAAGGCTTTTAAGTTCCGGGCGCCGAGTTTCTTCGCGGCTTGGAGGCCGGAAATGAGGGCTTCATACTCGGCGGCGTTGTTGGTCGCAGGAAAGGAGAAACGCAGGGCGTACTCCGTCACGACTCCTTCGGGTGATGCCAGGATCCATCCGGCGCCACTGCCCGTGGAGCACGCGGAGCCGTCCACGAAGAGTCGCCATTCGTCCGGTGGTGCCGGTGCTGAAAGAGCCTCGGCTTCGGCCACCTCGGGTTCTGGCTGCGGCGTCGCGCAAGCGCCGGGGGTAAGCTCGGCGATGAAGTCTGCCAATGCTTGGGCTTTTATGGCTACTCGAGGGGCGTAGGAGATATCGAACTCTCCTAGCTCAATTGCCCACTTCGCCAGCCTGCCGGACACCTCTGGTCGGGAGAGAACCTGCCTCAAGGGCTGGTTGGTGAGGACTTTCACAGAATGGGCCAGGAAGTACGGCCGAAGCCTTCTTGCAGAAGTGACGAGGGCCAGAGCCAACTTTTCCAGGGCTTGGTACCGGAGTTCCGCTCCCTGAAGGGCTCGGCTGGTGTAATAAACGGGCTTCTGAATGCCTTCTTGTTCTCGGACGAGGACGGTGCTGAGGGCCGTCTCGGAGACTGCGAGGTATAGGCTCAGAGGCTCCCCGGGAATCGGTTTTGACAGGATGGGGACTTTGGAGAGGTAGGCCTTCAACTGATTGAAGGCTGTCTGACACTCTTCCGTCCAGTCGAAGTTGTTGGCCTTCTTCAGCAGCTTGAAGAAGGGAAAACAGTAGTCGGCCGCCCTGGACATGAAGCGGCTGAGAGCTGCGATCCTCCCGTTCAGCTTCTGTACCTCTCAGAGGTTAGCCGGGGGGCGCATCTTTATGATGGCCGAAACCTTCTCGGGATTAGCCTCCACCCCTCGGTGCGTGACCATGTAGCCGAGGAACTTGCCGGAGGCTACCCCGAAGGCGCACTTGGCCGGGTTCAGCTTCATCTTGTACCGCCTGAGGGCGGAGAAAGTCTCGGCCAGGTCGGCCAGGTGCTCTGCAGCAACGCGGCTCTTTACCAACATGTCGTCTATATAGACCTCCATGTTTCGGCCGAGCTGTGCGGCGAATACCTTGTTGACCAGTCGCTGATATGTCGCGCCGGCGTTCTTCAGACCGAAGGGCATTCGGGTGTAGCAGTATAGACCCAGATCGGTGGTGAAGCTAGTCTTGCTCTCGTCGTCCGGATGCATCCGGATCTGGTGGTAGCCTGAATAGGCGTCGAGGAAGCTTAAGAGCTCGTGGCCAGAAGTGGCGTCCACCACCTGGTCTATCCGAGGCAGCGGAAAGCTGTCCATTGGACAGGCCTTGTTGAGGTTGGTGAAGTCCACGCACATGCGCCATTTGCCATCTTTCTTTGGCACCATGACCACATTGGCTATCCAGTCTGGATGATGCACCTCTCGGAGATGTCCGGCGTCCAGTCCCTTTTGTACTTCAGCCTGGATGGCGGCTCTCCTTTCCTGGTTGAAGGTGCGCCGCTTCTGCTTCACCGGAGGCTGATCGGGATCGGTATGGAGTCGGTGCTCTGCTACCTCCGGGTCCACCCCGGGCATGTCTGCCGGAGACCAGGCGAAGATGTCGAGGTTCTTTTTCAAGAACTCGGTAAGCTTCTCTGCTTCACCTTTCTCCAGGCCGGAGCCTATCATCAGGACTCGTCCTTCGCCTCCTGGAACAGGGATGGCGAGGAGTGCTTCTCCCGGAGACGCTTCGGCTGATGACTCGATCGCTAGGGTTTCAGCTGCGTTCTTCCCTTTGACCGAAATCATGTAGCATTGCCGAGCGGCTTCTTGGTTTCCTTTGGCCTCGCCGATCCCATGGTCGGTATGAAATTTCAGCTTCTGATGGAAGGATGAGGGCACGGCTCCGACCCCGCCGATGAGCCTTCGGCCGAATATGGCGTTGTAGGCTGACTCGATCTTTACAACGGCAAAGTCCGTTTCAACGGTCAATTGCCGGGGGGCGGAGCCTAAGGTCACAGGAAGCCGAACAATACCTTCTACTCGGCAGGGCGAGCCGTTAAAACCGAAGAGAGGGCCCCGATGAGGCTTCATACTAGCCTCACTCAATCCCATTTTCACGAAGCAATCGTAAAACAAGATGTTTGGGGCGCTTCCATTATCCACAAAGATCCTATGTACATCATAGTTATTTATTACAGCGTTGACGACGAGAGCGTCGTCGTGAGGGACCTGAACATCCGCCAGGTCCTCGGCGCCGAAGGTGATGTCTTCCAGGCGAGGCCTCTTCGGCTCGCCCTCAACTGCTGCTACTGTGCTATGCTGCCGCGGCCTGGACCCTTCCCCCGGTCCTCCGGATATCATCATGATAGACCCAGAACTGGGTCTTTGATGGGATGACTCAACCGGGGCCGAGGTGGCTTTGGGCGGAGGAGCGGCTTCTGTTGCTGAGGGCTGCTGTTGTCTGGGCGCTGCAGGGGCGTCCTGGTTCTGTTGCGGTGGCTGCTCCCGGCGGTACTGCGGCAGTTTCCCCTCCCGGATGATGCGGTCAATCTCTTCCCGGAGCTGCCGACACTCATCCGTCGTGTGGCCGATCTCCCGGTGGTATTCACAATACCTGCCGGGATCCCTTCGGCGGGGATCGGTCTTGATGCGATCGGGCCGTCGGAGCATGCCTTTCACCTCCATGAGCATTCGGGAAGGGGGAGCAGGTAAGGGTAGGTACCGCGGCTGCGCGTCCCGTCGCCTCTCCCTGTCCCATTCCTCCCTGCGATAGCGCTTTCGCGAGGACTCCTGGTCCTCCGGCCGAGGTCGGACCACCTGGGGAGCAGGTGCCGAGATGGCTTCGGTGGCGCCTCTTCCTCTGGACAGCATCAGGGCCTCCCGGTTGATGTACTTGTGGGCCCGTGCCACGAGGTCCTGGAAGGTCGGGAGATGGCGCTTCCCAATGGAACCGAGGAGCCCCTCGTCCCGACACCCGCTGATCACGGCCGAAACCGCGATTGAGCTGTCGAGGTTCGGGATCTGGGCGGCCTCGGTCCGGAACCTGGTGAAGTAGTCCTGGAGAGTCTCGGCAGGACCTTGCCGAATAGCCAGCAGACTAGCGGAGGTCTTGCTCTGCCGGGTGGCATCATAGAACTGGTCGATGAACAACTGGCCCAACTGTGCTAAGGAGTGGATGGAGTTGGGGGCCAGCGTCTCGAACCAGGTGAGGGCGATCTTTTCAAGGGTGAGGGGGAAGAGACGGCAGCGGACTGCCTCGGAGATCCCTCGGACCCGGAGGTAGGAGTTGAACTTCCGGAAATGACAGACCGGATCTGTCATCCCATCATAGGGAGGGCCCTTCGGCAGCTTGAAGTCGGGGGGCACCTCGGTGGCCAGGAGCTCCGCCGTGAACGGGGTCTGCTCCAGGATGCTGCTGGCGAGGGGTGCCCCGTGAGGCCGGGACACCATCTGCTGCATCTCCTTGCGCATCGCCGTCAGCCGCTGGTCCAGGTCCGGGGCGGCCGAGGTGGCGACGGATGGCCCTCCGGTGCGGGCCGGATAGTACTCCGACGAAGCATAATCCTGCTCCGTCGGGCGATCGACGCGGGGAGCTCGGGCAGGCAATGCCGAGGGCTCGCTGCGCGCCGCCGCAGCTTCGTAGAGAGAGGCTGGCGCAGGCACCGGTCGGAACCGGGCGTCTTGTACTGAGTAGAGTGGGGGGAGCGGTGCCTGCTGGGGAGGCTGCCCCGTCAGCCCCATGCGCTGGGCGATGGCAGATACCATCTCCTGAAGAGGCGCTAGGGACGTGACGGCAGCGGCCAGCGTGGCCACCTGCTGCTGGAGTACCCCCACTCGGTCTTCCGAGCTGAAGGACTCCGGGATGGTCGGCAGAGGCGGGTTCGGCGGGGCAGACGGCGCGCCATCGGAAAGCGGCATCTGTGCCGAAGCCTCCCGCGCTTCCGCTTCGCTCTGCCCGGATCGTCGGGTCACAGGTCGCTGAGACATGACTTGTTTTGTTGGTTTCCCACAGACGGCGCCACGTGATGTAGACTGGATCTATCACGACCGGATCCCGCAAACGGGGATCCGAAACAAGGAGGATCCGGAGCCGGTCCGGATCGAACGATGACGAGGGGACCCGACGGGGATCCACAACAGGGCGAAGCCGAGGCTATTTCGGGATGAGGAGGATCCGCCCGCGGGGGGCGCGATCTGCCGCCGGAGCTGCTCTTGGATAGTGAGCCGCTGCTCCTTCGGTCGGACGAAGGCGCGGCGCGAGCAGGAGCTCCTGTTGGCGGAGCTGTAGACGAGCGTCGGAGCAGAAGCCGGAAAGTCCGAGATCGGACGGGGGGACGGCTCTCTCTCCGACGAGGGGGTCCGAAGGCACCTTCAGCGCGAGGCCGAGTCTCCTGGCGCGGGGCGACCGACGGGATTGCCCTCGGACGGCGAGTCCGAAGGCTACTTCAGCGTGAGACCGAGTCTCCTGGCGCGGGGCAGCCGGCGTTCGGCGTCGGGACCGGGGAGAGGAGTCCGAGGTCGGCGGCCGAGACCGACTCGGGGAGGTCGGCGATGATTCGAACCGAGCCCCTGCAGGAGGGAAAGAAGAAGAAGAACCAGTCAGCAGGAGTCCCGGGCGTCAGCCCTGGGGAACCCCCTCCGACGGTCAAGTTAGCTTCTGAAGAAGATTCGATTCAGGAAGCAAGAAGAAACAGCTTCAACCCTATTCGGACAGTAGTCCTTTAAGGGGTTTCGGAAGCTTAGGGGGGCATCCGTTTTTTCCACCTCCCCTTCCCTTGGCCACAAGTAGCAGGATACTTATAGCGGAGGGTAGCGGATGGTTAACGGTGGCAGCCGATATAGGACTAAAAGGAGGCTTACTGATAAACCGCCATAGCGTCTGATCCGCCACCGGAGTGGGCCGGATTCGGCTACCGGGCCGGAGGGGGTTGGGCCGCTGACGGGCCGAAGCCTGCCGGGCCCTGGGCTGCCGTGCTGTTCCCGGGCCGTAGGCTGGTGGGCCGCTGACGGGCTGAAGCCTGCTGGGCCGGGAGCGACGGGGCCGCTTATGGGCCGAGGGCTGCTGGGCCGCTAACGGGCCGAAGGCCGCCGGAGGGCCTAGTACTGCTGCTGTTGGGCTGAATGAGGTTTGGGCCTGCTGCAATGGGCCGAATCGGATTCTGCCGCATCAGTCACCAATAAGGTGAAAAAGGGGGTATTCAAGGACAATAATTTAGAAGAAAAATATGATGCTAGATGCTAGAGTTTGGTATAAATTTTTGACCGAGTAGCTATTTAACTCCATAAATGGGGTGAATGGGAGTGCCAATTAACAGTTAATGCTTAGTGTAAATGATGTAAGTTGGAATGTTATTAGCCAACTGTGTTGAGGTATATCCCAAGTGCACACACATTGTAATGGGCTATCATAAACTAACCTGTGATGGATATGTAACTTGACAATACACGGTTAGACCTTGGCGAATGCAGAAGTATACTCAGTTAAGCTAAGCTAAGTATGATGGATTTTACACATATATGCACATAGTTTGACCTGAACGGATATAGAAGTAAAGCCCTTGAATGATGGTTATAAATAACTGTGGTAGAGATATAAATTAAGGGCACACAATTAGGACTAAGTAGATCTGCAATTGAACCTCGTTGAGCTTGAGTGGACGGAGGTGAGAGGAAATGGATCAAGCACATATGAACAAAAGATTTATACAAGTTCAGTGTCGATAGACCTACATCTAGTCCCTATGCGAGTTACTTTGGTGCATAGCTTACAAGTTTTGCCCACAAGCACATACTATTGGTTTGATCTGATGCCTAGTCACAAAAGTCTACCCACAAGTGAGAGGAGAGAGATAGGCACAAGTGGTAGGGAGAAGGAAGAGAAAAAGAAGTTGGGTTTCTTTGCCTTTTGGAGATTCTTAAGGAATTTTAATCAATGTTGTCTTAAGGAATTTTAATCAATGTTGTCTTAAGGAATTTTAATCAGTGTTGTAGGACCCACAACAAGAAAATCCCCAGAATAAGTTGATCTCCCTTTCTCACGCATCTCTCCAAATGCACCCTAACCTTTGAAAGTACTTGTAAATCAAAAGAAAACGTAATTACAAGGTACCCGAATCTTGGTTAATTATTTCCCTATCCATTGAATGAATTCTTCTTGTATGGATCCTCTAAGAAATTAATTAAGAATCCTACAAATCATCACAAATCTCTACCTCCTCGGACATCATCCATGATCTTGGATGGTCTCCCAACATGCAGCAATCGGTCCCCCACACATGCAACCTTCTTGGGTCTGTTTTGGGGAGACAAGGGAGAGAAAGAGGGTGACTAGAGTTCTTTGGTAGCATACATATAAGTGTCCTCTTAATAATTACATATAGATAAGGTGCATGTGTCCTCTTAATCATTACATACATATAAGGTTGCTTAGGTGCCCTTTCAATCATTACATAAAGATGTGCATGTAGGTGTCATCCTAATCATTACGGAACTAAATATAAGCATGCATCAGTTCTATAAAAGAGACTAGAAAGGGAGAGCAGGTGAGATGGTAAGTTCTAAATGTTGGAAAGTTTAAGTCAAGCCCTCATGTTTTATACTTGTTGTAGACATTTAAATTAAATTTTAGATAAGCCCAACATTTTAATAGTTATTTCTAAACCCATACTTTTGAAATTGTTTATATGTGTTTTAGGATTTAATGATATGCCCCTATAGACAACCTTTAGAATTTAATTGGGTTTCTTTATTTCTTTAAAGGTTTTAAAGCCAAATTTTGAAGAGTTTTAGGTTCAATTGTCAAGAAGATTTAGGGTGTTTAACCTACGGTCTTACATTCTCTCTCCTATAGAGAAATTTGATCTTCAAAATTTTATAATGCAATGATTAAGTTGAGAACTAGTTAACAAATAGATACTTCTTCATGCTTCTTCCATCTTCCATGTCACCTCTTCCATAGAGTATTTCTTCAACAAAACCTTGACCAGAGGAATAGTCTTAATATTGAAAAGTAGCTCCTTGCGATCTAAGATATGGATGGGTTGCTCTTTATAAGACAAGTCCAATTTGCTTCATAAGGCACAAGTCAATCACATGCGATGGATCAACAACATACTTCCTTAGCATGGAAACATGAAAAATTAGATGAACATTAGACAAATCTAGTGGCAAGGCTAGCTTCTATGTAATTTATCCAATATGCTTCAATATCTCAAATGGGCTTATGTATCTCAAACTCAACTTACCCTTCTTGTCAAATCTCATCACTGCCTTAGCTGACGAAATCTTTATAAAGGCATGACCGCCAACCTTAAAGAACAATTCCCTTCTCTTGGTATTAACATAGTCTTCTACAAACTTTGACCCATCAACAATCTCTTCCTAATAATGTCAATTTTTTCAGACCAATCATGTACAAGTTGTGGCCCAATACATCTGCATTCACCCACCTCTTCCGAATATAATGGAGATCATATATATGGTCTACCAAAAAGAGCCACACACGTTGCCATACTAATATTAGTATGACAATTATTATTATAAGCATACTCGGTCAACTTCAAATGACATCTCAATTACCTTTCCGCTCTAAACTACAAGCTCATAACATATCTGCAAAGTCCGAATAGTCCTTCCGAGTGTCCTCCAATCTGTGGATGAAAAGCTAAACTAAACTTCAAATATGTGCCCAATGTTTCCAACAAATTTTTCAAAAATCTTACCATAGAATTTGTATCTCAAATAGACATAATAGAGACCAAGTTGTAAATAGTCACAATATTAGCATACTTAATCAACCTATCCAAAATTACCTAAATTGAATCATGCTTCCTCTAAATCTTCATCAAAACCCATTGTAAACACCCGATTTTTGACGCCCTTTTGGTCAGAAAACCCGAATCACTATTGCATTCCATTACATTTCCCCACCTAATTCAGTCCATTAGATAACCAAGCCCATTAACAAAATCCCCTTCCACCTCTCGTGGAAGGCGGACTTTGTTGCCTTCCACCTCCCGCAGAAGGCGGACTTTGTTGCCTTCGTGAGCTCTCGTTGAAGGCCAACTATCATCCCCTCCCAGTACACATTGGGATGGGACCCTCCTGCTGCCTCTGCTCGAGTCGTCTCTCCTCAACACGGAGCACTTGCCCTCGGAGCTCTCGGATGGTATTCTCCATCCCCTCCACCTGGGTCGCCCTCTCCTCAGCTCCCACTGCCCTAGCTAGGATGGCCTCAATCTCATGGCGTTGCAAGAAACACAAAAAGTGAGGCACGAGTTCAATCAGGAAAGGAGTAACATTTGGACAAAAGCACTCACCTACTGCACCAGATCCGCCTCCTGGGTCTCAGCCCGATGTAATGCATCGCGTAGACGACCCTCCGAATTTGCTGGGCCCGCCGACCCCTGTAATGAGGATCCTACCCCAAGATCCTCTCGCTATCCTTCGCTAGCCAGCATTCCCCTCTGCTCCACAAATATCATGAAAATAAAAGGACATTCCACCTAACCTCCTACAAAATTCAAATATGAATATCACTCACTAGCTCCTGAATCTGTCTATGCATATAAGCTATCTCACGAATCAGGCTAGCATTTTGGTTCTTCAGCACCTGCACAGCCTCAGTCTCCGGCATCTGTTAAAACATAATCAGGGTATGGTCAAAAAAGAGAAGTAGGAGAAAGTGAGTGAAGTGAAAGGGTTAGAGTGACTCACCCGTCAAACATCAAGATACAGGCGATCCCCGTATCGTATACCATAGTCATCCAAGTACGCCCGACTGTCGTGTAGAGTCTTAACCTCTCTCATGGCATCGCCTATACAATGCCATATCCTTATCTCCTCTCGCCTTATCACTCGCCAATCCTGAGCAAACCCAGTCGATCGGCGGTGCGCACAGTTCATGGCGGTGAAATCCAGCAGCACCAGCAGAGGCTAAAGCCACCACCAGGTGCGGAAAGCCATCCGAACGTATAGAGAGTCACAGATGTTCACGCACAATAGGGGCACTTCCCGATGGAATTGGGGAAGGCCTTGTTGTACCCAGGGTTGACTTTCAATGTCCTCTTCTGCATAAGGCATCCATATGACCTGATCAAGCACGAAGTTAGATTTATCATGAACAGGGGAACATTTAGAAAGATAAAGCTTGTTATGTGTCACTCACCATATGGGGAGGGAAGGAATCGATATGACCACGGATTTCCTCTAGGTGGCGGGAAACGGAGCGACGGTCTTTGGTTACTTCCCACTGTGCCATCAAAGGAGTCCATCCCTCGTGTTCTGTTGGCATCATGCCTCGCCCAATGGGGAAGCGGGTGTAACCTCAGATCTGCAAGCAGAAGAAAGAATGCAGTCAGTGAATAAATCCAGTGAACAGAGGGTTTGAAGATCTAAGAAAGTCACCTGAAGAAAAGGAGTGAACCTGCTGAGGTTCCCAGATCCGCGGTGGAAGCCCACTACGTAAGAGAAGAGGTGGCGGAGCCTCGCGCCCCCCCCCCCCCCCCCCCAGGCCATCTTCGAAGATCCTTTAGCAATGACAGGTACTTCAGATTGACTCTATCAATAGCCATCGCAAACAGCAATCTCCCAAAGAAGAAGAGGAGGATGATCCGCTGATTCTGCTCATCCGTGCAGTCGTCTAGAACTAGGAGTGCCTCCACGCTTCCTGCGAATGCCTCGAGGGACTCACTAGGCATCCGCTGCACTCAACTGAGTCCTACCGACCGTACGAAATGGCCAAATGGGATATGAGCCAGCACTCTTTGGACCCAGTAGAACCCTCTACCTAGGAGCTAGTCCGCCAATTGATGATAATCTCTGAGCTCTGCTCCTACCATCGGGTCTCCGACAACCGATAGCCTTGTCAAGAACGCCACATCCTCCAGAGTGGGCAACATATGCCCCCAGGGCATGATGAAGGCCCGTCATCTATCATCCCACTGCTCTCGGAGAGCTACCAAGAACGGTGCATCCACCATGAATGGCTGGATCCAGAAAAGTGGCCCGAATCTGAACTCATCAACTTGAAACTGGAGTCTGTCTAGTAAAGCATGGTACCAAGCCCAAACAAAATCCCAGGAGACTCTACCACGAACTATCTAAGGTGCCGGCACATTGAAACAAACAAGTCAAAATAAGTCCCGCGTTGAACGGCCAGCGAGTTAGCCGCCCACTGCGGCGGATAGCCGGAGAGCTGGCCGCTCGCCTCAGCGGACGGCCAGTGAATTGGCCGCCCGCATCCTCGGACGGCCGAGCACGGCACCGTCAACCCCCCTCAAAAGAAAGAAAAGAGAAAATCAAATTTTACCTTCTTCTTCGATGGCGCGGCCTCCTCTATTGCTCCTTCTTCCTCCTCTGTTTCGCCCTCTTCTCCTTCTTCCTCGTTGTCTTCTCCTTCTTCTTCCTCTTCTCGCTCGGCATCGCCTCTTCTTCCTCGTCGTCGTCACGCCTCCTCCTAAGGAAGCAAGGGAGAATCACACGCGCGATGAGAAGGGGGGAAAACAGAGAGAAGGGAAGGAGGGTAGGAAGAGAGTTAGAAGAATGGAAGAAAAGAGGGGCATAAGGGGTTTAAGAGTAGGCGGTGGCTTGGCACCCATGGGCTGGATGGACACACACGTGGCCGTCCGCTAGGTCGGACGGCCACGCAAGTGGCCGCCCGCGCGTTCGGACGGCCACGGTAGAGGCTGTCCGTGAGACCGAACGACCACGCACATGGCCGTCCACGTCCTCAGACGGCCAGCTCTATGGCCATCTACAAAGTCTTCTACTCTGATTGTGCCTGTTCCATTCAACCTCAATTCGTTTCATTAAACCAGCAAAGAAAAATTTTCTTTTATTCAATTAAAGAAAATAATGGAATAATGTTTACATCATTCTAAGGCCCTACGACCCATGTAAAAAGCAGAAACAGCAAGACGAACATTCTCTAAATATTTCACATATTTTCAACGTCTGCGGAAGCTTCCACTACATCAATCTTAGCCTTAGTGAATTTGGAGTGACGTCACCATGCACGTTGGAGTCGTTCCATCGCCTTCGCTTCCTTACAATATCTAGTATGCCTCGGCACAATCAACATGTCATGCAATGCTGGAAGTGGAATATGTCTTGGAATACCAATCTGTAGGTGGCAACGGTGGCCTTGATATAAGGCTAGCTCGTCAGGACCCGCCAACCATAGTTCACGGTCATTCGAGGCCCTCGTTATGAATTACATGCTCATGAGGATCCTCAGGACAAAGATGAATTTCTCTAGGTCTAAGAAGTTTAGGTGGTCGCAACAGTCGTCTCTCGTTTTTGGATGAGCCGTGAGGCATTTAACTTGATCTTCATGAGCCAAGAGCGATCGCACCAAATACCAGGCACTATGTTGAAAAATCCTAGAGGCAGTAGTCACCGTCTCATCAAAGTCAAAGCTTAGGTGCATTTCTACCTACAACTACAGAGTAAGCAAACTCCCCTTTACACTTCTTCTCATGCACATGTGGTTGAGGCCGCTGTACAGAAGCGCCAAAATCACTGGGGCAATGGATCACCGTCGCCAGAGTAAGCTCAGCACGCCTACATATTCCCTTTCCAACACAAAGCACGAAGTCGGAAACCACAGGATACCACCAAGCACCAAACATAGTCCTCGCATCAATCTTTCCAGCTGGTCTCTCCTGCGCTTGATCTCCTAGATTAGCTAGTGTACAAGGCAGCCAACGAGAATCCCCTGCCTGTTGCTCATGCGGCATACTTCTCACTTGTCCTGCACGATTTCAGCAAAAAAATTATCCCAGGCAGGCAAGTCAATAGGATCACTAGTAGCAAGGCCGCTCCAACCAAAGATAAGTTCCACTTCTTCCAACAATACAGTGGCCTCGAACTCACAGAAGATGAATGTGTGTGTCTCTGAATGCCACAGTTCGAACAGTGCGCCCAGACTCTCCCAATACCAATGCATGTAGTTGAGCTGCTTCGTGAACACGACTGTCCGGGTCAAATTCCACTAGTGCATGAATACCCTCATGTCCAACGTAATGGTTTCCATAAGGTCAGAAAGCCACGCATACCTCCAAGTATGCCTTGCATTGGGGAAACGGGGGATAGGCTACAAGTCAAAAGGAAAAGAGAGGAGATGTCAAACATTTGAACGGAAAGCATGGAAGGACCTTGGAATACCATTCCATGAGCCAGCAGATTGCTGAGATGGCCGTCAACGTCTGAAAGAATTCTAGGATTTCCTGTGGCAGCCCAAGGAGAAAAAGAGGACGCCATGATTACCTCAGAAGGTTCGGAAGTTTGGGAAAAGTGCCTACAGGTCGCCCTTTCATAAAGCTGTAAAGATAAACCCTGGACCTTCCCACTTTCCATGGAAAGAGGAAGGTATGCTCATCCCCCTTTTTATGGAAGGCATACTCTTTGGCCTTCCACCTTTTTGTTGAAGGCATGCCCTTTGGCCTTCCACCTTTATGGAAGGCATACTCTCTAGCCTTCCACCTTTTTGTGGAAGGCATACTTTGTTGCCTTCCACCCTCTCTTGGAAGGCGGACTCTTGCACCTTCTACCCTGGATTGGAAGGTGGGCTCTTCTGCCGTCTACCAATATAGTGAGGTCCTTCCTTTATATGAACAAATGGAATGAATAGCCACTCTTTAACCGAGTCGAAGCCATATCGGATTGGCATTCTACTATTAGAATAGCCATATCTTCTGCATCGGCTTCGACTCGAAACCAGCCTTCGCTTCTCACTTTCTTGCAGTCTAACATTTAAATGCTATGATTATTGATTATTTATATTTTACTGATGTGCGTTATTGCAGTTGCAGAAAATTTGAAGCAAATAGGATTGAAGACGCAGGAGGCTAATAGCTTTGGGTGTATAGACTTTGAGTTCCTCTTTAAAATAAAATAATGAGGAATCTATATTCCCAAGTTATTCAATTGGCCAATAAATCCTTCCTGTTTGCATTTAGATTAGGAACTTATTTTCAAATTTTTAAACAAGTATGCATTGCATCATCCACAAGAAAATCCATTCCCACCGTGGGGCAATGACCACGATTTGTCATTCTGCTTACCTCATTGATGATTCGTGATTCTGGCGAGCGTTCGTTTGTTAGCTCTTTGAATTGCGAGACCATATCTTTTCCTAATCCTCGTACTTGAGATTCTCTCACTTGGCGTGGCGCTCATGTGATGCGCCAGGCCATCGTACGCCCGTTGTGTTGAGACATTTTCAAGTCACACCCCTTCATCTTCCCAACTTGAGATCTCCTTAGGCCAGATCACCATGCATCCTAGTGCACCAAGGCCTCGTGGTTCTAGCACCCGAGGGTCCCACGGATTGTGATTCTCTGGTATAAATTTTGTTTTTCTTCCTAATAAACCTTGCAGTCCAAATACCTAAATCTCACACATTCATCACATTCGCATATTATCCTTGGGTGTAGCTCATCCCTTTTTTAGGCTGTCCAAAATCAGGTTCGATTTTTGGAATGCCCATTTATCATTCAAGTTCGCTCCACTGCAAAATGAGCGTCCTGGAGGGGCATTTGTAAACACTCGATTTTGGACACCCTTTTGGTCACAAAACCGGTATCACCACCGCATTCCATCATATTTCCCCACCTAATTCAACCTATTAGATAACTAAGCCCATTAACAAAATCCCCTTCTACCTCTCGTGGAAGGCGGACTTTGTTGCCTTCCACCTCTCGTAGAAGGCCAACATTGTTGCCTTCCACCGCCCGCAGAAGGCCAACTTTATGGCCTTCCACCTCCAGGGGAAGGCCAACTTTGTGGCCTTCCACCTCCGCGGAAGGCCAACTTTATTGCCTTCCACCTCCCACAGAAGGCCAACTTTGTTGTCTTTCATAAAAGTGGAAGGTAGAATTGTTGACCGTCAATCCACCCACTTCCATCTTGACATTGTCTTCCGACGTTCTCCTCCACTTACGACCCTCACCCCCCACTACTCCGACCACTCCCACTCCGGCGACTGCCGCAACCACGATTCTCTGCCCTTGACTATTTCTTATTAGCTCTTGGGGATTAACGGGGATTTAGACCCCTAATTTTCCCTATTTTTCACCCGTCCTATATAAACCCTCTAGGTCCTCTCGTGAAGGGGGTTGGAAGTTTTTGGGTTGGAGAGCTTTAGTTGGAAGGAGGCTGGGCTAGTGAAAGGTCTGGAGGTTGCAGATAGCAAAGCAGGAGTATCAAGAGTCATTCATCACATGGGCTTGATCCTCTAACTCCTTTTTTTTTTCCATTTTAGTCATTCCTTTATTTTTTGTATTCTCCATCCATTCCACAACCTTACCTTTACCATGTTATAATCATCTCTTCTCACACGCGTACACTTTTCCCCTCCTACATGCATTCATCCTAGGATATCCTAGCACCCATCCCAACAGAGGTTCCTTTTTAAAAAATGGGAGGTGGATGGCCATGACATATGGTATCCTTCCCTCCCCAAACATCCATCCGGTGAGTCCCCTTCCAATTGTATTTTCTTAAGAATATGCATGAGTAAATTCTAGACATCACATTTCTAATCGAGTTACTTCCTCTCTTTGTTTTTTTTTTTTCTCTTTTCAGGGGAGGGGCTCTTACCAACTTTTTGTGCACAGACTACCGAGCTTTCTCCCTTCGGCCAGCTGGGGGCATAGAAGAGGAATCCACGACCTTCCGCTTCAAGAAGACGCGATCAACTTGGTTCATCCTATGGAGCACAGGGACCTCAAAGTAATGCTCCTGACGATCACACACTAATCTTCACACTACATCACCCCCTGTTGTACGACGGACGGAGGCTCCCACGAGAAGGGAACGTCCTGGGCGTCCACACCCATCACAAAATCCATAGTGATATGCTCTCACTTTCATTTTGAAATTTCTATGGCCTGCAATCACCCTCTTGGTCTCCCATGTTAAATGCTAATTTGTGGACATAACATACTAAGATACAACATATGCATCATTTATTTCATGCCAATCCACCAAAAATTCCATACTAAATCTTGGTACATCTTTGTACTCCCTAAATGAACTGAGAACTCTAGCTATTGGGCATTAATCATCAATTCATTCATAAGCTCATCATCATGCGGCTTACTTAACCTTCTCTTGAACTTGATTGCACCATATTCATCTTATAGGACATCAAACTTAACAATCAACTCCTAAGTCTTAGGGCCTTGCTTTTGAGGTTCCAAAATCTTCTCCAAAATAATTGGCCTCACTGATATCTTGGCCAATAAACAACATTCAACTAGGGTATAGGTCCACAATCAATCGTATCTTAAATCATCTCCCAATTTCTATGCAAAGAAAATGCCATGAGCTTCCTACTAAGAGCATCAACAACCACATTAGCCTTGCCCATTTGAGAAGTTAGAGAGAATCCATAATCTTTAATAAATTTAACCCATCTCTTTTGCCTTAAAATCGGCTTCTTCTGATAGAACATGTATTTCAAACTTTGTTGATTGATGAAAATCTCAAACTACACTACATAAATATAATGTTGCCAAATCATGAGTGCATAAAGCGACTAACTCTAGATCATGGGTTGAATAGTTCATCACATGATCTTTCAATTGACATGAAGCACATGAATCTACTTTACCATGTTCTATCAACATATAGCCTAAATCCCTGAACTGTAGCTCCAATCCTAACTGATCCTTAGAAGAATTCAGAGATAGTGCAATGATGCACACACACAACAAATGTGAGAAAAAGAATCCACAAAGAAAATAGACAATAAAAGCCAACCGCTATATAATTGATCTAAATATTTCCATAGGTTAAATATAAACCTACAATATAATGTCTACTAAGGAAAACTCGTAAGTCCTATTCCTAAAGTTCCAATTTCAACATATCACTTCTATGAAACCTTATGTTATGACTCATCACTTATCTATCCTAAAAATTTAGTTAGCAGATTTATGAGTAAAAATCTTAGTTGACATCATAACCCAATATATGGTATGTCAGATAATTTGAACTTGCAAATTTCAACTGATACATAGTACAGTTCACAAGATCTCATGAAGTTCTACATATAGCATGTGGCATAATTTGATCTAACTAAAAACATGTCATATGAAAGTGCATTCTTTATGGAGTGTGTTATTGCATAATTTCTAGGTTTAACATACGTTCATAAGATGATTAGATGAGTATGAGATAGAATCAAACTTATCATAATATCTAAAAACTTAGCTAATCATATGACAATCAAAGGTGACATTTGAATTGAAGGAGTAGGCATATGACTAGTCATAATAGGACTCTATTTGCAATGGTTAAGCTTAAGAACAAAGGAAATAGATCATAGATAGCATACTTATAAGGACATCCATAGATAGCATACTCATAAGGACATCTACCTAAACCACAATATAAGCGATAATACATACATATACTATGTACCTAGGCAAAAGTACTAAGGTCTAGGCTACTACAGTATTGGGGATTACGCCTCTCCCACCACTCCAATGGATCAACTATAGCTTCATGAACTTTACCTGTTTCCCCCAGTTGACATATTGCCCTACTCAATAAGGATGTTCATACCAGATTCAGGCCCTAAAATCTCCTTATTATTGTAATGCCCATATAGCATATAATTCAAGGATTCATAACAAGAAGATAGCAAAGGTTATATGAGACATTAGATCGAATATGCATAGTTATGCACAGTGACAGAGCATATTTTGATGTACAGATCAATTACACCATAAATGACTACACGTTATAGGAAGAACAAAATAGTAAAAAAGATGTCCACTACTATAGTACATTTAATGATTAACATTGTGTCTAGTAACAAATTAAAGTAGGCGAAATTAGGAAACAGCGAGAACTCACCGTCCACAATATGAAAAATCTTGTTTTGTCATCACCATACGCAGATGGCTCCACCTGAAAGCGAGTTTGGATATTAGATTCGATGATATGTACAGTTGAGAGCTAATCAGGGGTTCTGAGTTTAAGATTCTCCTTATTGTCAAGATTCATAAGGGCATATTTGGCGAAGCTTCCAATTGGCATTTTTAGACTTTTATATGGTTGTTTTGTGAGAGAAAAAGGGTGTTGGAAGCCACTTTCATACTAGTTTATTTTTTAATTTTCAACCAAAAACAATAATTTGTAGCTTGCTGAATTGGAGAAAAAAAATGAAGTTGTTAGGAGGATTTGACTTTTCTAATAATCTAAAATTAGTTATAACTACTTGCATCCATTATTTTTTATTTTATGTTATAAGAGGAAGCTAAAAGTGGTTTTCAATTAAAATTTATGCAAAGCACGTCTTAAGACTTTGTTATCTAATTGTATGATAGAAGGATGGCCTAAAAGCATTGAAGAAAACCTTTCATTTTGGAACAACTTAGGGCATGTCTGACAAAATTTCTCCTTGAAAGTCACTTTTGGCTTTCACTTCTCACATAGAATGAGTTGAGAGAGATAGGTTAGACCTAATTTTGGTTTGTTATAAAAGTCAATTCTTTCATGGCAACCTCTCTTTTTCTCCGATCAGAAGCTTCACCTTTGTAGCTTTTAGTTGAAAGCCAAAACACAAGGAAAATACCTTATAAATGACCTCGAAGATCTAATGGTTTCCACAAAAAGTAACTAAAGGGAAATGCAAAAATACCTTGAAATGGAAGCTGCACCAAATACAGCCTTAAACAATGCCATGAAAGTTATGTAAATGATGGGCCTCTAGTGGCACCAATGATAACATTGTTATTTCTATAGATAACTCGCAAATACCCAATTGATTGAATGACTAAGGCCATTGCCAACAGGAGATCCATTGATCCCGTGTTCAAGCCTCTAATCGCTCATAAACAATCCAAAAGCGAGATTGTAAGCACCCCACCCAAGTGAACGATTGGGCAAAACAAGATGCACATCTATATGCAGGTAACGGTATGTCTAACATGTATAATTTTAACAAAGAGCTAGACATTTAGTAGTCGACTGGTTAAGGGTAAAATGCGGCAAAGTATTCTCATATTTATTCATCCCTATTACGACATTTATTGTCGTCCCCAGCGAAGACAAAAGAAATATATGCAACAGATCTCACCTTTCCTCTTCAAATTTACTTCCTCGACCAGCCCCTCATTCATACTATTAAACTTTAATGCTGAAGCCCTTTAGCCACTCTTTCTCACTATTGAACTTGAAGACCAAAGCCTACTAACTCTCTTCTGATTTCGTCATTTGTTAGTTGAGTGTCCATCCTTGGGTCTCCTTTAATAATAAAGTTCTTTCTACGAGGAATAGGTAGATATGTTTGAGTGTGACTAATGCAGCAAATTTACCCTTACTTCTGATCATGTAGTCTAGTTCTTACTTAATGTCCATTAAAACATAGAATAAGAAAAGAACACAAGCGACATGTTTGGCTTCCACTTTTAACATAAAAGATATTGATGCGTCGAAATTTCGTCCACCATGATTAGGACCCTATGCCATTGATCACGGGGGAAATAGCTGCTCCTACAAAAAAGAATACCGTCAAGAGCCTCCGATGATGGTCCAAGGGATCTCTCTCCAATGCTTAAGTCACAAAAGCTGGGGGATATCAGGAACGAGCAGAAGGAGGCTGGGCTAGTTCTTGCGTACCTTGGTATGTCGAACAAGGGATCCTTTTATAGTAATGTAGAGGCAATTATCGGTCCTGTTCTGACTAGGAGTTCCTTGCCTAAGGTCCCCCTATCGGAGGTAATTTCTTAGAGGGAAACAGCCTGGGGAGAGTTCGATCCCACTCAGAGGAGCTAGGTCCCAAGCTTGGCTCCGAGTAAGAAAGGGCTGACCTCAGAAGGTGGGTCCCAATCATCTGTGAGTCATAGTCAGACAGGTACATGGAGAGGCGAAGCTTCCTAGTCCTGATTGCCTTCCAAATGTGTCGAGTTTTTCGGTCCGGTTCAGTAAGACCGAATTGGGGGAGGATCTAGACCCCCTGAAGTTCGGTCGCTTTCATTGGACTAGCTAAGGGTCAAGCCCCTAAGCTTGAGATGTGCTTGATTAATTCTAGATTAGGGTTATTGCATCGGCCCACTGGCTATTTGGGCCATACGAGATTCTTCTCCTTCACTTGTCCCTTCGCTTTTTGATGTACTTTGTAGATCAAGGAGCGATTGGTATTCGCGGAAGACACTACTTGCTAGCACCCTCTTGGGCATTTAAGTTTTCAGTTTCCTAAAGAGTCCCTCCGCAATGTTTAGGTTTTGTCCTGTACTAAAGGAAGTATCACCTTCCGCATTCCAATGAACACTTGGCCCTGAGTAAGCCATGGATTATGACGTGAGAGTTGTTGAGGACCACGACGCAATGGGGCCCTCGCGGGCTACCCCCAAGCTTCTTGTCACCGTTCGGAGGGCCTACCATATCCCCGACGAATATCATTTGGTGGTACCATCTCTGGTGGACCGCATCTTCTCAGAGCACCCGAACACTTTCGCTGCCCTTGTGTCTCTATTCGAGGCAGGGTTTAGGCTGCCTGTGCCTGCCTTCATCACTCAGCTGCTGCAATATTTCCAGATCGCTCTGGCACAAGTACTACTGAACCCTTGGAAGATGGCTATCAAACAAGCGACTCTTGTATGGGACATGGGTCACCCGGGGGCAACGATGGACATGTTTTGGTACATCTTTTGTGCCAGGTGGTGTGTCTCCCTAGGTGCCTACGGCTTCATCTAGTTTGAAGCCAAGGATAGAATGCCACTGGCACTAAGCGTTGGGTTCCCCATACAGGGTGGAAGGATTCTTTCCTTTTTGTCGAGGACCCTCAACAGGAATGGCCCTTCGCGTTGGTCTTTCGATATCTTTATATCGGTAGGCCCACCTATCGTCGTTGGCCCACATGTTAAAAAAGCGGCGCGACAACATGTTGGTTTGTCTGTGTCGACGGTCGAAGAGGAAGAAGGCTCTACTAGAGGCATGGACGGTGATGCTAGGTTGACCTGCCATCAGGGTAAACAGTGGCCATAAGTGTTAGTTATTAGCTGGTGACCCGGAGTGTACCCCACTCTTTTTTCTCTATTTTTATTTTTATTATATCTTGTATGCCACTGTCATGCCATATAGCAATTTATTTGGGCTTGTGGTTCATGCCATCTCTCTCCTCTCTTTTTTTTCTTGTATCTTACTTCGTCAGGTAGGGTGAGGGAAATCGTGTTTCGCGATTGCTTTCATCTTGTCATGTTGTCAGTCTAGGTCAAACCCTAATGGCGAAGGGGGTCATGGCACTTGTTCAAGAAGTGCCATACCCCATATGATTACTTCTTCAATGCCGATGAATGATGGTAGAGGGAATACGGGTGCTGCCCCTCAACCTTACTACATGGGTGAGGTCCAATCATTCTCCACCCCATTTTGTTAGTCATCAGCTTTTGTCAAGAATTGATGTAAGTACAACGAATCCTTCCTTGCCATTCTAAATCTTCCTCGGTTGCATTGGTTCGGACCACTCATCGAGGAAGTGTAGGCTCCCCTTTAAAAAGGGGAAAGGTGCGCCATCTTTCCCCATTCATTGTTGCAAAGGAGCTTTGGTGCACTACTTACTAGTCAGGAGATGCCCTCTTGTTACGGTTATTCTTCTGTCCGAGAGTCGCACTTTTGGCCTCTCCTGGAGCCTAGGTGCTAGGGATGTTCTAATAGGTGGGGTGTTGTCACCACTTAAACTCACCAGTCAATCAAGCTTGTCTCGATCGGGCATGTAGTTTGACGATGAGTTTCATGCCTTCGGCTCGGGCTAGTTTAGTGGCTCCCGTGGGTGCCTTGCCCTTTGCCTCAACTTGCTCTTGCATCTCATGTTCATGCTTTCCTTTTTGAGAGGTGCAACATTTTGTACTGGTGATGCTGGAAGTGGCATTGTTATGTAGCCTATACAGTGGCCTAATCTCGGTCGATGTTCAAGTGGGCCTACGATATTATCATCGCAGTTGTTGGTCTCTAGCCGTGCTTGTTCTTTAGGTTTTCACTCCAAGGAGGGTCACGAGGGAAGCCAGATCCTTACGTGCAAGGTGCGTTGGATGAGTTCAATTTCAGAGGTACGATAAGGACCAGGCCACCTCCTTAGTTTTTCTCATTTTTACAGCTGATCTGGGATCAGTGTCAGACTGCAACGAGGGTCCCTTCTTTTTGTTCATGTTTCTTCTTTGGAAGTCCATGTTTTTTTGCTTCCTTTTGCACATAGGGACTTTTATACGAGAGTGAAGAATTTTTTAACATGCTTAGCTAACCACCCCTCCCCTAGATCGATCAGGCTAAGTTATGTTGGGAACTTAGACTGGTTTGTTCATTCGGTTGTATGTCGAGTGAACTTTCCTCCAATTCAAGGATGGGGTGCTGCTTCGCTGCGAGGTGGGCTCAATAAGGGAAGATCCAAACGAGTTTAGTCCCACCTGAGAGTGGGGGGCGCCTTTCCTGCGAGGTGAAGCTCAGCAAGGGGAAGATCCGAATGAGTTTAGTCTCATCTGAGGAATAGGAGCCCCTTCCTTGCAAGGCAAGGCTCAACAGCGGGAAGAATCAAATGAATTTAGTCTCATCTGAAGGTGGAAAGTCACTTTCCTGTGAGACAAGGCTCAGTAGGGGGAAGATTCGAATGACTTTAGTCCTATATGAGGGTGAGGAGCCCCTGCCTGAGATATAAGTTGGCGTATTAGTAATATAAACGTGTTACTTGAGAAGCAAATCTTTGAATTTCAAAATCATTCCTTATAGTTTATTGGAATCAAATAAAAAGGATTAGTTATATTCAATTTAGATTTTTAATGTTATTTATTTGTTTTGATATTATATTTTTAATATGATTATTCCTCATGAATTTTTGATAAGTTAGCATATTTGTTTTACAACTACAGTATTAATAAATTGTGTTAAGTTTACGCTTTACCATTGACCTGCCATGAAATTAAGATTTTATTTTGTGTACTATATATGGAACACCATAACATGTTAGTATGGTAATTTTGTGGGTTAAATTATTAGTAAGCATATTATAGGTTCTAATGTCTAATGAGTTTTTGCTCAGACACCTAAATATTATGTTTTTCAGGAAATTTTCCTTAAGAAACTTTAATTTGGTTTGAAGGCTAGAATGTTTAGGTACTGGGACATAGAGATTTATGTTGTATTAGAATGTGAGTTTTGTTGTACAAGTCTGCTGTAAACTTTACACACTTAGTTGCAAACCCAAAGATTGAAATTTAGATAATTGTTCTTATAATTAAATAGATTTTTACTAATGGATTTGGTCTGGTTATGGCAAATTGTATATAACTGAATGGATAGTTTAGCAAGTATGCGTTATAGGCTTCCTAGGACTACAACAGTGTGATTGAGGTGGTATTACTCGAAAAGGGGTATCACAAGCTTTGAAGGCTCCTTCTCATATTCAAAAGGCCTTCTTTTAAGAAAAACTACTTCCTTTAAAACTACCATTGCTTTAAAATAGACATTTCTACAAAAGTAAAAAACTGATAGGTAAATGAGATTCTCATTCTAAAAGTGGGAATAAAAATGACTTCTTACTTCTTACAATGGAGAATGAGGTGGAAATTCCAAAAATAGTTGCCAAAGGTTATGTTTGGCAGAGCTTCCATTTGAAAACACTTTTGCACTTCTATTTAGTTATTTTTTGTGAAAGTTTGGAAGCCGTTTACATAGTATTTTACTTGTATTTTTGCTTTTCAACTAAAAATTACAGGATGAAGCTTCCAAACTTAAAGATGAGGTTGTTACAAAAGAATTGCTTTTGTTATAAACTAAAATTAATTATAATTTGTCTCCCTCAAGTCATTCTACGTGAAAAGTGAAAGCCAAAAGTGACTTTCAAACAAAAATTTTGTCAAACACATCCTAAATGATTTACAAAACATATCCTCTTGTTCTCAAAACAAGAGTACTTCTGATTGAGAACAATGCCTAACCTCACGGTTACCAAACAGCAGCTAGGTTTCTTGTGAACTTGGACACTCGGATATTGAATTAAAATGTTAATGAATGTTTTAATTTAGAAAATTACTCGTTGCGTTGCAGCAAGGTAGGCCTTTTTTTTTAATTTTTAATTTTTTTAAGTTGGCTCCACCATAACTGACACATCTATATAGTCCATCTCTGATCAGAAGACCTAAAAAATTTAAAAATAAAAAAATTACTCATTGGACTCAATTTTTTATTTTTTATTTATTTTTGCACTGTCCAATTAAAGATCGTATTTCACAAGATATGTCAGACCTGATGCAGCCAACCCAAAAAAATAAAAAAATGAAAAAAATAATTGCTGCTGCAGCTGGCAAGCAGTTCTCTTTAATTTAACGTATCTCTACTGCCCTCCCTTGCTCCCTTCCCGGACCTTACCAGCCGCCCTACCCAGCCTCCCCCACGCAGCCTATCCTCACCGCCGCCCATCTCCAACACCCACCTGCTCCTCCGCCATCTGCACTGTCGAACATTTGCTGGAATAGTTTATTATTTTTATTTTTTCTTATATTGATCCAAACAAAAATTCCAGGAACAATCTCACTAGCTAATTAGAGTAATTTCTTGTTTTTTATTTTTTAATCTTTGAAAATATTTTTTACATGAACATGTTCGGATGGTTTAAATTTCACAATCAAATAATAAAATTTAATGTTTTCATTTTGCGAGAATGCGAGAATGCTGGACTAGAGTTTATGAGAATGCTGGACCAGGCGGCCTGGTTCAAGCCCTCGGTAGAATGATTGGGCCATTTGTGCAGTGGTGCCCCTTATCACTTTATTTCTGTTCACTACATTTCATATTTTGATTATAAGTGCCTCCTCTGTTGGTTATATAAAGCTGGGGGCTCCTTTAGATGATATATTTTAACGGACATACTTTTTTTTGATATTCCTAAGTATGAACGCAATGATTTTGCCATTTTAAAAATTGGGGGCCAATTTTAGATATTCTAAAACGAAGGTAAAACTTGGCACTAAATGACTTGTTCTACACAATATTTGAGGCAATTCTAAGTACTATTTTGGAAAATTCAGGACTTTTATCCCTTATATATATGAAATATAAGACGACCACATTTTTCGCTTATTTTGACCTTGGTACGCACCTATTGGAAATTACAGAAGTTATTTTGCCTTTGTGGTATCTTTATTTTTTACTTATATATGCTTTTCGCATTTTTAGTTTCTAGACAAATATCGATTAAAACTCAGGTGATGTGTGGGTAATATCTTTTTTTGTTTCTTTTCTTAAATTCTTCCAATGCTAGTTAAGATTCCCCCATAAGGATGATGGGAAATAGTTATTGTTCAGTTGTTTTATGCATTTATTTTGTCCCCATGTCTTAGTGATAATATACTCTAAAAATGTCAGATTTCAATAATCAGGTAGTCTAACATAAATGATAGAATTAATTGATTACCTGCAAGATATATATAACTACTTATATCTTCAGTGTCTTGGACTTAGTCAATTTTCAGTAACTTCCTTTGGTCCCTTCGATTAAAGGCCTATTGAGATGTCAACTAGGCTCCTATCGCTAATTGATTAGTAGCGATAGAGTCTTAAAATCCCTTAGACTAATAATCAATTAAAGGATATCTATTTCTCTTCATGTAATCGCTATCGCTAATCTATTAAGTTCTTGGCAAAGGCTAAATCAATTAGAAATATATCGATTACCCTTATTTTGCTAATCAATTAAGAGGTCGTCTGATAATTGTTGTCGATTATGCTCACCTTGTAAGGCTAATCGATTATATATCGATTACTAGACTCAGTAGAAATTCGATCAAGTTTATCAGTTAACTTCAAGACTATCAATTACTTACTTAAGTCTTAATCAATTATTTGCTTTATGTTCCAACCAATTACTCACCTAAGTCTTAGTCGATTATCCATATTATTCTCCAATCAATTACTTGCGTAAGTCTTAATCGATTATCTGTTTTTAAGTTCCAATCGATTATTCGCTTTAAATCTTAATCGATTACGCATTTTATCCAAAAGATTAATTGCTTAAGTCTTAATCGACTATTCTTTTTATGCTCTTATCGATTACTCGCTATAAGGCTTAATCGATTATTTATTATTTTCCAATCAATTAGACACTTTAAGACTTAATCGATTACCAATTACTTGAGTGTATCGATTATCTATTTTACTTGTAATTGATTAACCTTTATATCACATTATTGATTACCAGTGTTGTTTGTTAATAAATCACCCATTCTCAGCTAATTGATTACTTGTTTCTCGGTTAATTGATTACTCGTTTTCGGTTAATCGATTATCTATTTCTTTGTTAATTGATTATCCGTTCTTGGCTAATCAATTACTCGATTCTAGGCTAATCGATTATTTGTTCTCTATTAATCGATTACCTGTGTAATTTAAACATCGATTACCTGTTTCTCTATGAATTGATTAGGATTACATTTCAAAATTGATTACCGTTTATCTGTTAATCGATTACTTGTGTAATTTCGATATCAATTACCCATTGTATCTCAAAATCGATTACCAATACATTTCAACATCGGTTTCCCGTTTATCTGTTAGTCGATTACCTGTGTACTTTCGATACCTGTTGTTTCTCGAAATCAATTAGCAATATATTTCAACATTGATTACTCATTTATCTATTAATCAATTATCCATTTATTTTCGACACCGATTACCTATATAACTGTGAATCAATTACATGAGTATTTCAACACCGATTACCTGCAAATCTATAAATTGATTTACTGAATGCTTTGAACTTTTGATTACCTAATGTTGGTTAATGATTATATGTTATTTTCAAGATCGATTAACAGGCTATATGGAACTAGATTATCTCCACCTATCCAATTGATTATATGTTATGTGCTTAATTGATTAACTATTTTCTTTTTGCAGTGATCAACTGCTTTATTTGCAATCAATTATGAACCTATGTTTGTCTATATATTTAATCGATTATCTTAGCATTTTGAGTTTCAATTAACTGTGTTTTTGGGCTTCAATTGGAAGCTTCTGTAAATCGATTAAATGTGTTTTTATGACTACGATTACATGTACTATTGAAACAATTTTCAATCTATCTTCTCTTTATAATATATTGGTCATTCTCAATGTGTCTATGACTTGTTTATCAAGGGATTTAGAAATTGTTTAGTCACAGATATACTGGTCTATTTGAGATTGTTTTATATTTTAATCTGTTGTACCATAAGCTAATCTATTGTCTATATTTTTATATTAATCGATATTAAAGAGAGATTGTGTGCACCATTTCATTGATCTTCTACCTTACAGCTTTTTACTTTCTCCTTGGTGCTTTTTGTGAGTTCCGATGCTTCTATCTTTTGTACCATTATAGACTTTTGCTACACTGACATAATGGGCATAAGTTTAGTTGCCTTTTTGTGTTCCTATTGGTGCATATCTCTGTCAGAAGATTTTTCATCTACCAGATCGAGGTTGCATCCATCATAGTTTGGCAGCTTGTACCTTTAGCTATGAGAAGGCTCTAAGGGATGCAGAATAAATAGAAGATTACCTGGCTAAATTAAAAGATCTTCTCTCTGGAAATTCAAATGTTAGACACAACTGAGAAATACTCTCTCCAACATTTCCCTCCATCAGTGTAATGGGCAAATTTGAAGATCTGCCCATATATTCCAGAGGAGCTCAGCTTGAAGATAAGACAATCCACACAAGAGAGGGGACATACATAGAAGAATACTCTTCTTCCCCCCACCTAAGAGCTTCCTACGTTCAAAAGCTTTGAGAGAGAGCTAGAGAGAGAAGAAGCTGAGAGCTTGAGCCTTTCACTTCTCTGCGCACTTAGAGGCTTTAGGAGTTCTTCATTAGATTAAGACTTGAGTTTCATTGCTCTTATTTTGTATTTCTTATCTTGATCTTTTGCATCTTCATCTATGAACACCTACCTATTGAGAGGCACTCTTATTTCATCTTTTCTTATTGTATTTGTTTTCTTCTTCCTAGTGTTGGAAGAGAGGACTTGTAGTTGTGTAGGAGGTTCTTTTCCTCTACATTGTGTTGAAGAGAGGACTATCTAAGGCTATAGGTTGTTTGGTTGTTGATTAACTGGGAAGGAGTTTGTACCTTGTGTTAGTGGAACTCCCAAGAGATTGCTTAAGGACTAGACGCAGGTCTGGATAGACCGAACCAATATAAATCTCTTTGTTCCTCATGTGTGTTTGCTTCCTTGATTCCCTCTCTTGTTGTGCATCTGTCTATATTGCAATTAGCTTGCATTTAAATTTTTTGATAACCCCATTCCCCCCTCCCCCCCCCCCCCCCAGGTTCTCCATAGCCTGGGCAACAATTATTACCTATCTTTCCCACACACAAATTTGCATTAATGAGTCCTTATGTTGAAAAATAGTGTCCATATGTTCCTAAGGCATCGATTGCTTCTTCATTCCTTCAAATATGTCCTTTCTAGTGATCCTACATTTTCCTTCTAATATTAGAATTGTGTGAACTATGGATAAGAGCACTAAGTATTGAGTTTTGCTTTCATCCCTTCTAAAGATTTCCTTTTCAATATTGCCACTTTTTTCTTTCTAGTTTCAAATTTTTGAGAAATATGGAGGAGATAATAGAGAGTATTAGGATCACAATTTTAGAAATGCCACAACTGGAAAAATACTTTTGGGTGAATTAGGAGAGAATTTGTAGAAGTATGGTCGAAAATGACTTTGATAAAAATTGTGTTCGGTGAGTATGAAAAATGTTCTCAGCCTCACATCTAAACAAGAATCAACGTACATGGGTACACCAAAGTAGAACTCGAGGTAAATTGCAATCACCTTCTGCCTTCCCCATCTCCAATAGGACATGTTACAAAGCTGATGTAGGCATGAGGCTGGAGGTGACATTGATGAGCTACCACCTTCTCTAGAAACGAATCAGATATTTATTGGTAATGAATTCTCATTGTTATAGTGGCATTAATGATGAATGATTGAGTAGAAAAAGGAAATGGTAAGTTAGGAAAAAATAAGAAAGAAATAAAGGCAGTCAAAAGTTGAATGGGAATAATCGTTCTTTAATACAATGCCTAACCATGGATTTAGGGGCACATTTACTATCTAAGGGGTTTATATCATCATCATTTTTGTCATTTTAAGAGTTCTATCTTACTTATTTTTTGGGATGCTTTATGTATGAATCATATCCTCTTGCTACTTTAATCCATCCAATGTCACATTTCTAGTTAAACCAAGGCAGGTTTTAGTCCTTTCTTGCTATGTCAAGCTATCATATTTTAGGGCATTCTTCATTTGTATTCTTTTCTTGCATTTGATTGCACTAACTAGTGATAAGTTTGAGGAACCATGTAGATGCTGAAATGATGAATGATCTACTCCTTTACATACTAATAACTCTGTCTTTGCTCCACATTTTTTTTGTATGTGATCATGTATTGGATTTATATAGATTCTATGAATATGCTAAATGGATTACACACAAAAGCTCCTTGAAGCCTTTCGTAAATTATTAAAAGAGGTTATAAAATTATCTTCATCATATGGACAACATTTGTTGAAATAAATATAGTACTACCAAAATTTTAGGCAGAAAATGATATTACAAGATTTCCATTGTATGCATGATCTTTATTACTATATATGAACAATGATCTAGATACAAATAGGAGTCAAGAAGTTACCAGCCATCCAGCTTCTAAGGAAGTTGTTTCGTCACTTGAAATTACCCAAATTTGAGAAACACTAAACTCACTTATGTTCTCCAATTTTGGGTTCCACACATTGATGGAAGCTTTTGCACCATAGTGCTTACCATGAACGCGAATAGCAGAATGCTGAACATATTATAGCAGATTAAGCTACTAAGTTTGGTGTCAAGGTTTTGAAGTATATACCACATAAATCAACAAACAAATAACCCACTGAAAGATAAATCATGTCATCATCTAACACATTGAAGGTCTATAGCTAGAGTCTTAACAATGCTAAAATATGAATGATTTAGGAAAGATATCATTCTTTGCCAAATCAAGAGATGATTTGTTGGGTATGAAAGGTGATAAAGGTAAATCTACATTATAGAAGATTTTGTGTAATGATTGCTTGGATCTGTGTACATGTAGAAAAAGGTAAAATCAATTCTATAAGACCATATAGTGGTGTTGTAGAAGTTGTGGATTCAATGAGCGAGGGTGCCATAGAAATGAGGAAGTCAGTTTCTCTACATGAATATCGTGTTTATTCTTTTCAACAAAAATAAAAGAAACTTAGCTTTAAAAGGACAGACAAAATTCCCAACTTAAGTTAGGTAAAATTTTGAGCTTACCATACATTTGAAAAGGAGGGGGACACTAGAGAGACTACACTGATATGTGTAAAAGCATCCATCCTTAGATCATGACACAATGGTTGAAAATTCTACACAATGAATGGCAACCTAGAATTGAGGGTTTTAAGAATATTTACTAGCTCCTTTCTCACTAATTTTCCCATCTAGGAATGTTTCTTTGACATTATTGCTGAGAAGTTCACATAATTTTGATGTCTTGTGTGATGTGATCTAAGCTGTAGAAAACTCCTTCAACTTTGGTGACATAGGATCTAGAAAGTTAGGGAAGTTTAATGGCCTCTTTCCTCTGAAGTGGTCGGACTTGTACTAGTTAAGACTATTTGATAAAATGTTTGTGGTCTTGTCCTAATCTTTTCTATCTGAAATTTTTATTAGAGGTTACTATTTTTGTTTCAAACATTAGTTACATGTGTTCTTGACAAAATTATCCATGGTTATTGTAAGGATTCACTCATTTAGACCAAGACCTGTGCATCTTGTCCATCGCCTTGGAGCTGCTGCATCCTACTTTGCCTGGGCTCTTCAACCTACATATTCATCTCTAGTGACTCCACTTGTTCATTGCTACTAGCCATCACCTTGTTCTGATCCTGCACTTCACCATCTTCTACTCACGCATAAGTGTTGCACTCTAATGTCGGTACCATCATCAATGATACAGTCACCAACATTTGCTCCCTTACCCTAGAGAGTGCTTCTTTGGTGGGGTTTGATTCCTACCAAGCCGGATTGGCGACCCCCTCTATCACCCATGAGAGTTTTTCCATGGTGGGGTTCGCATCTTGCTAAGCCATTGACACTCCAACCATGAGGCCTAGTTTTGTGCTCTCTATTGAGCCATTTTATTATCATTTATTTAATCTCCATATTTTGGTGATAACACACAATGTAAATACAAGAAACTAATAGTTATCTTCTTGAGTCAAATGAGTGAATTAATCGATTACCAACTAACTAATTCAGTGCTTATAGACACCTTGTTCAGGGACTTAGTCGATTTCAAGGATATCTTTGATCAAATCGATCAAAGACTCATTTGAACTTCGATTAACTCTCTGTCGTTGATTAATTAATAGTGAGAAAGTTAGTCATCCTATTCTAACTTCAAATTTATTAGAGTTCCTTTATATTTCCTCCTATAAACGCTATAACTAACCAATCAAGTTGTTGCTAAGGTTAAATCGATTAGTTGTATCGATTAGAAGACTATCACTAATCAATTAGGGTCTCTCTAATAATCGTTATCATAACCAATCAAGTTTATCACTAAGGCTAAATTGATTAGTTGTGTCGATTAAAAGACCATTCACTAACCGATTAAGTCTATTAGTTAACCTGAGTGCCACTGCAGTTAAGTAGGTCCATCTAATCGATTATGCACCCGATCGAGTATCAGTTATCAACTGTTTGACAAGTTAGCATCTAATCAATTACCTCCGCTTAATCGATTAAAAAGACCTTGCGATTAATTTGTCTTCAATTATCTATATTGACATTATTCGATTCTCTATTATGTACTTATTTGATTAATTGCACATTTGTAAACCAGATATAGCAATCTACTTAATCGATGGGTGGCACAGCCACACCTGCGGCTTACCATCGAAGATGTCGTCCTATTTGTCGGGAGAGCATCTACAGAGATGGGGAATTCTTTTATTTTCTGCGAGGCGAGACTGCTTGGCATCTTCCCTTAGACGCTTCAATATACGAGCTGCTCCATGCGTACATTCATGTTGAAGATGGGGTCGAAAGACCATTGCTTCCTTTTGAGCGCCGCGATCTAGAGTGTGCCATCTTGCTGGATAGAGATAATATGGAGGGACTTCTCCCTTTTCATATCCAGCTTTCCCTTCCTCTATCGATCAGTTATGGGAATTTCCTTCTCTCAACCAGGTGGGACCTATTCAAGATATACTTCGGGTCCATGACATAACTAGGATCTATCAGCCAGCCATGTGAACACGAGCAGGCAGCCATCCTTGCGAGGATGCCAGGCGTCCGCAGGGGCTATTTCTGACTAGGGCTGAAGAAGGTTCAATACATGACCCTTTTGATTTCAGCATATTATTATCAGACATATGTCGGGGCGTTCGCCCTGCTTGGGATACTCGTCTGCAAGTTCGAAGCTCACAAGTTTTTCGCCTTGGAGCTATAGAATGGCTTCTATATGTTCTGAAGAACTATCGGCCGATCCTCGATATGGCTGGCATTTATGAGGCCATTGCAGCGGCTCAATATGATTATCCTTGCCATAATGGCTTTATCCAGGCGATAGCTGAACGCTATATTCGCGACACCAACACTATTGCCACTTCATAGAGTGAAATTGCAATTGATCTTTGGTCCTTACATCGGATTTCAGGTCTACCAATTATGGAGAATCATATGAGGAAGGAGTGTTGGATGAATTTCATCGTAGCACTACAGATGGTGCGGGGAGCTACGCCACACCTTATTGCTATAGGTATTTGTTGAAAGTATGGCGCGACTTGTCCAAGGCGAAGCGCGCCGCCTCCTCCTCTAGCGGGGGAAATTCTTCTGGCCCGGGCAAGGTATCACCAACAGCTTGGGTCAGATTCTTCTTTGGGGGACCCTTCCGTTATCATCGAGACTTTGCTAGCATGTTCAATGAACGGGTCCCATCGATACTGTCACATAGGGACATTTCTCGTCGAGGGGTCATCATTGTACCCGAGCATCGGTCCGAAAATCCCTGGGGTCTTGATGACATGATATATGTAGCTGCCTATCTAGCCTATTGGCTAGTGACTTTTGTTGTCCCATAAGGGGACGAGGGGGTGTTGCGGCCTGAGATTTTACTGGCGGCCTCGAGACTTGCAGTGGGGACGCGTCTTGCCATTGCACCAGCGACGCTTGCCAGCATATATCATTCTTTTGGGGCCCTCTGCAGCTCAGGGACCCCCAACACTTGTTCTGTGGTTATGGCCACTCACTATGTCAGCGCCTGGGCGGGGCTTCTGCTTCCAGGCTATTCTCCTATCGGCAGATAAATGGGTCCATCATTGCCCACCATTCTTCGGCTGGCCAGCCAGCCAGCCAGTCACGGGACGGGTCAACTCTCTTATGCTCATTCCTCTCTGAGTTTCATTCCTTTCAGCTCTTGCCGAAAGCTGGTTTTCGACCATTCTTCGCAGAATTTTCGGTTGTATTTTGACAGAGGAGGAGCTGTCGATCGCGCTTGGTTCGACCCATGGGCAGGCCGTTTGGATTATAATGGTGCCATACTGGATGGGTGGACTTTGAGCACTCGTCTCAATTTGCTTATATTGAAAAAGGGCAAGGATGTGATCTTGGAGCCTTATTACCCAAACCGCTTTGCACGGAATTTTGGGTACGATCAGATGATCCCTTCTAGCCTTGCTTTTGCTAAACTTCCTCGGGTTTATCAGATGCGGAAGAGCCACCTAGTTGCCCGATTATGGTGGAGTTATTTTCAACATCAGAATATGTTTGGCCAAGTGGCAATGCCCTCCCCTACTTATGAAGGGGGCATGACTGTTTCTTTTGCTACTTTGTGGCATAAAAACTAAGGAGAGTTGCGGCTGCGACCAGATTCTGAGCAGACCAGAGGTTCCTCTTCGACTAAGTCCGCTAAAGGACTTGGTCGATACACTTATAAGGGTCGAGCTGGTCCACCTGTGCCAAAGGCAAAGAAGAAAAGAAGCAGCAAGGATGATGATTTTTACAGACTTGCCGCTCAAAGATATATGTGGACTCAACATTTCTTGGCAGATTGCAAGCTTCCGAAAAAGTCTGATCAAAATGCCCGGCTGCCTGCTAGTAGCTTTACCGGGGATCCCGCAGGAGACTGGCTGCGGTATCTAAGCCATATGCTTTTCTCTTTCGGCCCTCGCCGAGAAACCTTTTTGATATTGAGGGCCGAAACTGTCGGCGATGTATGGCGAGTAATGGGTCAAGCAGCGACCCAACTAGGGATGTGTTTTGACTCCCTTATCCCTGAACCGCCAAGGTCTTTCGCCGCACAAGGTATCTATATTTTCATATCTCTTTTTGTTATATTCCTGCATTCGCAGATATTTGTCTTAACTCCGCTCCCTTTTAATTTATAGGAGATGTCGTCTCTCCGTCGCCTGTGGCCCCTGGGGGACCTCCTACGATCCATATTTCTGAGGGGGAGCCTCAAACTTCAGCAACCGCCGCCACAGTGCCTTCGGCAAGAACTGGCCCACCTTCAGAGATGCAACTCTTAGTGGCTGTAGCGAAGCAAGCGGCTCGAAAGAAACGGGCAGCAAAAGAGGAGGCAGGATGTAGGTCAGGTTGACCCCGACTGACTCTTCCTCCTTCACCAGATCCGGTGATTGTTCAAAGGCCATCTTCGCCCATGGGTAACAACCTTGTTAGTTCTTTTGTTCGAGGATTAATTCCTCTCTGTATTTTGACTCTTTGTTGTTCTCGCTTTTCTTTAACAGAAGAAGGCGAGCTTATTGGCGAGGACATTTCTCAGGCCGTCGTTCAGCCTGCTGTTAGTGAACTCCCCATCATAACAGGTGGGATTGACTAACTAAACCACTTTTTTATTTCTCTTCTTCGGCTTTCTACTTTGTATTCATGAGGTTCTAACCTCTCATTATTCCTACTCTTCAGAGGCCTATGTTCCTGAGCCACCTGCTCAAGACCCCACTCAAGCGGCACTGTCGGCCATAGCTGAGGCATATAATTCTTTGGTGAATTCCCCTTCATCCCTTGTTGGGAGTGATTATAATTTCAATCATTTTTCTTTGTTTTATTCAGGATAACGTTGGCGTAGCCACCAATGTCGCCTTAGGCAACAAAGAGGAGCTTGGGGACCTTAACTGGGCCGATTATGAACCCTATCGTTCAGACGTCCCTCTAGTTGACCAATTATATCATGAACTTTTAGACGACCATGGCCGTTTTGGTAATTTTTTTACTACCATATTGCAACTCCTTTTTTTTCTTGCATAGAACCTGATTCTCTGTTCCTTTTCTTGCGTAGATTTTACTTTTGAAGAACTGATGCAGTCAGCATCTAGTCATTTAGGCTCTTCATTCATGGGGGCCCTTGTAGGGGACACGACGATTGCTCCTGCAGTGGATAGTCCTCCAGCTGAGGGTAAGCCACCCATTCTTTAATTCTTGTGTCTTTTCACCTCAACTACCATATCTTCTTTAGTAGCTGAGATCGAGCTTTTTACATGGGCTGTCGAAGTGGCACCAGTGGTGGCTGCCTCCCCTTCTGTTGCTCTTCCTTCATAAGATAACCCGGCTATGCCTCCTACGGCTATCTTAGTAGAGGATGAAACTAGAGAAATCGAGGTCGCCCAGGAAGAACATATCATCTTGGCACTGGGTATACTAATTTCTTTTTTTATGCTCAGAGCAGTACATATTGGATTGTTTTTTATTTCTGACTCTGTCTTGTCTTTTGCCGCCTTTCTCTATTTCTTGGCTAGAAATCGCCCCCGTGCCCACTCAAAGGTGGGAACGCCGAGACGGGGTCAGATCAGCTCCTGGCATCCTTCTAGGGAGCATTGAAAGATTAGCTGCTTCTGCGATACGCGCGAGGGCAATGCCGGTTCTTGCTTGCTCCTACCGAATCGCTGCTCTTGGTGGTATTGACTTTTTGGAAGGTATGAGGCTTCCTCCTCCTTGCATTTTGTTGATCATTACTGGGTGCGGACTCCATTATTTTTCTATTTCTTTTGTGTTCTGTAGCTCGGAGGAACATGTGTCCTAATTCTCCAGCTCATTCAGGGGATACTATCTGCCTTTCTTATTCAGGAGAGACCCCCAGAGCATCCAGAACCGAGGAGCTAGTTTATACCTCCACTGAGTTATTAGCCCTCTCAGAGGATGAGGGTGAGCCTGAAGTCGCTTGCTTACTTGCTCCTGATTGCAAAGCAGATTTGCCAGTTTAGAGCGGCTCTACCGTCAAACTACAATTTTCCCCTTTTTCATGCTATTCAGGAGACACTGAACCTCTTCCTCCTTCTCCTAGAGAGGATGGAAAAGTAGGTACTCCCGATTTAGGGAAGGCTGAAAAGTCAAGTAATAATCTTGTTTTCTTCTACGCTTTTTGTTAACATCATTTTTACTTTGGCCTTATAATCCTCCTCTCTTTTTTTTAACAGAGGGTGAAGACCAGGATGATTTCGATGCCTATGCCGCCCAACGAGCCTTGTTGCAGGCTGAGTTAGAGTCCGCTCTTAAAGATGTCGCGGCACAGACCACCGAAGTTTCTTAACTTCGAGTACACCGGAAAGCAATGAGCTCGAGTATTGCAGAAGCGGAGTCACAAGTAGCCTCCCTCCGTATACAGCTGGAGGAGCTGGAAAAGGACTTAGAGGAAGGCGTCGAGCAGGTGGCGACCCTTGACCGTCGTCTAGACGAGCTCACGCAAGAGCGGGACGAGTCAATCGAGAGAGTCGAGGCTCTTCGTCTGTTGCTGGATGCTTCACAAACTTTGGTAGTTCGCGAGCCGAGTCCGACTCAAGATTAGCTTCCGGGAGTCTCTCCTCTCTTTTTGACCTTATGAGATTTGTGATACTGCTTCAATTTGAAGCTCCTCCCTTTTTTAGTTACCCCGAGAGCTTGTCTCGGGTTTGTTCTTCACAGTTGCTTATACAAAAAGAATTTCGGTCAAATGGCGTCGATCCTTCACCACCCTCTACCTCTCCTTTTTTAAAACTAATGTTAGCGCCCTTTCTAGTTTTCACCAACATTAGCCCCCTTTTATTTTTGCCTACATGCCCTCACGGGTTTTCATGCAGCGGGGTTACCTGATTTTACCTAAGGCACCCGTACGGGTTTTCACCTTAACTGAGTATTAAGACTTTTTTACCCTTAATTTGGCCCTTTTAAAATGAGACCAATTAAGCCCGTCGGGGCATCTTTTTTTTTTTTTTTTTTTTTTTTTTTTTTTTTTTTTTTTTTTTTTGAGGAAGATAACCCTGATTGCCGTTAAGTACACAGCATGTCCACGCCAACAAATATTGGGTAAATATGAGACATGAGTATTTGGTTTTTTTGGGGTGGCAAAAAGATTTCTGAGATGCAAAGCTTCCCGTAAGCAAATTCCGGAGTTTAATGCCTCTCGTAGGCGAAATATGAATTCTGGGATTCAAAGCCACCCCGTAGGCGGAATATGAATTTTCCAGATTTAAAGCCTCCCGCGGGCGAATTCCGGAGTTTAACGCCTCCCGTAGGCGAAATATGAATTTTACGATTTAACGCCTCCCGTAGGCGAAATATGAATTTCAGGATTTAAAGCCTCCCGCGAGAAAATTTCGGAGTTTAACCCCTCCCGTAGGCGAAATATGAATTTCAGGATTTAATGCCTCCCGTGGACGGAATATGAATTTTAGGATTTAAAACCTCCCGTGGGCAAATTCTGGAGTTTAATGCCTCCCATAGAAAAATATGAATTTCAGGATTTAAAGCTTCCCGTGGGCAAAATATGAATTTCAGGATTTAAAGCCTCCTGCGGGTGAATTCCGAAGTTTAACGCCTCCCGTAGGAGAAATATGAATTTCAGGATTTAAAGCCTCCCCTGGACAAATTCAGGAGTTTAACGCCTCCCGTAGGCGAAATATGAATTTCAGGATTTAAAGCCTCCCGCGGGTAAATTTCGGAGTTTAACGCCTCCCGTAGGCAAACTATGAATTTCAAGATTTAATACCTCCCGTGGGCAGAATATGAATTTCAGGATTTAAAGCCTCCCGTGGGCAAATTCCGGAGTTTTAATGCCTCCCGTAGGTGAAATATGAATTTCAAGATTTAAAGCCTCCCGTGGGCAAAATATAAATTTCAGGATTTAAAGCCTTCCGCGGGCGAATTCCGGAGTTTAACGCCTCCCGTAGGCGAAATATGAATTTCAGGATTTAAAGCCTCCCGTGGGCAAATTCCGGAGTTTAACGCCTCCCGTAGGCGAAATATGAATTTTTGGATTTAAATCTCCTGCGGGCAAATTCCAGAGTTTAACGCCTCCCGTAGGCGAAATATGAATTCCGGGATTCAATGCCTCTCGTGGGCAAAATATGAATTTCAGGATTTAAAGCCTCCCGTGTGCAAATTCTGGAGTTTAACGCCTCCCGTAGGCGAATATGAATTTCAGGATTTAAAGCCTCCTGTGGGCGAATTCCGAAGTTTAACGCCTCCCGTAGGCGAAATATGAGCCTCCCGTAGGAGAAATATGAATTTCAGGATTTAAAGCCTCTCGCGGGCAAATTCTGGAGTTTAACGCCTCCCATAGGCGAAATATGAACTTCAGGAGTTAATGCCTCCTGTGGGTAGAATATGAATTTCAGGATTTAAAGCCTCCCGTGGGTAAATTCCGAAATTTAACGCCTCCCGTAGGCGAAATATGAATTTCAGGATTTAAAACCTCCCGTAGGCGAAATATGAATTTCAGGATTTAAAGTCTCCCGCGGGTGAATTCCGGACTTTAACGCCTCCCGTAGGCGAAATATGAATTTCAGGATTTAAAGCCTCCCGTGGGCAAATTCCGGAGTTTAACGCCTCCTGTAGGCGAAATATCAATTTCAAGATTTAAAGCCTCCCGCGGGCAAATTCTGGAGTTTAACGCCTCTCGTAGGCGAAATATGAATTCCGGGATTCAATGCCTCCCGTGGGCAAAATATGAATTTTAGAATTTAAAGCTTCCCGTGGGCAAATTCCGGAGTTTAACGCCACCCGTAAGCGAATATGAATTTCAGGATTTAAAACCTCCCGTGGGCAAATTCCGAAGTTTAACGTCTCCCATAGGCGAAATATGAATTTCAGGATTTAAAGCCTCCCGTAGGCAAATTCCGAAGTTTAACGCCTCCCATAGGCGAAATATGAATTTCAGGATTTAAAGCCTCCCACGGGCAAATTCCGGAGTTTAATGCCTCCCGTAGGCGAAATATGAATTCCTGGATTCAATGCCTCCCGTGGGCAAAATATGAATTTCAGGATTTAAAGCCTCCCATGGGCGAATTCCGGAGTTTTACGCCTCCCGTAGGCGAATATGAATTTCAGGATTTAAAGCCTCCCATGGGCAAATTCCGGAGTTTAACACCTCCCGTAGGCGAAACATGAATTTTGGGATTCAAAGGCCCCTGTAGGCGGAATATGAATTTTCAACTCCTCGTGGCACACCAGTGGGACTGATGTATACCGGGAGCAATTTTAGGATACAACATCTCTTCGGGGCAAATTCGACCCGTTACGACACATCGATGGGACTATAATATATGGGAAGAATTCAGGATCCAACGCCTCCTCGTGGCGAGAATAGAGATTTTAGGATATAATGCCTCCTCGAGGCGATAAAGAAATTTTCAACCCTTTGCGGCATGCCAGTGGGACTGGTGTATGCCAATAGAAAAGTTTTGTATATTTCCAGTAGGATTTTCGCGGAGGTAAATCTCCTTAAATAGTATAACATCTGTCAAGAACACATCTACATGTTTATACTTGATGTAGTTAGAGTGGGGATACCCTCCTACGCCGCGTCGGGCAGCAGAGCAAGTTTTCCCACTTCCTTACTGAGTCGGGAGGACATCGTCATCATCACCTCGTAACCTTTGATGGGGGGAAACTATTATACCACTAATGTGGTACCAAGGGTTTATTCGTCATTGGCAACTCTAATATCCTCCCTAAATAAGGATGTGGGAAAACTCGATCTCTGCCTTAGCAGGCCGAGAGAGTCTTCCCCCTGTAGGGGAACGGCTATATGGTTTTATAAGCCTATATGTTCACACACAAACAATATCGATTTTTCTTGGCACATATGGCTTTTGTGCCTCATTCCCCGACGGGTTGCCGGATCATCATCTTTGTGCTTGATGTATATCGGGTTTTATGACATCGGTTTATGTTGTTGCTGCTGTCGCTCATACTGCTCATGCACCAAAGCGTAATACAACTTCATATGCCGGCCATTTAATGGTGGGAAGGCCAAATTCCCTTTTTCGTCCACCAGCCTATAAGCACCGCCTTGCTTACTATGAATGGTCCAACCCAGTTTAGCTTAAACTTATTTTTAGCCGAGAGGCCATGACATCCTTATGTTTGACCATTACTAGATCTCCTTTCTTGAAAGTTCTCTCTTTCACCAATTTATTGAATGCTCGAGACACTCGGGCTTGGTATATTTGCAGGCGTTGGTATGCTGCAGTCTTTCGCCTTCGAGATCTGACAATTCCTCATAGCGCCTTTGAATCTCGCTGGTGTCGCCCCCTTCAACTCCATAATGCAAAGCGTTCCTATAAGATGCGAGTTCTATTTCTATCGGGATTACGACCTCTGCTCCATAAACTAAAGAGTATGGGGAGCACCCCGTTGGGGTTTTATAGACCGTACGATATGCCCATAATGCTTCATGCATCTTCTCGTCTCAATCTCGCTTTCGCCCCCCACTGATCTTCACTAGGAGTTTGCATAGGGTCTTATTGAAAGCTTCTGCCATCCCGTTGGCTTGGGGGTAATATATTAAAGACGCGTTCCAGTCTATATGAAATTTAGCCACCATTTTATATATTGTCTGATTTTTGAATGGCGTGCCAATATCTGATGTGATCCGACTAAGAGTTCCGAATCGATATATGATGTTGTGCCTAATGAAGCGTGACACTGCCTCGCCGGTCACCTCCTTTAGAGGAGTGGCTTCTGCCCAACGAGTAAAATATTCCGTTGCGGCGAATATATTTACACCCCCGGGATGATGGTGTCAATGGACCTACAACGTCCATTCCCCAATGGGCGAAAGGCTACGTAGGGGCCGTTGGATGCAGCTGATTGGGTGGTCGCCTAGGCACGGGCCTGTAGTGTAAGGACTGAGGTTTCGGGTTCGGTTTTCGGTTCGGTTTCGGGCCGGATCCCCTGGGTCGGACCTTGCAGGGTCTGGAGAATTTCCTCTTAATGGCGTCGGAGGATCACGACGCCTTTCAAACGGCGTCTTGATAGGTGGACGCCATTTAGGCGAATTGCTGTTGTGCCACGTGGGTGCCACGTGGGCGGGTTTCGGGCCGCGAGAGTACGGCCCCTGTCTTGTCGTCTGAACGGCGTCCATGATGGACGACGCGATTCAGACTGCCACCCTGCGATGTCAGTGTACGGTGCCTGACATGTCAGCTGAACGGCGTCCATGGTGGTCGACGCGTTTTAGACAGCTGTCAGTACGGCCCGTCCTGTCATCTGATAGGCGTCCTTCTCGCTCGACGCGTTTTAGGTAGTTTCTGAATGACCCAGCGAGCCCTCCTTTCTTTCCCTCATTTCTCACCTTTCACTCTCTCTCCTCTCCCTCTCCGCCTCCTCCGATCCCACTCTCCCCCATTCCCTTCCTCTTCTTCCTCTTCCACCACTCCAACGCCTCCCTACTTCTAACCTCTGCCACCACCATTTCCTTCGCGACGTTCCATTCTCCGGACGGCGGCCGACGTCCCGGCGGAGTGGCGACGTTCTCGGGGGTACCGGCGGCGGTCTGCGGCGCGGCGGTTGGGCGACACGGAGCCAGGAGGAGTTCAAGTATCCGGTAGGGGGACGAACCTTGTATGTGTTGTTCGTGCTTTTCTAGGCGTGTTTGATGTGTTTTGTGCTAGATTGAGCATGTTTAGGGGGGTGATCTTGTGGGTATGACCGTGTTTATGTATGCGGTTTTGTAATAGGGTTGTGGGGGGTGAACTTCTCCTTCTTCCCTTTCTGTTTTGGAGGCTTTTTCGGGGCTTTGGGGTTAAGGGGGAAGCCCTCGGTTCGAACCAGGGAACCAGGTTTCTGGCGCTAAACGGCGTCGTGCCTGGTCGACGCCTTTTAGAAGGACGTCGGGGCAGTACGACGCGTTTTAGGGCAGAAACCTCCCCCTTTTCGAGGTTTGACAGGTTAGGGGTTCTGGGGCTAAATGACGTCATGGGTGGACGACGCCTTTCCGAAGGACGTCGGGCCACCATGACGCCATTTAGGCAGGAAATCACCCCGATTGAGGGTCCGTCAACTCGGGATTCTGGGACTAAAAGACGTCATGGGTGGACGACGCGATTTGAATGGCGTCGGGCAACCATGACGCCTTTTAAGGCAGAAATCCCCTGGGTAATGTTTTCCTGAAATTCTAGTTTTATCAGCTGAATGGCGTCATAGGATGTCGACGCCTTTTCAAAAGGCGACCGCTGGTGTCGACGCCTTTTAGGCCAGATTTCCGTGGCATCTGTTTTAAGAACCAGTACAGGGTGCTTGAATGGCGTCGGCCTTGGGCGACGCGATTCAAGACAGAATAACACTAATTCATGCCAGTAAAATGTATTCATACTGCTAGATAGCTGGTTAATGCATGTTTTGGTGCACTCGATAATGATGGATTCTTCATGACCGGATGGCACTGCGTGGGGTGTCGTGCGATCGCGGGCTTTTCGCGTGACCGGATCGTACCGTGCCGGGTTTGGTGTTTTGTGTTACTGTGGACCTGGAGTGACATTGTAGCGCTTTATCACCCTGTGCTGGTGGGGGCGTGAGCACAGCGCCGGTGGGGGCGTGGGCGGGGTGACGCCTAGTGAGAGAGGGTCACCTGGTGAACTCCGGGGTCAGCTAGTACCGGTGTCGGAGTGGTACATTCGGAGAGTCACTCATGCTGAGGGAAGGAGTAACCACCTGAGCCAGTTGGGCCGGAGTAGCTAGCGTGCTATCCGAGGGGTTACTGTTTGGTCTCAGCGGGTCGGTGTTTCCTACTTGTGCTTGTGTGGACGGTGTTTCCCACTTACGGTTGTGTGGACGGTGTTTCCCACTTACGGTTGTGTGGACGGTGTTTCCCACTTACGGCTGTGTGGTTGGTGTTTCCCACTTTCGGAGGAGTGGTTGACGTGTTTTGCCGAGACGGGAGTTGTAGGCTCCCTGATAGTATGATTTTAGAAATATACATGTTACATTCCGAAGGCACATGGTTCATATCGAGATTTTAGGAGTAGTGTGTTACAGCTTTACTTGCCCTATTACCTGCATCTTTGTTACTGCACTTGTGGGTGTGTGTGTGGGAGGCGGGGGATCGGATGATCCCTACTGAGCCCAATTTTGGTGTGGCTCACTCCCTGCGTTTTCAGGTGTAGACCTTGTGGCGTGTGGCGGTGCGTGGCGTTCTCCTTGGTGTACGGACCAGCAGCTATCTCAGTTCCCGGAGTATGCCCCGATGTTGTTGTACTTTATTTCTGCCTGTACTTAATTAATTTGTTGGACATGTAATTATTGTTGGACTGTGTACGGACATTGTTACTTTACTTCCCGCGCACTGTACCCCTTGTAGTCCGTGTGAATGTTATATTTAATCTTGTTTAACGCCTACTCCTCCAGATGTGCGAATAAGATCCTGGTATGAACCTACAGTTAATGGGCCGACATCCATATAGTGACCGGGTCTCCGGTCATAAGATGGCGGGTCGTTACAGTTGGTATCAGAGCATAGTCTGGTCGAGTAAGTGGTAAACTGGGTTAGATATCGTAGTCCAACAATAAGTACGAGTCTGTACAGGCGATGGCTGCTGGTGTAGAGTGATAGGTTTTGACGTGTTTGTGTTGATTTTCGTGTTCGTGAGGTAGTGATGGCGCCGAGGAAGAGAGTTTCGTTGGCTCGTGGTACGAGATCAGACGATGGTAGTTCGGGGGCAGAAGGGCATAATGTGGATCGTTTCGTGGAGGCTATGATTGGAGCTATGGGTAGATACCAGCAGGGAGACGGTAGCGAGGGGTCCAATTCCCAAGGTGACCAGTTTACGGTGTTAGAGCAGTTTTTGAGGTTGGAGACCCCTTCTTTCACAGGTCGACCAGTCTCAGACGAGGCAGCTCGTTGGATTAAGGAGATGGAGAAGGCGTTTGACGTTCTTGAATGTGCTGAGAATGACAAGACCTTGTTGGCAACCTATTTGTTGAAAGATAATGCATATGAATGGTGGGTTACCCTCAAGACAAAGATGTTTGCAAATAGATCTTTGAGAGAGATCCCTTGGGAGGCATTTGTGAGAGAGTTTAGTGGACAGTACTTTCCGAGGCACGTCCAGGAGGCCAAGGAAAGAGAGTTTATGGAATTGGTGCAGAATGACATGTCAGTTCTAGATTATCATGCAAAGTTTGTGGCTCTTGGAGGATTCGTTCCACACTTATCTGAGCAGGAGAGATATAGAACCGAGAGATTTGTAGATGGACTCCGATATGATCTAAGGACAATGGTGGCACCTCAGGGTTGTAGAGATCTGGCGTCAGCGGTTCGATGCGCGGCAGCGGTGGAGACTCGATTTCAGCAAATGGCGAAAGAGTTGGAGCGATCGGTACGAGGGAAGCAGCAAGGTAAGAGAAAATCAACGGTCCTCTCGTCAGGCGGTTCGAGTTCCTTTGAGTTCGGGTCCCAAGGGACGTCACGTGATGAAGATGAGGACGGTTCGGCCCAACGGATGCAGACTGAGGCTAGCAGGCAGCAGGGAAAGAGTCATGATGCGGCAGATTATTGTCCCCGTTGTGGTAGGTATCACGGCAATCGGGCGTGTCCATTGGTCGCTGGTAGCTGTTTTGGCTGTGGCAGGAGGGGACATCTCGTGAGGAACTGTCCCCAGAAGAATAAGACGAGTCAGGGGCCGAGTGGTCAGTAGGAGCCCGGTACCTTATGTAGTGTTGTGTGCCCTTCTTGTGGAGATCCGAGGTGCGGGGATAGATGAACACTCTTATCTTGTCTTATGAGGTAGTGGTTGTGAACTCTTGTGGCACTCTTTATGTGTTTTGGGTCGTGGTGGTAATTTGGTATTGTAATGTGTGCTTTGTAAGGTTATTATATAATGATGTTGGCGTGTCAATTTTGGTGGAATCATGGCACATAATTAGTTTAGTATTGATTTGATTGATGGATTGTGTGTGGGGAGTCCCGTGTAAGGGTGTGATCGTTGAGGGCGTTAGCAGGATTTTACCGATAGTTGGTCCAGGAGTTTTTCTTCGATAGCAACCCCTCTTATTGAGGTTGACGCATAGGGGAGTTCGTCTCATGTGGATCGAGGAGTGTGAGCGGAGTTTCATTAAGTTGAAGACTCGCCTCACTTGGGCTCCAGTGTTGGTACTTTTATCAGGTTCCGGTGGGTTTGTGGGGTATTTAGTTGCATCACATCAAGGTTTGGGTGCGTTTCTGATGCGACTTGGTAAGATTGTGGCCTATAGGTAGTTGAAGAAGCTTGAGGAGAACTTTTCATCTATGACTTAGAGTTGGCAGCTGTGGTGTTTGCACCATAGATCTAGAGGCATTGTTTGTATGGGGATTATTTGAGCAACTGTGGAATCTCCCTTTCGGATTCCACGTGAGGCTGATGGAGCCAGGTTGGCCAGCAGTGGACCATACCGTAATTAAGACTTAGAGGACAGATGCAGAGTTACCGCAGGTTCTCCAGAGTTCAGGAGTGGAATTGTGGGGTAGTAGTACAGTCAGGTTAGAGGTAGACTTTGTGATTTGACCGTGAAGGACGTGCGTGGGTGTCCCTTTTGGAGGCACACTGTTCTAGAATAAATGATGCTTCCCAGATCGAGTAAGGCGTATCATTGTTGAGGTGGTCTAGTGAGAAGGAGGACAGGGGTGATTCTGTGATTGAATGCTTGAATTGTCGGCAGGTTATGGTAGAATATCAGAGTGGCGCAGCGGTAGCGTGGTTGCAGTCCTTGCCGATCCCGGTGTGGAGACGGGAGCTTGCGACTTGAGGCATGTATTAGGATTGTTTTATTCCCTGGTGGAGGGAGCGTGATCTGGATTACCATTGAACTACTGACTACGTCAGTACACTTCCTGGCTATCAGGAAGGACTGGTCAGTCGGTAAGTTGGCTGAGTTGTTTGTGAGTCGGATCATCTCTTTCTGCTCGATGTGCCCTTCTCCATCGTGTCGGATCGGGCTTTGAGATTTACTTCTTAATTGTGGGGAAAGTCTTTGGAAGACTTTGAGTACGCGGTTAGCCTTCAGCCCAGCCTATCATCCCGAGGCTGATGGGCGGTCAGAAGGGGGCCATTCGGATTTTAGAGGTTTTGCTCGGGGCATGATGCCTAGACTGGGGAGGTTCTTGAGAGCAGTATTGGTTTTCAATGGGGTTTTGTGTACCATAGCAGTTACCACTCTGGCATTGGCATGGCACCTTTTGAGGCATTGTTAAGATGGTGGTGTCGATCCTTTGTAATCTAGTCTGAGAATGGCCAGAGGCAGTCAGCAGGACCAGGGTTGGTATAGCAAGGTGCTTAGGTTGCCAGAGTTGTGCTATCATCGGTAAGAGACCGATTGAGTTTGAAGTTGGGGACTTCGTGTTCTTGCAAGTCTCGCCCTCCATGGGTGTGAAGAGATTTGAGAAGCAAGGTAAGCTGGGTCCGTGCCGTGCTAGGCCTCTTCCCGTTCTTGCTCGAATTGAAGAAGATTACCAGCCAGCCTTGCCGTTCAGTCTTGCGGGAGTGCTCGATGTGTTTCGTGTTTCGTTGCAGAGGAGCGTTCCGGATCCGCCCCAGGTGTTAGAACTTTCAGGACTTGAGGTCGCTGAGGACTTGTCCTTTCCTGAGTGTCTAGTGCGTTTTGAGAATCACTAGTGACAGGTCCTTCGGAACAAGGTTGCATCTGTGGACTGAGTATTTTGACAGTATCGCTCCGGGAGCGAGGCGACCTGGGGGCGTGTGATTGAGATGTTGGGAAGCAGTTCCCTATCCTTTTTGGTAAGTTCCCATGCGAGTTGGCAGTGGAGGCGTTTTCACCCTCGTTACTTGTAGCAGGCAATTTCGGGGACGAAATTCTTTTAAGGGGGGGAGAATGTAAGGACTGAGGTTTCGGGTTCGGTTTTCGGTTCGGTTTCGGGCCCGATCCCCTGGGTCGGACCTTGCGGGGTCTGGAGAATTTCCTCTGAATGGCGTCGGAGGATCACGACGCCTTTCAAACGGCGTCTTGATAGGTGGACGCCATTTAGGCGAATTGCTGTTGTGCCACGTGGGTGCCACGTGGGCGGGTTTCGGGCCGCGAGAGTACGGCCCCTGTCTTGTCGTCTGAACGGCGTCCATGATGGACGACGCGATTCAGACTGCCACCCTGCGATGTCAGTGTACGGTGCCTGACATGTCAGCTGAACGGCGTCCATGGTGGTCGACGCGTTTCAGACAGCTGTCAGTACGGCCCGTCCTGTCATCTGATAGGCGTCCTTCTCGCTCGACGCGTTTTAGGTAGTTTCTGAATGACCCCGCGAGCCCTCCTTTCTTTCCCTCATTTCTCACCTTTCACTCTCTCTCCTCTCCCTCTCCGCCTCCTCCGATCCCACACTCCCCCATTCCCTTCCTCTTCTTCCTCTTCCACCACTCCAACGCCTCCCTACTTCTAACCTCTGCCACCACCATTTCCTTCGCGACGTTCCATTCTCCGGACGGCGGCCGACGTCCCGGCGGAGTGGCGACGTTCTCGGGGGTACCGGCGGCGGTCTGCGGCGCGGCGGTTGGGCGACACGGAGCCAGGAGGAGTTCAAGTATCCGGTAGGGGGACGAACCTTGTATGTGTTGTTCGTGCTTTTCTAGGCGTGTTTGATGTGTTTTGTGCTAGATTGAGCATGTTTAGGGGGGTGATCTTGTGGGTATGACCGTGTTTATGTATGCGGTTTTGTAATAGGGTTGTGGGGGGTGAACTTCTCCTTCTTCCCTTTCTGTTTTGGAGGCTTTTTCGGGGCTTTGGGGTTAAGGGGGAAGCCCTCGGTTCGAACCAGGGAACCAGGTTTCTGGCGCTAAACGGCGTCGTGCCTGGTCGACGCCTTTTAGAAGGACGTCGGGGCAGTACGACGCGTTTTAGGGCAGAAACCTCCCCCTTTTCGAGGTTTGACAGGTTAGGGGTTCTGGGGCTAAATGACGTCATGGGTGGACGACGCCTTTCCGAAGGACGTCGGGCCACCATGACGCCATTTAGGCAGGAAATCACCCCGATTGAGGGTCCGTCAACTCGGGATTCTGGGACTAAAAGACGTCATGGGTGGACGACGCGATTTGAATGGCGTCGGGCAACCATGACGCCTTTTAAGGCAGAAATCCCCTGGGTAATGTTTTCCTGAAATTCTGGTTTTATCAACTGAATGGCGTCATAGGATGTCGACGCCTTTTCAAAAGACGACCGCTGGTGTCGACGCCTTTTAGGCCAGATTTCCGTGGCATCTGTTTTATGAACCAGTACAGGGTGCTTGAATGGCGTCGGCCTTGGGCGACGCGATTCAAGACAGAACAACACTAATTCATGCCAGTAAAATGTATTCATACTGCTAGATAGCTGGTTAATGCATGTTTTGGTGCACTCGACAATGATGGATTCTTCATGACCGGATGGCACTGCGTGGGGTGTCGTGCGATCGCGGGCTTTTCGCGTGACCGGATCGTACCGTGCCGGGTTTGGTGTTTTGTGTTACTGTGGACCTGGAGTGACATTGTAGCGCTTTATCACCCTGTGCTGGTGGGGGCGTGAGCACAGCGCCGGTGGGGGCGTGGGCGGGGTGACGCCTAGTGAGAGAGGGTCACCTGGTGAACCCCGGGGTCAGCTAGTACCGGTGTCGGAGTGGTACATTCGGAGAGTCACTCATGCTGAGGGAAGGAGTAACCACCTGAGCCAGTTGGGCCGGAGTAGCTAGCGTGCTATCCGAGGGGTTACTGTTTGGTCTCAGCGGGTCGGTGTTTCCTACTTGTGCTTGTGTGGACGGTGTTTCCCACTTACGGTTGTGTGGACGGTGTTTCCCACTTATGATTGTGTGGACGGTGTTTCCCACTTACGGCTGTGTGGTTGGTGTTTCCCACTTTCGGAGGAGTGGTTGACGTGTTTTGCCGAGACGGGAGTTGTAGGCTCCCTGATAGTATGATTTTAGAAATATACATGTTACATTCCGAAGGCACATGGTTCATATCGAGATTTTAGGAGTAGTGTGTTACAGCTTTACTTGCCCTATTACCTGCATCTTTGTTACTGCAGTTGTGGGTGTGTGTGTGGGAGGCAGGGGATCGGATGATCCCTACTGAGCCCAATTTTGGTGTGGCTCACTCCCTGCGTTTTCAGGTGTAGACCTTGTGGCGTGTGGCGGCGCGTGGCGTTCTCCTTGGTGTACGGACCAGCAGCTATCTCAGTTCCCGGGGTATGCCCCGATGTTGTTGTACTTTATTTCTGCCTGTACTTAATTAATTTGTTGGACATGTAATTATTGTTGGACTGTGTACGGACATTGTTACTTTACTTCCCGCGCACTGTACCCCTTGTAGTCCGTGTGAATGTTATATTTAATCTTGTTTAACGCCTACTCCTCCAGATGTGCGAATAAGATCCTGATATGAACCTACAGTTAATGGGCCGACATCCATTTAGTGACCGGGTCTCCGGTCATAGGATGGCCGGTCGTTACATGTAGGCTTGACATTGGGGGCAGCTTTTTGCCATTTTCTCGCAATCTGCGAACATAGTCGGCCAGAAGAAGCCCTTAGTTTTAATGTTGATTTTCATCTTTGCACGGGACTGGTGAGCTCCACATATCCCGGCATGGACTTCTCTCATTATTTTGCGGGCTTCTCTCGGGGCAAGACACCGGAGCAAAACCGCATTTTTGTCTTGTGGGATCAGGCGATATAATGCGCCATCTATCAGCTGATACGAAGTTTCCCTCTGCAGCAGCTGGATTCTTTCGGCCTTACTATTAGGGAGCCAGCCATTCTTTATCTTCATGAGAGGGATCCGCCAATCATCTTCTTCTTGTATGTGGTGGTCTTCTGGTATATTGATCTCAAACACCGTCAGTCCATCTTCCTCATTTATTAAGGTGGGGAAGAGTCTCCTATCCCTCACGGTTATTTTTGTTTCTTCTTCAGGAGGTAATTTCAGAGCTGCGGCCAATTTAGCTAATGCGTCAGCTTGAGCATTCTAGCCTCTTATGATATGTTCTATTGTGAAAGTATAGAACCTTCACTTAGCCGGACAGCCGCTTTATGATAAGCTATCAATTCTGGCTTCCTGACCTCGAATATGCCAGAGACTTGCCGGATGACCAAAAGGGAATCTCCATACACTTGGATGCATCTGACACCTATCTCCAAGGCAACTTCTAACCCCACAATCAGAGCTTCATATTCTGCCTCATTATTTGTTAGGAATTCCATCAGAGCACATGAGTGATGTAATATCCCACCTTCTGGAGTGACTAGGACCAAACCAGCTCCTGCTTTTGTGGTAGATGTGCCATTCGGCTTTATGATGGTTCTCGAGCCCCCATCAAAATATAGCTGCCATGTTTTTACTTCCGCCTGCTGCACGTCCAATATTTTATGTGCAGGCAAGACCTCTTTATCGGGCAATTCATTATTCAGAGGGGAAGTTTCAGGAATCGGATGCGCCGCCAGAAATTCGGCCATAGCTTGTCCTTTTATTGCCCTCTAAGGGACAAAAGTAATATCAAACTCCATAAGGAGTAGTGCCCATTTTCCCAGCCTCCCAGACAACATAGGTTGTCGAAGCAGGAATTTTAGCAGATCAAATCGCGATATTAGTTTGATTTCGTATGCTAGCAAATAGTGCCTCAACTTCTTTGTGGCAAATACAAGCGCCAAGCACATCTTCTCCATTGGAGTATATCGGTGTTCAGGACCCACCAACATCCTACTGAGGTAGTAGAGCGGCTGCTCTTTTCCATCCTCATTCTCTTGCGCCAGTAAAGCTCCCAAAGAAGCATCTAAGGCTGCAATATAGAGGATGAGTGGTTTACCCTTTTATGGGTGCCCCCAGCACTAGCGGCTTGAGAAGATATTCTTTTATGTTATCAAAAGCCTTTTGGCACTCCTCATCCCAAATGAATGGGGCTCCTTTCTTTGTCAACTTTGAGAAGGGTCTGCACCTTCCAGACAAATTGGAGATAAATCTCCTAATATAAGCTAATCTTCTTTGTAAAGATCTGAGCTCAGTTAAAGTTCTGGGAGGAGGCAACTCCCTGATTGCTTTGATTTTGTCGGGGTCAATCTCGATTCCCCGATATCTAACTATAAAGCCCAAAATTTCCCACTAGAGACGCCAAAAGCGCACTTTATAGGGTCATCTTGAGTTGATATTGACGAAGCCTTTCGAACACTTGGCGCAAGTCTTCAAAATGATCATCTTTCTTCGCAGATTTCACGACAAGGTCATCAACATAACATTCGACCAAATCATGCAGCATTTCATTGAATATTTTGGTCATGGCCTTTTGGTAGGTAGCACTGGTATTTTTCAGGCCGAAGGGCATCCTTTTGTAATTGAATATTCCTTTCGGAGTGCGAAAGGCAGTATGATTTTTATCCTCGAGGACCATCCTGATCTGGTTATAGCCTGATGACTCGTCCATAAAGGACAAGGCTTCGTATCCCGTGGTGACGTCCACCAAAGTCTCAATTATCGGCAAAGGGAAGTCATCTTTAGGACATGCCTTATTTAGGTCGCGAAAGTCAATGCAGACTCGGACATGACCATTCTTTTTCTTTACTGGCACAATATTTGCTAGCAATATTGGATATATACATTCTTCAATGAAGTCAACTTCTCGCATCTTGTCGGCATTCACTTTGATTTCCAGTTCAGGGCGCATTCGCCTCTGAGCTTATTTTACCGACTTGAATTCAAGGAGAATTGATAACTTATGCTCCGCCACTGAAAGATCCAGGCCAGGCATTTCTTTGTAATTCCAGGCAAAACAATCTTTGAACCCTAATAAGAGTTCAGTGTACGCCTGTCTTTCCCTATCGCTCAGGAGGGTACTGAGGAAAATTGGACGAGGGTCCTCTGGCTTACCGAGATCAATCTCTACCAGTTCGTCGACGGTGGCCTGTCCCCCATCTTCCATCTCACGGGGAGCTTACTGGAAATTGACGAAGCCGTCCTCCTCGTCCATATTAGCTGTGTAGGCTTCATGCCCTTCAAGCTCCTCTTCATTTATATACCCAGCGTTTGCTCCGACACGCAGGTCTTGAGGCGTTGCATCAAGTGCCTTTGAAGACCTTTCTTGTTCTTCCATATTGACATCTTGATTTTCGTATGCATTTTGGGAAGGCCCTGTCGAACATTGCTCCCGTTCACAGGTAGAGTTTACCTCGGTTGAGGTTATCTTGACAAGCAAAGGAATTTCTTCATTTTCATCCTTTGAACTATCACACCTGATCCCACCAATTGGCTTTTCTACCCTTGATGATAGACTCACCATATGGACCGCGTATCGGGTGGGAGGCCCGTGGCGTCACTTAAAACCAAGACCTCTTCTATCTTGGTGGGACGATGATTGCCCCCTGACTTCCACAGGGTACCATAATTCTCGAAAGAGTTTATTCCTAGCTGCACTTTGCTTTTTTGGAATATTTTGATGCTTACACATCTGTTTTATATGCTGGGGCATGTCGTCCATTTCTTGGACTTCTTCCTCACCTTCAGATTGGACATTTTCATGTCCAAAGCCATCCTCGGGAGGGCTCTCAAGCACGAGATCTCCCTTATTAATATACCGTCCATCTTTGTGACGGACTACCAGGGTCTTTAGTTCTTCCACTGTATGGATTTCCCATGGCAATATAAGTTTGATGAGGTTGGGAGGTAAGCATATGCTAGCCTCTATTTCCCTGCTGATAGTATTAGCTTCTAAATTAATGGTGGGCCTATCAAATTTAGCTGACTTCCAATGGGACTAGCTGGGCTTCATTCCTTGTCAGAAGTTAGCGGCTTTAGCCTCATTGATGGTGATTCCGCCTTCATCATCGGAAGGCTCATCGATTATTTTCTTCCCCTTACGGCGGCTCTCACCAGTTGTTGGGTCTAAGACCTTATCAAAGTATAACTGGGCATCTGCCAGATGGCAGTCATATGCTTTAAATGGCTCCAAATCAGCAAATATCCGATGTTGCTCGCCATCTTTCGTATATTTAAGGCATTGGTGGAGAGTTGAAGGCACCACCCAATTTTTGTGTAACCAAGGCCTCCCTAGCAATGCCTTAAAGGAAGTATTGGAATCGACTATAAGGAATGACACTTGGGTCAGCCAGTTGTCCAGGGATAACTCCATATCGACTCGCCCAAGGGCTTCTTCTGCCTTTTGGTTGAATCCTGATATTGTTATACCTTGCACCTTCTTTATGTACGGTGTGAGGTATAATGCTTGAAATGTTTTGAGGGGCAATATATTTACTGCAGATCCCGAGTCTACCAATATTCGGTCGACCTCTCGGCCATTGATTTTGCCCCCGCATATATAACATCTGTTGTGGCATGGTGACGGTAGCAGCATGTCATCATCGGTGAAAGTCACCATGGCTTCATATGCCTCATATGCCTGAGCCCTTATTTCGGCCATATGGACTTCATATGTTTTAGGATCTTGGAGGGCAGCAATCAAGGCCTCCCTCAGTTCCTTGCTCAAAGCTATTGCTTCCCATACACTGAGGGATGCTGGCATTCTTTTCATGTTTTGTAGCACCTTTCAGTCTGCCCTAGCTCGGGCTTGCTCAATGGGAGGCATTATCTCTGCCATGCTATAAAGGGTCTCCTTCAAGGCTCTTGATTGCTCCCCCATAGTCGGAGTTTCTTTTGTCTGCATTTGTCTTTCCAAGGGATTGACTTGTGTTTCTTCAGCAAATAATTATGCATGGGCCTCAACTTCTTCTGCAAGATCAGGTTGAGCCGAGGGGTTTATCTTCTCATGTTCCTCGATGGGTTGAGTATTTTCTGTTTGTTGGAGATGCTCTTCCTCATCGGAGGAAGGACAGAAGTGAATATTACTCCTGATCTCTGGCTCCGGAATTGGTGCTAAGGTTTCTCCTCTGAAGTAGATAACTATATTTTGATTTGTTGGGATTTTGCTTCGGCCATTATTACGGTTTCGGCCTCGGTCTCGACCCTGGCTTTATCCGGTTTCCTCTCCTTTGGTAGGTAGACAAAGGGGTTCTAGTTTCCGGTGAGGTGTGCCTCACTTCACCGTCCGAAATGTCTTGAAATTGAGCCGACACTACATGACAGGCTCGATATTGTTGTTCTACCTTTTCTATTGTGAGGGTAACATCCCAGAATAACTAACATCATTTGGGATCGAAAGGCCATCCTCATCGGCCTTCCGTATACGACTGCGGAGCTCCAACAGCCATGCTCTTAGGCGGGCTCGCCGATTGAGTTCTTCCCACGGGATATATCGTCCTAAGGGGACTTCATTTGTTGGCTGATTTTACCGATACTCATCCAATTCATCAATGATCTTTTGGAGTCTTTGAAGTGGTGAGATTATGTCGCTGGACATATTTATGGCATCAGCAAGCATTTCCTGCCTTTTTAGCCTTCTCTTCTCACTTCTTTTTCGATTATCTTCTTGTTTGTTTCTTCTTGCTGCCTCTTGAATGAAGCTGGGTTGTGCCGGCATTTCCGGAAGTGGGTCAAAACGGACGACAGCTTTTCCTTTTGCCGCCTCTACTTGCGATGACTTGGCGGGCTTAGAATTCTTCTTTTCTACCTTAGTCCATGGACTCTCTGGATGATTGCGGTCAAGGGTGTCTTTAACAGCTTGTTCGACCACTGAATCTGGCAACATCTAATATTCGCTGAATATCTTTTTTCCTGGCTTTTTGGGGAGACCAACCTCTGGATTTTCTTGTCGCCATTTCATACCCAACATTTGCATCTCTCAGCCCACTGCTGCCACAGTATCAATGGCGGCTTTGGTACGAGGAGTGGGTGGCCTATCGAGTGCTTTTCCCCCATATTGATATGGGGGTTCTTCTAGTGGAGAATCATATAAATCTGCTTCTGTAACCTCTATGGCGTCCTCCAGACTGAAGGAAAATTTATGGACCATATTTACAGAATAATTGGTCACATGGGGCTGCGGGGGATCAACCAGGTATTTCCCCATATTTATTTACCGTTCTTGGATCAATTTTTCTATTTCATCTTTAAGGATGAAGCAGTGCTCCGTTCGGTGACCAAGAGCACGATGGTAGTGACAGAAGTTAGGGTCATCTGACATATACATCTCTTCCTCTCTTCTTGGCTTTGGAAGAGTGATGACCTTCTTTTTCATACAAAGTCGGAAGAGTTCACGAACTTTGTCTTTGGGGAAAGAATAAGGCTTTGCACGCATTTCTCTCAAAGTCAAGGAATTTCTGAAGCATATGCCAGCTTCTTTATCGGTTGTTCGCCTAGCCTGGCGCTCTTTTAGCTGTATTTACCCCCTCATGGCTTCTCCTGCAAGAGGTTGCTTCCTCTTGACAATAAGTTTCCACAGCCTCTCTTGGAAATATAGTTTGCTTGCCTCTTTTTCTTGAAGGATGCTCGGGGTCTGACCCCAATCTCTCAAACGAGAGAAATTTATTGACTTTGTCAAACAACAAAACTTCTACAAACTGTCTGGAGAGTCCCTCCATCATTTGGGTGAGCTCTTCCTATTGGTATGAAAGTCGTCTTAGGCTCGTCTGGATTTCCTCCAGTGCAATCATAATGGAATTCCCAGGGGACGGAGTTGCTAGAGTATATATTGGTATTGCCTCGCACTCCGGAGAGGCTCTTACCGGTTCTTCTTTAGGATGATAACCAGATGAGCTCTCACTCATATAAATGACATTGACAGCAAAGGTTTGCTTATTCTTTTAGTGAGTTTGAGGAGGGCTTATCAAATATTTGCCCATTTCCACAGCACCCTCACAGATAAGCTTTTCTATTTCATCCTTACAAACATAACAATCTTCTATTAAGACAAACATAACAATCTTCTATTAAGTGCCCTAACATGCGATGATATGGGCAATAATTTGGCTCATTAACCCTGCCTGCCTCAGCTGGCTTTTTCGGCTCAGGGAGCAATAGAAGTTTTGCCCGCATACATGTTTCAAACAATTTCTTTGTATGCTCACGGGTAAAGGAATATGGCTTTCTCATTCTTTCAGCAAGAGAGGAGGCTGGCGCCTTCCCTTCTCCCTTTTTATTGGCTACTGGAGCGCTGGGGCCTCCCCGGCCATCGTTCTTTTCCACAGTTGGAGAAAAGTCAACTACATTCACCTCTTTAATTGGAGCACCTCGCTCCCTTAGGGCCTTCCCTTTATTGGGGATTGTAGCAGGGTAGTCGGCGAAGAACATCTCAATCTCCATCACAATATTATTAAGCTGATCGAAGTTTCTGACGTTGGCTCCAATCAGTTTCTCATTTATTTCGGGTTTCAAACCCCTTTTGCATAATCTTACTGCGTTCTCGTGGACTGGAGGATTATCGCATCTCATACTAAGAATCCGCCATTTCTTAATAGAATCTACGGCGGATTCATTCTTCCCTTCTTTAAGTGTCACTAATTCAATAATAGTGACCTTTCGCTCCGATACTTTGAAGCGATCAAAGAACTTTTTTTGCATTTCTTTCCAACTGCCTATAAAGTTGGGCTTTAGCTTGGCATACCACTGGAATGTCGTGCCAGTAAGGAAAGTTGAGAAGAACCTTAAAAGGTATGCGTCTTCTGTTGCCAGCTCTCCCAGGTCGCTCATATAATGAGCAATATGTTCTTGGGCTGAACCTTCCCCATCATATCTCGTAACTTTGGGACGTTTATTATGGTCCGCTAGAAGCTTTTTGAACATATGGTGGACCGGGAATGGCACCTTATACAAGTCGAATGTGCTTATTCCTTCGTCTTGTTCGGCCATCTTGGCCTCAACAATCTGCTCAATCAGATGCTTCAGTGATGCTGTTGCATCATCTGCCGATGCACGTGATTGCTGAGCATTATAATTGGGCTTTTCGGCCCTATTTTCCTGAATCTCTTCAAGGCTGAAATTGACCTCAACAGCCGGAGGTCTCACTGGTGTAGGGATAGCCCTGGGTGGATGTAGATTCACTAGAAGAGCAGGAGCCACCCTTTGTTGCTCTTCCATTTTTTGTATCAAGCCATATAGCAAGGCCTTTAATTGTTGATTTTCCTGCCTAACCTCCTCGATAGTCTGAGGTTGTGCTTGTTCTTGTGGCAGTTGTACAGCTCCGGGCTCCTGGGCATTGGTTGCACCTTCCTTGGCTCCTCTAACAGTATCACCGAGGTTGGCTTGAGACGGCTCTGCCCCCTGGCCCATTTGGCCCAAAAGGCGCATAGCTTGCTCCATCTGGCAGGTAATTGGCCACCCCTTTGTGCTATACCAGCAATATTATTTGGTTCCTCAGATTGGGAGGGTTGCCGATTTGTCGTGCTGGAAGTATAGCATGTATATATCCGGATGCCATTATCTGTCATCCGTGTGCTTCTTTTATTTCTCTACGCTGGTCGCACCAGGGCGTCGAGACTTTCAAAGACAGAAACCCGCTTTTGGACAGGTTCTTGTGCTTCATAGACATCCTTCTTTCTTCGGCTCTGCTTAAAGCGAGGCCAAGTTGTTGGACGGATCATTTCCCTCGCCGGCTCTTTAGGCTGGGGAGGTTGTTGCTCCACTAGGGTGGCCCTAGCTTTGCGTATTTCGCAGGCTTCCTTCTTGGTCACCCACATCTTCTTAAGGCGGAGGCCGTGCTCCCCCTTATAATTGCCCCCAACTTGGGGGATAGTATTGTCCCGTGTCCGGGATGCAGCATTGCCCCTATCATATTGGGGTGCAGTAGACGTCTTCTGGCGAACAGCAGCCTTTCACGTCCTTCTATTTTTCTTGAAGGTTGCCACATCCTAGCAAACCTTAGGCAAAATCCCAAACCGATTGCGGACTGGAATCGTCGGGACATGCCGGATTTTGGGAATAATTGGCTCCCTACCATCTAGGCAGATACGCATATCCTCAACCAGTATTGTTTTCCCGATCCGGGACGGACTCAGAGGAGTAGTACTCTTCCACTTCTGCCTCCTACTGGATAGGAAGCGGGAGATGTGCTGATAGCATTGGTGGTGTAGACTAACTGTCGTTGACCACCTTTGTTGACTTTCTTGGCGCGGGAGACGCGCCTCTTCTTTTTTGTCGGAACAAGCTCCGAGGCTGGGATCACTCCTAAGAAATATGGTGACCCCACAATTGCAGGGAAATCCCCAAAACAAGTTAGGGAAGTGAGATACCCCTACTGAACGTGGGTTGCCACCACAAGTGGGCCATACGTGACCCTTGCTACCATTGTTGTCTATTAAGCAGAAACTCGATCACCTACATAAGACATGACAAAGTTAGTAGTAGAGTTGTGGTGAGGGCATCACCGGACGGAGAAATGAAGGAAAAGATAAGTCCTACCGAGTGTGCCATCTGTTTGGGACCTACCCTAGCTATCTCTCCTATCGGATTATTATTTAAAAATCCTATCATTTTTTTTTTTTTGTTCTTTCTGTTTTTATCTGGAGAAATATAGGTCGGTTTTATGTATTCTATCTTTTGGACTATGAGAACTTGGGATTAGCCTCCGGGAGTCCAGGACTTCGGATCAGGCAAAGATCCGAGTATATGACCTCTCTCCACGGACCTCAGTCAGTGTTAATTACGTCGAGCAACCACTCGACAACCCTTAATTAACCGTCCGTTGATGCCCTTATAATATGCAACACTACTACTACAGGCAGCACATGCATATGAAGATATTTTAGGTTAAGCTCTTGGCCCCACCCAAGTTTAAGATGGGTTTATAATCGATTGGGAGACTTTTTAAAAGATTTTGGGTTGACTCCAAGTTATCTGGATTGATTCTAAGTATTTTAAACCCATAAGGATATTTTTGTAATTATGCAAAATTGGAGGATATAGGGGTATTATGGTCACTTTAGTGTGTGAAATGAGTTTTAATGATTTAGGAAGGTTTAAAAATCTTATGAGGTATTTTAGAATTATTTTAAGTGTGTTTGGGATGTAAGGGTATTTTGGTAATTTTATCTCAAATCGGATTCTTAGACTTAAAGTCTATTCTTTATATTTTTATGTATTTTATGAAATTTTTACTTATTTTTATTACATTGAGGGTATTTAGGTCATTTCTAAAATTTTATATATTTTCAGATTTGTTTTTCTGATTTTTACTGTTTTTTACTGAATTTTACTGATTTTTTTATTAATGTACTGGTTTTTATTAATTAGTTAAATATATGAAGGATACTTAAGTCATGTTTTTGGGTTTATATAATTTTCAGATTTGATTTTCTGATTTTTACTGGTTATTACTAGTTTTTATAGAAATTTTCTGATTTTTATGTTTATTTTACTGATTTTAAATAATTTTTACAGATTTTATTAATTAATTAATCATGAGGGGCATTTAAGTCATTTTTAACTTAAGTATATTATTTTATGAGTCTATGTTTAGTTATGTGTGGGATGAGGCCAAGATTAAATTAAAAGAATGCACAGATTTTTAATCCAATTTTTAGAGTAATTAGGAAATTAAATATATATATTAAAAGTATTAAAACATGATATTAATTATTTAATTTGATGACACACAGGCACACGGTTTGACATAGAATAGCCATTTTATTATTTCAGCAGAATTTTGCCTTATGAAGAAGGCTTTTTACAACAAATAGAGCGGCAGAGCTTCCCCTTAAGAATGAACCTTCGGAAGAGAGCCCTCCGGGACGAGGCGATCCTTAAGAAAACGCAACAAACTCGATTAAGGAACCAAGTTTGGTCTTCAATGCAGCAGAACCTCTCCTTTGAAAATTTTCCACCCTTTAAGTATATGGAGTGGTGTATCCTGTTGTGTGTTTGTGTTGGGGACCTTGGGGCCCTATTTATAGGCCCCAAATTGGGCCCGGTGGGGAGTGCCACTGGTGAAGCCCACGGTGGGGGGGTGCCACCGGTTTGCTTCTCTCCCCTCCTCTCTTCCTTTTTTTTTTTTTAATTCAAGAAGGGTGAGAAAAGAGAGAGAATGAGAGTTTGTTTATTTTAATGGAGTTTAGCCCATTAATTGCCCCACTTTTTGGTTTCTTAGTGTGAATGCGGGTAAGATGGGCTCTCTCTTAGTAGATAATTTAATGGAATTTAGTGGAGGCTCCACCATCTTGGGGAGTGCTTAAGAAACATTAAATAGCCTTGTCCCCCCCCCCTTCATTAACATCCCCCTCCCCCTCTTTATTTTTATTTTTGAATTTCAAAAAAGAGAAAGGGAGGGATCCCCCCCACCGGTTCCTCCTCTCTCTCTCCTCCCTTATTCTCTATTTAAAAAAAGGGGGAGAGAGAGAGAGAGGGGACCACTTGGCTCTTTCCATTTTAGGCAAATTTCCTCTTTGGGATTTTGGAGATTTTTCCTCTTTGGGCTGCAGGTTTTGGAGCCTTGTGGGACTGATTTTTTAGGTCTATTTGGACCTCTTATTCGGCCTTCATATTGGGTCCCTTATTGGGCCCACAGTCCATGCTATTATGCCTCCATTGGGGCTGTTTTGGGCTCATTTTGGGACTATTTTAGGTCCATTTTGAAACTGTTTTGGGCCCTTATTTCGCAGCATTGGGAGCATTTTTGTTGCTGCGTTTTTGGGGCTCCCTATTGGGCTTATTCGTTGAAGCTATCAAGGAGCATTAGGGGCTGTTTTTGGACAGCATATAGGAGCGATTCGGGGCTGTTTTAGGCCTTTTGTAGGAACCTCGATTAAGGCATCTTAGCCTAAGTATATTTCTTGCCCCATTGCCTTCCTAATGCGTGCATATAGTCCTATATATTCGTATACATATAGTAACATGAACCCTCATGTCAAAGGTGCATGTTCATTCATCTCCTTATTCTTGCCTAACATAATCTCATGCAAACATGAACATATGTCACTCATATTTGTCACATGAACCCACATTAATATGAGCATACGTCATGTATGTATATTTTTTACACAATCATGTGCATATGTATACTTGGATAGTATCATCGCGCATGGAAAAATTTCTGGGTCAACAGTGCCGTTCATGATCAAAAAGCTCGAAGAATTTATCATGCGACGATGGATTATCGATTATGCGATAATCAGATTGAAATTCATTATAAAATAATGAATAATAATTAATTAAGTCAAATAAGTTGTTATTGACTTAATGAGCTGAAAACCAAATATGCAGTTGGGCCTAGAAGGTCACATACAAAAGATTAAAAGATTTTTCGCAGATGTGGAGAAGATTTAAATCTTTCTAAACTTCTAGATTTTTGTGTAAAATGTCGGAAGTCTATAAATAGTTGCTATGGAGGAACCCTACCCAAACTTTAGGATTTTTCATTGACAATAGCCATCATCCTCCCTCCTCCTCTCTCTTTATGCAGCCTCCCTCTCTCTCCCCTCTCTATTCATGGTGGAGTTAAGATCTGGACGGAGTTTGCAGAGAACGGAGGAGATCCAGACAGCCGCGGAGACTCATGTAGATATGTCTAGAGGATAGATGCTTGAACATCTCGTGATCCTAAGATCGACCACTTGTTCCTCTATAATTCAACGAGGGATTTTCATCCATATTATAGTGAAGATCATACCTTCATGTTTTAATTATTATTTTATTACGGCCTAATCATTCGAGAATTGGTGCATGTAGATCAAGGAAAGATTTAATTATTTTTTTTATTCCGTTACATCGTCGTTCTTCCCGCCATGAACGTTACAAGATGCAAAAGTTCTTGATGGGTCTAAAGCCCGTGTTGAGGATGAAGCTAGTTGCTCACAGGTTCACCTCAATGGAGGAGGTAGTGGATGTGGTGTGTCGCTAGGAAGTTGAGCATGAGATATTCCTTGAAGAACGTAAGGTGGGATCAAAGGAGCAAGGTTCGACATTGACTTTCCCCAAAGTTCAAAGCAAGAGGAAGCCGTTCGAGACTCAGAAGCCTCCTTTGAAGATGGCGACTCCACTGATAGCAAGAGCAGCCCAAACTTGCATTGCATGCCAACAGTGTAGGATGGTGCATGTAGGTTGAAAGTGCCTATATGCCGCAGGCAAGTTCTTTAGATGTGGGGAGCCTGGCCACATGGTTCGAGATTGTCCCAAGGTGAAGGTGGTGTCAGTAACTCACTGACTTGACAACCAGCCCTAGGTCATGTCTTTGCTTTGACTATAGAGGATATGAAGGTGGTAAAGAACGTTACAGAAGGTACTATCTTGATTGATGGAGTTCATGATACCAGTGCTACCCATTTGTTTATCTCTTAGAGTTTTGCCTGACTTGTGGTTAAGAAGATGGATATTGTCGAGGTTTCCATTTATATGATTGCTTTCACACTAGATGGGGCAGTGTGATCAGATAGATGCATAGCTTCCTTGTGTGTGGAGATTTAGGATAAGAGGTTGTCTACCCAATTGTTTACGCTCGAGATGGAAGACTTCGAATATCATTCTTAGTATAGATCGGCTTGAGCAGCACTAAGTTGTATTGAATTTCCATGGCAGGAAGATCATCTTCAAGATTCAGGGTAAGGAGGAGTTCTTCTTTACGCTCCCCAAGCCTGGTAAACTAATTATTTCTATCATGAAGGCTTGGAGGTGGATTAGCAGTGGTTGAAGTGCTTATTTGGTTACTGTTGTTTCTGTTTCTGATGATGGTTCTGCTTTGAGTAATGTCGATGTTGATGTTGTTCGTGAGTTTGATAACGTGTTCCCAGATGATCTGCCTGGTTTGCCTTCTATTCGGGAGATTGGTTTCACTATTGATCTTCTCTCCAGTACGGTGCCAATTTCTAAGGTCCCTATCATATGGCACTGGCAGAGTTGGTTAAGCTGAAGAAGCAGTTGCAGGAGCTTTTGGATAAGAGTTTTATTCATCTAAGTGTTTCTCTGTAAGTGCTTTTGTGTTGTTTGTGAAGAAGAAGGACGATCCGTTGCGGCTACATATTGATTATCAGAAGTTGAATCAAGTGACTACCAAGAATCAGTATCCCTTGTTGAGGATAGATGATTTGTTCGATCAATTATAGTCTACAACAATGTTTTTCCTAATTGATCTATGGTCAGTCTACCATCAGTTGCCGATTAAGGACGACAATGTTTCGAAGACAGCATTTTGGACTCGTTATGGCTACTATGAGTTTTTGGTGATGCCGTTCGGTCTGACGAATGTCCCCGCAGCTTTAATGGATTTGATAAACAAAGTGTTCCCGTAGTATTTGGACCAGATTGTTGTACTGTTCATAAATGATGTGTTGATCTATTCGCCAAATGCGGAGTCTCACCGTAAGCATTTATGGATTGTGCTAGAAGTCCTGAGGAGCCATTAGTTGTTTGCCAAGTTCAACAAGGATGAGTTTTGGCTTAACCATGTGCAGTCCCTCGGTCATGTTATCTCCAAAGAGGGCGTTGCAATTGATCTTGAGAAGGTTCAAGTTGTTCTTGATTGGGAGGTGTTTGGGATCGCTGTGTCGGGATCCGATCCTAAAATGCAGCAGAACAAAATATTCGGGATCGGATCTATCCCATTTCGATCGTTAAAATAAAACCGGTGTAAATCGAATTTACCTTGCGCGGATTCGAATCCGCGTCCATTTTCCGGTTCCGTCGGAGCGATGCCGCAAGTCGCGCAGATGCCCGACCTCTAGCGGTATCCACGCGGTTCTCCTTGCAATGGATCGTCCTCACTTCCTCGCTCGCTGCGGCGTTCGTAGATCCCATCTGGCTGCGTGTAATCCGCCGCAATATGTGGATTCGGAATCCCCGTCGAACGGAAGGTGGAGCAGTTGGGAACTGCACGTCCAGAAGAGAGAGAAAGGGAGAAAGAACGAATGACGGCTAGGTCTGGGTTTCTGGCCCCGGACGTAGAATCCATTCTTTTATAATAAGTCAGTTTGTTGTTTTTCATAAAAACCCAGACTTATCCGAAATCCTGTCGGATTATCCATCGACTTGAAAACCATTTGCGTGTGACCCTCTAGGCCCAAATACCAGTCCAGTTAATAGCCCATTAAGTTTAGTAACCCTTTACTGACCCACTGAATTAATTAATATCCTTATATTCAATTAATCAGCCGAATTTAATGTCCCACAATAAATTCAGACGGACTGCCGATCACGTTGGATGCCAAGCAACATCGCGTGATCCTGGATGGCACTTGGGTTATCGCAACCCTCTATTGGAACATTTCTGTCATCGGTTAGCGCGCGGATATAATCCTTCATCCGTACAATGTTCCTGAATCGACCTAGGGTATGGTTTACTGTTAAACCCTATTTGGTCGATTCACTTGAATCAGATGCCGCTAATCTGAATCCGATAACTCCTTATCGATTACAGAGTCCGCCCTGGCCAGGGACTTTAAGCGCATCATTCCCGGAACATTCTCTCTCAAACTACCGAGAGCGGATGATCCCGTATTGAACACACAATTACCTTCGAGGGCATTTCCCGGAACCCGATCGCTTGACTTATTGATAACCCATGGTTAGGGATTCGTTCGTCAAGGTCAAAGCTCAGAAACCTACCAACAAGATATCTTTGGAGTCTCAGGTCCAAGGATCATCCACGCAACCGTGACAAATGAATCGAGCTGGTTAACAATGAGATGATTACCATCCAGCGATTCATAGTCGGATCAGTTCAGTGAACTCATTCACCAATGAGCACCTATAGGTTCAGCATTGTGTCTCCACACACGTGACTTATAGGATCAGTCACCCTCATCATATGAGCTGAAGTAACCTATACTAGTCTATCCGGATGTTCGATGTCCTATCTCAAACATCCTATGACTAGGAACAATTAAGAACATGTGTTTATAAGTCTTCAGTCCCGTAATTATAATCTCATCATAATCCGAAGACTATTACACATGTTCATGGACTTCATCGTGATACGATAAACACAGATTGAATTAATTACACACAATGAATTATTGCCATTTATTAATAATCTGAATAAGTACATAGTATCGGATTGGCTTTGAGATCATCTAATACTAACAATCTCCCACTTGGACTAAAGCCAATCACTTTTATACAGAATACCCATATTCTCTAAGTGACGCTCAAAAACATTTTGAGACGAAGACTTTGTAAGTGGATCTGCTATGTTGTCGGCTGAGGGAACTCTTTCCACCATGACATCTCCTCGAGCCATAATTTCTCTGATCAAATGAAAGCGCCGCAGAATGTGCTTCGACTTCTGATGAGACCTTGGCTCTTTCGCTTGAGCAATCGCCCCATTGTTATCAAGTACTTAAGGATGCTTTTCACAACCTTCCAGTGTTCATCACTTGGATCTGCCTGATGTCTGCTCGTAACACTTAGAGCATATACTACATCAGGTCTGGTACATAGCATGGCATACATGATGGACCCTATGGTAGAAGCATAGGGGACTTTATCCATCACAGCCCTCTCTTCAGGTGTCTTGGGAGACTGACCTTTAGAGAGTGAAATTCCATGTCTCATCGGTATGAGACCTCTCTTTGAATTTTCCATGCCAAACCTTTTAACAATGGTTTCTATGTACATGGATTGGGTTAAAGCTAGCATCTTCTTTGATCTATCTCTATAAATCCGTATTCCCAATACGTAAGATGCTTCTCCCAAATCCTTCATGGAGAAGTTTTTTGACAGCCATATCTTTACTGATGACATCATTCCTACATCATTCCCAATGAGTAGGATGTCGTCAACGTAAAGAATCTGAAATATGATTGCGCTCCCACTGTTTTTCTTGTATACACAGGACTCATCTTCATTCTTAATGAAGCCATAAGATTTGATTGTCTCATCAAATCTTATGTTCCAGCTTCGGGATGCTTGCTTCAATCCATAAATAGACCTCTGCAACTTGCATACCATGTCTGGAGATTCTTTGGATGTGAATCCTTCTGGTTGTATCATATACACCTCCCCCTCAAGGTTTCCATTGAGGAATGCAGTCTTCACATCCATCTGCAAGATCTCATAATCATGGTAGGCAGTAATGGCGAGAAGAATTCTGATAAACTTAATCATAGCAACGGGTGAAAAGGTTTCGTCATAGTCAACACCCTGTCTTTGACGATAGCCTTTCGCCACTAATCTTGCTTTATAAGTCTCAATACGTCCATCTGTACCGATCTTTCTTTTAAAGATCCATTTGCAGCCGATAGGTACTATACCATCGGGTAAATCTACCAAGTTCCAAACTTGGTTGATGTACATGGACTGTATTTCAGAATTCATGGCTTCCCACCATTTCCCGGCCTCTGGACTTTCAATGGCCTCCTGGTAAGTCTTGGGATCATCATCCTCATTATAGAGTATCCTTGAACCATCCAAATTAATATGTCCCACATATCTTTCTGGTGGTTTAGGTACTCTTTCAGACCTACGAGGTTCCTGTGTATCATTTTGTACAGGTTTAAAAACTAACGGTTCATCTGATGAACCAATGCCCATTTGTGGGTCTGGAATTTCTTCCAGTGTTACTTTACTCCCATTGTCCTTCTGGAGAATATAATCTTCTTCCATAAAGACAGCTCTCCTGGCAACAAACACCTTTTGTTCGCTAGGATGATAAAAGTAATATCCATAAGTTTCCTTTGGATATCCCACAAATCTGCATTTGTCAGTTCTAGATTCCAGCTTATCTGCGTCATGTCTTTTAACATGAGCAGGACATCCTCAAACTTTAACATGTTTAAGGTCTGGTTTCCTTTCATTCCATATCTCATATGGAGTGGTCTGAACAGATTTGATGGGTACCTTGTTCAGGATATACATAGCCGAGCTAAGTGTATATCCCTATAAGGACACCGGTAATTTGGATATGCTCATCATGGATCGCACCATCTCCATTAATGTGCAATTTCTCCTTTCTGATACACCATTCATCTGAGGTGTATAAGAAGGTGTAAGCTGAGAAAGAATACCATTATCATTTAAATATTTAATGAACTCAGTACTCAAGTATTCACCACCCCGATCAGATCGGATGGTTTTTATACTTTTTCATGTTTGTTTTTCTACTTCATTCTTAAATTCTCTGAATTTCTCAAAGGCTTCAGATTTATACTTCAATAAGTATACATATCCAAACCATGAGTAATCATCAGTGAATGTAATGAATTATGAGAAACCACCAATGGCTTGGGTTGACATAGGACCACATACATCTGAATGTATGAGTTCTAATATGTCTTTGACTCGTTCTCCAGTTCCACTAAATGGAGACTTAGCCATTTTACCCATTAAACATGACTCACAGGTTGCATATGATTCATAATCAAATGGATCTAAATATCCATCTTTATGCAACCTTTGGAGTCTGTTTTCACCAATGTGTCCTAGCCTACAATGCCACAAGTAGGCTTTGTTCATTTCATACTTACTTCTCTTAATCGAAAAACCGATATGTAAATTATCATGAGACACATTCAATAGATACAATCCATTGGACAAAATAGCATAAGCTATTAATTTATTTCTGAAATAAATTGAACAACTATTGTTCCTAAAATTTAAATTGTATCCAATTCTATCCAAACATGAAATAAAAATGATGTTCCTTATTATGCTAGGTACATAATAACATTCATCTAATATAAATGTGTCTCCGGATGGTAGCTTGAGCTTCACTGTCCCCACAGCGATCGCCGCAACTCTTGCGCCGTTACCTAGTCTCAAGTCCACCTCGCCGGTCCTCAGCTTACGCCTTCTTGTCAGTGCCTGCACAGAATTGCAGATATGAGATACACATCCAGTATCTAATACCCATGATGTACAATCTCTTATTGACAAGTTTATATCTATCATATAGATACCTGAAGCGTCCTGCTGCTTCACAGTTCCTTGAGCCTTGTCCTTAAGGTATTCCTTGCAATTCCTCTTCCAATGCCCCTTTTGGTGACAGTAGAAGCAATCACCTTTCTCAGCACTTTTACCCTTGTCTTTCTTGACAACCTTTGCCTTTCTCTGAACCTTGTTCTTATTCTTTTGAAAAGCTTGGACTGCAAGTCTTTTCCTATTGGTCTTACCAACCATTAGGACTTGGGGTTTATCCTTCACAAGGTTCCCCTCAGCAATCTTTAACATGTTCAGCAGTTCAGCTAAGGTGGCCTGGATCTTGTTCATGTTGAAATTGACAATGAACTGAGCATATGAAGGTGGAAGTGAAGACAACACAAGGTCTGTGTGCATCTCCTTGGGAAGTGTAATCCCAAGAGCATCCAGCCTCTCCACCCATTCAATCATCTTCAGCACGTGATTCTGTACTGAAGTTCTCTCTGCCATCTGAGCCTTGAACAGATTCTTCGATATCTCATATCGTTCGATTCTGCTCTGCTCACTAAAGAGCTCCTTCAAATGGAGCATGATGGATCTAGCATCCATCTCTTCATGTTGCCTCTGCAACTCATTGCTCATGGAGGCTAACATATAGCATTGGGCCATGGTGGAATCCTCCTTCCACTTTTCATACGCTATCATTTCCTGCTCTGGAGTATCCAATGCTGGTTCAACAGGAGGTTCAGCATCCAAGACGTAGGCAATCTGCTCAGACCTGAGGACTATCTTCAGGTTTCTGAGCCAGTCTGAGTAATTGGTGCCTGTCAAACGGTTGGCATCAAGTATGCCTCGCAACGGGTTATGGTGCGACATTCTCGCCTATAGGAGATAATTAATTGATAATTAGCAGATATTCAGATTATCTAAAACAAGATATGGTCTTTTATTATCTAGTTTTACTCCCTCTAATTTTCGACGAACTGTATAACCTTCAGATATACAGAACGGGAGACGCCGACTGTCTCCTAGTGGGGATCAGAATCTCCAAGCATCACAGTATGACCTCGGGTAAACACATAGTATCACACTGCTATCTCAGAGCAATCATCTCATGATAATTGCAACTTCTTGCAATATCCGATCGTACTTCGGCTCCCAAGTTTAATTGTCCCGGGTAAATACAGTAGACCATTATCCCCGGTCTAAGCTTTACCATCAATACGTGACAGAGTAAAGTAGAAATATAGTTCCCGGGTAAACACGTGGATGACTATATCGTTCCTCTACTCTTATCCAAAGGCATCTAATGCCATGATCAACAGTCCTCTCAACAGACAATGGCAGACCTCGGGTAAACACGTAGTATCTGCCATCACTGAATTAAGTTCTATTGATCATATTGATGGAGAGCCATGCGGTGCATTCTCAATGACTCGCGCTGCGGCTTAGAGTTTGTTACGAAGGTTTTACTTATTTAGTTCGATCTCATCCTAGGTGATAGTATTAAATATATCGAATATATTATAAATACTAATAACCTAGCAAATATAAAGCACACGCATCACATACATGTCGTTAGTGTGGTCATGGACGGCACTATGGTTTGACTTGAGCCAGACAGTCAAACGCACACATATACACAATATAACAACTTATATCATGAGTCTGCAAACCCATGGATTCAATGACTCCTTCATTTTCATCTGGTCGGCAGTTGTGGATCATCCTCGCTCCGCGCGCAGCCGCCTCGATCAAATTACATCATAATTCTCAATTACATGATAATTTAAAAGAGGAAGCCTTATGGTGATTACATCAAGGAGGAAGGTAGAAGTACAATGGAATATGAGAGGGAGAGGTTCGCGGACCTCTATTTATTAATAAACAATAAACCACACAATCACATTCCACATCCACAATTAATGCTCGCCCATGACCACCAGGTGTTTTAGTTAAACAAACCACACATGAATTGCACATTAAATGGCTAAATAAAATTTTCGAAAATAATAATAATTTCAGGTTTCATAAAACCAGGGACCAAGCAAAAATTGGATTTAGAATTTTCGAAAAATTAATTCATACATGCTTAACTTAAATCGAATTTAAACAAGCAATTAATAACACATCAAATATGCACAAAACCCAAAAATAATGGCTTTAGAAATATTCCATACTCAATTTGAACAATTCAAATAGTTTGGGGTTAATCTAACAATTAGATTACATAAAGTTTAGTCTACCATTTAGAATTAATTAAATTAACAACTTTTGTTAATTAATTAACAAAATAAACCTTAATTAGGACCCAATCAGAAAATTGAATTTAATAACAAACAGTAAAATCATATTTTACAGTTAATTATTAACTCAATTTATTGATTAATTAAATAAAAAAAATTCAATTAGGGCCCTTAAAGGGCTCAGCCCTGCTGAGCCCCTGGCTCGAGCCAGGGCTCAGCCAGGGGCCCGAACCCAAGCCCGCAGGCCTGGTCCGGCCCCTGGCTGGCCCTGGCTCGGACCCCTGGCCCTGGCCAGGGTCTAGCCGGGCCGGCCCGGTCGACGGCTAGGGAAACCCTAGTCACCCGGCCGGGTAGCCCGAGGGTTCCCTGTTGTGCAGGGAACCCGACGGTGCCGTAGCCCCTATAGGGGTCTTCTCCGGCGCCGGTCCGGCGATGGCCAGCCACCGGACGTCGACCGCCGACAGCGGCGAGCTCGCCGGCGACGTCCAGCCCACCGACGGTGGCCTTAGGGAGATCAAAATCGGATTTTTACCCCCTTTTATTCCCCAAAATTTCAGGTTTCAAAAACCCAAAACAAAGAAGAAAAACATGGCCGGCGATCCAAAAATCTCCAAAATATCGACAGCAACCTATTGCCAAGGATTCTAAGATCTTGGATCTCAAGGAAACATTCTTTAGATCCCTTCAAAAACGCCAAGAACAAGGTGTTCTTCGTCCAACGAAAAACACGACGAAATAACCCCAAAAAAAATATTTTCTTCATATTTAAATCGCGATCTCATCGCTGTGAACATCTCATGAACCCAAATCTTTCAAGAAAATAATTACTAGCATGGATTTAAATTCTAAAACCACAATTTTTCGAGACCGAAACGGCGAAAACACAGTGGAACCTGGCTCTTATACCACTGTTTGGGATCGCTGTGTCGGGATCCGATCCTAAAACGTAGCGGAACAAAATATTCGGGATCGGATCTGTCCCGTTTCGATCGTTAAAATAAAACCGGTGTAAATCGAATTTACCTTGCGCGGATTCGAATCTGCGTCCGTTTTCCGGTTCAGTCGGAGCAATGTCGCAAGTCGCGCAGATGCCCGACCTCTAACGGTATCCACGCGGTTCTCCTCGCGATGGATCGTCCTCGCTTCCTCGTTCGCTGCGGCGTTCGTAGATCCCGTCTGGCTGCTCGTAATCCGCCGCAACATGCGGATTTGGAATCCCTGTCGAACGGAAGGTGGAGCAGTTGGGAACTAAACGCCCAGAAGAGAGAGAAAGGGAGAAAGAACGAATGACGGCTAGGTCAGGGCTGCTGGCCCCGGACGTAGAATCCGTTCTTTTGTAATAAGTCAGTTTGCTGTTTTTCATAAATATCCAGACTTATCCGAAATCCTGTCGGATTATCCATCGACTTGAAAACCATTTGCGTGTGACCCTCTAGGCCCAAATACCAGTCCAGTTAATAGCCCATTAAGTCCAGTAACCCTTTACTGACCCACTGAATTAATTAATATCCTTATATTCAATTAATCAGCCGAATTTAATGTCCCACAATAAATTCGGACGGACTGCCGATCACGTTGGATGTCAAGCAACATCGCGTGATCCTAGATGGCACTGGGGTTATCGCAACCCTCTATTGGAACATTTCTGTCATCGGTTAACGCACGGATATAATCCTTCATCCGTACAATGTTCCCGAATCGACCTAGGGCATGGTTTACTGTTAAACCCTATTTGGTTGATTCACTTGAATCAGATGCCGCTAATCTGAATCCGATAACTCCTTATCGATTACAGAGTCCGCACTGGCCAGGGACTTTAAGCGCAGTTGTGGCGGCACAGTGGGATGATAAGTGATAATTATCTATTCTTGGAGATTAATTGATTAAAATTTTATATTACACTCATTATTTTATATATAAAACTGTATGGAATAATAGATAATTTTATCCTCTATCCAACGACACCATATTTGTTGAATCCTGAATGAAAAATGTTGTCATTTCATGTGAAAAACTTAAGTGTAATCCACTTGTGGTTTCACGACAAAACCGAAGATATTCAAATAATTATATTTGGGCATAATTATTATTTTGTTCATTGCATGGACTCAATTTGATATTTGTGTCTGAATATGACATAACAAGATTGTGGCTAAGTTGGTTGGACTGCTTGGTTGTCATGAAAGTGCCTAGAGTTCAAATCTCGGCATGCACAATTAATCTTTTTTGCAAGGAGTACAAACGCAGGGACACAATGGTCATTAAGCAATGGAGGGGTGGATGCCCTAGCTCCCTTAATTGCCCCCTCTCTTCCACATTCCTTCTCTCGCTTTCCTTTTGTCTCTCTCCTCCCTCTTTTAAAAAAGGCTCCCTCTTAAAACTTCTTCTTCCTCTCTCCCTCCACCCGCCTTCTCTCCCCTCTCTCATCTTCGAGCCCTCTCCTTCTCTCCTTTTTGTTCTCTCTCTACTATCTCTTTCTTTCTCCTCTCTTCTACCCTACCGAACTCTCTCTCTCTTTTACTCTCTCCCTTTCTCTCTCTACTTGCTTGCTCTCCTATTCTCTTTTTTCTCTCTCCCTTTCTCCCTTTCTCTATATTTCCCCTCTCTCTTTTATTGCTCCTCATCTCTCTCTTTCTATATGCGCATCTCTCTCTTTCTTCCTCTCCCTCTTTATCTCTCGCCCCCTCTTCTCTTTCTCTCTCTATCTCTTTCTTCCCTCGCCTGCTTTCTATCTCTCTCTCTCTCTCATCACTCGACCTCGCGTTGCCACGCACCAGGCGTGGCCACGCGGCAATGCTTGGGAGCACGCAAGCCCAAGCTTCGTCGCCCATGTACGGCTGCGCGGTACGCCGCTGCCATGCAGAGCTTAGCAAGCGATTCCTGTTCTCTCAACTGTCCCACCCTCAGAACTTGTACGTAGACCACCACGCCCACACAGTCCAACCGCCAGCCTCGTCGAGTGCACTGTGCCCTACCGAGCGCCGCACCCTGGTCCACAGCGCCCGCACTTCATAGCTCCTGCCTGAACCACCTGCCTTCTCACTGATAGCCTCTGTCGCCCATTGTGCCCACTTTCTAAGCCCACCTTCAACCCTTATCTCTCTTTCATTTATGTTCTACTTACTGTATTTAAAGGACACTAAAATCTATTCTTTTGTAGTGTAGTTATTCTTTTTAAACTTTATTGTAATCTTTTCATTAATTACTGAAGTTGTCACTCTTTGTAGATTAGTTTTTTTTTTTTTTTTTCCCTTGATCTCTCTCTTTCTCCGTTCTACATGCACTTAACTGATTTGCTTTCGAAGAACAAGATTAATTAACTAAATTTGCATGATTTCTAGTTTAATCTACGTTCTGTTAAAAGTCCTGTCTCTTTTAAGATTTCAATTAAAACTCCAAGATTTTCAAAGCTTTCCCGTAGATTCGACTCAATCTCACAACCATGCTACATGTTAATCTTTGTGTGCGAATCGGAATTTAACATTGATGTTTGTATATACTTAATGACACATAACTTCGAACACATCAATTTTTGATACCGTTGCCGAGGAATTAGATTTTTAGTTTTGAAAATTTTTAGATTTATTGTACATATTCATACTAACATATTTTTTTATTATTTTGTAGGTACACAAAAAAAAAGGAAATTAAAAAAATAAATAAAAATCTTCCTCCCGGTGAGTGTGTTCCACCTTGCCCTTCTTCATTCTTTTTAATTAGTTTCCTAACATAGTTATGTTTCCATTAATAACAAAAAAATCTAGAAATAAAAATCTTCATTTTAAGAGTAGAAACACTCCATATTTAGGTCATGCATCATTGAGGCTGCATGTTTTAGACAGTTTCCTTCCTTGTAAATTTCCTTGTTGAAGATTACAGGGGACAAACTTAGAGTTCTAACTTCTTTAAATACTATCTTTATACATTTCCATGGTTACATAAAAGCTCTTCTTTGAATTGATTGTGCACTTCACATAAAAATATCTTAAGGGCAAGGTCCATTAACAAAATAAGATAGGGATTTCATCACCCTTCCTTTGTCCAAAAAAATGACCATCCCTTGCACTCTCACACTAACCCAAGCCCACTAAATTGAGTAGGAAGCTACCCTAGGGTTCACAATGAGATTTGGCCCTAACTTGAGTCTACTATCACTTTTGAAGATTGGTGTCTAAGGCTAAAGGTCAAGTAGGAAACGTCTAAGTAAATTAGTGGTTATTTAATTAGGTCCCTACGAAAGCAACGATAGCCTCCCATTGGCCCACACCTTATTTGGCCGGTTGACAATTGTGAGGGTGGACTTAGGTTAAACCTAGGTTAATTTGTGAGAAATTCACAATTTAGGTTAGCTTAATCTTATGAGTCATATGAATAATTGTGTGCTAACTTGTTTACATAATAAATATATATATATATATATTCCCAACATAGAGTGGACCCAAACGAACCAATTTTATGGCCCATGTCATAGTACTTTCACATCATATACTCCACCTTCTTATGAAGAGAACTATTCCAAGTGGGCCACCCTAGTCCATTATGCTAATGATTATTCAAATAGGGTCCAAATTCCTCTATCTACCCACAAGCAAGCCTATATTGTTCAAGAGTCGTCCTTACTCAATTACAATCCATGTCCAAACTTTAGTAACTCAAATTGGGGAGCCCATCCTGATCTCATTAGGGAATCTGAGCAAGCCGAGGCCCAAAGTCTGCCTATCAAAGATGTTTCAAATTGGGCTCAGTATCAAAACAACTCTCAAGAATAGGCCACCTAAAGTTTCTCCTTACCAGGCCTATGTTCAAAGTCATCTTGTCCAACACTTCCAAGATTGGGCCCAAATCTAGCACAATCGTTATGACTAGGCCCATCTTAAAGGATAGCCTAACTATTTGATACCCACTTACTCTCCCTCTCCTCGGTAATTTGAAGATCAGTCCAATTTCTCAGTTTCGTAGCATTTGAGTCAACATGAGGACAAACAATTTAAGATGTTTGAGTAAATAGTCTTGGCCCAACAACAAACTATTGGTTGAATGCATGCCATGGTAGATTATCTGAGTGAAGCTACTCTAAGAATGGACTCAACACAGGTCTTTAGCAAGCCCATTAAAACTTTTGAAGATAGACCCCCTAATTTTGATCAACAATTCAACTCATCACTCTAATACTAGATCTCTCATCCCAAGAAGGCCCACCTCAAGAAGAAGTTGAATTCATTTTAGGAGGATAAAGAAGAAAACGGGGAAGAAAAAGTGGAGGAGTGTATTGAAAATGATAACCCCACAGTATTTGAAGAGGGTGGAAAAGATAAGATTGAGAAATTTCATGAAGTCTTGGAGGTAGTTAATAGCAAAAATGATACCGAAGAGGTCTCAAAAGAGAAGATAGCATAGTGGAAGACCCCATTGAGGATAAGTTGGGGGGTGATGGGAAGACCCCATTGAGGATAAGTTGGGGGGTGATGATAAGGAAAAAAAAGAACTTGATGAGAACCCAAGCATGCATCGACCCTTCGTTCCTTCCTCGAATACCGGAGAATCTAGGCCCATCAATAAAGAGCTGACCCAAATAAAAGAGATGGTAGAAGCAGTTAGCCCAGTCCACATCAATGTCCATCTTCTTCTCAAACCGAATCATTGTGTTGCCCCAATTAGATCTTGTGACATTGGAGGTATCATTTTTCACCGTATTTTATTGAAACTTGGGGCTGAAGTGAACATTCTTTCAATTGATCTCTTTGAGAAATTTGGAATCAAAGAATTAAAGCCCACTTCGGTTGCATTGTAATTACTTGATCAAATCATTAAGTAGCCATGTGGCATGATCAAAGATATTCTCATTAAGGTCGATATAAGTCCTATGTTCATTGTTTTCTTTATCATTGACACTGAATCATCCCCAACATCAAATCAATGCTCCATCATTCCTGAAAATTCTGATCTTTCTCCAAGGTATTAAGTCTGTCAATTCATTCAAGGACAAGAAGAGGGGTACATTGTTGACATGGCCTATGAACCAAGTTAAACCAATCTCTCATTGTTGGAATACTCTTATCTTGAGCTTTAATGACAACACTCGGACCTGTCAGATGCATGTTGCACTTGAGCCACTCCAACCAACAATTGTTAAAACACATGCACTAAAATTTGTGCCAACAAGCATTAGATAATATAGACCTTTTGTCTGGCTGAAGACGTTAAACCTTTCACTTATTTGGAGGTAACCCAATATTTTTATGTTAATATATTAAATTGTCTTCTTGTTTTCTTTTTAGATTTTAATAATTCAAGTGCAGTTGACTTGGGTGTAAAGTCCCTTGATACCTTAGGTTGTATCTCTCCTTTCCAACGTCTTTTGGCTATAATTCCTTCATATTTGTTATGCCATTTAAGACAAAATCATTTAAATTGGGGGGAGCAACCATTGTGCATTTTTTATCAAGTCGTTTGAAGAAAGCTTGTATTTTTCACAGAAAAAAATTATGTCTAATTAAGGGAGTCTTAAGTGAAACAAATTTGAGCTAGTCAATTAAATAAAACTTAAAAAGTTCAGAATATTCCCCCCTCTATAAGGAGCCACGACAAGGATATTTTTTACACATACACGACAACTTGGGGTAAGTGAAAGATCCAAAAGTATAGAGCTGCTGAAGTTGGCCTAAAAGATAGGACTACCTTTTTTTTTTCATTTTTGGGTCAAGTGAAAGGAAGGTCGGGATTCATAGTAAGGGACCAACCTACTCAACAGCCAAAGAAGGCGATCATCTAAAATGTAAGCATGTAATTGAATGTCAAATAGTAAAAATGCTTCGCGAAAGCCAAAAGCAGGTGGGTGGCAAAAGGTATGAACCCCCTCAGGCAAATTAAAGATGGTGGCAGAAAATAGACCTTGAAGGCAAAGAGCGTAACCAAATGAAAAAGCTCGCTAAATTAAAAGTCCCTCGTACCAAAGTAAGACCAAGTCCAAAAAAGTATTATGTCAGGGCAAGAGTTGAAAAGCAATCCTTACTAAATAACCAGGAGACTTCTTTTTCTCTTTTCACCCCTAGATAGTTCTGCCCCAAGGGTCAGCAAAGGCGAGGATATACATAAAAGGGTGGAAATAAACTCTAAGCATGCCAATCTTATATACAATCATTTGTCGTGACCCCAAGCGTAATGGGGAAAATGAGAACATTAGCTTAACTAAAAGACTATCATTTAATTATTTGTGACAGATGACCTTTAATGAAAACATGATTTTTCACAATTTATTGTTGTCCTAATTTTTTCATTATTTGTATTGCAAACGGACTAGCAATGATTAAATTGGGGGGTGTGATAATTATTCATTCTTCTGCATAAATTGATTAAAATTATACATTACACTCATAACTTTATGTGCAAAACTACATAAAATGATAGATAATTTTGTACTATTTTCAACGACACAAATTTTGTTGAATATCGAATTAAAAATATCGTCATTTCATATGAAAAACTAAATGTAATGCATTTGTAGTTTTACGACAAAGCTGGAGATATTTAAATAATTTTATTTGAGTATAATCATTATTTTGCTCACCGTATGGACTATAGTTTGATATTTTTGGGTGAACATGACATAACAAGATTGTGGCTCAGTTGGTTGGACCACTTGGCCGTCAATAAAGTGCCAAGAGTTTGAATCCCAGCACGCATAAGTAATTATTTTGGCAAGGAGTACAAACTTAGGGGCATAATGGTCATTAAGTAATAGAGGGGTGGATGCCCTAGCTCTCTTAATTATTTTGGCAAGGAGTACAAACTTAGGGGCATAATGGTCATTAAGTAATAGAGGGGTGGTTGCCCTAGCTCTCTTAATTGCCCCTTTTCCAAGAAATCCAGAGAGTGGTCGGCGGCTCACTCCCTTCCACTTTTCTTCTCTCTCTTTCCTTCTCTCTCTCCTCCCTCTTTTAAAAAAGCCTCTCTCCCTCTTTTAAAACCTCTTCTTCCTCACTCCCTCCACCCTACTTCTCTCCCCTCTCTCATCTCCGAACCCTCCCCTTCCCTCTCTTCAATTCTCTCTCTCTCTTCACTGTCTCTTTTGCTCTCCTCGATCTCCCCCACCGAACTCTCTATTTTACTCTCTCCCTTTCTCCCTCTGCTTGCCCTCTCTCCCGTTCTCTTTTTTTTCTCTCCCTTTCTCCCTCTCTCTATGTTTCCTCTCTCTCTCTCTTTTACGGCTATGCATCTCTCTCTTTCTTCCTCTCCCTCTCTATCTCTCTCTTTCTTCCTCTCCCTCTCTATCTCTCTCTTTCTTCCTCTCCCTCTCTATCTGTCGCTACCCCCTCTTCTCTTTCTCTCTCTATGTTTCCTCGCAAGCTCTCTATCTCTCTCTCTCTCTTGTCGCTCAGCCGAACGCGGCCAAAGGGCACCCGTCCCTCGCCTTGCCACGACATGTATAGCCACGCAGCAGCGCTCGGGAGCATGCGATCCCGGTCTTCATCCCCCGCACCCGACCACCCAGGCATGCCGCTATCACGTGGCACTTAGCGGGCAATTTTCGCTCGCCAACCCGCCCCACCCTCAGTGCCCGTACGTCGACCACTGCGCCCACATGTGCCAAACCCCCAGCCTTGCACGGTGCGCCGTGCCCCACCGAGCACCGCACCCCAGTCTATAGCGCCCGCACTTCCCAGCTCCCGCTTGAGCCACCCACCTTCCCACAAACAGCCTTTGTCACCTAGCCAATTGTGCCCCCTTTCGAAGGCCACCTTCAACCCTACTTCTCGTTCCTTTATGTTTTAATTTATTAGGCATTAATTTAGGTTTACTTGTTTTTTTTTTGTCTGTTTATTATATGTGGAGGACACTAAAATCCAATGTTTTGCAATGTAGTTATTCCTTAAACATTAGTGTAATCTTTTCCATTACTTAGTGAAGTTGTTGCTCTTTGTAGATTAGTTTTTTTTCTTAATCTCTCTCTTTCTCCGTTCTACATGCATTTAATTGATTTCTTTTCTAAGAACAAGATTAATTAACTAAACTTGCATGCTTTCTAGTTTAATCTACATTTTCTTATCTCTTTTACGGTTTCAATCAAAACTCCATTGTTTTCAAAGCTAAAATTCTATTTTCCTGTAGATTCTGTTGGGATCGCTGTGTCGGGATCCGATCCTAAAACGCAGCGGAATAAAGAAGTTCGGGATCGGATCTGTCCCGTTTCGGTCGTTAAAACTAAAACCGATGTAGATCGATTTACCTTGCGCGGATTCGAATCCGCGTCCGTTTTTCGGTTCCGTCGGAGCGATGCCGCAAGTCGCGCAGATGCCCGACCTCTAGCGGTATCCACGCGGTTCTCCTCGCGATGGATCGTCCTCGCTTCCTCACTCGCTGCGGCGCTCGAAGATCCCGTCTGACTGCGCGTAATCCGCCGCGACATGCGGATTCATAATCCCCGTCGAACGGGAGGTGGAGCAGTTGGGAACGGCACGCCCAAAGGAGAGAGAAAGTGGGGAAGAACGAATGACGGCTAGGTCAGGGTTGCTGGCCCCGGACGTAGAATCCGTTCTTTTATAAGAAGTCAGTTTGCGGTTTTTCATAAAAACCCAGACTTATCCGAAATCCTGTCGGAGTATCCATCGACTTGAAAATCATTTGGGTGTGACCCTCTAGGCCCAAATACCAGTCCAGTTAATAGCCCATTAAGTCCAGTAACCCTTTACTGACCCACTGAATTAATTAATATCCTTATATTCAATTAATCAGCCGAATTTAATGTCCCACAATAAATTCGGACGGACTGCCGATCACGTTGGATGCCAAGCAACATCGCGTGATCCTGGATGGCACTGGGGTTATCGCAACCCTCTATTGGAACCTTTCTGTCATCGGTTAGCGTGCGGATATAATCCTTCATCCGTACAATGTTCCCGAATCGACCTAGGGCATGGTTTACTGTTAAACCCTATTTGGTCGATTCACTTGAATCAGATGCCGCTAATCTGAATCCGATAACTCCTTATCGATTACAGAGTCCGCCCTGGCCAGGGACTTTAAGCGCATCATTCCCGGAACATTCTCTCTCAAACAACCGAGAGTGGATGATCCCGTATTGAACACACAATTACCTTCGAGGGCATTTCCCTGAACCCGATCGCTTGACTTATTGATATCCCATGGTTAGGGATTCGTTCGTCAAGGTCAAAGCTCAGAAACCTACCAACAAGGTATCCTTGAGTCTCAGGTCCAAGGATCATCCACGCAACCGTGACAATTGAATCGAGCTGGTTAACAGTGAGGTGATTACCATCCAGCGATTCATAGTCGGATCAGTTCAGTGAACTCATTCACCAATGAGCACCTATAGGTTCAGCATAGTGTCTCCACACAAGTGACTTATGGGATCAGTCACCCTCATCATATGAGCTGAAGTAACCTATACTAGTCTATCCGGATGTTCGATGTCCTATCTCAAACATCCTATGACTAGGAACAATTAAGAACATGTGTTTATAAGTCTTCGGTCCCGTAATTATGATCTCATCATAATCCAAAGACTATTGCACATGTTCATGGACTTCATCGTGATACGATAAACACAGATCGAATTAATTACACACAATGAATTATTGCCATTTATTAATAATCTGAATATGTACACAGTATCGGATTGGCTTTGAGACCATCTAATACTAACAATCTCCCACTTGGGCTAAAGTCAATCACTTTTATACAGAATACCCATATTCTCTAAGTGACGCTCAAAAATATTTTGAGACAAAGGCTTTGTAAGTGGATCTGCTATGTTGTCGGCTGAGGGAACTCTTTCCACCACGACATCTCCTCGAGCTATAATCTCTCTGATCAGATGAAAGCGCCGCAGAATGTGCTTCGACTTCTGATGAGACCTCGGCTCTTTCGCTTGAGCAATCGCCCCATTGTTGTCACACAGCAGTGGGACGGGACCAGATATGCTTTCCACCACACCAAGATCACCGATGTCGGCTGAGGGAACTCTTTCCACCACGACATCTCCTCGAGCTATAATCTCTCTGATCAGATGAAAGCGCCGCAGAATGTGCTTCGACTTCTGATGAGACCTCGGCTCTTTCGCTTGAGCAATCGCCCCATTGTTGTCACACAGCAGTGGGACGGGACCAGATATGCTTTCCACCACACCAAGATCGCCGATGAATTTCTTCATCCATACAGCTTCCTTGGCGGCTTCAGCAGCAGCAATATACTCGGCTTCCGTTGTCGAATCAGCAGTGGTTTCCTGCTTGTAACTTTTCCAGCTCACTGCTCCCCCGTTGAGTGTGAAAATAAAACCTGATGTTGACTTGTTGTCATCAGGATCAGACTGAAAACTCGAGTCAGTGTATCCTTGCAGCTTTAAGTCTCCTCCTCCATAGACTAGAAATAGATCCTTAGTCCTTCTCAAGTACTTAAGGATGCATTTCACAGCCTTCCAGTGTTCATCACCTGGATCTGCCTGATGTCTGCTCGTAACACTTAGAGCATATGCTACATCAGGTCTGGTACATAGCATGGCATACATGATGGACCCGATGGCAGAAGCATAGGGGACTTTATCCATCACTGCCCTCTCTTCAGCTGTCTTCGGAAACTGACCTTTAGAGAGTGAAATTCCATGTCTCATCGGTATGAGACCTCTCTTGGAATTTTCCATGCCAAACCTTTTGACAATGGTTTCTATGTACATGGATTGGGTTAAAGCCAGCATCTTCTTTGATCTATCTCTAAAGATCCGTATTCCCAATACGTAAGATGCTTCTCCCAAATCCTTCATGGAGAAGTTCTTTGACAGCCATATCTTTACTGATGACATCATTCCTACATCATTCCCAATGAGTAGGATGTCGTCAACGTAAAGAATCAGAAATGTGATTGCGCTCCCACTGTTTTTCTTGTATACACAGGGCTCATCTTCATTCTTAATGAAGCCATAAGATTTGATCGCCTCATCAAATCTTATGTTCCAGCTTCGGGATGCTTGCTTCAGTCCATAAATGGACCTTTGCAACTTGCATACCATGTCTGGAGATTCTTTGGATGTGAATCCTTCTGGTTGTATCATATACACCTCCTCCTCAAGGTTTCCATTGAGGAAGGCAGTCTTCACATCCATCTGCCAGATTTCATAATCATGGTAGGCAGCAATGGCGAGAAGAATTCTGATAGACTTAATCATAGCAACGGGCGAAAAGGTTTCGTCATAGTCAACACCTTGTCTTTGACGATAGCCTTTTGCCACTAATCTTGCTTTATAAGTCTCAATACGTCCATCTGCACCGATCTTTCTTTTAAAGATCCATTTGCAGCCGATAGGTACTATACCATCGGGTAAATCCACCAAGTTCCAAACTTCGTTGATGTACATGGACTGTATTTCAGAATTCATGGCTTCCCGCCATTTTCCGGCCTCTGGACTTTCAATGGCCTCCTGGTAAGTCTTAGGATCATCATCCTCATTATAGAGTATCCTAGAACCATCCAAATTAATATGTCCCACATATCTTTCTGGTGGTTTAGGTACTCTTTCAGACCTACGAGGTTCCTGTGTATCACTTTGAACAGGTTCAGAAACTGACGGTTCATCTGATGTACCATTGCCAGTTTGTGGGTCTGGAACTTCTTCCAGAATTACTTTACTCCCACTGTCCTTCTGGAGAATATAATCTTCTTCCAGAAAGACAGCTCTCCTAGCCACAAACACCTTTTGTTCGCCAGGATGATAGAAGTAATATCCATAAGTTTCTTTTGGATATCCCACAAATCTGCATTTGTCAGTTCTAGATTCCAGCTTATCTGCGTCATGTCTTTTAACATGAGCAGGACATCCCCAGACTTTAACATGTTTAAGGTCTGGTTTCCTTCCATTCCATATCTCATATGGAGTGGTCTCAACAGATTTACTGGGTACCTTGTTCAAGATATGCATAGCCGAGCTAAGTGCATATCCCCATAAGGACACTGGTAATTTGGACATGCTCATCATGGATCGCACCATTTCCATTAATGTGCGATTTCTCCTTTCTGATACACCATTCATCTGAGATGTATAAGGAGGTGTAAGCTGAGAAAGGATACCATTATCCTTTAAGTATTTAATGAACTCAGTACTCAAGTATTCACCACCCCGATCAGATCGGATGGTTTTTATACTTTTTCCTGTTTGTTTTTCTACTTCATTCTTAAATTCTCTGAATTTCTCAAAGGCTTCAGATTTATACTTCAATAAGTATACATATCCAAACCTTGAGTAATCATCAGTGAATGTAATGAAGTATGAGAAACCACCAATGGCTTGGGTTGACATAGGACCACATACATCTGAATGTTTGAGTTCTAATATGTCTGTGGCTCGTTCTCCAGTTCCACTAAATGGAGACTTAGCCATTTTACCTATTAAATATGACTCACAGGTTGCATATGATTCATAATCAAATGGATCCAAATATCCATCTTTATGCAACCTTTGGAGTCTGTTTTCACCAATGTGTCCTAGCCTACAATGCCACAAGTAGGCTTTGTTCATTTCATACTTACTTCTCTTAATCGAAAAACCGATATGTAAATTATCATGAGACACATTCAATAGATACAATCCATTGGACAAAATAGCATAAGCTATTAATTTATTTATGAAATAAATTGAACAACTATTGTTCCCAAAATTTAAATTGTATCTAATTCTATCCAAACATGAAATAGAAATGATGTTCCTTATTATGCTAGGTACATAATAACATTCATCTAATATAAATGTGTCTCCGGATGGTAGCTTGAGCTTCACTGTCCCCACAGCGATCGCCGCAACTCTTGCGCCGTTACCTAGTCTCAGCTCCACCTCGCCGGTCCTCAGCTTACGCCTTCTTGTCAGTGCCTGCACAGAATTGCAGATATGAGATACACATCCAGTATCTAATACCCATGATGTACAATCTCTTATTGACAAGTTTATATCTATCATATAGATACCTGATACGTCCTGCTGCTTCACAGTTCCTTGAGCCTTGTCCTTAAGGTATTCCTTGCAATTCCTCTTCCAATGCCCCTTTTGGTGACAGTAGAAGCAATCACCTTTCTCAGCACTTTTACCCTTGTCTTTCTTGACAACCTTTGCCTTTCTCTGAACCTTGTTCTTATTCTTTCGAAAAGCTTGGACTGCAAGTCTTTTCCTATTGGTCTTACCAACCATTAGGACTTGGGGTTTATCCTTCACAAGGTTCCCCTCAGCAGTCTTTAACATGTTCAGCAGTTCAGCTAAGGTGGCCTGGATCTTGTTCATGTTGAAATTGACAATGAACTGAGCATATGAAGGTGGAAGTGAAGACAACACAAGGTCTGTGTGCATCTCCTTGGGAAGTGTAATCCCAAGAGCATCCAGCCTCTCCACCCATTCAATCATCTTCAGCACGTGATTCTGTACTGAAGTTCTCTCTGCCATCTGAGCCTTGAACAGATTCTTCGATATCTCATATCGTTCGATTCTGCTCTGCTCACCAAAGAGCTCCTTCAAATGGAGCATGATGGATCTAGCATCCATCTCTTCATGTTGCCTCTGCAACTCATTGCTCATGGAGGCTAACATATAGCATTGGGCCATGGTGGAATCCTCCTTCCACTTTTCATACGCTATCATTTCCTCCTCTGGAGTATCCAATGCTGGTTCAACAGGAGGTTCAGCATCCAAGACGTAGGCAATCTGCTCAGACCTGAGGACTATCTTCAGGTTTCTGAGCCAGTCTGAGTAATTGGTGCCTGTCAAACGGTTGGCATCAAGTATGCCTCGCAACGGGTTATGGTGCGACATTCTCGCCTACAGGAGATAATTAATTGATAATTAGCAGATATTCAGATTATCTAAAACAAGATATGGTCTTTTATTATCTAGTTTTACTCCCACTAATTTTCGACGAACTGTATAACCTTCAGATATACAGAACGGGAGACGCCGACTGTCTCCTAGTGGGGATCAGAATCTCCAAGCATCACAGTATGACCTCGGGTAAACACATAGTATCACACTGCTATCTCAGAGCAATCATCTCATGATAATTGCAACTCCTTGCCATATCCGATCGTACTTCGGCTTCCAAGTTTAATGGTCCCGAGTAAACACAGTAGACCATTATCCCCGGTCTAAGCTTTACTATCAATACGTGACAGAGTAAAGTAGAAATATAGTTCTCGGGTAAACACGTGGATGACTATATCGCTCCTCTACTCTTATCCAAAGGCATCTAATGCCATGATCAACAGTCCTCTCAACAGACAATGGCAGACCTCGGGTAAACACGTAGTATCTGCCATCACTGAATTACATTCTATTGATCATATTGATGGAGAGCCACGCGGTGCATTCTCAATGACTCGCGCTGCGGCTTAGAGTTTGTTACGAAGGTTTTACTTATTTAGTTCGATCTCATCCTAGGTGATAGTATTAAATATATCGAATATATTATAAATACTAATAACCTAGCAAATATAAAGCACACGCATCACATACATGTCGTTAGTGTGGTCATGGACGGCACTATGGTTTGACTTGAGCCAGACAGTCAAACGCACACATATACACAATATAACAACTTATATCATGAGTCTGCAAACCCATGGATTCAATGAACTCCTTCATTTTCATCTGGTCGGCAGTTGTGGATCATCCTCGCTCCGCGCGCAGCCGCCTCGATCAAATTACATCATAATTCTCAATTACATAATAATTTAAAAGAGGAAGCCTTATGGTGATTACATCAAGGAGGAAGGTAGAAGTACAATAGAATATGAGAGGGAGAGGTTCGCAGACCTCTATTTATTAATAAACAATAAACCACACAATCACATTCCACATCCACAATTAATGCTCGCCCATGACCACCATGTGTTTTAGTTAAACAAACCACACATGAATTGCACATTAAATGGCTAAATAAAATTTTCGAAAATAATAATAATTTCAGGTTTCATAAAACCAGGGACCAAACAAAATTTTGGACAATTTGAAATTTTCGAAAACTTTAGTATTTATTTCAAGCATGCTAATTTAAATCTAATTTAAACAAGCAAATAAATGCACATCAATAAATGCACATAAACTCTAATTTGACAAGATTGTAACATTCCATGCAGATAAGATTAACTGGCATTAAATTATAAATTTAACAATTAAATTTATTCCCCAATTATTTCCTTTAATCTAACAATTAGATTGAATTAACAACAACTTGTTAATTACCATTTTAATCCATATTAATCTAATTATTGGACCATAAAATTAAAAACAGAGCTCAATCTTATTGTAAAATTTCATTACAAATGAAAATTAAATTATGTTTTTTAATTTGGAACAAAAACAGATTAAGTAAGGATTAAAAAAACAAAAAAACAAAGAAAAAAATAAAGGGGAAAGGGGGCAGCGGTCCAATGGACCGGACCGGACCTGGGCCGAGCCCAGCCGGTCCCTGGCTCGGACCCAGGTCCGCCCACAAGGGCGCGGACCTGGTCCGGGTCCAGGGCCGACTGGCTCGGACCCGGGGGCCCGGCCAGGCCCGTCGGGCCCACCCCCCCCACCCGAGCGCAGCTAGGAAACCCTAGCTGCGCGCAGGGTGGGGGGCGGCGGCTCCCTGCCGCCGGCAACCTGCCCCGCAGGTGCCAGCCGGCAGGGCCCCGGCCGTGGGGCGGTCGCCGGTGCCCGGAGGCACCGGTGCCGTCGCCGGCAACCCCTGGTTGCCGGCGGGGAGCTTCCAAAGCCCCCCCCCCCGAAATCCGTTTTCTGCAAAAAAAAAGTTAGGAACCCCATATCTTTGAAAAATAAAAATAAATCTAGGGGTTTATGATCCTCCCGGTCATGATACAAGATCAGAATCTCGATCCACGACCCCATGGAAGGAATCCCATGCTCCATCGAGCCCTTCCCAACGCTTGGGATGCCCGTGAACAATCCGATACGAGTAGTTCTTCGTCCGGCGAAGAACACACACGAAAATTGCAGAAAAATAAAATTTTAATGCTTACAGTTTGTCTTAAACTTGCTGTGTTCATCTCATGAACGCATCATATGCATGGAATCAATTACAAAATTATCAAAAAGAGATCGAAACGGCGAAAACACAGTGCAACCTGGCTCTGATACCACTGTTGGGATCGCTGTGTCGGGATCCGATCCTAAAACGCAGCGGAATAAAGAAGTTCGGGATCGGATCTGTCCCGTTTCGGTCGTTAAAACTAAAATCGATGTAGATCGATTTACCTTGCGCGCATTCGAATCCGCGTCGGTTTTCCGGTTCCGTCGGAGCGATGCCGCAAGTCGCGCAGATGCCCGACCTCTAGCGGTATCCACGCGGTTCTCCTCGCGATGGATCGTCCTCGCTTCCTCGCTCGCTGCGGCGCTCGAAGATCCCGTCTGACTGCACGTAATCCGCCGCGACATGCGGATTCAGAATCCCTGTCGAACGGGAGGTGGAGTAGTTGGGAACGGCACGCCCAGAGGAGAGAGAAAGTGGGGAAGAACGAATGACGGCTAGGTCAGGGTTGCTGGCCCCGGACGTAGAATCCGTTCTTTTATAAGAAGTCAGTTTGCGGTTTTTCATAAAAACCCAGACTTATCCGAAATCCTGTCGGAGTATCCATCGACTTGAAAACCATTTGCGTGTGACCCTCTAGGCCCAAATACCAGTCCAGTTAATAGCCCATTAAGTCTAGTAACCCTTTACTGACCCACTGAATTAATTAATATCCTTATATTCAATTAATCAGCCGAATTTAATGTCCCACAATAAATTCGGACGGACTGCCGATCACGTTGGATGCCAAGCAACATCGCGTGATCCTGGATGGCACTGGGGTTATCGCAACCCTCTATTGGAACCTTTCTGTCATCGGTTAGCGCGCGGATATAATCCTTCATCCGTACAATGTTCCCGAATCGACTTAGGGCATGGTTTACTGTTAAACCCTATTTGGTCGATTCACTTGAATCAGATGCCGCTAATCTGAATCCGATAACTCCTTATCGATTACAGAGTCCGCCCTGGCCAGGGACTTTAAGCGCATCATTCCCGGAACATTCTCTCTCAAACAACCGAGAGCGGATGATCCCGTATTGAACACACAATTACCTTCGAGGACATTTCCCTGAACCCGATTGCTTGACTTATTGATATCCCATGGTTAGGGATTCGTTCGTCAAGGTCAAAGCTCAGAAACCTACCAACAAGGTATCCTTGGAGTCTCAGGTCCAAGGATCATCCACGCAACCGTGACAATTGAATCGAGCTGGTTAACAGTGAGGTGATTACCATCTAGCGATTCATAGTCGGATCAGTTCAGTGAACTCATTCACCAATGAGCACCTATAGGTTCAGCATAGTGTCTCCATACAAGTGACTTATGGGATCAGTCACCCTCATCATATGAGCTGAAGTAACCTATACTAGTCTATCCGGATGTTCGATGTCCTATCTCAAACATCCTATGACTAGGAACAATTAAGAACATGTGTTTATAAGTCTTCGGTCCCGTAATTATGATCTCATCATAATCCAAAGACTATTGCACATGTTCATGGACTTCATCGTGATACGATAAACACAGATCGAATTAATTACACACAATGAATTATTGCCATTTATTAATAATCTGAATATGTACACAGTATCGGATTGGCTTTGAGACCATCTAATACTAACAGATTCGACCCGATCTTACCACTGTGCTATATGTTAATCTTTGTGCGCAAGTCAAAATTTAAGATTGATGTTCGTGTATGCTTAACATCATGTAATTTCGAACACATCAATTAGTGGTTGCTTGGTTTGGTTGGTAAGCTCGATTTCAGCAGGGATGAGCATGGCGTGGTTCACTTCCAGAGCAGAATTTGTGTGCCCGATAATCCAACGTGTAAGAAGGAGATTATGACTTAAGCCCATCAATATAAGTTCACTGTGCATCCGGGTAGCATAAAGATGTTCCAGGATGTGAAGAGGACTTTTTCGTGGCCTTGTATGAAGAGAGACATCGCATAATTTGTTTGCCAATGTTTGATCTATTAGCAAGTGAAGGCAGAATATCAAAGACCTTGAGGTTTGATGCAGAGGACTGAAATCCTAGAATTGAAGTGGGAGCATGCCACTATGGATTTTGTTCTTGGTTTGTCTCAGTCTATGAGAGGCAATGATACTATCTGGGTGGCTGTGGACAAATTCAAGAAGTCAGCACATTTCTTGACTATGAATTTTAAGTAGTCTGTTGAGAGTTTGACGAGATTGTATGTTGATACCATTGTGAGGCTGCATAGTGTTCAGTACAACTTTTCAGCCCCAGACAGATGGTCAGTCTCAGAGGACTATTCAAACATTGGAGGATATGCTGAGAGCTTGTAGTCTAGATTTGAAGGGTGATTGGGATCGAAATCTGGAATTGGTAGAATTCGTATATAATAACAATTTTCATCCTAGCATTGGTATGGCTCTGTTCAAGGCGTTGTATGGTGGGCCTTGTAGATCTCCTTTTTGTTGGGAAGAGTCCGGAGAGCGACAGTTAGTTGGTCCAAAGATTGTGTAGGCTAGTATAGAGAAGATTCAGTTTATCAAGAAGAGATTGTTGGCGGCTCTGAGTAGATAGAAGGGCTATACTTATCAGAGGAGGAAGGATCTTGCGTTTGAGGTTGATGATAATGTGTTCCTGAAGGTGTCTCCTTCTAAAGGAGTTGTTAGGTTTGGACAGTGGAGTAAGCTAAACCCCAATTTAGTGGTCCTTTTAAGGTTTTGCCGGGAGTAGGAGAGGTAGCCTATAGATTGGCGTTATCCCCTTCTTTATATGATGTGCATGATGTATTTCATGTGTCTCAATTGAGGAGGTATATTGCAGATCCATCCCATGTGATTGACTACATTCCACTAGAAGTTCAGCCGAATTTGAGTTATGAAGAGCAACTAGTTCATATTCTGGACTTAAAGATGAAGAAGTTGAGAAATAAGCATATTCCCTTGGTGATTGGTGAAGGTGTTGTGGCGTAACCCTTCCTTAGAAGAAGCCATGTGGGAGTTAGAATCCGACATGTGGCGGAAGTTTCTTCATTTCTTTGGTGAATAGATATGATATTTTGCTTGTATTGTGTGTATGTATGTTGCGCTTTAATTCGAGGATGAATTTTCTTTAAAGGAGAGAGGGTGTAATACCTAGCCCATTAGTAGGCTAGTACTGGCCTATTAACCGCCTAAATAAATCAGCCATGGGTCTGAGTGAGCCACTCTGGAGTATGGCTGAGAGTACATATTCACATTAGGAACCCTTGACGTGAATAAGGGGGAGGTGTTTATTGGCATCATATCATCCTGACGTGATTAAATAGTCTGAGATCTATACAAACTGTCTTGATTCTTTTCTTATTTGATGATTGTTTCCATGTGGGATTCACGTTAGAGGCTAGAAATAAGTTCTCTAAGTGCGCGAGAGAGAGTTTTCTATGTTCTAAATCCTAGTTTGGCTATAAAGGGGAGATTAAGAACATTCTAAGGGCGGAGAGGTAGCATTATTCATGTTCTTCATGCCCAAGGAGTGAGGCGGCGGCACTGCGGTGCTACAGTGCACGAGGGAGGTTGGTTATCTTGCCTAGGCGGTTGTGGTGTTATTATTTTGCATTCTAGAGGCAAGTGGTGACGAATTTACATTCGTTCATAGATATTTTTATGTAAAGAAAATCCTATTTCCAATCTAATTTGCTACTATTATTTTAGTATGATAAAAAGGATGTTTTGGTTTGTTGTTTACTTGCTTAAGAAACCCCCATGCATGATCCCTTTTTCTTTCTCCCTATATTTTAAGAGAACCTTAGAAATCATGTAGAAACATTAATATGCAAGGTTAATGGCGTCATGATATCGTGACACCAATATGAATTGGCATCATGGAACCCTGACACGGTTAAGCCTGACAGCCATATGATGTTTGTATCATGTTCTTCTTGATTTTAATGCACGAATTGATTTATGTCATTAGGTTTGGTATTGCTCTAATATTATTGACTGGATGTATGATATTGAACTATATTGTGTGGCTACTTTCCTATGAAAAACCTATGAATTTATGCTTGATTAATGACCTTAAGGATTATAGATATAATTCATGCAGAAAGACCATGTTTAGTTCTATTTTCTTTCACTAAGAAATCATCCATGTTGACCTATGATTTAATAGAACTTAAATCCCAAATTCTGTATGGACTGCCAAATTGGCGTCAAAAGTATCCTGACGTGATTGTGAATTGGCATCACTTGTCCTTGGCATAGATTTGACTGTCCTGAACTGAAACTTGATGTTTTGCATGTTGCATAGCATATTCCAATTTATTATTGCACTTTGATATTGGCACTATCATAGAGTATACTACATACATGTTTGAATGTGTTAAAGTTAATTAAGATGCTATGGATAATGTCACCATGGGAGGTTAAGTGTCCAACCCACAATAGCATCATCACGGGGGAAGAATAAGGTAAGATGCGAAAGGGCTTGAGGGAACGAGTCAAAATCCTAGAAGTATACTTGCTTGCGGGTACATTGACCATGGGTGAAATATGTCAATCCCTGACTTTGCAGCCGAAGATCTAATGGGTTTTGCCTTACCACTAGATGATGATGATGAATAAGATGTCATGCTTCTAATGATGTAGTTGGATGCATGTCCTGTTATGAAGTGAAAATATGATGAATGAATATGGTGAGTTGCTACACTTTATAATACACGATGATGATCTATGTTTAAATGATTGATATTTTATGTTATGCATGTTTTCAAGTTGCAAGTAGATCGATGTGAAAGACTATGCACAGGTTGTCGACGTAGATATTTTAAAAGAAGCATATTAGGACTCAAGATGCTTATACTTGAGTTATTATTGCAGCATGTTAGTAGTTTAATTATCACGTATTTTCACTCATGCTATAATTATTAAACTGTGAATTGATGGTTAGTTTGAGCTTACTAAGTTCGATGCGACTCACCCTTACATAATGATATTATCTTTCAACTGAGGGTGATCTTACTGAGGAGGTTGAGGTAGGAGAAGGTCAAGAGGCTTGAGCCTTGTGTTGTGAAGCTAGTTATCTAGCAGTAGGTTTTACCTTTTGTCTTAGTAGCAAAAGATGTAATAAGATTTATTTTTTGCATATATGAGATGTACTTTTTTATTTCATAGACAATAGAGATCCTGGGTGGACAATTATTGTGCTATCTTTATTTCAGCATACTAAATAGTAGATTTTTTTGTAGCAATGATGGTTGTGTCATGATCGCTATGATTTTGTTCTTTTCATACTCTTTCTCCACAATTTATAAGAGGATATTTGGGTTGATCCCACTGACGCACCAGACCGACGGTTCTCTATAATTAAACACTCGTTCCCCCCAGCTTAGGAAACAGATGATTTCGTGTATTGTCTTCGAGTATGGAGACTGGTTAAAGGCAACTTCTACTGGACAAGCAACCTCGGATTCTAGGTTGTCGTTTCAACAGGTCTACACGCCATCCCACCCCTCACAGGCCGCTCTCTTGGGGAAACTTTCAGCAGAAGATTACAGCTCCCTGCAGGGTAGCTCTAGGTCTAGTGACCAGGATGTCAAGATCCCTGGTATCCCTTTGTCTCTGAGGTCCGAGGTTCCACATGGGTTGTCAGACCAACAGATTGGTTTTCCTATTCAAAAAAATTATGTTCATCCGAGTAACCAAAATATATTATACAATGTTCCCATTCTCATTGGGCATTTTCCCCTCGGAGACACATCTACTAAGTTACTCTCTTCTGGCGTTCCCAATTTGTTACCTTCCAAAAGGAAAAGCCTGGAGACTGATGTGCCAAATATGCATGCTGCGGTCCAAAAGAAAACTAAGCTAGTTGAGGTTCCTGATCTGGCTCATCAACTATCATTGGAGTTTCCTGAACCACCTTTCAATCTTGGTTACACCACAAATCAGTTTCCGAAGCAAAGAAGGAAGGTTATTAAAGCTCACAGGATCTCTATCACAAATGCTTCTCCATCCCTTCAATCTAAATCAGAGGTTCTGGCGGCGGACCGTAAATCGCCGCAGGTTCTTAAATGAAGATTTTGGCTTGAAACTGCCGGGGAATTCAGGGATCGGCAGCAGTTCAGTATCTCAAGCAAATGACCCACTCAGTGCAACGGGCAACCAGATATTGTGTTTATCTCCGAGACAAAAGCCAATAGAAAGTTTAGTAATAAGTTCTTTGTAAGCAGTGGTATTCTGAATCCTATTGTTGTGGACCCTATCAATACTGCTGGTGGTCTGTGGATGTGGTGGCAACCATCTATAAATTTCAATATATTACAACAGGATAAAACTCTTATTCTTGGCCAGGTGACTGATATTAATGGTAGTAAGTGGTACTTACTTTGTATCTATACCCCTACCAAAAAAGCTGGAAGGAATGGGTATTGGAGGAACTTGTCAGTTCTGTTGTTGGATCTCATTGGCCCTATCTGTGTTATAGGGGATTTCAACCAAGTTCTTCATCCGCAGGAGAAATGGGGAGGTGTGGCGGTTAGATCCTATCAGCTCCAGAGCTTTACAAACTTCCTGTTTGATGTGGGGCTTATGGATGTTGGTCACGTAGGGCCAGCCTTCACCTGGTCCAATAACAGAAAGCAGGTTTTTAATATCAGAGAAAAGATTGACAGAGCTATGGTTAACAGCTCTTGGTTTCTTCTTTATCCTCAGGCTAGGATTCTCCACCTCCCAAGAGTGGCCAGTGATCATAGACCCATCCTTCTTTCCACTGAAAGACCTAAAGCTAATAGAACTCATTTCGTTTTGAGTCTGCTTGGTCTTCTAGGATGGATCTAAAAGAAGTTATTAAGGCAGCCTGGAATGATAGTCCCAAGTTACAATTCAATTATAATAGGAAAATTATCTATTTTGCAGGCTAAGTTAAGTACCAGGAGGAAATTTCAGTTTTCAAACACAGCCAAGAGGATGGTGGTTCTGGGGACCAAGCTGAACGACATTGAGTCCCTCCCTCCTACATCTGATCACCTCCAGGAAGAGTGTTCTCTGAGAAGGCAATTGCAGCAAGCTATAGTTGAAAATGGGGAATTCTGGAAACAAAGATCTAAGGTGCATTGGTATGAAGATGGTGATAAGAACTCCAAGCTTTTTCATATTTCAGCTCTCCAAAGAAGGAATATTAATAGATACTGGGCTTCAACTTCCTGATGGTACTTGGGTTCAGGATATTTCTAAAATCAAAAGTGTCTTTGAGAAGCATGTTTAAGAACTCTATGAAGCTGACCAGGCAGACACCTCCTTTATTCACTGGAACTTTCATCCTTCGGATGACAAAGGTATTTCAGTAGAGGACAATCAGGCTCTATTAGTCATCCCTTCTATTAAAGAAATTGAGGATGCCATTTTTTCAATGAGCTCAAGGAAATCGCCGGGACCTAATGGATTTCCCCCCATTTTTTTTCAAAAGTTCTGGTCAACTGTCAGTAAGGAGGTGATTGAAATGGTCCAAGAGATTTTCTCCTCCTGTAATCTCCCTCAGGGTCTGAATCATACAAATATAGTCCTCATTCCAAAGAAAACAATGCCTACTTGAGCTGTTGACTATAGGCCCATAAGTCTCTCAAATGTGCTGCTGGCGCCCCCCTTCCCCCAGCCCCTCCCCGGCTCCCCCTCCCCCGGCGACCGCCGCCGCTCGCCGCCGGCCCCCCCGCCGCCACCGGCCGTCCGGCGTCCGCCTCTCTTTCCTCTCTCTCTCTCTCTTTCTCTCTCTTTTCTAGTTTTCTTTGAGATATCGACCAAAAGGAGGGGGTTTTCATCCCATCATCGTCGGCCGGCCGTCCGAGAGCCGCCGCCGCCGCTGTGGTCGCCGTCACCGCCGCCCTCGACGTCGGATTTTCTTTTCGCATCCCGATCCGAGTTTAGGTATATTTCGAATTATTTTTTTTAAATTCTAAAAAATTATAAATGATGTATGATTGTGTATATTGTGTAGATCTATTAATATTTAGGTTGAAAAAAAATTTAGCATGTTGATTAGACAAAATTCTCAAAATTAGTCCTAATTAGGACTTAAAAATTGGGACTTTTGTATGATTAATGTGATTAAGGTTCAATTGAGTGTGCCAACCACTCAATTGAACTTGTTAGGACATAGATGTGCATTTTTTTGTATTAAGTGCATGTTATTAGCGTTAATTAGTTAAAACTAACCCTAATTAGGGGTTAAAAATTAGGACTTTTGTATGATTAGTGTAATTAAGGTTCAATTGATCAATGGCTATTGAACAGTCTCACACACTTAAACATTGAGGATGACACAATCATTCTAACAGACACCTCCCTAAAGTTTATATAGGAGAAAGAAAATTCGACTCTCTTAACTCAAGTATATTATGAGCAATCATTGAGAGTTAAGGAGCTATCATGCATACTTGCTCATAATGAAAAGGTAAGCCCTTGGTTCGTTAGAAAGCTCTGTTGTAGTCAATTGTTCGCCCACTTCAAGCTTACTTTCTGCTATTGTGCTTCATTGCTAAATTTGTCCGTATGTTGATTGCTTATCTTGCACTTCGATTTCATCCAAAATCAGTATGACTAAGAGGCATTATCGCTATGGAAACAATCAATGATTTGTAAGCATGAAGGATGTTAAGTGTGTTCTTGCAAGAAACATTTTAGTGAGCTAGCACTAGATCAACTAGCTTAGGGAAAGGTACTTGTGGGCTTGGCATATTGGACATTATATCAAACCAATAGGTGAAGGTTGCTTGCAGGTAGGCCTGGGTGAGCTAGGCACCATATCAACTAGCAAGGTTAGGCTGCTTGCACCAGATCATCTGCTAGTGTACTTCATTGTGGTGAAGAAGTGGAAACCCCAATGGAGAACTAGGGGACTGGACGTAGGTCCGTTGAGACCATACAAGTATAAATGTTGTGTGCCTACTATGTGAATGATCTCCCTCTTGCTCCTTGCTTTCTATTTACTACTAATTACTTTCATTCGAGTTTTTTATTGGCACTCCCGCTCACCTCCCTCTAGGAGTTGCATAGCTCTTAACATTGGCAAAGGGAGTTAATCTATGAATAAGACCATCTATACATGTTGAAGATCAAAAAGCACAACAGTGTTCAATAATATTATTACATAGCTAGAAAGTTCACCAAATGGAAAATCAAGTGTTGAGATCTCCCTCTGGCATGTCTAACGAAGCTGCCAAAGCAAGCACAAATGCAACCAAATCCTAAGAGCCTATAGCCTATTAAAGACTTTTGTTCCTTAGAACCTAAAACCAAAGCGGGCTACGCCTCAAGAAGAGAGCTTAATAGGGATCATATAGCTTGCATGCCCAAAAGATCACAATATATCATCATGATCAACATAGATATGCCAATCTATAAGAAGTAAAGTCCACAAGTCTATAGTTATTATAAGACCATCTATGAAGCATTGTTAGTCAATGAAATTAAGACATCAAAAGCCATGAGATTTATTGATTTCACCCCATCACATCATAAAATTTTAGCAAGTCTAGAATCAATAATATAATCATAATCATATGGATTGACGGGAATAACTATGCTAGCAATCTATCATCATCATATCTTGGGTTTGGAAGGCTTGTCAGACTAACCACCTGATCAATGCCACTCCACACTTCATAGCTCTCTAAATATCCAAAGGTGTAGCAAAGGAGCTAGGTGGACTAAGGTACGTAAGCATAATGCAACACATTCTTGCCCTCGACCGAGGTCCACAAACATGTGGATTTTCTTGTAAGGATCGCATGGGGAGAACGAACAAGATATATTAAAGCAATTATGCAATGAAAATTAAAACTTCTCCACGATATCCCCATCCGCTTCTAAGAATTAAAACGAGGGAAGAATGATTCATCACCTTGAGCGACGTCAAATCTGCAATTGAAACTTGATTTCGTCTGAGCAATGTTGGTAGTACTCGTACAGGTGCCCGGCCTCTAGTGGTATCTACGTAGTTCTCAGGTTGAGGGATCGTCGTCGCTTCTTCTTCAAAGGGATTCGCTAGATCTCTTACCCTTCTTCTCGTCACGGGTGCCTACAGCATGTGAGGGGTGACTCCATCTATGCGAGAGCAGAGGTGAAAGAGTGAGAGGAAGGGGGCACCCTTCTCTAAGAGGGCTGGCCAGGAGAGAGAGAGAGGGGGGACGACTAGGTTGTAGGAAACCCTAGAGCTTGGACCACGATTCCCCTCTGACGTATATTTATATTCATCTCTAATGATTTTACACAAAAGTTTCTGAGTTAATATAAATTTTCACTTAATATCCATCCACCGAAAACCTTGTATATGTGATCCTCTAGACCCAAGTATCAATCTAGTTCTTAACTCAATAAGTCCAGTAACTTATTACTAACTTAAAATAATTTATTTAATATCTCATATTAAATAATTACTTAATCGATTTATCATCTCATGATAATTGATTAGGCTTCCGATCAAGTTGGGCACCAAACAACACCCTATGATCTCATAAGGTAATGAAGTTCAACAACCCATTTAATAAACCTTTCTATCATTAGTTACTATGTGCCTATAAGCCTTGACTCATACTAACGCTCTCGAATAAACATAGGGTATAGTCAACTGTCAAACTCTAATTGGTTCCGTCACTTGGATTAGATGTCATTGTATGATATCAGAAAACATTTTTTCTGATATAGTGTCAGCCCTGGCTAGGGGTTTCCCGCATCATTCTTAAAACATTCTCTCTCCAATTATTGAGAGTAAATGATCCCATATTGAACACTCAATCACCTTCGAAGGTATTTCATTGAACTCGATCACTTAACTGATTAGGACCCCATGATTATAGATACATTAGCTAAGATCAAAGGTCAGAAGTCCACAGACAAGGTGTCTTTGATGTCTCAGATCTGAGGGCCAACCCGCTACTAAGACGATGAATCTAGTTGGTTGATAGTTAGGTAATTTTACCATCCAACATTTCATGTCAGATCAGTTCAATGAACTCATTCACCAATGAGCACCTATAGGTTAATCTTAGCGTCTCCACACAAATAACTATGAGACCAGTCACCCTCATCACATAAAGAGGAATAACATGTACTAGTCTCACCGGATATTTGATGTCTTTCTCAAATATCCTCTGACTAGGAATGCTTAAGAATATGTGTTTAAAATGTCTGAATCTCATTATTATGATCTCATCATAATTTGACAACTATTGTACACATTCATGAACTTAGCAAAAAGTATGTGATTAACTTGACGAATACATACAATACTAACATTTCTCCTACCACTGCCTTTGGTCAGTCTAATCTCAAACAAGTCATGCGTTTCAATATCTGGACCCTATCTATGAGACAAAAGCCCAAGGCCCTAAGTTGGCCCCATCTTTAAGGCTAATCCCATGTTCCCTTCCCAAGGGGCAAATCAATACAAGTTTCTACGCTAGTGAAGCTAGTCATCCATTCTAGTCTACAAATATAGGCCCTTTCTTTGACATATCTAAAGATTAAGGCATCAAGTAAAAACTTAACTACAGGTAAAACTGATCAAATACTCATACTAAGTAATTCATAGTCTTTAAATGCAATCCTGAGGTCAAAGCACAAAGAAGGGCCAAACCTTGTCATTCCCCTTAGAATCATAGTCTACACCTCAATTAGTTGACCTTTCCTAACGAGTTGGTCGACCGTTGACCTGGCACTAGCCAAACAAAAATTGACAACCAACCGTTCTCTTCGAAATCGTTGACCATGTCTGTCAATTCTAAACCATTCATTTCTACTAAACAACAACATGTTAACTACATCATACATGAAAATTAAGCTATATTACGTATTCCACGCATTTCATTAACCTGGAAACCCGCATGACTGTCCAATCTGGAGCTTGCTTCACATTTTGGGTCACCCTCCTCCAAGAGTGCTTCATGATCTCCCCTCAAAGGTCACCAAGAGATTTTCCAAGCTTCACAAGAGCCTCCAGTGGAACGTCCCATGTAGGGCTGTCAACCGGTTGGGTATGGGTCAGTCTTAAACCATCCCCAAAAAATCCCCGATAAGATATACCTGAACCATACCCGGTCCAATTAAGAAAGACTGCAAATAAATACCATACCCAGCAACAACTGTACTTTACGGTTCGGGTTTCACAAGCCGACAATATACCCGGAATATGACGCCCCTTTTGACTTTGCCTGGTCACACTCTGAGATGGAACACCCATCTTCCACGTACCCGCTGGTGAACGAGTCCAGGCGCTGGTTGTCCACCATCCCCGGTACAACAATGGAGGGAAGCCAAACGTCCAGCTCAGGTGATTCCAACCTCGCCTTCTCTACTCTGTCTTTCATTGCTTTAACACTGTCAGTGGTAGTACTGTTGGAGTTCTAGGAATGCGCCATGGCTGGTGAAGCTGACGAGAAGAATTGTTGGTGTTGGTGTGGGATATTGCCGTGTGTACCAAGTTCCCTGACGATCCCTAGGATCGCGCTGGTACACGCCCAAGAACCAGACGAGGTGGAGGTGGACGACGGTGGACAACGACAGCGCTGAGGTGACGACAGAACCGAACCGCCTATTTCAGGTGCCGCCGGCCGTCGTGAGGACGGCAGTGACAACAGCCTCTCTCTCCCAGAGCTTAAACTTCACCGTCCAAGGCAACATAGGGTAGAATATCCACGTGTTCATGCACTTCGCAGGGCTTCGGCGGCTGCAGGAAAACGAGACGAGGGACGGCGCCCTGTGGGCCGGGCGGTTCACGCCGGAGTACCTGCAGGCGCGGCAGCTCTACACCAACAAGGCGGGGCTGGGGGGGGGACGCACGCCTACTAGCTCACGGCCACCATCACTTCCACCTTGCCTCCCATCCTTAATGCCCTCGAGGTCTATACCCTGCAGCGGCTGAGCTTGTTGTCCACTGACGCCATCGCCGCCACACCAAAGTAAAGCAACAGTAGTAACAGGAAGCGGCACAGCTCCTGCCCCGGGAGTCTCGGCCTCGGTCTACCCCCATTCCAGGTTCGCTGTATAGATCTGTGTGCCTAGGCCGACGACTCCCACCAGATGGTGTTCCACCAGCGGCACCACCATGACCGCTCGAGATTTGTGGGTTTCTTGGCTGCGTCGACCATCTCCGATTCGCCGTTCTCCCTACCTCTCTCTCTGCTCTCCTTCATGGTCGCCCCTCTTCGATCACCCTACCTTCCTCAGCCCCGACTGCCAAGGATGCATCAGGTGCTGCAGCAAGAATTGGCGGAGGCGGAGCAAGATTGGAACAAGTCTGCGGCATCAAATAATGGCACAGAGAGGAGATGGAAGTAGCACATGTGTATGGCAGCAAATAATGGAGTTGGAGTAGAGATGGAGCAAGGGTGGAGGAGGAGATGGAGGTAGAGGATGGGTAGGGGAGGAAGAGGAGGCGCTTGAGCGGTGTGGGAGGGAGCACCTGGAGACGGTTGGGATAAAAAGGATTGGAGGGTTCCAATCGGGTCCAGCGGGTTTTGACTTTTAGACCCGACATCTAAGGAAAAGATAAGGCCAGTTATTGGTTACCGTTTAGACCCGCACCGGTTCAGGTAAAAAGGGTAATGAACCGTACCATACCCGATTTTTACTGTACAATTTGGGTCGGATCTCGGGTAATCGGGATAAATTTACACCCCTAGTCCCAAGCCTCCAATCTCCTTGAGGATCCAAGAACAAGGGATAGAGAGTTGGGAGATACAGAGAAGAAGTATGGGAGTTGTCATACTCCACACTTCTCACATATAGAAAACATGGGGAAATTGCACGTTAACTCTTCTCCATGCAAAATAAGCTGCATGTCCACTTAGAAATCCATTGGGCCATTCACAGCCGGCTCAAATGAGCCCAATAACTAACCAAATGAGCTCTATAGCTCCGACCACAAACCAACTGCCAAAGGCCAACTCACTTCTAAGTCACAAGACATTCTAATTCAGCGAAGCCCATTAAAAAGCCAGACTAGCTCCAAAACCCATTAAACCCCATGAGACTAATTTAAAATACATAATTCACACGCAGTCCAATTAGAAAAGCTATGTGACCCCAAATAAATCAATGCTATCAAAATTAAACTAGCATATTCATGGGTCATAGTTCAGTCAAACCAACAAACTAGATTGAAAAATCATGTAATGAAGAGCCAAGGTATTACATATTGGCATTTGCAGGCACACCAGAATATGGGTGTTCACTGTTTGATTCAATTCGAAAATCTAAACCAAATCAAACCAAACAAAAATTTGGTTTTGGTTCAATTTTGAGAGGCTTTGGTTTGGTTCAGATTCTAAATGTCCCAAATCACAAAAACCAAACCATACCATTCACATCAAATGATCAACTACACATACTTTTATTTTAATTTTTGCATTTGGCAAAGTCCATGATCCTGTGCCCGTTGTGCTCCAAACTATTTACCAAGGTTTGCTGGCGTGGCTTATAAAATCCTTGTCCTATAGTTTTTTTTATATATATTTTTCCAGTAGAGACTAAAGGCAGCAAGGTGCTCCACAATGAGGCATGATGTCTGGTATCTATTTGCATGGACGTGAGCAGATCCTGTTCTGTCCATCAACAAATTAAAAGGGAAAACTATGTGCTTCGAAGTCTTTAAAGATATCTCGGCTGTACCACCGCGGCTCAAACCAAACCGAATTGAAACAAATTTATTTGATTTAATTTGGTTCGATTTCTAATATTCACTAGAGTTGGTTTGATTTAGCAAAATTCTCACATAAACTAATTAACTAAACTAAACTATCAACATCCCTATGTGCGAAGATATAGAAGATGCCTCATGAGTCATGAGCATGTCTTCAACATTTTGAGGTCAAACGATGGTCAAGAGAAAGACTACAAAAATCTATCCAATAAATGATTATAATTAGGATAATGGATAGCAGGCCTAACTGTGTATAAGAATTTGAATTTGAATTTCACTTCAATCATCTGAGGTAGTTTTCCAATGATCTTGTTAATGTAGCTTGTAACAATTTGTCAATTAATTCATGTCCAGAAATAACTTATTGTAACCCCATTCTAATCAGATTTTGGGGATTCATAGTTAGTATTGGAAGAAAATTCCTATAAGAATGATAAAAATGATCCTTTGCATGCTAAGGTGTAAAACCAGATGACCCTTTATGGGTAAAAAGATAAAATTTGTATTTAGATATCAAAATCAATAGCAACCAGAGGGATTATGGAGCAATGTAATCAATGTCCAATATGCGTACATATGCACATCTATATGTTATGTGGGGAATCTTTTACTACTGGAGGCACTACAGATCTAACACAAGATGCTTTAAAATGACATGATTCGATTTCTCAATAACATACCATTGAACCTTTTGTATATGTAGTTACTGACCTATTAGCCTTGCTTTGTTTGTGGAATAGACCCGGAATAGGCCTCTTTATTCTCCTAAACCCATTTAACCTACTTTGTTGTAGGGTATTACTTAACCTAGGTACTACACTGTTATACCCGAGTTTAAGCAGAATAGGCCCGGAATAAGCCTGGAATAAGCCCCACGCTCCCACCGAGTCACGGGCTTCCAAACTGTCCGTACACTCGTCGCCCAACTCCCAACGTTCCTTCTGCGTTCTCCTCCCCACGCTCCGACCAACTCACGGGCGCTTCCAAGGTCTCCGCCATCGTCGCCCAACTCCCAATCTTCTTGTTCGTTCTCCTCCCCTCCGTCCGATCGTTGCCTGCTGCAGCGGAAGCTTTCTTCTCACCGGGTCAAAGAAGGCACGGCTACGGCATCGAGGCTCCTCTCTGTGAGCTCTTCCCAACGGCGGTAGCTCCAACTTTTGCACTGTGTGGGCGCATCAACATCGCATCATCTTCCTCTGTCGTCTCGCCTTGTTAAAGAGAGGTTTCCCCTCCCCTTCCAAGCCTACAATGATGCAACGTACACGACCTCTTCCAACATCAGGCGTTGGTGCTTCCCGCTGTGGATCCTTCTCCAACCACCGTCTTCCTGCCGATCTTCCTTCCCCTGCGGTGACCGTGTCTTCGTCATCCTCCAACGCGGAGCCCAGCCGTGCCGAGAACCTACGGTTAGAGCATTTTACCCATTTTTCAGGTGTTGTAGCTTATGGAGGTTTAGAAATGGATGGTTTGGCTAGATTAGAGCTTGTATTACCTCTGGCATATTTGCTTTGCTGATCAATACGGAGCTTTCCTTTGTAGTTAGAGGCATGAGGCAACTGAGGGGTTGCCTTAGCTTCAGACATCTAGTCGATGGCCTAGGTGTCCTAGGTGTTCTAGGTGTTCTAGCTTCCCTCTCTGCCTCTCTGAGAGAGAAGTCCAGAAAGGCATGTATATCTGTCATAGTGTTCACCATGATGATATCCGTGGTAGATTGTTACCAATAAAGTGTGAGATGTATGATGTGTATTTGGGGCAACCAGCTCTTTCTGCTGGGAGTCCATGGACTTCGAACTCTTGCAATCAGCATGGTCGTCAAAAGTGAAAGCTTACTTCATAGAAGCATTCAATGGTAGTACGATAAGTTGCTCAGAACTTTTGAGCTGCATGGAAGAAGTCCATAAAATAAATTTTGAAGTCCATAGTGGCACTAAAAAATAAGTGTGGAAACATTTTGAGAGAGGACTTGACCAAAGTCCTTATTAGAAGTATGTTCTCAATGACAAGCTTTTGACAAGGGTGAAAGAGACACTTAAACTGTGTATCAAAAATCTCTAATTATACCAACTCAGGTGATGTTGCTGTGCAGACATTTTTCCTCTATGTTCTAATGAGTACAGGACTGTGGTAGTTTGAAATTCTGACTGGAGTCACATAAAGCATAAAATGTTTATTCAGTGTGTCACAGATTATAAGAGGTCCTGAGAATGGCAGTGAGTCAGTAATAATCAGATTTCCATGTCCCAAGTACCTCATTTTTTGTTGAATAGCAGCTGTTCTCTAGAGTTCATGCTCTGTTATGTTTTTTTTTTTTTCTGTTTTTGGTTATGTATCATATAGACAATATGCTTCTGTTTATTCTTTTTTTTTTTATTTATGTGATATCAGGCCTAGTTAATCTGATGTTGTATGCTTGGCCCTTAGTTTACCTGTCAAATTAGGGTCTGGCCTGTTTCTTTCCTTTTTCCCTCTTCCCATGCTCTGGTATGTATCTCTTCTTGCCTTTACATTCATGCTTGTTGAAAAGTTGTAATCATCTGTAAACCATATAGCTGAAGGTGTATACCTTGTCATCCGAAGTTGTCTGTTTGACATTTTATTATGTGCATCAAAACATATCTCACTCATGTGCCTACAAATATTTGACTTGTGCCAGTGTTTTGTGGGCTGATTAGCCTGTCTTTTGCACCAAATCTCCCAAAACCCACTGTCTGTCATGATCACCCTACAACACTCCGCAAACCCACTGTATACCTTGTCATCCGAAGCTATGTATTTCAGATTTTGGGAAGCTTTTGGCTGCTGTGACAAAAAATTTTCTGTCTGGGAAAACCCTGTTTGCCTGCCTAGGTTTGAATTGGACACAACCACAATCTCTGATTTCTCTCCTTTCTACTTGGGATGACCTATACAATTCCAGAACAGAGAAAGAAATTTGAACCATGCTTCTAGGAGCTTTTCTTTGTAAATTTGGAAGGAGAGGAACTCTCATTCTCATCTCCTTTCCTCATCATTAGACACTCCATTAATCTGATCAACAATTGGAGAATTGGTTTCCATAATGCCCCATCTGTGGAGTCTGAAATTATGTCTTCCTTACTTTCATGAAATTATGTCTTCATTCTTTCCTTTTGTTGGTCATTACCTGAGAACTTTTTTTGGTTTTGGAAGGGGATGCTTGAGGTTCTGAGTTTAGCTCATCTTAATTAGGAGTCGTCACGATGACAAAAGAAAAGAAAGGGAGGTTAGATCACTCAGAAATTTCGTTAGCTAGCTGAATAATATATTGAGAGAGCTGACATGCCTCCGCACCCATCAGTAGGTCCAGTCCAGAGACCTGGGAACTGAAAGAAAGAGGTAGGCATGATTTTAGGTAGACATGATTCTCCTTAACAACAAAAGGGGTATATATCTAAAAGGTGGAAAAAATTGAAGAAATGAAGAAATTTCTGCTGGGAGTCTGGTTAAACATGTTGAATTCCAGGCCTTAACATTTTGGCAACAACACACACCCCAAACTACTTGTAGTGATCCTTGTGAGATGACAAAGCCCGTCAAGATTCTATCACAAGGTTGTCAGATCAGGAAAGTTGTAACACACAACAGTGAATTGCTTCCAATATATCTGCATTCTCATGCTAGCTAGCTACTGAGAAGGAAATGTACAAAGTATAGGTAAGAGTATGGCAAGTTTAAATGCCTTTTGTTTCTATCTTTTGCTGTTCCTGCTTGTCAATCTACCTTGACCCTATGTTCTGTAACATACATACTTATTAAGTCATCCCTTTGTCTTCTGTACCTATTTGGATACATCGTATCATTCCATATGCATTACTTTTGATTCTTTTGTTAGTAGAGATATCTGGTTTTATGTATGTTGATATGTATATTTTTTCCACCCTGCATTTATTCATTCCCAGACCTATAGAAACATAATTTTTTTTTCCCATGCCTCTTTCTTTCTTCATGTGCTGCTTCTAGCCCTTCTTGAAAGGTTTTCAGTTTTTTTCATGGCAAAAGTGTTAGCCACTCTTATATGTTAAACTTATAAATGCCATGCTTATTTTCATGTCATCCTTTATCCAGTCAGAAATTATGTCTTCATTCTTTCCTTTTGTTGGTCATTGCCTGAGAACTTTTTTTGTTTTGGAAGGGGATGCTTGAGGTTCTGAGTTTAGCTCATCTTAATTAGGAGTCATCACGATGACAAAAGAAAAGAAAGGGAGGTTAGATCACTCAGAAATTTCGTTAGCTAGCTGAATAATATATTGAGAGAGCTGACATGCCTCCGCACCCATCAGTAGGTCCAGTCCAGAGACCTGGGAACTGAAAGAAAGAGGTAGGCATGATTTTAGGTAGACATGATTCTCCTTAACAACAAAAGGGGTATATATCTAAAAGGTGGAAAAAATTGAAGAAATGAAGAAATTTCTGCTGGGAGTCTGGTTAAACATGTTGAATTCCAGGCCTTAATATTTTGGCAACAACACACACCCCAAATTTCTGCTGGGAGTCTGGTTAAACATGTTGATTTTCTCCTTAATATTATCCATGGCTTTGCCACCTTCCAAAAAAATGCACATGTAGAATTTGAAGCCAAGTCTAATAATAATTTAAATTTACTTAGAACTTTTAATATTGTTCAATCAAAGATCAAGTTGTATAGACATATAGGACATGCTCTGGTATGTTTTTTTTTTTTCTGTTTTTGGTTATTTATCATATGGACAATCTGCTTCTGTTTATTCATTTTTTTCTGATTTATGTGATATCAGGCCTGGTTAATGTGATGTTGTATGCTTGGCCCTTAGTTTACCTGTGAAATTATGGTCTGGCCTGTTTCTTTCCTTTTTCCCTCTTCCCATGGTCTGGTATGTATCTCTTCTTGCCTTTACATTCATGCTTGTTGAGAAGTTGTAAGCATTTGTAAACCATATAGCTGAAGGTGTATACCTTGTCATCCGAAGTTGTCTGTTTGACATTTTATTATGTGCATCAAAACATATCTCACTCATGTGCATACAAATATTTGACTTGTGCCAGTGTTTTGTGGGCTGATTAGCCTGTCTTTTGCACCAAATCTCCCAAAACCCACTGTCTGTCATGAGCACCCTACAACACTCCTCAAACCCACTGTATACCTTGTCATCCGAAGCTGTGTATTTCAGATTTTGGGGAGCTTTTGACTGCTGTGACAAAATTTTTTATGTGTGGGAAAACCCTGTGTGCCTACCTAGGTTTGAATTGGACACAGCCACAATCTCTGATTTCTCTCCTTTCTACTTGGGATGACCTATATAATTCCAGAACAGAGAAATAAATTTGGACCATGCTTCTAGGAGCTTTTCTGTGAAAATTTGGAAGGAGAGGAAGTCTCATTCTCATCTCCTTTCCTCATCATTAGACACTCCATTAGTCTGATCAACAATTGGAGAATTGGTTTTCATAATGCCCCATCTGTGGAGTCTGAAATTATGTCTTCCATACTTTCATGGAGATCCTTTATCATGTAATGGGATTTTCATGGGTTTTGGTATTTTTCTTTCTGTTTTACTGCTGACCTCCCTGGTAACCAGATTTTCATGTTTGTACCCTGGATGTGATTTTCTCCTTAATATTATCCATGGCTTTGCCACCTTCCAAAAAAATGGACATGTAGAATTTGAAGCCAAGTCTAATAATAATTTAAACTTATTTTGAATTTTTAATATTGTTCAATCAAAGATCAAGTTGTATAGACATATAGGACATGCTCTGGTATGTTATTTTTTTTTTTCTGTTTTTGGTTATTTATCATATAGACAATTTGCTTCTGATCCATATCATTTTTTTCTGATTCCTGTGATATCAGCCCTAGTTAATGTGATGTTGCATGCTTGGCCCTTAGTTTACCTGTCAAATTATGGTCTGGCCTATTTTTTACCTTTTCCCCTCTTCCCATGGTCTGGTATGTATCTCTTCTTGCCTTTACATCCATGCTTGTTGAGAAGTTGTAATAATTTGACATTTTATTATGTGCATCAAAACATATCTCACCCATGTGCATACAAATATTTGACTTGTGCCAGTGTTTTGTGGGCTGATTAGCCTGTCTTTTGCACCAAATCTCCCAAAACCCACTGTCTGTCATGAGCACCCTACAACACTCCGCAAACCCACTGTATACCTTGTCATCCGAAGCTGTGTATTTCAGATTTTGGGGAGCTTTTGACTGCTGTGACAAAATTTTTTATGTGTGGGAAAACCCTGTGTGCCTGCCTAGGTTTGAATTGGACACAGCCACAATCTCTGATTTCTCTCCTTTCTACTTGGGATGACCTATATAATTCCAGAACAGAGAAATAAATTTGGACCATGCTTCTAGGAGCTTTTCTTTGAAAATTTGGAAGGAGAGGAAGTCTCATTCTCATCTCCTTTCCTCATCATTAGACACTCCATTAGTCTGATCAACAATTGGAGAATTGGTTTTCATAATGCCCCATCTGTGGAGTCTGAAATTATGTTTTCCATACTTTCATAGAGATCCTTTATCATGTAATGGGATTTTCATAAGGGTTTTGGTATTTTTCTTTCTGTTTTACTGCTGACCTCCCTGGTAACCAGATTTTCATGTTTGTACCCTTGATGTGATTTTCTCATTTAGGAGGGCGAGAAAGCGGGCAAGGACGATGTCTAACAGTGGTGTGTTCTCTTGCCCCTCATTTTCGACTTCTTCTCGCACATTGAACTTATTACTTGTATTACTTTCGTTTTAAATACATCATTGTCCTTCCTTTAAAATGAGATACTTTGATTACAACAATTTTTTGCTTTTTTTGGATTGTTGTTTGTCCTAATATTAAAGGTAGCGGAACAAAACGTCTGTCCTCCGGAGAGGAGAAGACGACTCGGGGCACTCGAGCTGCCAACTTCACTGAGGCCCAAGATCGGGTCCTCATAGGTCTCCTTACGGAGCAGTTTGATAAACATAACTGCATCGAAGGAACCTTCAAGCCAGGGGTTTGGCGTGAAATCGTTGGAGCGTTTAATCGCGCGACGCACCTGGACTACAAAGATTCCACCTTGAAAAATCGATATAAAACGCTTAAGAAAAATTACGACTTTTTGCGTGTACTTCTTGAGCAAAGGACTGGGTGGGGCTGGGATGATATAAACAAGATGCCCTTCCCTGGACATCAGGACTCTTGGGACGACGTCCTAGCGGTAAGCATCTCCCATGATCAACTTCACTTTTCTACACACAACTTTATATTATCCATACGTTCACACACCATATTTTTCTTCATTTTCAGTCACGTCAACAATATAGCTCCCTCAGAGGCAAGCCCTTCCCATTTAAGGCCGAGATGGAATATCTAGCCAACAACAGCACAGCGTTTGGTCCAGATGCTGAGGGAACTCGCCGTACATGCTGTGTGCCTGATTACATTCCCGATCAACCTAACACTGAGTACAATATGCGTACTCAGTCGCAGCGCACACCCGTCAATGACTTTCTTGCCGCAGTTCAGGGAGAGCAAGATGATGACGATTTTGTCATAGGTGCCTCCGCCGGCCAAATGGCTTCTCCTCCTACACCCCAAAGTAGAACCATGGCCTCGAACAGTGAGGTCAACTCTCCGCAGAAGAAACGTGTCTCCTCGAACATGAAGGGAAAGGCAATTCAGGACCCCACTATGATCAGGGATTTTATTGATGTTGTTCGAAAGCGGACTGACCTTGTCATAGGTTTACGTGCGGAAAGGGCTTCTATGGTATCCGTTCCTACACCCTCCATCCAGACACCCACCACTACTCAGGAGCCAGATCGTATTCCTTCTATGAAGGAGTGCATAGACGCATTGCGAGAGGTTCCTGGCCTACATCCAGACTTGTTCGTGAGTTCCTTGGCTCTCTTCAAGGATGCGGGGAATCGCGCAATATTTATGAACCTAAATAATGAGGAGAAGATCCGATGGATGTTACACCACGTGGGGTAGTTGACATGTAATTTTTTGGATGTTCACTTGGATGATGTATTCGGCTAATATCTATTTTCAGTTGTGTAATACGTACGTTCTTCTTAAGACTTGTTGTCAGTAATTTATTATGTTTACCTGGATTATGTGTTAACTTGTAACTCCTATTCGGATTTCTTATATTCTTATTCGTAGTTGTTGCGTGCTCATTATGCTTTAGTTCTATGGGTACTCATCCAAGTAAATGCAGGTATTTGATAAATTTGTAGGTATGAGACGGTACAAATGTTATGTCGTTTGGGTTGGGCGTGAGCCAGGACTTTATTTCAGTTGGCCTGAATGTTTTGCCCAAGTTAATGGGTACCCAGGGGCTCGTTATAAGGGCTTCCATTCAATTGAGGAGGTCGAGTCTGCGTTCTCTAGTATTGTTCAACAACGTCCAGAGAGGCGAACAGAAGTTCCTCGGTATTACGATGTGCCCAGCACATCTGAGCAACTACTTGGAAGGGCACCTGCTTCGTTTACTCGCGATGCTCAATTTCACTGGCAACCGTTTGTTGTAATCACACTGTTGTGTGTCATTGTAGTCATCCTTCTCATCATTTTAGTTACCATTCTACTTAAGTCTATCTGAACTTTCTAATTTGTATTGTACTTTCTTATGTATGTATTTTGGTCTGAGTAAAGTTTATGTAACATTCTGTCCCACTTATTACAATGTCTTCTATGTAGAATTTATTGATGCTGTATTGGAGTTCCTGGAAGAGGACGAACAACTGTTGAATGTGATTGAGGAGACAATTATTGAGGACATTGAACATGAATACGTTCTACGGGTACGCCGACGTATGCATAACTCTGCTCTATCCGGTCACACATGGATCCATGAGATATTAGACGGCCATGACGAGAGGTCTTACCACATGTTTCGAGTGCATCCTTCTATGTTTTTTCGACTTCGTGATCTACTTGTGAGTCGTGGCCTTTTGAGGGACTCGCGGCATGTGACAGCGACAGAGCAACTTGGCATGTTCCTATATGCTGCCGGCCACGGCGTTGCAACGGGAGCCATGTGCGAGCGGTTCCAACACTCTTCTCATACTATTAGTCGGTATGTCAACTTGGTCACAAAGTAGATAGCTGAGTTAAAGTACGACTTTATTCAGCTGCCTACACACGCTCAGGTTCGTGAGTGTCATCCGCACATCCGGGGAAAGCAAACGTTCTACCCGTACTTCAAGGTGACTACCCTTGATGTGCATTTTTTACGTTAGTCGTGATGTACATGTACACATTGACTAAAAAATGTTCTTCCACACATTTTCTTTTTACAACCATGTAGGATGCGATTGGAGCCATCGACGGGACCCATGTGTTGGCAAATGTGCCACGGACACTGCACGGACGATTCCGAAATCGCAAAGGTTTCATCAGCCAAAATGTCATGGGGGTCGTGTCGTTCGACCTCACCTTCCAATACGTTGCAGTTGGTTGGGAAGGATCGGCTGCCGACATGCGGGTGCTTAGATGGGCTTTGGAGGAAGGCGCATTCACTGTCCCTCGTGGAAAGTATTATCTGGTTGATTCTGGGTATGCAAACTCAAGTGGTTTCTTGGCTCCATATCGTGGCCAAAGATATCACTTGGCATCATTTTGCGGGGAACATAATGGGGCATATGCGAATAAAGAAGAGAAGTACAACCACCGTCATGCTCAGTTAAGGAATGTTGTTGAGAGAGCATTCGGCGTCTTGAAGAATCGATTTCAGACGCTAAAGGAGGGAAACATGTACCCCTGGGCGACACAAAGGAAGATGGTCATTGCATGCGTTGTTATTCATAACTTTATTCGTCGATCTCAGGGACATGACTATTACCTCAACTGCGAGAACAATGAAGAAGCAGTTGGTGAGGATGGTGGTGATGACGATGTTCCCATTGACATCCCTCTTAGCCGGGCTGAGGTTACACTAGGAGGGCAGATTAGGGATTCGATTGCTAACGCACTATGGACATGAGTTGTCTTCGTCATGCCTCCTCTTTGGTGCTTTGTTCCGCACGTCTCTTCGCATTTTACTTTATTGTCTGTTTGCGTATGTGATGTTTGATTTTTCATATGCTTTATGTACGGATATTAGTTATTGCGTATGTTGAACATTTCATTTTTAGCACTTTACCTTATTCAACTGCAGTATTTTATTTTTGTGAAGCATTATTCCAAATTAATTTATCTACTTTTTCGTTGACTTAAACATTGTACTGAGTACCTTTTTTAATTTTTTCTGCAGAAGGAATTAATATAAATGAGTCTATTGGATGGATGGTTCCACTGGTTGGAGCAACCCCACTGGACAATGATTTTATCGAACCATCCTCCTGTTTTCGAGCCTGCGAACGGTTCATGGAATTTTGCAACCCTATCCATTGCGACACTGGGATGATCGGATGGCATCAGTGCAACCATATCTCAATGGGTTATTTGGATAGCAGGAGGGCAAAATTACATGCTCCTCATTCGCTTATAATGGGCAATGATGAAATAATAGAAATGAGTCTAGTGGTCGGATGCTTCCACTGGTTGGAGCAACCCCACTAGATAATGATTTTAGTGAACGTTAAGTTCCTATTTCTGAGCCTGCAAAGGACGCATGTCCATTGAGGGTAGTTGGATACCAGGAGGGCAAAATTATACGTTCCTAATTCGGTCATTATGGGCGATGATGAAAAAATATAATTGAGTCTATTGGTAGGATGGCTCCATTGTTTGGAGCAACCCCAGTGGACAATGATAAGTTCCTATTTCTGAGCCTGCAAAGGACGCATGTCCATTGAGGATAGTTGGATACCAGGAGGGCAAAATTGTACGTTCCTAATTCGGTCATTATGGGCAATGATGAAAAAATATAATTGAGTCTATTAGTAGGATGGCTCCATTGTTTGGAGCAACCCCAGTGGACAATGATAAGTTCCTAATTCTGAGCCTGCAAAAGACGCATGTCTATTGAGGATAGTTGAATACCAGGAGGACAGAATTGCACGTTCCGAATTCGGTCATTATGGGCGATGATGAAAAATTTTAATTGAGTCTATTGATAGGATGGCTCCACTGCTTGGAGCAACCACAGTAGACAATGATATTATGTCTATTACGTACATGTTTCTGAGCCTTGAAATGATTAATATTTCACAGTGTACTGATGGATGGTGAGGTTATGGCAATGGTAGGTATTGTAATTTTAATGTTCTCATTTTTTACTTTAATTTCATATTTGTTGCATAGAATCTACTAAATTTTCTTAACAGGGGTACAATGAATGCGTACGTACTTCCAGGAGCTATTTTGCGTGTGTATTTAGTTACAAAGGAAGCTCATGAATGATGCATTGTAATTTTTTTCAGTTATAACGGATATTGTAAAATTAAAATTTTATTTATTGAATTTCATGATTTTTGCAACTAACTGTTATGGTGATTGTTTTTGTGTATGTAATTTTTAGCGTAAATGAATGTACGATCACAGAGTGTTATACAGATTGAGAAAAACATAATTTTAATCACCATATATTATAAATTAACATATTTTATTATAAATTTATTTTTAACAAGATATTCTGTTAAATCGTCAAATTTGAGTTTGAAAAAATAAAATAATTTTGCTTTAAAATTAATTTATACATTACTATTGTAATGTGTGTTACTAACATGAAATTAAAATAAAAATAGTTGAATATGATTTTATCTTAATAATTAAATATGATTAATGTTAATTAATATTAGTTAATCAAAATAATATTAAATAATATTTAGTAATTAGTATATTACTATTTAAATTAATAATAAACTATGATTAACGTTAATTGTTATTCAAATTTCGTATCAATAAATAGAGCATAATAATTTTTTCTTAATAATTAACTATGATTAATGTTAATTATTATTAGTTAATCAAAACAATATTAAATAATATTTAGTAATCATACTAATATTTATTAATATTAATATTTATGAATTAATACTTATTATTAATATGAATTAATGGTGATTAATAATATTTATTAACATTGTTAATAATAATTAACATTTATTACTTAACATTTTTAATATTTAATACTATTTAAATGGAGCATAATAAAAGTTATATTAATAATTAACTATGATTAATGTTTGCTAGTATTTATTAATCAAAATAATAATAGTTAATATTTATTAATCATAATAATCTATATTAATATTGTTTAGTATGTATTAATCACAATAATATTTATTAATATTATTAATATTAATTAACATTTATTAATATTAATTAATATTTATGAATATATATTAATGAATATAATATTTTATTAATATTATTAATAATAGTTAACATCTATTACTTAACATTTATTGATATTTAAATATTAAATAATATTTAGTAATTAGTATATTACTATTTAAGTTAATAATAAACTATGATTAACGTTAATTGTTATTCAAATTTCTTATCAATAAATGGAGCATAATAAATTTTTCTTAATAATTAACTATGATTAATGTTAATTAATATTAGTTAATCAAAACAATATTAAATAATATTTAGTAATCATACTAATATTTATTAATATTAATATTTATGAATTAATATTTATTATTAATATGAATTAATGGTGATTAATAATATTTATTAACATTGTTAATAATAATTAACATTTATTACTTAACATTTTTAATATTTAATACTATTTAAATGGAGCATAATAAAATTTATATTAATAATTAACTATGATTAATGTTTCCTAGTATTTATTAATCAAAATAATAATAGTTAATATTTATTAATCATAATAATCTATATTAATATTGTTTAGTATGTATTAATCACAATAATATTTATTAATATTATCAATATTAATTAACATTTATTAATATTAATTAATCAATATAATATTCTATTAATATTATTAATAATAGTTAACATCTATTACTTAACATTTATTGATATTTAAATATTAAATAATATTTAGTAATTAGTATATTACTATTTAAATTAATAATAAACTATGATTAACGTTAATTGTTATTCAAATTTCTTATCAATAAATGGAGCATAATAAATTTTTCTTAATAATTAACTATGATTAATGTTAATTAATATTAGTTAATCAAAACAATATTAAATAATATTTAGTAATCATACTAATATTTATTAATATTAATATTTATGAATTAATATTTATTATTAATATGAATTAATGGTAATTAATAATATTTATTAACATTGTTAATAATAATTAACATTTATTACTTAACATTTTTAATATTTAATACTATTTAAATGGAGCATAATAAAATTTATATTAATAATTAACTATGATTAATGTTTCCTAGTATTTATTAATCAAAATAATAATAGTTAATATTTATTAATCATAATAATCTATATTAATATTGTTTAGTATGTATTAATCACAATAATATTTATTAATATTATCAATATTAATTAACATTTATGAATATATATTAATCAATATAATATTTTATTAATATTATTAATAATAGTTAACATCTATTACTTAACATTTATTGATATTTAAATATTAAATAATATTTAGTAATTAGTATATTACTATTTAAATTAATAATAAACTATGATTAACGTTAATTGTTATTCAAATTTCGTATCAATAAATGGAGCATAATAAATTTTTCTTAATAATTAACTATGATTAATGTTAATTAATATTAGTTAATCAAAACAATATTAAATAATATTTAGTAATCATACTAATATTTATTAATATTAATATTTATGAATTAATATTTATTATTAATATGAATTAATGGTGATTAATAATATTTATTAACATTGTTAATAATAATTAACATTTATTACTTAACATTTTTAATATTTAATACTATTTAAATGGAGCATAATAAAATTTATATTAATAATTAACTATGATTAATGTTTCCTAGTATTTATTAATCAAAATAATAATAGTTAATATTTATTAATCATAATAATCTATATTAATATTGTTTAGTATGTATTAATCACAATAATATTTATTAATATTATCAATATTAATTAACATTTATTAATATTAATTAATATTTATGAATATATATTAATCAATATAATATTTTGAACTCTTTATTCCACTCTTTATTCTCTTCTTTATTCTACTTATTCCTACCAAATCACTTGGAATAGCGCAGTGCAATTCTACTTATTCTGGGTGGAATACCAACTACTTACCAAACTAAAATACCTCTTATTCTGGGTTAAGAAATCCCTTCCTCCTTATTCTGGTTTAAGCTATTCTGCAAACAAACTGATACTTATAGTATCAAAAAATATGATATAAATCATCAAAGTAGAAAGATGGAAATAAGAATTACATTGAATGTTGCAATTACTGCATCTTCGGCATGCATATGGTGCTTCATATCACTGGTTAGGTCTTTGTCTACAGCTCCAAGGATTAATAATGCATAGGAAGAAAGCAATAACAAACTTTGAAGAACCACACTGCTCCTAAACATCAATTTTCGCTCCATATTAGTTGTATGATAGCCAGTGAAGAAGAAAAAGAAATGTCTTCTCTCCCCAAGAAACAAGCACAACATACATGCTCATATATGGGCACACTAAGGTTACTATTTTATAAGCCCTCTATATCTACAAACACAATACGATGACATTATGAGTGTGAAGATAACTACTTGTCTTAAATGCACAAATAAAGAATCAATATGAAGCACCAAGTAATGTTTGATCCAAATCTTTTTCATTCAATTTGCTTAAATGCACAAGTTAGGAATCAATATCCAGAACTAAGCAACTTGTGATGCGAATCTTTTTCATTTATTTTTCATAAATGCACAAATAAGGAATCAATATCTAGAACTAAGTAACATTTGACCCAAATCTTTTTCATTTATTTTTCTTAAATGCGTAAATAAGGAATCAATATCAACCATTGAGCAATACAGAGCTTTTTCATTTATGACCTCCTAGTCACACAATCAAAGCGGAAGGATTTGTGTAGACACACTATTTTTTACATCATATTGAATATATTTTTTATCCTATCATAATGCCCAAAATAGTCTTTTAAATGAGCTTGTCATTGATTCCCCTTTATGTGTCTTCCATGGCTGATACATTTTGTCTCGGTAGTATTGTTTTTTTCATTTAATCGATTATTTGGTAATTCAGCTATTCTTTCAGTCGCGTCTTGCATAGGCGACGTCTCTTAGCTTTCCATTTTCGATTATTTCCTCTTTTCCTTTTATTCTCCATTATTAATTGGCTCTTCTAAGACACGTCATAGTGGTTGGATGCCTTCCGATGAAATCTGGTCAGTCTAGGTTTTAGTTGTCCCACGTGATAGACATCGTCTGAGGCTAACGCATTTTACAAGACACGCCAAGTTGAGTCGATGCCTTTCAATTCATGAGCCCAAAAAATCCCTATTTCAGTCCAAATCAATTCTTTCCTATTTATGTGTCATTTGACACATGAAAAATTTCTCCAATGGTTTGTGATTATTTTTAAAATTTTCTAAACCCTTGTTTTCATCCTTGAGTGACTTGCTCATCAAGTTAGGGTTCCCTTAAGCCCTTTTTAATTGTCATGGGCTGCACTTACAAGACATGTCTAAATCTTGAGCTTAGTGGAAGTACTAGTTCATAAGACCCTGCATGTCTACAATGTTGAAAAACTATGGGCAATAACCATTCTTTAAAACTGTTAACTTGCTGCTCACACCATCACATGGTGTGCATAAATGTGAGCATCCTTGTAGTGTCGGTTGGCATGATCTACATAACATTTACCTGGACTAGTTCATCCAAGAAGAGGTCCATATGACTTCTTTGGTATGGCATGCCACATGGAGTAATTAAAACCAGTTAAGTCAGGTTGTAGGCTAATAACTGACTTAGATCAGCCAATCATGTCCTGGTTGATCTTTTAAACCCAACTCAGATTTCTAGAAGACATGCTAATCAAGAACGAAATGGAACAAATCTTGGCATAGTAACTAATACAGTGACAATGATGAAGATACATAATATAATGGACTGATAGAATAAAATGAATGTTTCTCAACTTATTAGTTGAGATTTGGATGATGAAGATAATGACAATGATGATGTTGACGATTACTGTAACGACCCGCCACCCTATAATCAGGGATCCGATTACTAAATGGGTACCAAATCATTAAAATTTAGAGTCAAACTAGGATCTTGATAAGTCTGAGAAATAAATGATAAACTAAACTAAACATCCCACATCACATCGAATTGTAAAAGAAGTGTAGGAATTAAAAATTATTACAATTCAACTTGACTCAGCAAATAATTATATATTCCAACTAAAAAGAAATAATTAAGCGTACAAACCTGAAAGGAAAATAACAATTACATCGAGGCATACCCCGAAACAGTAGCTACTAGCGCGCAACCCCAAACGAAACTCTCCATGCTATGCCTGTCTGGAACTCTCAACTAAAAATCGTAGGGGTGAGTCTCATCAAAATGGACTCAGTAAGGATCCTTCGATCCCCACCACCCACTCATGCACCCACAAGTACAACAACACAAATGTAAACAATTTGAATAAATAAAGCAATAAGCACAACTCTCAAAGATTCCTAGATTCCGATATAAAACACATGTATAATTCTGAAACCACTCCACCACGAAATCCACAACTAGCATTTCGACAAAACACACAAACTACGCAGCCGAACGCGGAAAACACCGACTCACTGGGACCAAACAGTAACCCCTTGGATAGTGCGCTGGCTACTCCGGCATGTCTAACTCTAGGTAGTTCTACTTCTCCCAGCACGAGTGACACTCCGAATGTACCACTCCTACACCGGTACTAGCTATACCCCGGGATACATCGGTGACCCTCTCTCTAAGCGTCACCCCACCATTCCCACACCGGCGTCATGTCACTCCCACACCAACACAGTGTGCCTAAGCGCTAACAACTGTCAGTCTAGGCCTAGGATCGCACAAAATACAATACAGTGCGATCCGATCACGTAGAAATCATTGTCCTCGAAATACGTTTTCAAGCATGCATTTAACTAAATTATCTAACAATGTACATACATGTTAATTACATGAATTAATGGGGTTCTATCTTGAATCGCATCGCCCGTGGCCGACGTCATTCAAGAACCCTAAACTGGTTCATGCAGAAACTGGCCTCGAGAGAAGGGCCTAAATAGTGTCGCCTATGGTTGACGCCATTCAAATAGCGTCGCTGTTGCCAGACGCTATTCAAGACAGAGACAGAATCCCACTGATCTGGCCTCGGAACAAGCTGGGCTAAATCGCGCCTCGGTTGGTAGCCGCCATTTAAAATAGCGTCGCTGTCGCTAGACGTCATTTAGCATTCGCAGACATGTTCCCCCTCCGGCCTCCCCCGAGTCACAAAGTGGGATTTCTTCCTCAAATCGCACAAAACGTCAAAAATGGAAAAAGTAGGGGAGAAGGCTAATTATTTTCATAAAGAACCCCTTAGAACATACTTACTACCCTAGAATCATCCACACATATTGCATGCTTCAAAACGGGAAAATCATAGTTTTAAACAAAACACCGCGAGGATCGTCACCCTACCGGTTACTTGAACTCCTCCATACTCCTAGCTGCTGAACCACCACGCCACAAGCCGCCGCCGGTACCGCCGTGGATGCCGTCACTCCACGGAGATGTCGGCCGCCGTTCGGAGAGAAATGTGTTGCGGAGGAGATGGTGGTGGTAGTGGTGGAAGTTAGGGGGTTGATGGAGTGGAGGGAGAGGAGGAATGGGGAGAGGAAGGGAAGGGGAAGGGGAAGGGGGCGGAGCGTTCGGAGAGAAGGGGGAGGAGAGAGAGAGGAGTGGAGAGAATGAGGAAAAGAAGGGAGGGGTTCGGAGCGTCAACCGAAACTGCAACAAATTGGGTCGTCCAAGATCAACGTCAATCAGACGACACGACAGGGTCGTATACTGACAGATCTCTGAATGGCGTCGACCATGCAAGACGCCATTCAGACGATAAGACCGGGGCCGTACTCTCGTGGCCTAAAATCAGCCCACGTGGCACATTCTAAAAAGCGTCCCCCTAACCCGACGCGGTTTGAACCGCGTCGTCCTTGCCCCAGTCCCACAAGGGCTCAAACCAAGGGGTCCGACACCGAAACCGACCAGATAATTGGATTCGAAACTTCAGTCCTTACATTCTCTCCCCCTTAAAAGAATTTCGTCTCCGAAATTGTTGCTATAAGAATAACGAGATCAAAAATGATGGTACAATCTCGCAAAATAACTTACAAGAAAAGGTAGGGAAACTATTCCCATATATCATCCTCTCACTCCCAGGTTGTCTCGCCTCCGGAGTGATGTTGCCAAATCACCTTAACCAGGGGAACAACCTTCTTCCGAAGGACCTGCTCCCTACGATCCTCAATACGTATTGGAAATTCCGGAAAGGACAAGTCCTCAGCAACTTCCAACTCCGAGAAGTCCAAGACATGAGACGGATCCTGAACATACTTCCTCAATAAGGAAACATGGAACACGTCGTGAACTTCTGTGAGACTAGGTGGCAAGGCTAGCTGATACGTCATTTCCCTAATTCGAGTAAGAATGGGAAAAGTCCCAATATATCGTGGACTCAGCTTACCCCGTTTCTCGAATCTCATCACACCCTTGGAGGGTGAGACTCGGAGAAACACGTGGTCCCCAACCTCGAACTCAAGCGGTCTCCTACGGATATCATCATAATTCTTCTGCCTGCTCTGAACAGTAGTCAACCTCTGCTGCACTACTCTGACAACCTCAGCACACTGCTGTACCAACTCTGGTCCTGCTATCTGCTTCTCGCCAATCTCAAACTAATTTACAGGAGATTGACATGGCCGCCCGTACAATGCCTCATATGGCTCCATGCCGATACTAGAATGATAACTATTGTTGAAAGCAAACTCCACTGTAGAAAAGTGTTGTTCCCAAGAACCTCTCCAATCTAGGCAGCAAGCCCTGAGTATATCCTCCAATGTCTGAATGGTCCTCTCTGACTGCTCATCAGTCTCAGGATGGTAAGCCAAGCTGAAAGCTAACTGCGTACTCAAGGCCTTCTGAAAACTCCTCTAAAATCTAGAAGTAAATCTCGGATCCCGATCTGATACGATGGACAAGGGCACCCTATGCAGAGAGATGATCCGGTCCACAAACAACCTAGCCAACTTACCGACTGATCAGTCCTTCCTAATAGCTAAAAAGTGTACTGACTTGGTCAATCGATCAACAATGACCCAGATCGCGTCTCTTCTACCGGGTGACACGGGCAATCTCATCACAAAGTCCATAGTCACATATTCCCATTTCCACTCCGGGATCGATAACAGTTGTAACAACCCTCCTGGTCTCTGGTGCTCTGCCTTAACCTGTTGACAAGTCAGGTACCTAGCCACATACTCAGCTGTTGGGATCCGGGCGGGACGCGAAGAATGCAGGGAAAACGAAGAACAAAAATTAAACCTGCCCAATGCCCGCTGATCCGATTCGGAACGAAAACGCAAACCGAAAAACAGGGTTGGAATCTGATTACCGTGCGCGGATTCGAATCCGCTTCCGTTTCGGTTCCGTCGAGGCGATGCCGCGAGTCGTACAAGCGTCCGGCCTTCAGCGGTATCCACGCAATCCTCCGCGGTAGTTCGTCCTCGATCCCTCGTCCGTTTAAGCTCGCTCGCTGAAGATCTGTCGCCGCAACGATTGCCGAAATCCCGCCGACGGGAATTCCCGACTTTCGGGAATCACACGCGGCGGAGACGGGAACTGTTCTGGCGCCTCGAACGGGACGCCCAGAGGAGGAGAGAGAAAGGAGGGATGACGGCCAGCAAGGAAAATCCTGGAGCTTGGCCCAGGGTTTCTCAACATCGTGTATATGTATTAAGTCGGCGCGACTTTTCACAAAACTCCCCGAGTTAATATAAATCCCATTTATGTACCACCGACTGACAATCTTATTATGTGTGACCCTCTAGGCCCATTTACCAGTCTGGTTTTCAGCCCGTTAAGTCCAATAACTAGTTATTAACTTATTGTAATTAATTAATATCTAGATATTAACTAATTACTCAACCGAATTATCATCGCAGGTAAATTCAGTCGGACTTCCGATCAAGTTGGGTGCCAAGCAACACCGCATGATCCCGGAAGGTAATGGGGTTCAGCAACCCACTCATGGAACCTGTCCGTCCACAATTACCGTGTGGCTATAATCCTTCGTTCGCACAATGCTCTCGAGTTAACCTAGGATATGGTCAATTGTCAAACCTTAGATTGTCAACTCACTTGAATCAGACTCCGCTGTACAATTTCCGAAAACCACTTTTCTGATATTGTTTCTGCTCTGGCCAGAGACTCCTGCGGATCTACTCTATAGCATTCTCTCTCCAGTTACCTGAGAGCGAACGATCCTTTATTGAACACACAATCACCTTCGAAGGTCTTTCGCTGGACCCGATCCTTGACTATTAGAGATCCCGTGGATAGGGATTCGTAGGTCAAGGTCAAAGTCCAGAAGTCCACCGACAAGGTGTCTTTGGTGTCTCAAGTCCAAGGATCAACCACGCTACTGTGACGATGAATCAAACCGATTGACAGTCAGGTAAATTACCATTCGGTGATTCATGTCAGATCAGTTCAGTGAACTCATTCTCCAATGAGCACCTACAGGTTTACCTTTGTGTCTCCACACTAGTAACTAACGAGATCAGTCACCCTCATCATATGAGCTGGAATAACCTGTACTAGTCTAACCGGATGTTTGATGTCCTTCTCAAACATCCTACGACTAGGAACAATTGAGAATATGTGTTTATAAGTCATCAGTCTCATTATTATGATCTCATCATAATCTGATGACTATTGCACATATTCATGGACTTCATTATGCGCAATTATAAATATGCCAATCTACATAATGAATTTAATGTCATTTATTAGTGAATAAGATTGAAATAGGTGCCTTATGATTGGCTTAGAGGACACCTATATCCATCATCAGCCACGTCCTTCTTCATACCAGGCCACCAAAAGTGCCTCCTCAAACAATGATACATCTTAGTCGTTATGGGATACACTGCATATCTAGAAGGGTGCGCCTCATCTAGGACACTCCTGCGCACCTCTTCCTCAGCTGGAACATAGAGTCTGCCTCTAAATCTGATCGTGCCATCATCCCATAACTCCACCTCTGATATCTGGAGAATCTGCGGTAACTCTGCATTCGCCTCTGAGCCTCAATCATTACGTGGTACACTGTTGGCCTCACAGTCAAGCTGGCCAATACGGCTCTATCAGCCTCTCGAGGAATCCTAAAGGAAGATTCCACAACATGTTCATATAATCTTCATTTCTAAATCATAAGATGTGATACGACCATCTTCCAACTCAAGGTGTCCGCCACTACGTTCGCCTTGCCCGGATGATAAGAAAGGTCGATATCATAATCCTTGATAAACTCCATCCACCTGCGCTACCTCAAGTTCAGATCCCTCTAAGTGAATACATACTTCAGTAAAAACCTGAAACTTCTCCTTATATAAGTAGTGCCGCCAGATCTTTAATGCAAATACCACAGCTGCCAACTCTAAGTCATGAGTGGGGTAGTTCTCCTCATGCTTCTTCAGCTGCCTAAAAGCGTAGGCCACAACTTTACTATGCTGCATCAAAACCGCACCCAAACCTCGACGAGATGCATCTGAGTAAACCACGAATCCACCAGAACCAAATGGAAGCACAAGAACTGGAGCCGAAGTGAGACGAGCCTTCAACTCAGCAAAACTCTGCTCACACTCTTCGCTCCATGCGAAACGAACACCCTTACGAGTCAATCTTGACAAGGGGGCCGCTATGGAAGAAAAGTCCTGGACAAACCGTCTGTAATACCCTGCTAACCCCAGGAAGATCTTGATCTCAGTTATTGTCGTTGGTCTGCCCCAAGCCATCACTACCTCAATCTTGGCTGGATCTACAGTAATGCCGTCACCAGAAAAGACATGCCCCAGGAAGTGCACCTTATCTAGTTGGAATTCACACTTGCTAAACTTGACATAGAGTTGGTGCTCTCTCAGAACCTGCAACACCACCCGAAGATGCGTGGCATGCTCTTCCTCAGAAGAAGAATACACCAAAATATCATCTACAAACACCACCACAAACTGATCCAAGTAGGCCCTAAAGACCCGGTTCATCAAATCCATAAAAGCCGTTGGAGCACTGGTCAAGCCGAAAGGCATAACTAAAAACTCATAATGTCCATATCGAGTCTTAAAAGCCGTCTTAATCACATCAACCTCATGAATCCTTATCTGGTAATACCCTGACCTTAAGTCTATCTTCGAAAACACCTTCGTAGACTGCAACTGATCCATCAAATCATCGATTCTCGGAAGTGGGTACTTATTCTTTGCTGTTACCTGATTCAGTTGTCTATAATCAATGCACAGCCTCAGAGAACCATCTTTCTTCCTAACAAATAGAACTGGAGCACCCCACGGAGAAGTACTAGGACGGATAAAACCTTTATCCAGTAATTCCTGCAACTGCGCCTTCAACTTAGCGAGTTCTGTCGGAGCCATCCGATACGGGACTTTAAACAAGGGCGTCATACCCAGTACAAGCTCAATAGTGAACTCAACCTCCCGCTGAGGAGGAAGACTAGGTAACTCCTCAGGAAACATATCAACAAAGTCACAGACTATAGACACCTCCCAAGAACTGGAACCACTACTAACACCAGGTACTACTACTGAGGCAAGGAAAACCTCACAGCCACCAACAAGTAACCTCTGGGACTTAAAAGCATAAATAAGAATACCACGAGAAGAGAGCTTATGATAAATATTGACCGAGTTTGACCTGCCCTATGCCACAGAGGATCCTCTTTTATGTAGTGTAACACAATTTTATTCTAGTTCTTGTCGCTTTCAACTTTTATCTAGAACAATTAACATCTTTTATATAACATACATATTTAATAAGGATTTTCTAATAAAATTATAGGTTATCAATAAAGGTGGCGAAGAATGTGGTAAAAGAATTTTGACTTCTCTACAATTTCACTCTCAAAGCTTAGAGTAGTAATGTAAGCAAGACAGGGCGCAACTAATAAATTATTCACCCCTTCGTCACATTTGATTGGGCCAACAGAAGGTCGGGATCCTTGGGATGGAGAAGCGCACCCTCTTCCTGTGGCAGTCCACCTCGGCATAATAAGCCTCCAACCAGTCCATACCCAAAATGACATCAAAGTCACAAATGGCAAGCACAACTAACTGGGCAGGTAACTGATGACTCTCAATGGTCAAGGGAACCTCACTCATATAGTTATACGTCAACATGAAATCCCCAGAAGTAACCTCAACTGTCAGTCCATCAGATAGCTCATCAACGGGTGCAAAAAGAACATCTACGAACTGCTCAGAAATAAAGGAATGCGAAGCACCCGAATCAATCAACACATGCGTTGAATTCCCAAGGATAGGAAGTGTACCTTCCACCAAGTTGGACGCACGAGCCTCCTTCCTAAGGATAGCGAGAACTCTCCCCTGGGTCCTCGGCTTCTTCTGATCACTCGGTCCCTGCCCCTGACCATGCCCCTGTGGGCAATACCTCGCCAAATGACCATGCTGGCCACAAGTATAACACCTCCCAGAAAATGCGGGACACTGAGTCCCACCGTGAGTACCTCCACAATGACGGTAAGCTGCTAAAAGTCTCTAAGCTGCCTCCAGCTGAGCGTTTGACACTGACTGACTCTACAGGGTCTGTCTGGGTCTGCTACTACCACTGCTGCCGCTGTTGTCGCCATCGCCTCGAAAGAACCTCCTGAATCTGGAGCCGAGTGAAGACGATCCTGATCCAGGCGAAGGAGCTGCTGCTGCTGTCTTCCCTCTGCCGTAAGTTGGCCCCTGAGTAGCCGGTCCCCTTTCCCGAGCCGATTGATCGTGTTGTGCCTCTACTACTGCGGCACACATAACCCCCTGATGCCAAGTCCGTACAACAGTGGGACACCACAAAACTCCTCAAGTTGGACCTCAGTCCGTCCACAAACCTCTCAATCCGACACTCTTCGTCTCCTGAAATGAAGGGCACAAACCTTCCAAGCGAAACAAATTTCATCTGGTACTCGAGCACTGTCATGCTCCCTTAGGTCAATTCCATAAATTCCCTCTCCTTGGCCTTCTGGACATGCCTAGGGAAGTACTGCGCATTGAATTCCTTCACAAATATCTCCCATGGAATCTCCCTGAGATTCCTATCTGCATAAGACAAGCTCTTCAAGGTAGTCCACCAATCATAGGCATCATCCTTCAACAAGAAGGTAGCCAACGGAGTCCTCTCAACTGCCACACAATCCATGGTATCGAAAGTCTTCTCTAACTCCTTCAGCCAATGAACGACCTCATCAGGGTTGGGACGACCAGTAAAATGAGGCGGCTTCACTTCAGGAATCTTTCCAGAGCAACTGAAGGCCCTCCCCGAGTACTAGAACTCTCACTAGGGTCTCGAGTTTGATATTTAATCATCGTATCCATCATAGCCTCCATAAAACGCTCCATATTCGGCCTACCGGCCTTAGACCCTCTAGGAACATCTCTCTACTCCCTAATAACTAGCACTCTCTTCCTAGGAGCCATCTAATCGCCTACAGTCACAAGAATCGAAAATTTCTAGTTAGAACCCAAAACCTACACTACCACCGTGCCTGTACGGGATAATGCATTTATTTGCTGAAATTACGATATTTAACCTAGTTATTCATCTATTTGCCAAACCGATTGCTCTGATACCAACTGTAACGACCCGCCACCCTATAATCGGGGATCCGATTACTAAATGGGTATCGAATCATTAAAATTTGGAGCCAAACCAGGATCTTGATAAGTGTGGGAAATAAATGATAAACTAAGCTAAACATCCCACATCACATCGAATTATAAAGGAAGTGTAAGAATTAAAAATTATTACAATTTGACTTGATTCAGCAAATAATTATATATTCTAAATGAAAAGAAATAATTAAGCGTACATGCTTGAAAGGAAAATAACAACTACATCGGGGCATACCCTGGAACAGTGGCTGCTGGCGCGCAACCTGAGACGAAACTCTCCATGCTACGCTTGCCTGGAACCCTCACCTAAAAACAGCAGGGGTGAGTCTCATCGAAATGGACTCAGTAAGGATCCTTCGATCCCCACCACCCACTCACTCATCCACAAGTGCAACAACACAAATATAGAAAATTTGAATAAATAAAGCAATAAACGCAACTCTCAAAGATTCTCAGATTCAGATATAAAACACATGTATAATTCTGAAACCACTCTACCATAAAGTCCACAAATAGCGTCTCGGCAAATAAGACAAACTACGCAGCTGAATGCAGAAAACACCGACCCGCTGGGACCAAACAGTAACCCCTCAGATAACGCGCTGGCTACTCAGGCCTGTCTACCTCTAGGTGGTTCTGCTTCCCCCAGCACGAGTGACATTCCGAATGTACCACTCCTACACCGGTACTAGTTATACTGTGGAGTACACCAGGTGACCCTCTCTCTAGGCGTCACCCCACCACTCCCACACCGGCGCCGTGTCACTCCCATGTAGACACGCTAATTTTGACGTCATTTCGAGTAAATTTCATATCATACAATAATGCCTCAGAATGGTCTGATAATTAATCATTAATTAATTTTTATTAATCTTTTTAAGTGTCGGGCTTAACAGATGTGTTTAAGTTAATCAATTAAATTGATTTTAGCTCAAATTTGAGTTAAAATATGAAGAATTCTAAAAGACGTCTACCCAAGTGGACGCCATTTAGACTTTATTCTTATTTTAACGTTTAAATTTGAATTTTAATTAATTAATTAATTAACTAAAAGGCGTCTGGTAATGTTGACGCGTTTTAGGTTTCCTAGGCTGTTTCTACTTCCCCTCCGGATGTTTATCCTTATCTTAATTAATCTAAAAGATGTCTACATAGATGGACGCGTTTTATTTAATAAAGATAAAGATAAGTTTTCTCGGATATTTATCCTTATCTTAATTAATCTGAAAGGCGTCAGCCATGGTGGACACGTTTTAGATAATTACAGATAAAGATGAATTAATCAGTAATTATCTGTCGGTTAAGATGGATAAATTCGGGATTTTTCTATGTTAATCTCGAACGCAAGAAATGCCTATAAATACCCTGCATGTTGAAGAGTTAAAAAAAAAAAAAAGAGAAGAGAAGAGAATTGAATTGAGTTGAGCCATAGCGTTATAGCGATTTGAAGATCGAAGCAACAACGTCGGAACGCCGGAGCGCTGCCATTTCCAGAAATCGGCGTCCCTTTCAAGATCTTCATCCTTTCAGAGCTTCATCCGACTGGGCATAAGTTTTTCATTACTGCATTCATCTTCATTAGTTTCATTCTTCATATTCACTTCATGCAAACACACACCACAGCATAATCTTTCAAAAACCTACTTGATCTAAGGGGTTTCAAAGCCATTAAACAAGTGAGTTTGCTGTTTTAAATATGCTTAACATCATGATTAGTTCAGATACTGCTTCTACTTAAATTCTCATCATAATTCTTCGTTTTCTGTTTTTGTCTCTGCTGCACTCAACAACAACGAGAGATTCAAAAAGAGGAAATCAAGCACAACTTCTGGACGATCCTCAACCTCAAATTCAACAGCAAGAACAAAAAGCAAAGAAAGGGCTCTCTTTCTTCAGCCGGCTGAGGAAGGGGAACCAAGGATTCAATCTTCCGCGTTTGAAAGGTAGGCGATCATATCTCTTTTGAAACTTTTTAAGTTAAAAGTTTCTGGCGATCACTGCACTTTAGTTGCTGTTTTTAATAGGTTAGTTTACACTAAATAACATAGATTTTTCATGTTAATCACACGGTCATTCTAAGCACCTACAGCTTTTTTGGCGATCACGGTGGGACTTGGTCTCGCCATCTTTTAGTTTCTTTTTGTTCTTGCTATCATCATATCGGGCACCCACGGTACACCATTTGTGTCTCTGGACACGTCCTCACCAATTGGTGAGTGTTTAGTTTAATTAATTTCCCTCGTGCACCACGTGCACACCCCAGTGGCAAGATCTTGCCCTCCCCTTGATTAATTCAAAAAGCTGTTTTTGTGATAAAAATGATGTGTGATTGATTGTTTTTCTAGTTGTTTAGTTAGTAAATCATCTTGTTTAAAATCTGGAACTAAAAATTTTGCATGAGTCGATTGTTTACTGCTTTTTTTTATCTCGTTTGAGGAGGATTCAACCCAGAAAATCCTCCTGGAAAACTGTTTCTGCGAACTGAAAAGCGTCCAGGATAGCTGACGCGTTTCAAAACCGCGTCAACACCCCTAGACGCCTTTCAGGCTTCACAGTTTCTCTGCTGTCTGCATCTGCTTCTACGAAAAATTAAGTTCTGTTTTGAATAGCATCGACTACCATCGACGCTATTCAGACAGTTTCTTAATTTTTTTCAGTTTCCAGATTTCTGTGTTTTGAGTGCTAACTACCCATTACTTACTAAGCATTAGAGGCCATCCAGGCCACAGGACATACGCATTGAGGCTAATACCCTCCTCTTCTTAGGAACACATTACTCGACGTCAGCAACTCTCTCTGATTGGGTTGGTCCCTTGATCAGACTAGAGAAGTTGACGTTGAGACCTCCATAAGTCCCCAAAATCAAGGTATTCCTCCTTGATCATCGGGCTGGTTGTACCAATTGAAGTCCTGGTTAGATTCTGAAAGCGTTGTGAGAGAAAGCCTTAGAGAATAACGGTGGAAATTGAACTGAAACTAGGATCCTTTCCCTGAGCGAAATTGTGGTTTAATTCAAATAACTCAACAAGGAATCCTAAAATCACGTTAAGCATCCACTTGTTTGATTAATCTCTGTACAACTTGTTTGATTAAATCTTTGAAAAGGGAATCTAACATCATGTTGCTACGATCAGGTAGGGACTTGAGTGTGGCTCCAGACGCCATGGTTAATTACGAGGGAGATGCTAATGCCCCTCGGGATTCTGAATACAACTATGAGAGTGGGAGAGATGCTGATGCCTCCCGTAGTTCTATCCCCATTCCATATCGTCTAGATGGGAATGTTCGGACACCTCTTTTGCATCCACGTGATCAATATCCTGATCCTCCTCCGCATGAATATGCGATCCCTAATCCTGATCTTGAGGGGGACATGAATCAGAATGATCCCTCATCCTCTGATCCTACGGATCTCATCAATGCTCTGGGAGTTCTTGCCTCCCGTCTGGACCCTCAGCAGTTTGAGGCGATCCAATCTATTTTGAAGGGGAAGGCACCCATGCAGCCTGCCGAGCCGAACCCTGTGGCTCCCCCTGCTGTTCCTCAGCAACCTTCTTTTCCTCCTCCTTATATCCATCAGGCCGTGGAGGGCCTTCATATTACTTCTCGGCCAGCTGGGCCGCAGCTTTCATCATCTAGGCAACCGGCTAGACCGCAAACGCCTGCTTATCAAAATGCCCTCGGGCATGGCGGAAGCTCTGCCGGACCTCCCCTCTATTGTCCACCCTGCCCAACATACTCTAGGCAGCAGGCCTACCAAGTACCTCCTCCTCCTCCTCCTCCCCAGGCAGATCTGACCACACAAACGCTGCTGGACAAAATGGAGCGTATGGATGAGCAATTTAATAACCTCCAGAAAATGATGGGGGTCAAAGCTGTGCCAGAGATCAGTCTACCGAGCCTGCCAGTATTTCATCTGCCACCTGTAGGTGCTTAGAATGACCGTGTGATTAACATGAAATATCTATGTTGTTTAGGTGTAAACTAACCTATTAAAAAAACAGCAACTAAAGTGCAGTGATCGCCAGAAACTTTTAACTTAAAAGTTTCAAAAGAGAGTATGATCGCTTACCTTTCAAAATGCGGAAGATTGAGTCCTTGGTTCCCCTTCCTCAGCCGGCTGAAGAAAGAGAGCCCTTTCTTTGCTTCTTTTGTTCTTGCTGTGGAATTTGAGGTTGAGGATCGTCCAGAAGTTGTGCTTGATTTCCCCTTTTGATCTCTTGTTGTTGTTGTTGAGTGCAGTTGGTTGAAGCTCTTTGAAAGGATGAAGATCTTGAAAGGGATGCCGACTTCTGGAAATGGCAGCGCTCCGGCGTTACGACGTTGTTGCTTCGATCTTCAAATCGCTATAACGCTATGGCTCAACTCAACTTAATTCTGTTCTCTTCTTCTTTTTTTCTCTTTTCTCCTCAACATGCGAGGTATTTATAGGCATTTCTTGCGTTCGCGATTAACATAGAAAACTCCCGAATTTATCCATCTTAACCGACAGATAATTACTGATTAATTCATCTTTATCTGTAATTATCTAAAAACGCGTCCACCTTGGCTGACGCCTTTCAGATTAATTAAGATAAGGATAAACATCCGGGAAAACTTATCTTTATCTTTATTAGGTAAAACGCGTCCACCTGTGTAGACGTCTTTTACACTAATTAAGATAAGGATAAACACCCGGAGGAGAAGTAGAAATAGCCTAGGAAACCTAAAACGCGTCGACATTACCAGACGCCTTTTAGTTAATAAATTAATTAATTAAAATTCAAATTTAATCGTTAAAACAGGAATAAACTCTAAATGGCGTCTACGTGGGTAGACGTCTTTTAGAATTCTTCATATTTTAACTCAAATTTGAGCTAAAATCAATTCAATTGATTAACTTAAACACATCTGTTAAACCCGACACTAAAAAAGATTAATAAAAATTAATTAATGATTAATTATCAGACCATTCTGAGGCATTATTGTATGATATGAAATTTACTCGAAATGATGTCAAAATTAGCGTGTCTACAAAGGTGTGATGAGACACGCTCTTAACATCACATGACTGGAATTTTTCTCAAAATCATCAATGAAGATAACTCAAGGAAATCAATGGAATTAATCCTGTCTGGATGAAGTAGACAAGGAAATAAAATAAAGTCGATCAACCTCCTCGGAGTGGGAAGTACCCCAGGTCGTAGACACTGTAGGTTTCATCATGGGGAGCGTTTGCCAGCCAATGTGGACGTGCTACAGCCATGATGGATCTTAAAAGAAAACAAGAATATTGGATAAAGAATCCAATCAAGGATAGAATTCCAAGGATATCTTCAAGCGAATCTCAAAGATAATCAAGATACTCAATTCGGAATGGAATATTTCATATCATGTTGGAGATTATTTGATTAATGGTCTGAAACTTAATCAGTAATTAATTCTTATCTCAATGATTTCAAAGTCCTACATGATGCATGCTGGGCTAAAAGAAAAATATAAAGTCAAATAAAATATAAATTAATCAAGGATAATATTGTTAAATTGTCATTAATGAGTCAAGATACCAATTCTTGTAATTCAGTGCTAAGCCGAAGCTCGTTTATCCACGCACCGTTTCACAAAAGTGGAACCATCGTCCCCACTAATCAACAATCCAACGGCCTATCCATGCGATTAAGAATCCACTGGAATTATCACTGTTTTTTTTTGTTGAAGGGGAACTCAAATTCCAGTTTCATCAAAACCACAAGGTCCTTGATATAATCTAATAAATACTTATCATATAGTAATGCAAATGATTTACATGAAATAGTACAAGGGTAGAAATAACCGTCTTTTTAGCCACGGTCGGGACTTGAATTCCACAATGGGATTTTCTTGACATTTCCAGCTTTGCTCAGGCTTTCTTGAATTTCCTGCAATCAAAATTATTAATAATTCCAAACAAGTATTCAATTTAAACATCAAAAACCACAGAATTTCGGAAAAATCATATAAAAGCTAAAACGCGTCGTGTTGAGCAGACGCCATTCAACTTTGAAACGCGTCAGGTATCCTAGACGCCTTTTACTCACAGAAACAGGTTTCTGGTTGTTTTCAAACCGAATTCCAATTCTACCAATGCCTTGTGTCCTGTATATGACTTGAACAAACAGGTTAAGCATCTATTCAGGCTTAGCCCCTTGCCTGGTTAAGTAACCGACTACTTGATCCTATCCTTGGTAGAAGGGTCAAGGGGCATAGCCTTTATTAACAAAGGTAATAAGAATAATCAGACTTAAGCAAAATGCAACATGCAAGCAAACAGATGCTCACTGAAAATAAAAGGGATGAAACATATTAAATGCAACAAGCAAATGCTAATTGAAATATTTTTGTGGTTTTGAAATTTTCATTTTGTTTGGGTTTTGAGATATGTATTTTTTTTAGATTTTGAAAAATGTACATTTTTTTTTGAATTTTTTTGAAATATGTATTTTTTTTTTTTTTGAATTTTTGACTATGCAATTTTTTGAATTTTTGACTAAAAGACCAGTATGGTACTTAGATCAACAGATCATATTCATTTATTAACTTAATTTCCAAATTATTCTTTAACAACTTAACTTAAAACCCATCGTGTTTGAACTTGTGTTTCCATTCGTGATCCCATTTGATGATTTGACCCTTAGTCAATCTAAGCCATTCTTTAAGCTTGAAGTACACCTCTTTAGTAAGAAAAGAAGAATAAGTCTAGAAAGCCCATGAGAAGGTTCCGGAGACTTAAAAAGATGTCCCTTTCCAACCCTAATATCTGTTGGGGTTCGGTCATTTTCTTTCCGGGGTATTTATCGACCTTGCGTTCCCTTTTGTTTCAATTCATGGCCTTGATGTAACGTTTGTAGTGTAATGGCCTTTTGATTTTACATTTGGCTTTTTGCCTTGCTTTTGCTTTTCTTTTTTTTGCTTTGCTTTGGAACGGATCTCCCCCATTTTTTTATGACGGCCTCCTACTAAGATGGCGGGTATTCTTGGTAGTCTATTCTAAGTCTTGTTCCGACATCATGGGCCGAGTGTAAAACAGAATTTTACTTTAAAAGGAATGATTTGTACTTTATACTTTTAGTCAAGCTTTTGATATTCTTCAGGACTTGGCATCTCTTGTTATTCACGAATCAAACGTGTCGGTGTGTGCAGTAATGGGTTTGAAGTTAAATTATTAAGACTAACAAAGAAATTTGAGTTTATAAATTTTCTGATTCCACTGGTCTTTGTACCATACTGATCGACTCTTTATCCTAAGGGTAGTATTTCTTAAGATGTAAACCATTCCAGGGATGATTTAGCTCTTCTTCTTCTACATTAACCAAACGATAAGCATTACCAGGATAAGTGTGCGATACAACATAAGGTCCTTCCCAGTTGGGTTGGAGCTTAGAACGCGGACCACCAGGTTTTACAAAAATTCTTTTAACGACCATTTCACCGACTTTGAACTTTCGTTCAATGACTTTCTTTTGATAAAAACGTGCTAATCTGTTTTGATAAACTTTTGCATGATTAGCAGCTGACCATCTTTTCTCGTCTAAAAGTTCCAATTGAGCAAGGAGTGCTGAACGATGTTCATCAATGGAAAATTCCTTGTTCAATTGTACTCTTAATGACGATATAAGGATCTCATATGGAACTACCGCCTCCATTCCAAATGTTAAGGAATAAGGAGTCTGTCCAGTGGGCGTGCGGATTGAAGTTCGGTAGGCCCATAGAGCCTCAACCAATTTTTCTGGCCAATCTGCGAATTTGTTAGATTTACACGTCTTTTTGATAATTTTTATCAAAGTCTTATTAGTTGCCTCTGCTTGGCCATTGCCTTGCGGATAATAAGGAGATGAATGATGCAATGCAATTTTATACCTATTGCAGAGGTCCTTCAATTCCTGTGACACGAACTGCGGTCCGTTGTCGGTGACGATGGTACTTGGAATTCCGAATCTTGTGATGATGTTCCTCATGATGAATTTGCAGACGGTTGATGCTTTGATCTCCACGTATGCTTCAGCTTCTGCCCACTTGGTAAAGTATTCCGTTGCCGTGAGAATGAAAGATTTTTGCTTGATGCCGGAATCTGGGTTACCAAGAGGTCCAATAATGTCGAAAGCCCACATGGAGAAAGGCCATGGGGAAGAAACAGGATGGAGTGAAGATGCAGGAGAATGAATTTTGTCGGCGTGAAGTTGACACTTGGCACACCTACGGACATATCCTACACAGTCTTCTTCCATGGTTGGCCAATAAAATCCTTGTCTAAGGATCTTCTTTGCTAGCATCTGTCCATTGACATGGCCACCACAAACTCCACTATGAGCTCCTTCCATAACCTTCCAAAGCTCATCTTCGTCTAAACATCTTAGAAGAACTCCATCAAAACCTCTCTTATACAATGCTCCCCCAACTAGGGTGTATCGTTGAGCAACTCTCCTGATAGCTCTTTTTTCCTCAGTTGTAGCTTCTTCAGGATATGATTGATCTTCACAATATTTTGCAATTTCATAATACCATGGCTTCTGTTCATCATCCATCTCTTCTAACAGCTCCATCAACATGATTTCTCTTTTCTCCACAATACTTCCATTTTTGAATTTCTTCAGCAACTTCTCTTTAGTTCTAAGAAATGAAGGATCTTTCACGGCGGGTGAAAGACACCTATGAACTATGATCGATTCAGATTGCTTGCTGATAGGAAAATCAAGAGAAGATGCAAGTGAAGCTAGAGCGTCAGCTAAGATGTTTTGATTTCTAGAGACATGGACAAAGATCAATTTTGTGAAAAGCTTCGAGTAAGCAGAAGTAAGTTCTTGATATGGCTTAAGCTTGGGATCAAGAGTCCGATACTTGGTCAGCACTTGGCGAAGAATTAATTGGCTATCACCCACAATCCTGAGTTTGGTGGCACCATGAAAATGAGCAGCCTCGAGACCAGCAAGAAGTGCCTCGTATTCAGCTATATTGTTGGTGACTGGAAAATCAAGCTGAAAGGCTTGTGGAATGGTGACACCTTCAGGTGATAACAGAACGATTCCGATCCCCTTTCCATGAGAATTCAGAGCTCCGTCAAAATGCAGAGTCCACATATCATCTCTGATTTGATTTACGGACATCAGTTCCTCATCCGGAAACTCTGATCGCACTGGATCAAATCGAGGAAGGGGATGATGAGCGAGATGTTCTTGCTATGGCATAGCCCTTGATTGCTTTCTGTTGAATATAAATGATATCGAATTGAGATAGAAAGCTTTGCCATCGCGCTAACCTATCAGTAAGAACAGATTTCTCTAGAAGGAACTTAATCGGATTCATCCTAGCGATGAGATGGACTTCATGGGCCAGAAAATAATGCTTTAATTTCTGAACAACCCAAACCAATGCTGCACATGTTTTCTCCATCGCCGTATATCTCTGTTCAGCGGGGTTGAGAAGTTTAGAGAGATAATAAGCTGCCCTCTCTTTTCCTTCTTCATCCTCTTGTGCTAGGACAGCCCCCACTGCATCATCCAGGACAGAAATATAAAGTATCAATGGTTTGCCTGGAGATGGTGGTCTCAAAACAGGAGGACTTGCCAAATAGTCCTTTAATCCATCAAATGCCTCCTGACACTTATCGTCCCAATTGAATTTGACTCCTGGCTTGGTAAGCTCATAAAACGGCTTACACCTTTGTGAGTGCTGGGAGACAAAACGGCGAATAAATTGTAACCTCCCGATTAATCCTCTTAACTCTTTCAAGTTTTTGGGAGGTGGCATTTCTCTGATAGCCTTCGCCTTATTGGGATCGATCTCAATTCCCCGTTTGCTGACAATGAATCCAAGCAATTTCCCTGAAGATACCCCGAATACACATTTCTTGGGGTTCATCTTCAACTGATATTCTCTCGATCTCTCTAATACCCTTGCCAAAACTTTGGCGTGCTCAGCCTTTGTTTTAGACTTAACCAATAAATCATCCACATACACTTCCAAATCTATATGCATCATGTCATGAAATATTGCCATCATAGCCCTTAAATAAGTGGCTCCAGCGTTCTTCAATCCAAATGGCATGACGACATAACAATATGTTCCCCAAGGTGTAGTGAATGAAGTCTTCTCTTGATCCTCTTCTGCCAGCTTAATCTGGTTGTATCCTGAAAATCCATCCATAAATGATAACGTCTCATAGCCAGCAGTGTTATCGATGAGTACATCAATATGAGGCAATGGAAAATCATCTTTAGGACATGCCCGGTTTAGATCGCGGAAGTCAATGCAAATTCTGACCTTCCCGTCCTTTTTCATAACCGGGACTATATTGGCCACCCATTGTGGATAAAGGACAACTCTAATGAATTTGGCTTTGTGTAGTTTGTCGACCTCTTCCTTCATCTTTAGAGCCATTTGTGGGTGGAATCGCCTTAATTTCTGCTTGACCGGATTAGCTCCATCCTTTAATGTTAACCTGTGTTCAACTAAAGATGAGTCTAACCCCGGCATATCCTCATAACTCCAGGCGAAAGTGTCCTTATAATCCTTAAGCACTTGTACCATTGCCTTCTCATCCTCTGCAGAAAGATTTTTACTGACGAGGACAACCTTAGGTTCGTCTTCAGTCCCTAAGTTTATTTCTTTGGTGGGCTCTTCTACGGCAGCTGAGGGTTCATCAAATCTCTTCACTCCACTGGCATATGCCTCAGCTGCGTCCTCATCATCTTCCTCATCTTCAACAATGGGGTCCTTTTCATGTACTAACTCATATACCCCATACCCATCATTGACTGACTCATCATCTGTACAATCTTCTGGCATCTGAATTTGATCTTCTAAAAGCTGAGGGATTAAAGAGCAAAAGGAACATTTATCAGCCAAATTCTGGAGGTATCTATCTGGAATTTGCCTACCCTTAGGCTTCCTAGACTTCCTAAACTGTCTAACCTGCCTAAAACTGGACTTACTAACTTCACTAAACTGTTTATCATAACCTAAGGAAGATGAAACAGGATGAAAATCCTGAGATACAAATGGAAATACAGGGGAATCCTCCCGTGGGGAGGGACAGAGTAGATCTAGGAGAGAATCTTGACCGACGGACCCGCGCGATGGGGTGTAATCGGACAAGTAAGATGTTTCATCGATAATGATTTGGGAAGAATTTGTTGCCAAATTGGCGTTTTTTTTTTGACAATGAAAGAATTAAACATAAAGCAAGAATGAATACAAATGGGAGGAGAATCAGACGGAGGAAGCGGCACCAAGGCCAGAGGATTAGGGGGATCATATAGCAATATGTCCCAGATTAGATCATACATCCTCTCTAGGTCGAGAGGAGGTTGTGGAATAATGTCCCGAGGGGACAGAGTAATCATAATGGGCGGAGCCCGTGGAATATCTTCAATTATGACCCGCGACCAAGTCGGGGTCAAGAGTAGTGTACGGAAAAGAGTATGGAGCATGAAGACATGTGAAGGATATGTCCCCCTCCATAGCAGATCTGTTGTATAACCAGCTTCATAGGGGTCATCTGGCTCCCCTTCATCAGCTTCTTCGGACAGCAGTATCCGCTTGTCAAAGATTGTGCCAGGGCTCTCAATTAGCTCGTCGATCTGCGGTGGCCACTTGGGTTCTGCAGGATCCAGGAATAGTCTGTTCAGCGCTATGTATAGGTCCCTCAGGTCGAACCATCTGTACCATTCGCATTCAGGGTCATGGAATTTCCTCCTCTTCATAGGCCGCAGAGCCTCCAAGGATTGGTACGTAAGTAGTTCGGAACAATGTCTGGCCAAGTCCCTCCCATATATGTCATGGAAGTCAAAACAGGAAGTAATGACCACCGTGTTGTCGTGACTAAGTATGGGCCCTTTCACAAAGTGAGTATATAGAGTCCATGTTAAGGGATCTCGGCCTTCTTTCAGTGGTGTAGACATTGTTTCCAAGATTTCTTGACCATCTTCTTGCTGAACCCTGTCTTGTTTCAGTTTCCTCGGCCTATAGCCCAGACCGCTTCCAGGTACTGCCCGATGATCTTTAACAGGAGTGGTCCTGCCTTGCAATTGTGTGCCCAGACCTTTCCCAGGCTTGTAGCCGTTCTTCATCATGATTCTCCATCCCGGGGTACTCATGCACTTCCCCCTTTTGATAGCATTTAATGGGTATGGAGAAATGGTAGCGGCTTTCAAAGGATCAGCCACTGGACGGTAGACATGTAATACCGACAGAAAAGGTTGTCGGCCAGGTAAAACAGCAGATTTAATATTCAATGTATGAGCAGCAGCAAGGATCAGCATGCTCGTCACTTTAATAATTCGTCCTTTATAAGGGAATTTGAGGCATTGGTGATTCGTAGAAGGAATCGCCTCAAGAGTTTTAATATAAGGACGTCCCAGAATGGCATTTATGGAAGGGTCGATTTCTAGAATATGAAATTCAACCTCTGCATGACTTACTGGACCTAACTCCACCTTTAAATAAACCATTCCCAGAGGGGAACGGGTAGAATTGTCATATGCCGTAACTGAGATGGGGCTAGGCAGCCATTTCTCCTTGGGCACACCGCACAGCTCCAGGGTCTTTGGAGGTAAAACATTAATTGAAGCCCCTGTATCAACCAGGCATGCATCCACGGCCTTCTTGGAGATATTGACCGTGATGCTCAGAGCCATGCTTCTGGCGGCTGGCAGTGCTAGTTCCGATGTGTGGAATGTAATTGAGGGCTGATCCCCCTGAGGAACTAGTAGTGCTGCAATTTTCTCTACCGGCACGTCTTCGTTAACCATCACCTTCTGTAGGTATTCCATTAAGGTTTCTTAGTGAATCTTGGACCTTTTAATCAATTCCAGTACAGTGATCCGTGCCGGTGTTTTGTCCAGATGTTTCAACAAGTCATATTGAGTGCCTGGTGCACTCTCTTCATTATGGGCTTCCTCAGTCGGCTGTGATGGGCCGTCTCTGACTGTGGACTGAGGAAAGACCTTGTTGAAAATCCTCCCACTCCGGAGCGCGTGTTCCTCGACCGTGGAGGATCCGGGTGACACCTTGAGTACCGCAGAGTTGGGTGGCGTAAGCGGTGCGGAGGGTTGATGCGTAGGTGGTGGCGTTGGGTTAGGTGGTGATGGCGTAGGGTTAGGTGGTGATGGCGCGGTGCGGATTAAAGGCCTAGATGGTTGGATGGTAGATGGGTAAGTGGTTGGCGAAGTGGGGAAGGGTACGCGTAGTAACGGTTTGGATGGTTGGGGCATATCTGGGTAGGTGGTAGTGGTAATGGGCGAAGTAGGAAATGGTACGCGTAATAATGGCCTAGATGGTAAAAGGGGTGCGTTATTGGTTTGCGGAGGGGTATATGATGGAGGCGTAGGAGTGCGGGGCGCAATGGGTCTAAGGAAGGTGGGTAGTGGTAATGGGTTATTGGATGAGGGCGAATGATATGTGGGTGTGGGTAGGGGGGTAATGGTGACGGGTTGTGGTCTGGGTATGTGGATGGTGCGGCGTGGTAATCGCTCTGCGGTACTTTGAACGTGACCCGTTGAGTAGAGAGAGGAAGAGTCCTCTATCCTCCATTGTTGCCCACGACCAGCCTCAGACTGGCTGTTCGTTAGAATGGGAGCAACCTGGTTTTGGTTCTGGTGCTCCGGGAGCGGATTCTGCACTATGCCCATGTTGGGTGGTGCTGCTGCTTGTGCTGGTGGTCTTGCTTGCTGCTGCTGTTGCTGCTGCGGTCTCCTCGCCTTCAGGGCTGTTATGTATTTCTTCATTTCCTCCCAGTCTATGCCGCCCTGCTCGTTGAGATCATGAATGTAATCTCTGAATTGGAAGCAGGTGTCAATGGTATGCCCAGGTTGCCTATGGAAGTAGCAATACCTAGACGTATCGGCATTTTGAGGCCAGACGGCCTTTTCCCTTGGCAAAACTAAGGCGTTGGCTGCCATTAAAGCACTGAAGATATCGGCCAAGGATTCTGGGAGAGCCGGGTATTCTGCCCTCTTCGGGCCTGGAGGTCTCCTCTGCTGGTTGTAGTCACCAGGAGGAGGGACATTGTGGTACGCCGGCGGTGCGCGTGGCTGGTACTGTGGCTGTTGCTGGTTCTGATACTGCTGCTGCTGGGGTTGCTGGTACTGCTGTTGCCGTTGCGGCTGTTGCTGTAGCTGATTCTGATTCGGCTGCTGGGGCCGTTGATACTGCTGTTGGTACTGGGAGTTCTGCTGCTGTCTGTACCCTTGCTGCTGTGGTCTCTGGTACTGCTGCTGACTCCTCACAAACTGGGGCGAGTTATTGTTCATGGTACTCACTTGCTCATGAGAGAGCGTGCCCTCGGTAGTCGGACCTGTGCTGGAAGAGTTCGGCACTGCAGGCTTCCGAGGCGGAGGCCTGCTAGGTCTATGAGGATCAAAGACGCTAGAGAATGTAGCGTCCTTGAAAGCATTCTGGCAGTACCGTGCTCTTTCATAGAGCTCTGCCATGTTAGTCAAATTGTTCAAGGAGAGGACGAGCTTGAACTGGGGGGTGGCATTAGAAATTAACATTTTCACTTGTTCAGATTCAGACAAGTGATCCTTCACCTTTTCAGCCAGACCCCGCCACCTGTCAGCAAAACTGACAAACTCCTCATCCGGTTTCATCTTTTCTGCAATGAGGTCCGTGATAGACAAGGAGGGTGCAACTCTGTCCTGGTATCGTTGAATGAATTTGCGTGAAACGATACCGTAATCTTCTACTTCTGAGGGTTCCAGGGAAAAGAACCACTCGAGGGCTGGTCCCTCTAGAGATCTCCTGAACAAGAAGGCCAACGACCTCTTATCATTCTGCCAGAAAGAGGATTCATACATGAACTCCTTCAGATGTGTGAAGGGGTTACCAGTACCGTTGTACTTTCGGTACACTGGCATCTCAGAGGGTGGCAGATGGAATACTGGCAGACTCGGTAGACTGATTTCTGGCACAGCTTTGACCCCCATCATTTTCTGGAGGTTATTAAATTGCTCATCCATACGCTCCATTTTGGCCAGCAGCGTTTGTGTGGTCAGATCTGCTTGAGGAGGAGGAGGAGGAGGAGGTACTTGGTAGGCCTGCTGCCTAGAGTTCGTTGGACAGGGTGGACAATAGAGGGGAGGTCCGGCAGCGCTTCCGCCATGCCCGAGGGCATTTTGATAAGTAGGCGTTTGCGGTCTAGCCGGTTGCCTAGATGATGAAAGCTGCGGCCCAGCTGGCCGAGAAGTAATATGAAGGCCCTCCATGGCCTGATGGATATAAGGAGGAGGAGGTTGTTGAATAACAACAGGGGGAGCCATAGGGTTCGGCTCAGCAGGCTGCATGGGTGCCTTCCCCTTCAAAATAGACTGGATGGCCTCGAACTGTTGAGGGTCCAGTCGGGAGGCAAGAACTCCCAGAGCGTTGACGAGATCCATAGGATCGGAGGGTAAGGGATCATTCTGATTCATGTCCCCCTCGAGATCAGGATTAGGGATCGCATATTCATGCGGAAGAAGATCATGATATTGATCGTGCGGATGAAAAAGAGGAGTTCGGACATTCCCGTCATGTCGAACTGGAATGGGGACAGAATTACGAGAGGCATCAGCATCTCTCCCGTTCTCGTAGTTGAAATCTGAATTGCGAGGGGCATTAGCATCTCCCTCGTAGTTGATAATGGCATCTTGGGCCATACTCAAATCTCTACCTGATGTTAGATTCCCTTTTCAAAGATTTAATCAAACAAGTTGTACAGAGATTAATCAAACAAGTGGATGCTTAACGTGATTTTAGGATTCCTTGTTGAGTTATTTGAATTGGATTAAACCACAATTTCGCTCAAGGAAAGGATCCTAGTTTCAGTTCGATTTCCACCGTTATTCTCTAGGGCTTTCTCTCACAACGCTTTCAGAATCTAACCGGGACTTCAATTGGTACAACCAGCCCGATGATCAAGGAGGAATACCTTGATTTTGGGGACTTATGGAGGTCTCAACGTCAACTTCTCTAGTCTGATCAAGGGACCAACCCAATCAGAGAGAGTTGCTGACGTCGAGTAATGTGTTCCTAAGAAGAGGAGGGTATTAGCCTCAATGCGTATGTCCTGCGACCTGGATGGCCTCTAAAGCTTAATAAAGTAATGGGTAGCTAGCACTCAACCACAGAAATCTGGAAACTAAAAATAATTAAGAAACTGTCTGAATTGCGTCGATTATAGTCGACGCTATTCAAAACAGAACTTAATTCTTTCGCAGGGAACAGATGCAAACAGCAGAGAAAACCTGGAAAATAACTAAAAACTGTCTGAATAGCGTCGATTATGGTAGACGCTATTAAACACAGAACTTAATTATTTCGCAGAAAGAGATGCAAACAGCAGAGAAGGCCTGGAGGCTAAAAGGCGTCTAGTAGTGACGACGCGGTTTTGAAACGCGTCGCTGTTCCTGGACGCTTTTTAGTTCGCAGAAACAGATTTCCAGAAGGATTTTCTGGGTCGAATCCTCCTTAAACAGGGTAAAATGCAGTAAACAATCGACTCATGCAAAGATTTTTAGTTTCAGATTTTAAACAGGATGATTTACTATCTAAACAACTAAGAAATCACGCAATCACACATCATTTTTATCACAAAAACAGCTTTTTTTTGAGTTAATCAAGGGGGGGGCAAGATCTTGCCACTGGGGTGTGCACATGGTGCACGAGGGAAATTAATTAAACTAAACACTCACCAATTGGTGAGGACGTGTCCAGAGACACAAATGGTGCACCGTGGGTGCCCGATATGATGATAGCAAGAACAAAAGGAAACTAAAAGATGGCGAGACCAAGTCCCACCGTGATCGCCAAAAAAGCTGTACGTGCTTAGAATGACCGTGTGATTAACATGAAATATCTATGTTGTTTAGGTGTAAACTAACCTATTAAAAAAACAGCAACTAAAGTGCAGTGATCGCCAGAAACTTTTAACTTAAAAGTTTCAAAAGAGAGTATGATCGCTTACCTTTCAAAATGCGGAAGATTGAGTCCTTGGTTCCCCTTCCTCAGCCGGCTGAAGAAAGAGAGCCCTTTCTTTGCTTCTTTTGTTCTTGCTGTGGAATTTGAGGTTGAGGATCGTCCAGAAGTTGTGCTTGATTTCCCCTTTTGATCTCTTGTTGTTGTTGTTGAGTGCAGTTGGTTGAAGCTCTTTGAAAGGATGAAGATCTTGAAAGGGATGCCGACTTCTGGAAATGGCAGCGCTCCGGCGTTACGACGTTGTTGCTTCGATCTTCAAATCGCTATAACGCTATGGCTCAACTCAACTTAATTCTGTTCTCTTCTTCTTTTTTTCTCTTTTCTCCTCAACATGCGAGGTATTTATAGGCATTTCTTGCGTTCGCGATTAACATAGAAAACTCCCGAATTTATCCATCTTAACCGACAGATAATTACTGATTAATTCATCTTTATCTGTAATTATCTAAAAACGCGTCCACCTTGGCTGACGCCTTTCAGATTAATTAAGATAAGGATAAACATCCGGGAAAACTTATCTTTATCTTTATTAAGTAAAACGCGTCCACCTGTGTAGACGTCTTTTACACTAATTAAGATAAGGATAAACACCCGGAGGAGAAGTAGAAATAGCCTAGGAAACCTAAAACGCGTCGACATTACCAGACGCCTTTTAGTTAATAAATTAATTAATTAAAATTCAAATTTAATCGTTAAAACAGGAATAAACTCTAAATGGCGTCTACGTGGGTAGACGTCTTTTAGAATTCTTCATATTTTAACTCAAATTTGAGCTAAAATCAATTCAATTGATTAACTTAAACACATCTGTTAAACCCGACACTAAAAAAGATTAATAAAAATTAATTAATGATTAATTATCAGACCATTCTGAGGCATTATTGTATGATATGAAATTTACTCGAAATCATCTGCCACCCTCTGAGATGCCAGTGTACCGAAAGTACAACGGTACTGGTAACCCCTTCACACACCTGAAGGAGTTCATGTATGAATCCTCTTTCTGGCAGAATGATAAGAGGTCGTTGGCCTTCTTGTTCAGGAGATCTCTAGAGGGACCAGCCCTCGAGTGGTTCTTTTCCCTGGAACCCTCAGAAGTAGAAGATTACGGTATCGTTTCACGCAAATTCATTCAACGGTACCAGGACAGAGTTGCACCCTCCTTGTCTATCACGGACCTCATTGCAGAAAAGATGAAACCTGATGAGGAGTTTGTCAGTTTTGCTGACAGGTGGCGGGGTCTGGCTGAAAAGGTGAAGGATCACTTGTCCGAGTCCGAACAAGTGAAGATGTTAATTTCCAATGCCACGCCCCAGTTCAAGCTCGTCCTCTCCTTGAACAATTTGACTAACATGGCAGAGCTCTATGAAAGAGCACGGTACTGCCAGAATGCTTTCAAGGACGCTACATTCTCTAGCGTCTTTGATCCTCATAGACCTAGCAGGCCTCCGCCTCGGAAGCCTGCAGTGCCGAACTCTTCCAGCACAGGTCCGACTACTGAGGGCACGCTCTCTCATGAGCAAGTGAGTACCATGAACAATAACTCGCCTCAGTTCGTGAGGAGTCAGCAGCAGTACCAGAGGCCACAACAGCAAGGGTACAGACAGCAGCAGAACCCCCAGTACCAACAACAGTATCAACGGCCCCAGCAGCCGAATCAGAATCAGAACCAGCAACAGCTACAGCAACAGCCGCAACGGCAACAGCAGTACCAGCAACCCCAGCAGCAGCAGTATCAGCAGCAGCAACAGCCACAGTACCAACCACGCACACCGCCGGCGTACCACAATGTCCCTCCTCCTGGTGACTACAACCAGTAGAGGAGACCTCCAGGCCCGAAAAGGGCAGAATATCCGGCACTCCCAGAATCCTTGGCCGATATCTTCAGTGCTTTAATGGCGGCTAATGCCTTGGTTTTGCCAAGGGAAAAGGCCGTCTGGCCTCAAAATGCCGATACGTCCAGGTATTGCTACTTCCATAGGCAACCTGGGCATACCATTGACACCTGCTTCCAATTCAGAGATTATATTCATGATCTCAATGAGCAGGGCGGCATAGACTGGGAGGAAATGAAAAAGTACATAACAGCCCTGAAGGCGAGAAGACCACAACAGCAGCAGCAAGCAAGACCACCAGCACAGGCAGCACCACCCAACATGGGCATAGTGCAGAATCCACTCCCGGAGCACCATAACCAGAACCAAGTTGCTCCCATTCTGACGAACAGCCAGTCTAAGGCTGGTCGTGGGCAACAATGGAGGATAGAGGACTCTTCCTCTCTTTGTCCAACGGGTCACGTTCAAAGTACCGCAGAACGACCACCACGCCGCACCATCCACATACCCAGACCACAACCCGTTACCATCACCCCTCTACCCACACCCACATATCATTCGCCCGCACCCAATAACCCACTACCACTACCCACCTTCCTTAGACCCATTACGCCCCGCACTCCTACGCCTCCATCATATACCCCCCCGCAAACCAATAACGCGCCCCTTTTACCATCTAGGCCATTATTACGCGTACCATTCCCCACTTCGCCAACCACTTACCCATCTACCATCCAACCATCTAGGCCTTTAATCCGCACCGCGCCATCACCACCTAACCCTACGCCATCACCACCTAGCCCAACGCCACCACCTACGCATCAACCCTCCGTACCGCTTACGCCACCCGACTCTGCGGTACTCAAGGTGTCACCCGGATCCTCCACGGTCGAGGAACATGCGCTCCGGAGTGGAAGGATTTTCAACAAGGTCTTTCCTCAGTCCACAGTCAGAGACGGCCCATCACAACCGACTGAGGAAGCCCATAATGAAGAGAGTGCACCAGACACTCAATATGACTTGTTGAAACATCTGGACAGAACACCGGCACGGATCACTGTACTTGAATTGATTAAAAGGTCCAAGATTCACCAAGAAGCCTTAATGGAATACCTACAGAAGGTGATGGTCAACGAAGACGTGCCGGTAGAGAAAATTGCAGCACTACTAGTTCCTCAAGGGGATCAGCCCTCAATTACATTCCACACATCGGAACTAGCACCGCCAGCCGCCAGAAGCATGGCTCTGAGCATCACGGTCAATATCTGCAAGAAGGCCGTAGATGCATGCCTGGTTGATACAGGGGCTTCAATTAACGTTTTACCTCCGAAGACCCTGGAGCTATGCGGTGTGCCCAAGGAGAAATGGCTGCCTAGCCCCATCTCAGTTACGGCATATGACAATTCTACCCGTTCCCCTCTGGGAATGGTTTATTTAAAGGTGGAGCTAGGTCCAGTAAGTCATGCAGAGGTCGAATTTCATATTCTAGAAATCGACCCTTCCATAAATGCCATTCTGGGACGTCCTTATATTAAAACTCTTGAGGCGATTCCTTCTACGAATCACCAATGCCTCAAATTCCCTTACAAAGGACGAATTATTAAAGTAACGAGCATGCCGATCCTTGCTGCTGCTCATACATTGAATATTAAATCTGCTGCTTTACCTGGCCGACAACCTTTTCTGTCGGTATTACGGGTCTACCGTCCAGTGGCTGATCCTTTGAAAGCCGCTACCATTTCTCCATACCCATTAAATGCTATCAAAAGGGGGAAGTGCATGAGTACCCCAGGATGGAGAATCATGATGAGGAACGGCTACGAGCCTGGGAAAGGTCTGGGCACACAGTTGCAAGGCAGGACCACTCCTGTTAAAGATCATCGGGCAGTACCTGGAAGCGGTCTGGGCTATAGGCCGAGGAAACTAAAGCAAGACAGGGTTCAGCAAGAAGATGGTCAAGAAATCTTGGAAACAATGTCTACACCACTGAAAGAAGGCCAAGATCCCTTAACATGGACTCTATATACACACTTTGTGAAAGGGCCCATACTTAGTCACGACAACACGGTGGTCATTACTTCGTGTTTTGACTTCTATGACATATATGGGAGGGATTTGGCCAGACATTGTTCCGAACTACTTACGTACCAATCCTTGGAGGCTCTGCGGCCTATGAAAAGGAGAAAATTTCATGATCCCGAATGTGAATGGTACAGGTGGTTCGACCTGAGGGACCTATACATAGCACTGAACAGACTATTTCTGGATCCTGCAGAACCCAAGTGGCCACCGCAGATCGACGAGCTAATTGAGAGCCCTGGCGCAATCTTTGACAAGCGGATACTGCTGTCCGAACAAACTGATGAAGGGGAGCCAGATGACCCCTATGAAGCTGGTTATACCACAGATCTGCTCTGGAGGGGGACATATCCTTCACATGTCTTCATGCTCCATACTCTTTTTCGTACACTACTCTTGACCCCGACTTGGTCGCGGGTCATAATTGAAGATATTCCACGGGCCCCGCCCGTTATGATTACTCTGTCCCCTCGGGACTTTATTCCACAACCTCCTCTCGACCTAGAGAGGATGTATGATCTGATCTAGGACATATTGCTATATGATCCCCCTAATCCTCTGGCCTTGGTGCCGCTTCCTCCGTCTGATTTCCCTTCCATTTGTATTCACTCCTGCTTCATGTATAATTCCTCCGATATCAAAAAAAAAACGCCAATTTTACAACAAATTCTTCCCAAATCATTATCGAGGAAACATCTTACTTGTCCGATTACACCCCATCGCGCGGGTCCGTCGGTCAAGATTCTCTCCTAGATCTACTCTGTCCCTCCCCACGGGAGGATTCCCCTGTATTTCCACTTGTATCCCAGGATTTTCATCCTGCTTCATCTTCATTAGGTCATGATAGGCAGTTTAGTGAAGTTAGGAAGTCTAGTTTTAGGCAGGTTAGGCAGGTTAGGAAGTCTAGGAAGCCTAAGGGTAGGCAAATTCCAGAAAGATACCTCCAGGATTTGGCTGATAAATGTTCCTTTTGCTCTTTAATCCCTCAGCTTTTAGAAGATCCAATTCAGATGCCAGAAGATTGTACAGATGATGAGTCAGTCAATGATGGGTACGGGGTATATGAGTTAGTGCATGAAAAGGACACCATCGTTGAAGATGAGGAAGATGATGAGGACGCAGCTGAGGCATATGCCAGTGGAGTGAAGAGATTTGATGAACCCTCAGCTGCCGTCGAAGAGCCCACAAAAGAAATAAGCTTAGGGACTGAAGACGAACCTAAGGTTGTCCTCGTTAGTAAAAATCTTTCTACAGAGGATGAGAAGGCAATGGTACAAGTGCTTAAGGATTATAAGGACACTTTCGCCTGGAGTTACGAGGATATGCCGGGGTTAGACTCATCTTTAGTTGAACACAGGTTAACATTAAAGGATGGAGCTAGTCCGGTCAAGCAGAAATTAAGGCGATTCCACCCACAAATGGCTCTAAAGATGAAGGAAGAGGTCGACAAATTATACAAAGCCAAATTTATTAGAGTTGTCCTTTATCCACAATGGGTGGCCAACATAGTCCCGGTTATGAAAAAGGACGGGAAGGTCAGAATTTGCATTGACTTCCGCGATCTGAACCGGGCGTGTCCTAAAGACGATTTTCCATTGCCTCATATTGATGTACTCATCGATAACACTGCTGGCTATGAAACGTTATCATTTATGGATGGATTTTCAGGATACAACCAAATTAAGCTGGCAGAAGAGGATCAAGAGAAGACTTCATTCACTACACCTTGGGGAACATATTGTTATGTCGTCATGCCATTTGGATTAAAGAATGCTGGAGCCACTTATCAAAGGGCTATGATGGTAATATTTCATGACATGATGCATATAGATTTGGAAGTGTATGTGGATGACTTATTGGTTAAGTCTAAAACGAAGGCTGAGCACGCCAAAGTTTTGGCAAGGGTATTAGATGTAGGTGCTTAGAATGACCATGTGATTAACATGAAATATCTATGTTGTTTAGTGTAAACTAACCTATTAAAAACAGCAACTAAAGTGCAGTGATCGCCAGAAACTTTTAACTTAAAAGTTTCAAAAGAGATATGATCGCCTACCTTTCGAACGCGGAAGATTGAGTCCTTGGTTCTCCTTCCTCAGCCAGCTGAAGAAAGAGAGCCCTTTCTTTGCTTTTTGTTCTTGCTGTGGAATTTGAGGTTGAGGATCGTCCAGAAGTCTTTCTGACTTTGTGCTTGATTTCCCCTTTTTGAATCTCTCGTTGTTGTTGTTGAGTGCAGCAAAGACAGAAACAGAAAACGAAGAACTATGATGAGAATTTAAGTAGAAGCAGTATCTGAACTAATCATGATGTTAAGCATATTTAAAACAGCAAACTCACTTGTTTAATGGCTTTGAAACCCCTTAGATCAAGTAGGTTTTTGAAAGATTATGCTGTGGTGTGTGTTTGCATGAAGTGAATATGAAGAATGAAACTAATGAAATGAATGCAGTAATGAAAAACTTATGCCCAATCGGATGAAGCTTTGAAAGGATGAAGATCTTGAAAGGGACGCCGACTTCTGGGAATGGCAGCGCTCCGGCGTTACGACGTTGTTGCTTCGATCTTCAACTCGCTATAACGCTATGGCTCAACTCACTTCAACTCTCTTCTTTTCTTTTTTTTTTCTAACTCTTCAACATGCAGGGTATTTATAGGCATTTCTTGCGTTCGCGATTAACATTAGAAAACTCCGAATTTATCCATCTTAACCGACAGATAAATACTGATTAATTCATCTTTATCTGTAATTATCTAAAATGCGTCCACCTTTGTTGACGCCTTTCAGATTAATTAAGATAAGGATAAATATCCGGGAAAACTTATCTTTATCTTTATTAGGTAAAACGCGTCCACCTCTATAGACGTCTTTTAGACTAATTAAGATAAGGATAAACATCCGGAGGGGAAGTTAAAACCACTTAGGAAACTTAAAACGCGTCTACATGTCCAGACGCCTTTTAGTTAATTAATCAATTGATTAAAATTCAAATTTAAACGTTAAAATAAGAATAAAGTCTAAATGGCGTCCACTTGGGTAGACGTCTTTTAGAATTCTTCATATTTTAACTCAAATTTGAGCTAAAATCAATTCAATTGATTAACTTAAATATGTCTGTCAAACCCGACACTCAAAAAGATTAATAAAAATTAATTAATGATTAATTATCAGACCATTTCGAGGCATTATTGTATGATATGAAATTTACTCGAAATGACGTCAAAATTAGCGTGTCTACAGCTGCCTCACCTTGGCATCGTCTTTGCAAGGGAGTGAAATGAAATGGAATGCACTGAAAAGGTGATGCCAAGGTGTGATGAGACATGCTCTTAACATCACATGACTGGAATTTTTTCTCGAAATCATCAACGAAGATAGCTCAAAGAGATCAATGGAATTAATCCTGTCTGGATGAGGTAGACAAGGAAATAAAATAAAGTCGATCAACCTCCACTGAGTGGGAAGTACCCCAGGTCGTAGACACTGCAGGTTTCATCATGGGGAGCGTTTGCCAGCCAATGTGGACGTGCTACAGCCATGATGGATCTTAAAAGGAAACAAGAATATCGGATAAAGAATCCAATCAAGGATAGAATTCCAATGATATCTTTAAGCGAACCTCAAAGATAATCAAGATACTCAATTCGGAATGGAATATTTCATATCATGTTGAAGTTATTTGATTTAATGGTCTGAAACTTAATCAGTAATTAATTCTTATTACAATGATTTCAAAGTCCTATATGATGCATGCTGGGCTAAAAGAAAAATATAAAGCCAAATAAAATATAAATTAATCAAGGATAATATTGTTAAATTGTCATTAATGAGTCAAGACACCAGTTCTTGTAATTCAGTGCTAAGCCGAAGCTCGTTTATCCACGCACCGTTTTACAAAAGTGGAACCATCGTCCCCACTAATTAACAATCCAACGGCCTATCCATGCGATTAAGAATCCTCTGGAATTATCACTGTTTTTGTTGTAGGGGAACTCAAATTCCAGTTTCATCAAAACCACAAGGTCCTTGATACACTCTAATAAATATTTAATATATAGTAATGCAAATGCTTTACATAGAAGAGTACAAGGATAGAAATAACCGTCTTTTTAGCCACGGTCGGGACTTGAATTCCACAATGGGATTTTCCTGACATTTCCAGCTTTGCTCAGGCTTTCTTGAATTTTCTGCAATCAAAATTATTAGTTCCAAACAAATATTCAATTAAAACATTAAAATCACAGGATTTCGGGAAAATAGCAGATTTGCTAAAACGCGTCGTGTCGGAAAGACGCCATTTAACTTTGAAACGCGTCAGGTATACTAGACGCCTTTTACTCACAGAAACATGTTTCTGGTTGTTCTCTACCCGAACTCCAACTCTATCAATGCACATCCCTTTTCCAATCCGGAAAAGGTCTACTTAGGATCGCAATTCCTCCTATATAAACACCCTTAGGTTATTCCCAAGCAATCCCATCATAATCCAAAGATCCAAAGGAGAGTTTTCTTCCAAATTTTCAAGGTTTCTTCAAGATTTTCAAGCTTCCCAAGCTTCAAGAAGGAGGAACTCCGAAAAAGAGAGATGAAGATGTCTCTAGAGAAGTTTGCAGACATAGAGAATCATCTCAATGGAAGAAATCCCAATCTTCAAGTAAGTCCAATCAACTTTCTTTCATGTTCTTCATGCTCTTCCATCAAGCTCTTCATCAAGCTCCTCATCAAGCTCCCTCTTTATTTCTCTTTCAGACCTACCCCATGTTTCCTGGCCCAAGAAAGTTCACGTCTCTCCCTTGGATTCGTAAACTAACAAAAAGTGTTAAGCTTTCTATGCAAGTGTTCATATCCAAGTGGGATCTTCAAGGACTTGTAGTGCTCGCTAAGAATTACAAAAGTGCGAACGTAGACTGGGCGGCTATGGGCGCCTTGATCGAGTGGTGGCATCCCCAAACTCATACGTTCTTCTTCCAAGACTTCGAGTGCACAATCCTTCTAGAAGAGGCGGAACTTTTATTAGGTCTCCCAAAGACCAGAGACAACCGAGACAAGATAGCCCTGACAAAAGAGAGAATCACCGGTCAACAGCTATTGACATCGATCATGAAGGATCCTTCAGAAGCTAAAGGATGCCTCACGAAGAAGGGGATCAATCTTGCAAAACTAGCCGAGTGGACTCTTTACGAAATTGAAGATTTAAGGGAGGATGAGGCGGAAGATGTAACAAAAGCTCTCGTTACATGCCTTGCCGGTGCCTTATTCTTTCCTGCACAGGATAACATCTTGGAAGACGATCAAATTAGTGCTATTTGCGCAATTTTCGAAGGTAAATCCATTAGCACTGCTCTCTTAGCATATCTCTACAGTGGACTTTCTGCGGCTTCTGTGGGTCGTCCTCCATACGGATGCATGCTACTCTTTGCTTTGTGGGTTGAACTTCACTTCAAATTTGAGCATAGCAAGAAAAGGCCTATGAATCCATCTCAGATCTTCTTGAATAGTCCAATTCATTGCATTGCTAATATTGTAAAGTTCAATGAGTACATGGTCAACAAGGTTCCAAAACTCAAGACCCGAGCCGATTGGAGGGAGTATTTGAAACTCATGACATCCGACATATTCGACTCGTCTCCACTTGCTCTTATTGGAAAACCAGTTTGGGTGCGCCGTACAGCAGGAGCAGACCTCAAGTTAATTGGAGCCACTGAGTTGGTGTTATACAATCCACACAGGTGCCTTACTCAACTTAGCTTGGCTCGTCGTGAGTTCCCTGAATTCTCTCCCACACTCCCAATCAAGAAGGGCGACTTGGAGTCCGATGAAGATTATGAAGCCATACAAACCATCATTACTCTATGGAACCTTGGCTTTAGCTATCGTGTAAGATCCTCTAAAGACAGAGATAAAGGATTGAAATTTCCTTATCTTAAAGGTCTTCATGATATTCTCCCTTGAATGTCCTTTTTCTCTTTTTGATTTTGATGTAATAATAAAGATTGATTCTATTGAATAAAGAACGATTTTTCATGCCTTAGAATCTTTCCCCAACTTTCTGTGATGTGCACACGATTTTTCCTTAAGTAAAAACCATATTTTTCCTGAAAATTCAACAATTCGGGTTCTGTAAAATGTAAAACGCGTCCACTCAGAAAGACGCCTTTCAAACTATAATTATTTTCCCGAAATTCAATTTAATCCTTAAAAACCCGATTTAAGCTTAAAACGCGTCTACATCACTAGACGCCTTTCAACTCTCTCTCCTACTTTTCCCAGGATTCTGCCATTAATTCCATGATTAATTCCCTGAAATGCGTCCAGTAAACAAGACGCCTTTCATGATTTTCCTGTGTACGGCTCTGAACAGAACCTGAAACGCGTCTACCCATGTGGATGTGTTTCAACTAATTCAAACAGCTGTCCTTTACCGCCTCAACTTATGCGCCTTAAAACGCGTCTGTCTGAGTCGACGCCTTTCACCCTTTTCGTTACAGACCCGCGAAGGCCCTCCTTTCTTCCTCACTTTCACAAAAATCTTCTCTCTCCTCACCGAGCTCCGGCGACCTCTCCAGTGATCTCTCTCTCAAAAACTCCCTCTCTAGAGCTATGGAACACGGCGAAGGATCAAGGAAGAAGAAAGCCTTGGCCAAGAGGAGGCGGAGGCAAGAAGAAGAAGTTCCTGAGGAGGTGCCGGCGGCGCTAGCCGAGGCGGCGGCCTTCTTGGAGGAGGAGCTCCCTCCACCGGCGCCCATGGCGGTGGAAGAGGAAGAGGAGGGCGACCTCCACACGGTGAGTCTCCTGTGGAATGAATGGGCAAGGAAAAGAGGGGAGAAAGGGGTTCATGAAGGAACCCGGAATCTGGACTTGAAAGGCGTCCAGACCAGGTGACGCCTTTCAAAAGGCGTCGCCCTTGGTCGACGTCTTTCAAGATAAATTCTGAATTTTTTAATTATTAGAAAATATTTTTGAATTGCGTCAATTCATGTGGACGTGTTTTAAAACACGTCTGTGTATGCTGACGCCTTTCAAAACAGAAAGTGAATTTTCCTGTTTTTATTAATTACTGACCCTATTTTTTTTTTGTTGTTTTTATTTGCAGGGAGTGATGAGGGCTAGGATCTCTTGGGACCTAGTTATAGGGGCTTATAGAGGGCTCCCGGATTTCCAGAAGGCGCGCCTGCGCCGGATGGGGTTCGGTGAGATACTAGACATCGAGCCATTTTGGCTCGATCTAGTCCTGCTGCAGGCGCTCAGGGAGCGTTGGCATGCGGAAAGCCGGGCTTTCCTAATGCCGTGGGGACATATGGTCCCCACCCTAGAGGACGTGGCCAGGATCACCGGCCTCCGGGTAGAGGGCCGACCGGTGAGTGGGGTGACTTACCCCGACTATCGAGGATTGGCAGAGGCCTTGTTAGGGATAGAGGTGTCTAGCATGGGCAGAGAATCCAGGATGGTCCCCAGGGTAGAAGTAGAGGCTGCCCTAGGTCTAGACGAGCCCCGGCGTCGGTCTGACGAGACCCGGGAGGAGTTTAGGGACAGGCTAGCAGAGTCGTCCTCTGCCATCTACTGTAGGGACCCTAGCCAGGTAGAGGAGGTAGACCGACAGCTTAGGGTCTTTCTTGTCTTTTTCTTCGGTCGGTTGCTCTTCGGTACGAAGGGCGACCATATCCACTGTAGATTTTTGTATCTGTTAGATGATCTAGATAGCTTAGGGGAATATGCTTGGGGTGCGGCCCTCCTGGCCCACCTGTTTGCAGATCTATCCGCTGTCACTCCGGACCGCGAGACTACTGTCAGCGGCTTCTCGCCGTTCCTTCAGGTATTAAATTATTTATTCATGATATGCAATATGATATGATGCTTTTTCTAACTTATATGTTTATGCATGCAGGTATGGAGCTACCACTATTTCCCGCTCGGCAGAGCGAGGATTGTTCGTCCAGATGCCGTCCCCTTGGCCTGCCGTTGGCAGCCAATTGTGGACACAGCTCCGCAGCACCATCAGCTGACGGCCCTCCGCCGTCAGTTTCTAGATTATCCAGAGCTATTGGTAAGTTTTTTAACTTGTTCATTTTTTTTTTATTAAATGCAATTCTTTATTCCTTAAGTGCAATTTACTTATGAATGCATCTAACCTATATGCAGGTGATCTGGCGCCCGTATCTGGGCATGAACGAGGAAGGTCAGCCATGGGTGACGGCTGGCAGGAGGCGATTTGGGAGGCAGATGTGGGTGCACTGCCTCAACGAGATCGAGCCCCTCCGCCTCCGGCTCGTGATGAGGACGCTAGGTCTCCATCAGGAATGGATAGATGAAGAGGTCCCGGAGGGTGTGGGGAGGAGCATGAGGGGCAAGCAATCCCTCACCGACTGGCGTGCCAAGTTCCCGGAGCAGTACGAGGACTGGCACCGTCGGGGCATCAGAGTGGAGTCCCGTGCGGAGAGTAGCGAGGGCTACCTCCAGCAGTACCGGGTTCATTATGCCGACCAGCTGCGGCTCCTCCGACCACTCGATGTAAGTATGCATTCATGCGTCTTTAATTTTATTATTATCTTGATTTATGTTGGTGAATGAATGTATGTATATGTGATTTGCAGGATGCTCGTGATGCGGTCATCATCGACCTCCGGGCCCGACTACATGATGCTGAGGCCCAGCTCGAACAGGTCCAGAAAGAGCTCTTCGATCTGGTATGTATGAATGAATATGAATGCATGTTTTAATTAATTGTTTGTTTTAGCGATTAACCACTGACAGTGTTCTTTTGGTGCAGCGAGCCGTCTACACCCAGGCGGCTCCCCCTACCTATGGAGCTTCTTCTTCATCATCCTTCGCCGCGCATGATGCTGCCTTGGCCGACCTCCAGAGTCAGCTCGCTTCTGCCATCCACCGGGCTTCTCTTGCGGAGGAGGACCGTGCTGCTCGGGTAAGTTTTGATTTTTGAATTTGACTTGACTTACTTGATTGTCTTGAACTAACAAAATCTTCTTCTGCAGGTAGCTGAGCTCCAAGAAGCTCTTCAGAGGGCTGAAGCGGATGCCTATGCTACAGCGACTCGTGCCGAGGCTGATGCAGAACGGATCCGGGCCTTAGAGGAGCAGGTGGCCCGACTTTCGGTTGGAGATCTTGCGCGCCTCCAGACTCGCCTGGAGGTCATCAACGAGGAGCGAGAGCGGGAGAGGCAGGAGCGGCAGAGGATGGATGCTGAGATATCCGCCCTTCGGGTCCAGCTGGGCATTGCAGAGCACGAGCGCCGGAGTGTGGAGGAGAGGTACAGGCGTGCTCGACAGCGTGCGCAGGAGCGCGGTTTGACGAGCGCTTTTACCGCCAGCGCTGCCGTGTCTTCTGGCCAGGCGGGGCCGAGCACGATGGGGCCACCTCCACCTCCTAGCCGAGGACCAGCACCAGACGCACCTGACGAGGCCCAGAGCCAGTTAGATGAGGGCGGAGGGGAGAGCCAGCCTTGAGGGCTTATGTACTTCTTTTCCTTTCACATATCATGTATAAAACACTTTTGATATATACATGAAACTTTTGGGCTCCAATTTCGTGTTCCTGTGCTTATCTGGCATCCTGTACAACACTTAACAAACAGGTTAAGTATCTATTTAGGCTTAGCCCCTTGCCTGACCAAACAAGTGGTCAATCAATCTTTTCCTCGAATAAATAGTCAAGGGGCATAACCTTTATTAACAAAGGTAATAAGAATAATCAGACTTAAGCAAAATGCAACATACAAGCAAACATATGCTCACTGAAAAATAAAAGGAGTGAAACACATTAAATGCAACAAGCAAATGCTAATTGAAATATTTTTGTGATTTTGAAATATTCATTTTGTTTGGGGTTTTGAAATATGTATTTTTTTTTAGATTTTGAAAAATGTACATTTTTTTTGAATTTTTGACATATATCCTTTTTTTTGAATTTTTAACTATGCAATTTTTTTTTTATTTTGACATATATATTTTTTTTGAATTTTGGCATATACATTTTTTTTTTGAATTTTGACATATACATTTTTTTTTGAATTTTGAGATATACATTTTTTTTTTGAATTTTTGACATATACATTTTTTTTTGAATTTTTGACTAAAAGACCAGTATGGTACTTAGATCAAAAGATCATATTCATTTATTAACAACTTAACTTAAAACCCATCATGTTTGAACTTGTGTTTCCATTCGTGATCCCATTTGATGATTTGACCTTTAGTCAATCTAAGCCATTCCTTAAGCTTGAAATACACCTCTTTAGAAAGAAAAGAAGAAAAGATTTAGAAAGCCCATCAGAAGGTTCCGGAGACCTAAAAAGATGTCCCTTTCCAACCCTAATATCTGTTGGGGTTCGGTCATTTTCTTTCCGGGGTATTTATCGACCTTGCGTTCCCTTTTGTTTCATTTCATGGCCTTGATGTAACATTTGTAGTGTATTGGCCTTTTGATTTTGAATTTTGCATTTTCCTTTTTTTTTCTATTCTTTTCTTTCTTTGCTTTGCTTTGGAACGGATCTCCCCCATTTTTTTTATGACGGCTTCCTACTAAGATGGCGGGTATTCTTGGTAGTCTATTTTAAACCTCGTTCCGACATCATGGGCCGAGTGTAAAACATAATTTTATTTTAAAAGAAATGATTTGTACTTTATACTCTTAGTCAAGCTTTTGATATTCTTAAGGACTTGGCATCTTTTGTTACTCACGAATCAAACGTGTCAGTGTGTGCAGTAATGGGTTTGAAGTTAAATTATTCAGACTAACAAAGAAATTTGAGTTTATAAATTTTCTGATTCCACTGGTCTTTGTACCATACTGATCGACTCTTTAACCTAAGGGTAGTATTTCTTAAGATGTAAACCATTCCAGGGATGATTTAGCTCTTCTCCTTCTGCATTAAGGAGAAGAGCTAAATCATCCTTGGAATGGTTTACATCTTAAGAAATACTACCCTTAGGTTAAAGAGTCGGTCAGTATGGTACAAAGACCAGAGGAATCAGAAAATTTATAAACTCAAATTTCTTTGTTAGTCTGAATGATTAACTTCAAACCCATTACTACACACACTAACACGTTTGATTCGTGAATAACAAGAGATGCCAAGTCCTTAAGAATATCAAAAGCTTGACCAAAAGTATAAAGTACAAATCATTCGTTTTAAAGTAAAATTCTGTTTTACACTCGGCCCATGATGTAGGAACGAGGCTTAAAATAGACTACCAAGAATACCCGCCATCTTAGTAGGAGGCCGTCATAAAAAAATGGGGGAGATCCGTTCCAAAGCAAAGCAAAGAAAGAAAAGAATGAAAAAAAAAAAAAAGGAAAAATCAAAAGGGCCAATACACTACAAACGTCACGTCAAAGCCATGAAATGAAACAAAAGGGAACGCAAGGTCGATAAATACCCCGGAAAGAAAATGACCGAACCCCAACGGATACTAGGGTAGGAAAGGAACATCTTTTTAGGTCTCCGGAACCTTCTCATGGGCTTTCTAAACTTACTCTTCCTTTCTTTCTAAAGAGCTGTACTCCAAACTTAAGGAATGGCTTAGATTGACTGAAGGTCAAATCATCAAATGGGATCACGAATGGAAACACAAATTCAAACACGATGGGTTTAAGTTAAATTGTTGAAGAATGGTTTGGAAATTAAGTTCATAAATGAATATGATCTTTTGATCTAAGTACCATGCTGATCTTTTAGTCAAAAATCAAAAAAATATATATGTCAAAAATCCAAAAAAAAACATATATCAAAAACTCAAAAAAAAAAACATATATCAAAAACTCAAAAAAAATACGTATATCAAAAACTCAAAAAAAATACGTATATCCAAAACTCAAAAAAAAAAATATATGTCAAAAATTCAAAAAAATTATATATGTCAAAAATTCAAAAAAATTGCATATGTCAAAATTCAAAAAAATTGCATTAAAAAAAAAGTATATATGTCAAAAAAATTCAAAAAAAATGTACATTTTTCAAAAATCTAAAAAAAGAATACATATTTCAAAACCCAAACAAAAATGAATATTTCAAAACCACAAAAAATATTTCAATTAGCATTTGCTTGTTGCATTTAATATGTTTCATTCCTTTTATTTTCAGTGAGCATCTGTTTGCTTGTATGTTGCATTTTGCTTAAGTCTGATTATTCTTATTACCTTTGTTAATAAAGGCTATGCCCCTTGACTATTTATTCAAGGAAAAGATTGATTGACCATTTGATTGGTCAGGCAAGGGGCTAAGCCTAAATAGATACTTAACCTGTTTGTTGAGTGTTGTACAGGATGCAAGATAAGCACAGGAACACGAGATTGGAGCCCAAAAGTTTCATGTATATATCAAAAGTGTTTTATACATGATACATGAAAAGAAAAGAAGTACATAAGCCCTCAAGGCTGGCTCTCCCCTCCGCCCTCATCTAACTGGCTCTGGGCCTCGTCAGGTGCGTCTGGAGCTGGTCCTCGGCTAGGAGGTGGAGGTGGCCCCATCGTGCTCGGCCCCGCCTGGCCAGAAGACACGGCAGCGCTGGCGGTGAAAGCGCTCGTCAGGCCGCGCTCCTGCGCACGCTGTCGAGCACGCCTGTACCTCTCCTCCACACTCCGGCGCTCCTGGTCTGCAATGCCCAGCTGGACCCGAAGGGCGGATATCTCAGCATCCATCCTCTGCCGCTCCTGCCTCTCCCGCTCCCGCTCCTCGTTGATGACCTCCAGGCGAGTCTGGAGGCGCGCAAGATCTCCAACCGAAAGTCGGGCCACCTGCTCCTCTAGAGCTCGGATCCGCTCTGCATCAGCCTCGGCACGAGTCGCTGTAGCATAGGCATCCGCTTCAGCCCTCTGAAGGGCTTCTTGGAGCTCAGCTACCTGCAGAAGAAGATTTTGTTAGCTCAAGACAATCAAGTAAATCAAGTCAAATTCAAAAATCAAAGCTTACCCGAGCAGCACGGTCCTCCTCCGCAAGAGAAGCCCGGTGGATGGCAGAAGCGAGCTGACTCTGGAGGTCAGCCAAGGCAGCATCGTGCGCGGCGAAGGATGATGAAGATGAAGCTCCATAGGTAGGGGGAGCCGCCTGGGTGTAGACGGCTCGCTGCACCAAAAGAACACCGTCAGTGGTTAATCGCCAAAACAAATAATTAATTAAAACATGCATTCATATTCATTCATACATACCAGATCGAAGAGCTCTTTCTGGACCTGTTCGAGCTGGGCCTCAGCATCATGTAGTCGGGCCCGGAGGTCGATGATGACCGCATCACGAGCATCCTGCAAATCACATATACATACATTCATTCACCAACATAAATCAAGATAATAATAAAATTAAAGACGCATGAATGCATACTTACATCGAGTGGTCGGAGGAGCCGCAGCTGGTCGGCATAATGAACCCGGTACTGCTGGAGGTAGCCCTCGCTACTCTCCGCACGGGACTCCACTCTGGTGCCCCGACGGTGCCAGTCCTCGTACTGCTCCGGGAACTTGGCACGCCAGTCGGTGAGGGATTGCTTGCCCCTCATGCTCCTTCCCACACCCTCCGGGACCTCTTCATCTATCCATTCCTGATGGAGACCCAACGTCCTCATCACGAGCCGGAGGCGGAGGGGCTCGATCTCGTTGAGGCAGTGCACCCACATCTGCCTCCCAAATCGCCTCCTGCCAGCCGTCACCCATGGCTGACCTTCCTCGTTCATGCCCAGATATGGGCGCCAGATCACCTGCATATAGGTTAGATGCATTCATAAATAAATTGCACTTAAGGAATAAAGAATTGCATTTAATAAAAAAAATTGAACAAGTTAAGAACTTACCAATAGCTCTGGATAATCTAGAAATTGACGGCGGAGGGCCGTCAGCTGATGGTGCTGCGGAGCTGTGTCCACAATTGGCTGCCAACGGGAGGCCAATGGGACGGCATCTGGACGAACAATTCGCGCTCTGCCGAGCGGGAAGTAGTGGTAGCTCCACACCTGCATGCATAAACATATAAGTTAGAAAAAGCATCATATCATATTGCATATCATGAATAAATAATAAAACATTTAATACCTGGAGGAACGGCGAGAAGCCGCTGACAGTAGTCTCGCGGTCCGGAGTGACAGCGGATAGATCTGCAAACAGGTGGGCCAGGAGGGCCGCACCCCAAGCGTATTCCCCTAAGCTATCTAGATCATCTAACAGATACAAAAATCTACAGTGGATATGGTCGCCCTTCGTACCGAAGAGCAACCGACCGAAGAAAAAGACAAGAAAGACCCTAAGCTGTCGGTCTACCTCCTCTACCTGGCTAGGGTCCCTACAGTAGATGGCAGAGGACGACTCTGCTAGCCTGTCCCTAAACTCCTCCCGGGTCTCGTCAGACCGACGCCGGGGCTCGTCTAGACCTAGGGCAGCCTCTACTTCTACCCTGGGTACCATCCTGGATTCTCTGCCCATGCTAGACACCTCTATCCCTAACAAGGCCTCTGCCAATCCTCGATAGTCGGGGTAAGTCACCCCACTCACCGGTCGGCCCTCTACCCGGAGGCCGGTGATCCTGGCCACGTCCTCTAGGGTGGGGACCATATGTCCCCACGGCATTAGGAAAGCCCGGCTTTCCGCATGCCAACGCTCCCTGAGCGCCTGCAGCAGGACTAGATCGAGCCAAAATGGCTCGATATCTAGTACCTCACCGAACCCCATCCGGCGCAGGCGCGCCTTCTGGAAATCCGGGAGCCCTCTATAAGCCCCTATAACTAGGTCCCAAGAGATCCTAGCCCTCATCACTCCCTGCAAATAAAAATAACAAAAAAAAAATAGGGTCAGTAATTAATAAAAACAGGAAAATTCACTTTCTGTTTTGAAAGGCGTCAGCATACACAGACGTGTTTTAAAACACGTCCACATGAATTGACGCAATTCAAAAATATTTTCTAATAATTAAAAAATTCAGAATTTATCTTGAAAGACGTCGACCAAGGGCGACGCCTTTTGAAAGGCGTCACCTGGTCTGGACGCCTTTCAAGTCCAGATTCCGGGTTCCTTCATGAACCCCTTTCTCCCCTCTTTTCCTTGCCCATTCATTCCACAGGAGACTCACCGTGTGGAGGTCGCCCTCCTCTTCCTCTTCCACCGCCATGGGCGCCGGTGGAGGGAGCTCCTCCTCCAAGAAGGCCGCCGCCTCGGCTAACGCCGCCGGTACCTCCTCGGGAACTTCTTCTTCTTGCCTCCGCCTCCTCTTGGCCAAGGCCTTCTTCTTCCTTGATCCTTCACCGTGTTCCATAGCTCTAGAGAGGGAGTTTTTGAGGGAGAGATCACCGGAGAGATCGCCGGAGCTCGGTGAGGAGAAAGAAGATTTTTGTGAAAGTGAGGAAGAAAGGAGGGCCTTCGCGGGTCTGTAACGAAAAGGGTGAAAGGCGTCAACTCAGACAGACGCGTTTTAGGGCGCATAAGTTGAGGCGGCAAAGGACAGCTGTTTGAATTGGTTGAAACACGTCCACATGGGTAGACGCGTTTCAGGTTCTGTTCAGAGCCGTACACAGGAAAATCATGAAAGGCGTCTTGTTTACTGGACGCATTTCAGGGAATTAATGATGGAATTAATGGCAGAATCCTGGGAAAAGTAGGAGAGAGAGTTGAAAGGCGTCTAGTGATGTAGACGCGTTTTAAGCTTAAATCGGGTTTTTAAGGATTAAATTGAATTTCGGGAAAATAATTATAGTTTGAAAGGCCTCTTTCTGAGTGGACGCGTTTTACATTTTACAGAACCCGAATTGTTGAATTTTCAGGAAAAATATGGTTTTTACTTAAGGAAAAATCGTGTGCACATCACAGAAAGTTGGGGAAAGATTCTAAGGCATGAAAAATCGTTCTTTATTCAATGGAATCAATCTTTATTATTACATCAAAATCAAAAAGAGAAAAAGGACATTCAAGGGAGAATATCATGAAGATCTTTAAGATAAGGAAATTTCAATCCTTTATCTCTGTCTTTAGAGGATCTTACACGATAGCTAAAGCCAAGGTTCCATAGAGTAATGATGATTTGTATGGCTTCATAATCTTCATCGGACTCCAAGTCACGCTTCTTGATTGGAAGTATGGGAGAGAATTCAGGGAACTCACGACGAGCCAAGCTAAGTTGAGTAAGGCACCGGTGTGGATTGTACAACACAAACTCAGTGGCTCCAATTAACTTGAGGTCTGCTCCTGCTGTACGGCGCACCCAAACTGGTTTTCCAATAAGAGCAAGTGGAGACGAGTCGAATATGTCGGACGTCATGAGCTTCAAATACTCTCTCCAGTCGGCTCGGGTCTTGAGTTTTGGAACCTTGTTGACCATGTACTCATTGAACTTTACAATATTAGCAATGCAATGAATTGGACTATTCAAGAAGATCTGAGATGGATTCAGAGGCCTTTTCTTGCTATGCTCGAATTTGAAGTGAAGTTCAACCCACAAAGCAAAGAGTAGCATGCATCCATATGGAGGAAGACCCACAGAAGCCGCAGAAAGTCCACTGTAGAGATATGCTAAGAGAGCAGTGCTAATGGATTTACCTTCGAAAATTGTGCAAATAGGACTAATTTGATCGTCTTCCAAGATGTTATCCTGTGCAGGAAAGAATAAGGCACCGGCAAGGCATGTAACGAGAGCTTTTGTTACATCTTCCGCCTCATCCTCCCTTAGATCTTCAATTTCATAAAGAGTCCACTCGGCCAGTTTTGCAAGATTGATCCCCTTCTTGGTGAGGCACCCTTTAGCTTCTGAAGGATCCTTCATGATCGATGTCAATAGCTGTTGACCGGTGATTCTCTCTTTTGTTAAAGCTATCTTGTCTCGGTTGTCTCTGGTCTTTGGAAGACCTAATAGAAGTTCCGCCTCTTCTAGAAGGATTGTGCACTCGAAATCTTGGAAGAAGAACGTATGAGTTTGGGGATGCCACCACTCGATCAAGGCGCCCATAGCCGCCCAGTCTACGTTCGCACTCTTGTAATTCTTGGCAAGCACTACAAGTCCTTGAAGATCCCACTTGGATATGAACACTTGCATAGAAAGCTTAACACTTTTTGCAAGTTTACGAATCCAAGGGAGAGACGTGAACTTTCTTGGGCCAGGAAACATGGGGTAGGTCTGAAAGAAAAAGGGAGCTTGATGAAGCTTGATGAAGAGCATGATGAAAGACATGAAGAACATGAAAGAAAGTTGATTGAACTTACTTGAAGATTGGGATTTCTTCCATTGAGATGATTCTCTATGTCTGCAAACTTCTCTAGAGACATCTTCACCTTCTTGTTTGAGGAATCCATCTCTCTTTTTCGGAGTTCCTCCTTCTTGAAGCTTGGGAAGCTTGAAAACCTTGAAGAAACCTTGAAAATTTGGAAGAAAACTCTCCTTTGGATCTTTGGATTATGATAGGATTGCTTGGGAATAACCTAAGGGTGTTTATATAGGAGGAATTGCGATCCTAAGTAGACCTTTTCCGGATAGGAAAAGGGATGTGCATTGGTAGAGTTGGAGTTCGGGTAGAGAACAACCAGAAACATGTTTCTGTGAGTAAAAGGCGTCTAGTATACCTGACGCGTTTCAAAGTTAAATGGCGTCTGCGCGACACGACGCGGTTTAGCTTTTATATGATTTTCCCGAAATTCTGTGGATTTTAATAATTTTGATTGCAGAAAATTCAAGAAAGCCTGAGCAAAGCTGGAAATATCAAGAAGTTCCCATTATGGGAGCCAAGAAGTCTCAACCGTGGCTAAAAAGATGGTTATCTCTGTCCTTGTATTCTTTTCATGTAATTATTTTGCATCATCATTATTATATATATTAAATATTTATTAGACTATATCAAGGACCATGTGGTTTTGATGAAACTGGAATTTGAGTTCCCCTTTAACAAAAACAGTGATAATTCCAGAGGATTCTTAATCGCACGGATAGGCTGTTGGATTGTTAATTAGTGAGGACGATGGTTCCACTTTTGTGAAACGGTGCGTGGGTAAACGAGTTTCGGCTTAGCACTGGATTACAAGAATTGGTATCTTGACTCATTAATGACAATTTAACAATATTATCCTTGATTAATTTATACTTCATTTGACTTTATATTTTTCTTTTAGCCCAGCATGCATCATGTAGGACTTTAAAATCATTGTGATAAGAATTAATTATTGATTAAGTTTCAGACCATTAAATCAAATAATTTCAACATGATATGAAATATTCTATTCTGAATTGAGTATCTTGATGATCTTTGAGGTTTGCTTGAAGATATCCTTAGAATTCTATCCTTGATTGGATTATTTATCCAATATTCTTGTTTTCTTTTAAAGATCCATCTTGGCTGTAGCACGTCCACATTGGCTGGCAAACGCTCCCCATGATGAAACCTGCAGTGTCTACGACCGGGGTACTTCTCACTCCGAGGAGGTTGATCGACTTTATTTTATTTCCTTGTCTACTTCATCCAGACAGGATTAATTCCATTGATTTCCTTGAGCTATCTTCGTTGATGATTTCGAGAAAAATTCTAATCATGTGATGTTAAGAGCGTGTCTCATCACACCTTGGCATCACCTTTTCAGTACATTCCATTCCATTTCACTCCCTTGCAAAGACGATGCCAAGGTGAGGCAGCTGTAGACACGCTAATTTTGACGTCATTTCGAGTAAATTTCATATCATACAATAATGCCTCAGAATGGTCTGATAATTAATTATTAATTAATTTTTATTAATCTTTTTAAGTGTCGGGTTTAACAGATGTGTTTAAGTTAATCAATTAAATTGATTTTAGCTCAAATTTGAGTTAAAATATGAAGAATTCTAAAAGACGTCTACCCAAGTGGACGCCATTTAGACTTTATTCTTATTTTAACGTTTAAATTTGAATTTTAATTAATTAATTAATTAACTAAAAGGCGTCTGGTAATGTCGACGCGTTTTAGGTTTCCTAGGCTGTTTCTACTTCCCCTCCGGATGTTTATCCTTATCTTAATTAATCTAAAAGACGTCTACATAGATGGACACGTTTTATTTAATAAAGATAAAGATAAGTTTTCCCGGATATTTATCCTTATCTTAATTAATCTGAAAGGCGTCAGCCATGGTGGACACGTTTTAGATAATTACAGATAAAGATGAATTAATCAGTAATTATCTGTCGGTTAAGATGGATAAATTCGGGATTTTTCTATGTTAATCTCGAACGCAAGAAATGCCTATAAATACCCTGCATGTTGAAGAGTTAAAAAAAAAAAAAAAGAGAAGAGAAGAGAATTGAATTGAGTTGAGCCATAGCGTTAGAGCGATTTGAAGATCGAAGCAACAACGTCGGAACGCCGGAGCGCTGCCATTTCCAGAAATCGGCGTCCCTTTTAAGATCTTCATCCTTTCAGAGCTTCATCCGACTGGGCATAAGTTTTTCATTACTACATTCATCTTCATTAGTTTCATTCTTCATATTCACTTCATGCAAACACACACCACAGCATAATCTTTCAAAAACCTACTTGATCTAAGGGGTTTCAAAGCCATTAAACAAGTGAGTTTGCTGTTTTAAATATGCTTAACATCATGATTAGTTCAGATACTGCTTCTACTTAAATTCTCATCATAATTCTTCGTTTTCTGTTTCTGTCTCTGCTGCACTCAACAACAACGAGAGATTCAAAAAGAGGAAATCAAGCACAACTTCTGGACGATCCTCAACCTCAAATTCAACAGCAAGAACAAAAAGCAAAGAAAGGGCTCTCTTTCTTCAGCCGGCTGAGGAAAGGGAACCAAGGATTCAATCTTCCGCGTTTGAAAGGTAGGCGATCATATCTCTTTTGAAACTTTTTAAGTTAAAAGTTTCTGGCGATCACTGCACTTTAGTTGCTGTTTTTAATAGGTTAGTTTACACTAAACAACATAGATTTTTCATGTTAATCACACGGTCATTCTAAGCACCTACATCCCACACCGACACAGGGTGCCTAAACGCTAACAACTGTCACTCTAGGTCTACGATCGCACAAAATACAACACAGTGCGATTCGATCACGTAGAAATCCTTGTCCTCGAAGTACGTTTTCAAGCATACATTGAACTAAATTATCTAACAATATACACACATGTTAATTACATGAATTAATAGGGTTCTATCTTGAATCGCGTCGCCCGTGGCCGACATCATTCAAGACTCCTAAACTGGTTCACACAGAAACTGGCCTCGGGAGAAGGGCCTAAATAGCATCGCCCATAGTTGATACCATTTAAATGGTGTCGTTGTCGCCAAATGCTATTCAAGACAGAGACAGAATCCCATTGATCTGGCCTCGGAACAAGCTGGGTTAAATCGCATCTCGGTTGGCAGCCGCCATTTAAAATGGCGTCGTTGTCGCCAGACGCCATTTAGCACTCGCAGACAGGTTCCCCCTCCGGTCTCTCCCGAGTCACAAAGTGGGATTTCTCCCCCAAATCGCACAAAACGTCAAAAATGGAGAAAGTAGGAGAGAAGCCTAATTATTTTCATAAAGAACCCCTTAAAACATGCTTTCTACCCCAGAATCATCCATACATATTACATGCTTCAAAGCAAAAAAATTATGGTTTTAAACAAAACACCGCGAGGATCGTCACCCTACCAGTTACTTGAACTCCTCTGTACTCCTAGCTGCCGAACTACCACGCCACAAGCTGCCGCCGGTACCGCCGTGGACGCCGTCACTCCACTGAGACGTCGGCCGCCATCCGGAGAAAAATGCGCCGCGGAGGAGATGGTGGTGGTTGTGGTAGAAGTTAGGGGTTTGATGGAGTGGAGGGAGAGGAGGAATGGGGAGAGGAAGGGAAGTAGAAGGGGAAGGGGGCGGAGTGTTCCGAGAGAAGGGGGAGGAGAGAGAGAGGAGTGGAGAGAATGAGGGAAAGGATGGAGGGGTTCGGAGCGCCAACCGAAACTGCGACAAATCGCGTCGTCCAAGAATCGCGAGGGGCATTAGCATCTCCCTCGTAGTTGACAATGGCATCTGGAGCCATACTCAAGTCCCTGCCTGATCGGAGCAGCATGATGTTAGATTTTTTCAGAGATTGGCAAACAAGTTGTACAGAGATTAAATAAACAAGTGGATGTTTAACGTGATTTTAGGATTCCTTGTTGGGTTATTTAGATTTAATTAAATCGCAAATTCGCTCAAGGGATAGGATCTTAGTTTCAGTTCAATGTCCACCGTTATATTCTATGGCTTTCTCTCACAACGTTATGGAAATCTAACTGGGACTTCAATTGGTACAACCAGCCCGATGATCAAGGAGGAATACCTTGATTTTGGGGACTTACGGAGGTCTTTAACGCCAACTACTCTAGTGTGATCGAGGGACCGACCCAATCAGAGAGAGTTGAAGACGTCAAGAGGAGTGTTCCTAAGAAGAGGAGGGTGTTAGCCTCAATGCGTATGACCTGTAGCCTGGATGGCCTCTAATGCTTAATACATAATGGGTAATTAGCACACAAATCACAAAATCTGAGAACTGAAGAAGAAATAAGAAACTGCCTGAATTGCATCGCTGTTGGTCGACGCTATTCAAACAGAGCCTTATTTTTTCGCAGAAGCTCAGGCAGCAGAGAAATGAAACTGAAAGGCGTCTGGGTTGAACGACGCAGTTTGAAATGCGTCGGTGTTTCTGGACGCTTTTCAAGTCACATATTCAGTTTTCCAGGAGGAATTTCTAGATTGATTCCCCCTCAAATAGGATAAAAACGATAAATAATCAGCTCATGCAAAAAAAAAAATTGTTTCAAATTTTAACATGATGATTTTATCAAATAAACAACTAAAATATCAATCAATCACACAATCTTTCATCACAGAAATAGCTTTTGAACTAATCAACAGGGAGGGCAAGATCTTGCCGCAGGGGTGTGCACGTGGTGCACGTAGGAATAACAACTAAAACTAAAAACTCGCCAATTGGTGAGGGCGTGTCGAGAGACACAGGTGGTGCACCGTGGGTGCCCGATTTAATAGTAGCAAGAACAAAGAATTAAAAAGATGGCGAGACCAAGTCTCATCGTGATCGCCAAAAAAGCTGTGAGTGCTTAAAATGGGTGTGTGATTATCATGAAAATCTATGTTGTTTAAGTGCAAAATAAAACCTATTAAAAAGAAACTAAGTGATGTGATCGCCAGAAACTTTTGACTTAAAAGTTCCAAAAGAAGATTTGATCGCCTACCTGTTTGGATGTGAGAGATGTTGAGCTTTTGGTTCCCCTTCTTCAGCCGGCTGAAGAAAGAGAGCCTTTTTTATCTTTGTTCTTGCTTTGACTGTTGTTGAGTTTTGAGGATCGTCCAGAGTCCTTGTTGTTTACTGTTGATTCCCTCCCCTTGATTCTCCTTTGTATCTTTCAAGAAAAATAGAAAGAAATAAAGAACAACGATGAGAACTTAGGAAAAAGTAGTATCCATTCCAGAGGAAACTTTAAACATGCAACTAAACAGGTAAACTTACTTGTTGAGTGGTCTTTTAAACCCCTTTAACAAATAGGTTTGGAAAATGATGCTAGTGTGCGTGTGTGTTGCATGGAGTGATGTGATGAAATTGTGATGCTAATAAGATGAAAAGTGTGAGAAATATGCAGAAATTAAAAGCTAAGCTAGGTGGCCCCTGGAAAGCCTTGGTCTTCAATGGATCATGGACGGACGAAGAAAGGATGTCGACTTCTGGAAGCAGCAGCAGCACTTCAATTCTCCAGCGTTTGGACGTCGTCGCCAAGATTTCTTCCTCAATTTTCACTCAATTATCGATAATTACTCACTTCAATATCACTAACTGTTCACTGGCCAAGAGGCTGGGTATTTATAGACTTCCTTTCATCCGCGGATTTACATGGAGAAATTTTGAGATTTATCCATCTTAACCAACAGATAAATACATATTAATTTATCTTTATCTGTAATTATCTAAAACGCGTCGCCCATGGAAGACGCCTTTCAGACTGATTAAGATAAGGATAAACATCCGGGAAAAATTTATCTTTATCTGTAATTAGCTAAAATGCGTCGCCCTGCAGAGACGCCTTTTACACTAATTAAGATAAGGATAAACATCCGGAAGAGAGGCAGAAACAACTTAGGAAACCTAAAATGCGTCGTGTCTTGTAGACGTCTTTTAGCTAATTAATCAATTAATTAAAATTCAAATTTAAACATCAAATAGGAATAAACTCTAAATGGCGTCCACACAAGACGACGCCTTTTTGACTTCTTCATATTTTAACTGAAATTTGAGTTAAAATTAATTTAATTCATTAACTTAAATCATGTCTGTTTGATCCGACACTATTTGGATAATTAACTCAAAAAGATCAATAAAAATTAACCAATAATTAAATATCAGACCATTATGAGGCATTATGATATGAAATTTACTCGAAATGATGTCAAAATTAGCGTGTCTACAACCTCTTCCATCTCCATCGCGGCTTCTTCACTCTCCAGACAGCGGTCTCGGTGGGGTGATAGCGTCACGGTGATACCGGCGGTGGCTTGCGGTGTGACAGTTCGGCAATGAGTAGCTAGGAGGAGTTCAAGTAACTGGTAGGGTGATGACCTTCGCGCGTCTTTTGATTGTTTTAACTCATGATTTTCCGCTTTGGAGCATGCTATGGATGTATGGGGGATTTTGGGTAGAATTGAGTATGTTCTAGGGGGCTTTTGGATTGAAATGGACATTTTTAAAATGGGGATAGTATGTTTGTTTCATTTTGTGGATTTCTCTCTATCTCTATTTTGTGTTTTCATGTATTTTGGGGGAGAAGGGACTCCGTGTTGTGGCTCAGTGGAGACCAAAGGAGAGCTCAATTTCGGGCGTAAAACATATCCACTCAGGGTGACACGAATTAAAAGGCGTCACCCTAAGTCGACGGAAATTGTGGCCCATGCCCTTGGGTCCCGCAGCTAGAGAGTGGGATAGGGCGCTGAATGACGTCGGCCATAGGCAACACGATTCAGGCCAGTATCCCAAGGTCCCGAGGCTTGAGAATGAGAAAAACTAATTTTAAGGTCGTTGAAAGGCGTCGACGTGAGTTGACGCGATTCAAGATAGAGCCCCATATTTCCTGCATTTAGCATGTGTGATTATTATACATTATGTCAATTAAATTCTTGTATATTGCAAGAAGATCATGTTAAATACATGCTTGAAATCATATATTGGGGTGGGGATTTCCATGTGCTCGGAATCGCATTGTGTTGTGTTTTATGCGGTCGTAGACCTAGAATGACAATTGTTAGCGTTTGACACCCTGTGTCGGTGTGGGAGTGACGCAGTGTCGGTGTAGGTGTGACAAGGTGCCGCCTAGGAGGAAAGGGTCACCTGGTGTACCCCACGGTCATAGCTAGTGCTGGTGTGGGAGTGATATACTTCAGAGTGTCACTCGTGGTTGGGAGGAGGCAGAGCCACCAAGAACTAGACAGGCCGAAGTGGCCAACACGCTATCTGAGGGGTTGATATTATGTCCCAGCGGGTCGGTATTTTCCTGGTTCACTTGACAGTTTCTTGTGTGTTCCTTTCAGTGGTCGTGTGATTTATTTATCGCTTTATTTGTATATATCTTGCCTATATATCCTTGTTGTGTTGTGATTGTGTGTGCGTGTGTGGGAGGTGGGGATCGAGGGATACCTACTAAGGCCATTCCAGTGTGACTCACTCTCTGCAATTTCAGGTGAAGATTCCAGGCAGGCATAGCGGTTGTAGGGTTTCATCTCGGGTAACGCACCAGTAGCCATCATTCCGAGGTTGTAGACACGCTAATTTTGACATCATTTTGAGTAAATTTCATATCATATAATAATGCCTCGAAATGGTCTGATAATTAATCATTAATTAATTTTTATTAATCTTTTTAAGTGTCGGGTTTAACAGATGTGTTTAAGTTAATCAATTAAATTGATTTTAGCTCAAATTTGAGTTAAAATATGAAGAATTCTAAAAGACGTCAACCCAAGTGGACGCCATTTAGACTTTATTCTTATTTTAGCGATTAAATTTGAATTTTAATTAATTAATTAATTAACTAAAAGGCGTCGGGTAATGTCGACGCGTTTTAAGTTTCCTAAGTGATTTTAACTTCCCCTCCGGATGTTTATCCTTATCTTAATTAGGCTAAAAGACGTCTATACAGGTGGACGCGTTTTAGCTAATAAAGATAAAGATAAATTTTTCCGGATATTTATCCTTATCTTAATTAATCTGAAAGGCGTCAGTCAAGGTGGACGCGTTTTAGATAATTACAGATAAAGATGAATTAATCAGTATTTATCTGTCGGTTAAGACAGATAAATCTTGGATTTTTCAATGTTAATCTCGAACGTAAGAAATGCCTATAAATACCCTGTATGTTGAAGAGTTAAAAAAAAAAAAAAAAGAGAGAGAGTTGAAGTCCATTAAGAGAGCATTATTATAGCGAGTTGAAGATCGAAGCAACAACGTCGGAACGCCGGAGCGCTGCCATTTCCAGAAGTCGGCGTCCTTTCAAGATCTTCATCCTTTCAAAGCTTCAACCGATTGGGCATAAGTTTTTCATTACTGCATTTTCATTTTCATCTTCATTAATTCCATTCTTCATTCACTTCATGCAAACACACACCACAGCATAATTTTTCAAAACCTACTTGATTAAAGGGGTTTCAAAGCCACTCAAGAAGTAAGTTTGCTGTTTTAAATATGTCTAAAATCATGATTAGTTCAAATACTGCTTCTACTTAAATTCTCATCATCATTGTCTCTTCATTTTTCTCTTTCTGTCTCTGCTGTACTCAACAACAACGAGAGATTCAAAAAGGGAAATCAAGCACAAAGCCAGAAAGACTTCTGGACGATCCTCAACCTCAAATTCAACAGCAAGAACAAAAAGCAAAGAAAGGGCTCTCTTTCTTCAGCCGGCTGAGGAAGGGGAACCAAGGACTCAATCTTCCGCGTTAGAACAGGTAAGCGATCATATCTCTTTTGAAACTTTTTAGTTAAAAGTTTCTGGCGATCACTGCACTTTAGTTGCTATTTTTAATAGGTTAGTTTACACTAAACAACATAGATTTTTCATGTTAATCACACGGTCATTCTAAGCACCTACAGCTTTTTTGGCGATCACGGTGGGACTTGGTCTCGCCATCTTTTAAGTTTTTTTGTTCTTGCTGTCATCAACCGGGCACCCACAGTGCACCACTTGTGTCTTTCGACACGTCCTCACCAATTGGTGAGTGTTTTAGTTTAATCAATTTCCCTCGTGCACCACGTGCGCACCCCAGTGGCAAGATCTTGCCCTCCCTTTGATTAATTCAAAAAGCTGTTTTTGTGATAAAAATGATGTGTGATTGATTGTTTTTCTAGTTGTTTGGTTAGTAAATCATCCTGTTTAAAATCTGGAACTAAAAATTTTTGCATGAGTCGATTGTTTACTGCTTTTTATCTTGTTTGAGGAGGATTCAACTCAGAAAATACTCTTGGAAAACTGTTTCTGCGAACTGAAAAGCGTCCAGGATAGCTGACGCGTTTCAAAACCGCGTCAACACCCCTAGACGCCTTTCAGGCTTCACAATTTCTCTGCTGTCTGCATCTGCTTCTGCGAAAAATTAAGTTCTGTTTTGAATAGCGTCGACTACCATCGACGCGATTCAGACAGTTTCTTAATTTTTTCAGTTTCCAGATTTCTGTGTTTTGAGTGCTAGCTACCCATTATTATTAAGCATTAGGGGCCATCCAGGCCGTAGGACATACGCATTGAGGCGAATACCCTCCTTTTCCTAGGAACACATTATTTGACGTCAGCAACTCTCTCTTATTGGGTTGGTCCCTTGATCAGACTAGAGAAGTTGACGTTGAGACCTCCATAAGTCCCCAAAATCAAGGTATTCCTCCTTGATCATCGGGCTAGTTGTACCAATTGAAGTCCTGGTTAGATTCTGAAAGCGTTGTGAGAGAAAGCCCTAAAGAATAACGGTGGAAATTGAACTGAAACTAGGATCCTTTCCTGGAGAGAATTTGAGGTTTAATTGAATCCAAATAACTCAAAAAGGAATCTTAAAATCACGTTAAGCATCCACTTGTTTGATTAATCTCTGTGCAACTTGTTTGTCAAATCTTTGAAGAAAAAGAATCTAACATCATGTTGCTACGATTAGGTAGGGACTTGAGTGTGGCTCCAGACGCCATGGTTAATTACGAGGGAGATGCTAATGCCCCTCGGGATTCTGAATACAACTATGAGAGTGGGAGAGATGCTGATGCCTCCCGTAGTTCTATCCCCGTTCCATATCGCCTAGATGGGAATGTTCGAACACCTCTTTTGCATCTACGTGATCAATATCCTGCTCCTCCTCCGCATGAGTATGCGATTCCTAATCCTGATCTTGAGGGGGACATGAATCAGAATGATCCCTCATCCTCTGATCCTACGGATCTCATCAATGCTCTGGGAGTTCTTGCCTCCCGACTGGACCCTCAGCAGTTCGAGGCGATCCAATCTATTTTGAAGGGGAAGGCACCCATGCAGCCTGCCGAGCCGAACCCTGTGGCTCCCCCTGCTGTTCCTCAGCAACCTTCTTTTCCTCCTCCTTATATCCATCAGGCCGTGGAGGGCCTTCATATTACTTCTCGGCCAGCTGGGCCGCAGCTTTCATCATCTAGGCAACCGGCTAGACCGCGAACGCCTGCTTATCAAAATGCCCTCGGGCATGGCGGAAGCTCTGCCGGACCTCCCCTCTATTGTCCACCCTGCCCAACATACTCTAGGCAGCAGGCCTACCAAGTACCTCCTCCTCCTCCTCCTCCTCCCCAGGCAGATCTGACCACACAAACGCTGCTGGCCAAAATGGAGCGTATGGATGAGCAATATAATAACCTCCAGAAAATGATGGGGGTCAAAGCTGTGCCAGAAATCAGTCTACCGAGCCTGCCAGTATTCCATCTGCCACCCTCTGAAATACCAGTGTACCGAAAGTACAACGGTACTGGTAACCCCTTCACACATCTGAAGGAGTTTATGTATGAATCCTCTTTCTGGCAGAACGACAAGAGGTCGTTGGCCTTCTTGTTCAGGAGATCTCTAGAGGGACCAGCCCTCGAGTGGTTCTTTTCCCTGGAACCCTCAGAAGTAGAGGATTACGGTATCGTTTCACGCAAATTTATTCAACGATACCAGGACAGAGTTGCACCCTCCTTGTCTATCACGGACCTCATTGCAGAAAAGATGAAACCTGATGAGGAGTTTGTCAGTTTTGCTGACAGGTGGCGAGGTCTGGCTGAAAAGGTGAAGGATCACTTGTCCGAGTCCGAACAAGTGAAGATGTTAATTTCCAATGCCACGCCCCAGTTCAAGCTCGTCCTCTCCTTGAACAATTTGACCAACATGGCAGAGCTCTATGAAAGAGCACGGTACTGCCAGAATGCTTTCAAGGACGCTACATTCTCTAGCGTCTTTGATCCTCATAGACCTAGCAGGCCTCCGCCTCGGAAGCCTGCAGTGCCGAACTCTTCTAGCACAGGTCCGACTACTGAGGGCACGCTCTCACATGAGCAAGTGAGTACCATGAACAATAACTCGCCCCAATTCGTGAGGAGTCAGCAGCAGTACCAGAGGCCACAGCAGCAAGGGTACAGACAGCAGCAGAACCCCCAGTACCAACAACAGTATCAACGGCCCCAGCAGCCGAATCAAAATCAGAACCAGCAACAGCTACAGCAACAGCCGCAACGGCAACAGCAGTACCAGCAACCCCAGCAGCAGCAGTATCAGCAGCAGCAACAGCCACAGTACCAGCCGCGCGCACCGCCGGCGTACCACAATGTCCCTCCTCCTGGTGACTACAACCAGCAGAGGAGACCTCCAGGCCCTAAAAGAGCAGAATACCCGGCCCTCCCAGAATCCTTGGCAGATATCTTCAGTGCTTTAATGGCAGCTAATGCCTTAGTTTTGCTAAGGGAAAAGGCCGTCTGGCCTCAAAATGCCGATACGTCCAGGTATTGCTACTTCCATAGGCAACCTGGGCACACCATCGACACCTGCTTCCAATTCAGAGATTATATTCATGATCTCAACGAGCAGGACGGCATAGACTGGGAGGAAATGAAGAAATATATATCAGCCCTGAAGGCGAGGAGACCGCAACAGCAGCAGCAAGTAAGACCGCCAGCACAAGCAGCAGCACCACCCAATATGGGCATAGTGCAGAATCCGCTCCCGGAGCACCAGAACCAGAACCAAGTTGCTCCCATTCTAACGAACAGCCAGTCTGAGGCTGGTCGTGGGCAACAATGGAGGATAGAGGACTCTTCCTCTCTCTCAACGGGTCACATTCAGAATACCGCAGAACAACCACCACGCCGCACCATCCGCATACCTAGGCCACAACCCGTTACCATTACCCCTTTACCCACACCCACATATCACTCGCCCTCACCCAATAACCCACTACCACTACCCACCTTCCTTAGACCTATTACGCCCCGCACTCCTACGCCTCCATCATATAACCCTCCGCAAACCAATAACGCGCCCCTCCTACCATCTAGGCCATTACTCCGCGTACCATTTCCTACTTCACCCGCTACCACTACCACCTACCCAGATATGCCCTTACCATCTAAACCGCTATTACGCGTCCCATTCCCCACTTCACCGACCGCGTACCCATCTACCATCCAACCCTCTAGGCCTTTAATCCGCACCGCGCCATCATCACCTAACCCAACGCCACCACCTACGCATCAACCCTCCGCACCGCTTACGCCACCCGATTCTGCGGTACTCAAGGTGTCACCCGGATGCTCCACGGTCGAGGAACATGCGCTCCGGAGTGGAAGGATTTTCAACAAGGTCTTTCCTCAGTCCACAGTCAGAGACGGCCCATCACAGCCGACTGAGGAAGCCCATAATGAAGAGAGTGCACCAGGCACTCAATATGACTTGTTGAAACATCTGGACAGAACACCGGCACGGATCACTGTACTTGAATTGATTAAGAGGTCCAAGATTCACCAAGAAGCCTTAATGGAATACCAACAGAAGGTGATGGTCAACGAAGACGTGCCGGTAGAGAAAATTGCAGCACTACTAGTTCCTCAGGGGGATCAGCCCTCAATTACATTCCACACATCGGAACTAGCACCGCCAGCCGCCAGAAGCATGGCTCTGAGCATCACGGTCAATATCTGCAAAAAGGCCGTGGATGCATGCCTGGTTGATACAGGGGCCTCAATTAATGTTTTACCTCCGAAGACCCTGGAACTGTGCGGTGTGCCCAAGGAGAAATGGCTGCCTAGCCCCATCTCAGTTACGGCATATGACAATTCTACCCGTTCCCCTCTGGGAATGGTTTATTTAAAGGTGGAGCTAGGTCCAGTAAGTCATGCAGAGGTCGAATTTCATATTCTAGAAATTGACCCTTCCATAAATGCCATTCTGGGACGTCCTTATATTAAAACTCTTGAGGCGATTCCTTCTACGAATCACCAATGCCTCAAATTCCCTTATAAAGGACGAATTATTAAAGTAACGAGCATGTCGATCCTTGCTGCTGCTCATACCTTAAATATTAAATCTGCTGTTTTACCTGGCCGACAACCTTTTCTGTCGGTATTACAGGTCTACCGTCCAGTGGCTGATCCTTTGAAAGCCGCTACCATTTCTCCATACCCATTAAATGCTATCAAAAGGGGGAAGTGCATGAGTACCCCAGGATGGAGGATTATGATGAAGAACGGCTACGAGCCTGGGAAAGGTCTGGGCACACAGTTGCAAGGCAGGACCACTCCTGTTAGAGATCACCGAGCAGTACCCAGAAGCGGTCTGGGCTATAGGCCGAGGAAACTGAAGCAAGACAGGGTTCAGCAAGAAGATGGTCAAGAAATCTTGGAAACAATGTCCACACCACTTAAAGAAGGCCGAGATCCCTTAACATGGACCCTATATACACACTTTGTGAAAGGGCCCATACTTAGTCACGACAACACGGTGGTCATTACTTCATGTTTTGACTTCCATGACATATATAGGAGGGACTTGGCCAGACATTGTTCCGAACTACTTACGTACCAATCCTTGGAGGCTCTGCGGCCTATGAAAAGGAGAAAATTCCATGACCCCGAATGCGAATGGTACAGATGGTTCGACCTGAGGGACCTGTATATTGCACTGAACAGATTATTCCTGGATCCTGCAGAACCCAAGTGGCCACCGCAGATCGACGAGCTAATTGAGAGCCCTGGCGCAATCTTTGATAAGCGGATACTGCTGTCTGAACAAACTGATGAAGGGGAGCCAGATGACCCCTATGAAGCTGGTTATACAACAGATCTGCTCTGGAGGGGGACATATCCTTCACATGTCCTAATGCTCCATACTCTTTTTCGTACACTACTCTTGACCCCGACTTGGTCGCGGGTCATTACTGAAGACATTCCACGGGCCCCGCCCGTTATGATTACTCTGTCCCCTCGGGACTTTATTCCACAACCTCCTCTCGACCTAGAGAAGATGTATGATCTGATCTGGGACATATTGCTGTATGATCCCCCTTCCTCTAGCCTTGGTGCCACTTCCTCCGTCTGATTCCCCTTCCATTTGTATTCACTCCTGCTTCATGTATAATTCCTCCGATATCAAAAAAAAAACACCAATTTTCCAACAAATTCTTCCCAAATCATTATCGAGGAAACATCTTACTTGTCCGGTTACACCCCATCGCGCGGGTCCGTCGGTCAAGATTCTTTCTTAAACATACTCTGCCCCTCCCCACGAGAGGATTCCCCTGTATTTCCACTTGTATCCCAGGATTTTCATCCTGCTTCATCTTCATTAGGTTATGATAGGCAGTTTAGTGAAGTTAGGAAGTCTAGTTTTAGGCAGGTTAGTCAGGTTAGGAAGTCTAGGAAGCCTAAGGGTAGGCAAATTCCAGAAAGATACCTCTAGGATTTGGCTGATAAATGTTCTTTTTGCTCTTTAATCCCTCAGCTTTTAGAAGATCCAATTCAGATGCCCAAAAATTGTACAGATGATGAGTCAGTCAATGATGGATACGGGGTATATGAGTTAGTGCATGAAAAGGACCCCATTGTTGAAGACGAGGAAGATGATGAGGACACAGCTGAGGCGTATGCCAGTGGAGTGAAGAGATTTGATGAACCCTCAGCTGCCGTAGAAGAGCCCACCAAAGAAATAAACTTAGGGACTGAAGGCGAACCTAAAGTTGTCCTCGTCAGTAAAAATCTTTCTACAGAGGATGAGAAGGCAATGGTACAAGTGCTTAAGGATTATAAGGACACTTTCGCCTGGAGTTACGAGGATATGCCGGGGTTAGACTCATCTTTAGTTGAACACAGGTTAACATTAAAGGATGGAGCTAGTCCGGTCAAGCAGAAATTAAGGCGATTCCACCCACAAATGGCTTTAAAGATGAAGGAAGAGGTCGACAAATTACACAAAGCCAAATTCATTAGAGTTGTCCTTTATCCACAATGGGTGGCCAACATAGTCCCGATTATGAAAAAGGACGGGAAGGTCAGAATTTGCATTGACTTCCGCGATCTGAACCGGGCGTGTCCTAAAGATGATTTTCCATTGCCTCATATTGATGTACTCATCGATAACACTGCTGGCTATGAGACATTATCGTTTATGGATGGATTTTCAGGATACAACCAGATTAGGCTGGCAGGAGAGGATCAAGAGAAGACTTCATTCACTACACCTTGGGGAACATATTGTTATGTTGTCATGCCATTTGGATTGAAGAACGCTGGAGCCACTTATCAAAGGACTATGATGGCAATATTTCATGACATGATGCATATAGATTTGGAAGTGTATGTGGATGACTTATTGGTTAAGTCTAAAACGAAGGCTGAGCACGCCAAAGTTTTGGCAAGGGTATTAGAGAGATCGAGAGAGTATCAGTTGAAGATGAACCCCAAGAAATGTGTATTCGGGGTATCTTCAGGGAAATTGCTTGGATTCATTGTCAGCAAACGGGGAATTGAGATCGATCCCAATAAGGCGAAGGCTATCAGAGAAATGCCACCTCCCAAAAACTTGAAAGAATTGAGAGGATTAATCGGGAGGTTACAATTTATTCGCCGTTTTGTCTCCCAGCACTCACAAAGGTGTAAGCCGTTTTACGAGCTTACCAAGCCAGGAGTCAAATTCAATTGGGACGATAAGTGTCAGGAGGCATTGGATGGATTAAAGGACTATTTGGCAAGTCCTCCTGTTTTGAGACCACCATCTCCAGGCAAACCATTGATACTTTATATTTCAGTCCTGGATGATGCAGTGGGGGCTGTCCTAGCACAAGAGGATGAAGAAGGAAAATAGAGGGCAGCCTACTATCTCTCTAAACTTCTCAACCCCGCTGAACAGAGATACACGGCGATGGAGAAAACATGTGCAGCATTAGTCTGGGTTGTTCAGAAATTGAAGCATTATTTTCTGGCCCATGAAGTCCATCTCATCGCTAGGATGAATCCGATCAAATTTCTGCTGGAGAAATCTGTTCTTACTGATAGGTTAGCGCGATGGCAAAGCTTTCTATCTCAATTCGATATCATTTACATTCAACAGAAAGCAATCAAGGGCTATGCCATAGCAGAACATCTCGCTCATCATCCCCTTCCTCGATTTGATCCAGTGCGATCAGAGTTTCCGGATGAGGAACTGATGTCCGTAAATCAAATCAGAGATGATATGTGGACTCTGCATTTTGACGGAGCTCTGAATTCTCATGGAAAGGGGATCGGAATCGTTCTGTTATCACCTGAAGGTGTCACCATCCCACAAGCCTTTCAGCTTGACTTTCCAGTCACCAACAATATAGCTGAATACGAGGCACTTCTTGCTGGTCTCGAGGCTGCTCACTTTCATGGTGCCACCAAACTCAGGATTGCGGGTGATAGCCAATTAATTCTTCGCCAAGTGCTGACCAAGTATCGAACTCTTGATCCCAAGCTCAAGCCATATCAAGAACTTACTTCTGCTTATTCAAAGCTTTTCACAAAATTGATCTTTGTCCATGTCCCTAGAAATCAAAACATCTTAGCTGACGCTCTAGCTTCACTTGCATCTTCCCTTGATTTTCCTATCAGCAAGCAATCTGAATCAATCATAGTTCATAGGCGTCTTTCACCCGCCGTGAAAGATCCTTCATTTCTTAGAACTAAGGAGAAGTTGCTGAAGAAATTCAGAGATGGGAATATTGTGGAGAAAAGAGAAATCATGTTGATGGAGCTGTTAGAAGAGATTGATGATGAACAGAAGCCATGGTATTATGAAATTGCAAAATATTGTGAAGATCAATCGTATCCTGAGGAAGCTACAACTGAGGAAAAAAGAGCTATCAGGAGAGTTGCTCAACGATACACCCTAGTTGGGGGAGCATTGTATAAGAGAGGTTTTGATGGAGTTCTTCTGAGATGTTTAGACGAAGATGAGCTTTGGAAGGTTATGGAAGGAGCTCATAGTGGAGTTTGTGGTGGCCATGACAATGGACAGATGCTAGCAAAGAAGATCCTTAGACAAGGATTTTATTGGCCAACCATGGAAGAAGATTGTGTAGGATATGTCCGTAGGTGTGCTAAGTGTTAACTTCACGCCGACAAAATTCATTCTCCTGCATCTTCACTCCATCCTATTTCTTCCCCATGGCCTTTCTCCATGTGGGCTTTCGACATTATTGGACCTCTTGGTAACCCAGATTCCGGCATCAAGCAAAAATCTTTCATTCTCACGGCAACGGAATACTTCACCAAGTGGGCAGAAGCTGAAGCATACGTGGAGATCAAAGCATCAACCGTCTGCAAATTCATCATGAAGAACATCATCACAAGATTCGGAATTCCAAGTACCATCGTCACCGACAACGGACCGCAGTTCGTGTCACAGGAATTGAAGGACCTCTGCAACAGGTATAAAATTGCATTGCATCATTCATCTCCTTATTATCCGCAAGGCAATGGCCAAGCAGAGGCAACTAATAAGACTTTGATAAAAATTATCAAAAAGACGTGTAAATCTAAAAAATTCGCAGATTGGCCAGAAAAATTGGTTGAGGCTCTATGGGCCTACCGAACTTCAATCCGCACGCCTACTGGACAAACTCCTTATTCCTTAACATTTGGAATGGAGGCGGTAGTTCCATATGAGATCCTTATACCGTCATTAAGAGTACAATTGAACAAGGAATTCTCCATTGATGAACATCGTTCAGCACTCCTTGCTCAATTGGAACTTTTAGACGAGAAAAGATGGTCAACTGCTAATCATGCAAAAGTTTATCAAAACAGATTAGCACGTTTTTATCAAAAGAAAGTCATTGAACGAAAGTTCAAAGTCGGTGAAATGGTCGTTAAAAGAATTTTTGTAAAACCTGGTGGTCCGCGTTCTAAGCTCCAACCCAACTGGGAAGGACCTTATGTTGTATCGCACGCTTTTCCTGGTAATGCTTATCGTCTTGTTAATGCAGAAGGAGAAGAGCTAAATCATCCCTGGAATGGTCTACATCTTAAGAAATACTACCCTTAGGTTAAAGAGTCGATCAGTATGGTACAAAGACCAGAGGAATCAGAAAATTTATAAACTCAAATTTCTTTGTTAGTCTGAATAATTTAACTTCAAACTCATTACTGCACACACTGACACGTTTGATTCGTGAGTAACAAGAGATGCCAAGTCCTAAAGAATATCAAAAGCTTGACTAAGAGTGTAAAGAACAAATCATTCCTTTTAAAATAAAATTATGTTTTACACTCGGCCCATGATGTCGGAACGAGGCTTAGAATAGACTACCAAGAATACCTGCCATCTTAGTAGGAGGCCGTCATAAAAAAAATGGGGGAGATCCGTTCCAAAGCAAAGCAAAGAAAGAAAAGAATAGAAAAAAAAAGGGGAAAAATCAAAAGGCCAATACACTACAAACGTCACATCAAGGCCATGAAATGAAACAAAAGGGAACGCAAGGTCGATAAATACCTCGGAAAGAAAATGACCGAACCCCAACAGATATTAGGGTTGGAAAGGAACATCTTTTTAAGTCTCCGGAACCTTCTCATGGGCTTTCTAAATCTATTCTTCTTTTCTTTCTAAAGAGGTGTACTTCAAACTTAAGGAATGGCTTAGATTGACTAAGGGTCAAATCATCAAATGGGATCACGAATGGAAACACAAGTTCAAACACGATGGGTTTTAAGTTAAGTGAAAGAACAATTTGGAAATTAAGTTAATAAATGAATATGATCTTTTGATCTAAGTACCATACTGGTCTTTTAGTCAAAAATTCAAAAAAAAAAACATATGCCAAAAATTCAAAAAAAAAATACATATGTCAAAAATTCAAAAAAAATACATATGTCAAAAATTCAAAAAAATTGCATAGTCAAAAAAATTCAAAAAAAATTGTATAGTCAAAAATTCAAAAAAAATGTACATTTGTCAAAATCTAAAAAAAAAGAATACATATTTCAAAACCCAAACAAAAATGAATATTTCAAAACCACAAAAATATTTCGATTAGCATTTGCTTGTTGCATTTAATATGTTTCATTCCTTTTATTTTCAGTGAGCATCTGTTTGCTTGTATGTTGCATTTTGCTTAAGTCTGATTATTCTTATTACCTTTGTTAATAAAGGCTATGCCCCTTGACTATTTATTCAAGGAAAAGATTGATTGACCATTTGTTTGGTCAGGCAAGGGGCTAAGCCTAAATAGATACTTAACCTGTTTGTTAAGTGTTGTACAGGATGCAAGATAAGCACAGGAACACGAGATTGGAGCCCAAAAGTTTCATGTATATATCAAAAGTGTTTTATACATGATATATGAAAGGAAAAGAAGTACATAAGCCCTCAAGGCTGGCTCTCCCCACCGCCCTCATCTAACTGGCTCTGGGCCTCGTCAGGTGCGTCTGGTGCTGGTCCTCGGCTAGGAGGTGGAGGTGGCCCCATCGTGCTCGGCCCCGTCTGGCCGGAAGACACGGCAGCGCTGGCAGTGAAAGCGCTCGTCAGACCGCGCTCCTGCGCACGCTGTCGAGCACGCCTGTACCTCTCCTCCACACTCCGGCGCTCGTGCTCTGCGATGCCAAGCTGGACCCGAAGAGCGGATATCTCAGCATCCATCCTCTGCCGCTCCTGCCTCTCCCGCTCTCGCTCCTCGTTGATGACCTCCAAGCGAGTCTGGAGGCGCGCAAGATCTCCAACAGAAAGTCGGGCCACCTGCTCCTCTAGAGCCCGGATCCGCTCTGCATCAGCCTCGGCACGAGTCGCTGTAGCATAGGCATCCGCTTCAGCCCTCTGAAGGGCTTCTTGGAGCTCAGCAACCTGCAGAAGAAGATTTTGTTAGTTCAAGACAATCAAGTAAATCAAGTCAAATTCAAAAATCAAAACTTACCCGAGCAGCACGGTCCTCCTCCGCAAGAGAAGCCCGGTGGATGGCAGAGGCAAGCTGACTCTGGAGGTCAGCCAAGGCAGCATCGTGCGCAGCGAATGATGAAGAAGATGAAGCTCCATAGGTAGGGGGAGCCGCCTGGGTGTAGACGGCTCGCTGCACCAAAAGAACACTGTCAGTGGTTAATCGCCAAAACAGTTAATTAATTAAAACATGCATTCATATTCATTCATACATACCAGATCAAAGAGCTCTTTCTGGACTTGTTCGAGCTGGGCCTCAGCATCATGTAGTCGGGCCCGGAGGTCGATGATGACCGCATCACGAGCATCCTGCAAATCACATATACATACATTCATTCACCAACATAAATCAAGATAATAATAAAATTAAAGACGCATGAATACATACTTACATCGAGTGGTCGGAGGAGCCGCAGCTGGTCGGCGTAATGGACCCGGTACTGCTGGAGGTAGCCCTCGCTACTCTCCGCACGGGACTCCACTCTGATGCCCCGACGGTGCCAGTCCTCGTACTGCTCCGGGAACTTGGCACGCCAGTCGGTGAGGGATTGCTTGCCCCTCATGCTCCTCCCCACACCCTCCGGGACCTCTTCATCTATCCATTCCTGATGGAGACCCAACGTCCTCATCACGAGCCGGAGGCGGAGGGGCTCGATCTCGTTGAGGCAGTGCACCCACATCTGCCTCTCAAATCGCCTCCTGCCAGCCGTCACCCATGGCTGACCTTCCTCGTTCATGCCCAGATACGGGCGCCAGATCACCTGCATATAGGTTAGATGCATTCATAAATAAATTGCACTTAAGGAATAAAAATTGCATTTAATAAAAAAATTGAACAAGTTAAAAACTTACCAATAGCTCTGGATAATCTAGGAACTGACGGCGGAGGGCCGTCAGCTGGTGGTGCTGCGGAGCAGTGTCCACAATTGGCTGCCAACGGCAGGCCAATGGGACGGCATCCGGACGAACAATCCGCGCTCTGCCGAGCGGGAAATAGTGGTAGCTCCACACCTGCATTCATGAACATATAGGTTAGAAAAATCATTGCGTATTACACATTGCATATCATGAATAAATAATAAAACATTTAATACCTGAAGGAACGGTGAGAAGCCACTGATAGTAGTCTCGCGGTCCGGCGTGACCGCGGATAGGTCTGCGAACAGGTGGGCCAGAAGGGCCGCACCCCAAGCATACTCCCCTAAGCTATCTAGGTCATCCAATAAATAAAGAAACCTACAGTGGATATGGTTGCCCTTCGTACCGAAGAGCAACCGACCGAAAAAGAAAACTAAAAAGACCCTCAGCTGTCTGTCTACCTCCTCTACCTGACTCGGGTCACTACAATAGGCAGAGGAAGATGACTCGGCTAGCCTATCTCTAAACTCTACCCCGGGTCTCATCAGACCGACGCCGGGGCTCATCTAGACCTAGGGCAGCCTCTACTTCTACCCTAGGAACCATCCTAGACTCCCTACCTATACTGGATACCTCTATCCCTAGTAAGGCCTCTGCTAATCCCTGATAGTTGGGGTAAGTAACCCCACTAACTGGTCGGCCCTCTACCCGCAGGCCAGTGATCCTGGCCACGTCCTCTAAGGTGGGGACCATATGCCCCCAAGGCATCAGAAATGCCCGACTCTCTGCATGCCAACGCTCCCTGAGCGCCTGCAGTAGGACTAGATCGAGCCAAAATGGCTCGATGTCTAGTATCTCGCCGAACCCCATCCGGCGCAGGCGCGCCTTCTGAAAATCCGGGAGTCCCCTATACGCCCCTATCACTAAATCCCAAGAAATCCTGGCCCTCATCACTCCCTGCAAATAAAAAAATAAAAAATAGGGTCAGTAATTAATGAAAACAGGAAAATTCACTTTCTGTTTTGAAAGGCGTCAGCACACACAGACGTGTTTCAAAACACGTCCACATGCCCTGACGCAATTCAAACCTATTTTCTACCTACTTAAAAAATTCGAAATTTGGATTGAAAGACGTCGACCCAGGGCGACGCCTTTTGAAAGGCGTCACCTGGTCTGGACGCCTTTCAAGTCCAGATTTCGGGTTCCTTCAAGAACCCCTTTCTTCCCTCTTTTCTCACCCCATTCAAACCACAGAAGACTTACCGTGTGGAGGTCGCCCTCCTCTTCCTCTTCCACCGCCATGGGCGCCGGTGGAGGGAGCTCCTCCTCCAAGAAGGCCGCCGCCTCGGCTAACGCCGCCGGCACCTCCTCGGGAGCTTCTTCTTCTTGCCTCCGCCTCCTCTTGGCCAAGGCCTTCTTCTTCCTTGATCCTTCACCGTGTTCCATGGCTCTAAAGAAGGAGTTTTTGAGAGAGAAAGGAATGAGATCACCGGGGAGATCGCCGGAGCTCGGTGAGGAGAGAGAAGATTTTTGTGAAAGTGAGGAGGAAAGGAGGGCCTTCGCGGGTCTGTAACGAAAAGGGTGAAAGGCGTTGACTCAGACAGACGCGTTTTAGGGCGCAAAAGTTGAGGCGGCAAAGGACAGCTGTTTGAATTGGTTGAAACACGTCCATATGAGTGGACGCGTTTCAGGTTCTGTTTAGAGCCGTACACAGGAAAATCATGAAAGGCGTCTTGGTTACTGGACGCATTTCAGGGAATTAATCATGGAATTAATGGCAGAATCCTGGAAAAAGTAGGAGAGAGAGTTGAAAGGCGTCTATGGATGTAGACGCGTTTTAAGGTTTAATCGGATTTTTGAGGATTAAATTGAATTTCTGAAAAAGAATTTAGTTTGAAAGGCGTCTTTCTGAGTGGACGCGTTTTACATTTTACAGAACCCGAATTGTTGAATTTTCAGGAAAAATCAGGTTTTTACTTAAGGAAAAATCATGTGCACATCACAGAAAGTTGGGGAAAGATTCTAAGGCATGAAAAATCAATCTTTATTCAATAGAATCAATCTTTATTACATCAAAATCAAAAAGAGAAAGAGGACATTCAAGGGAGAATATCATGAAGACCCTTAAGATAAGGAAATTTCAATCCTTTATCTCTGTCTTTAGAGGATCTTACACGATAGCTAAAGCCAAGGTTCCATAGAGTAATGATGATTTGTATGGCTTCATAATCTCCATCGGACTCCAAGTCGCGCTTCTTGATTGGAAGTGTGGTAGAGAATTCAGGAAACTCACGACGGGCCAAGCTAAGTTGAGTAAGGCACCGGTGTGGATTGTACAACACAAACTCAGTAGCTCCAATTAACTTGAGATCTGCTCCTGCTGTACGGCGCACCCAAACTGGTTTTCCAACAAGAGCAAGCGGAGACGAGTCGAATATGTCGGACGTCATGAGCTTCAAATACTCTCTCCAATCGGCTCGGGTCTTGAGTTTTGGAACCTTGTTGACCATGTGCTCATTGAACTTTACAATATTAGCAATGCAATGAATTGGACTATTCAAGAAGATCTGAGATGGATTCAGAGGCCTTTTCTTGTTATGCTCGAATTTGAAGTGAAGTTCAACCCACAAGGCAAAGAGTAGCATGCATCCATATGGAGGACGACCCACAGAAGCCGCAGAAAGTCCACTGTAGAGATATGCTAAGAGAGCAGTGCTAATGGATTTACCTTCGAAAATTGCGCAAATAGCACTAATTTGATCGTCTTCCAAGATGTTATCCTGTGCAGGAAAGAATAAGGCACCGGCAAGGCATGTAACAAGAGCTTTCGTTACATCCTCTGCCTCATCCTCCCTTAAATCTTCAATTTCATAAAGAGTCCACTCGGCTAGTTTTGCAAGATTGATCTCCTTCTTGGTGAGGCATCCTTTAGCTTCTGAAGGATCCTTCATGATCGATGTCAATAACTGTTGACCGGTGATTCTCTCTTTTGTCAAGGCTATCTTGTCTCTGTTGTCTCTGGTCTTCGGGAGACCTAATAGAAGTTCCGCCTCTTCTAGAAGGATTGTGCACTCAAAATCTTGGAAGAAGAACGTATGAGTTTGGGGATGCCACCACTCGATCAAGGCGCCCATAGCTGCCCAGTCTACGTTCGCACTCTTGTAATTCTTGGCAAGCACTACAAGTCCTTGAAGATCCCACTTGGATATGAACACTTGCATAGAAAGCTTAACACTTTTTGCAAGTTTACGAATCCAAGGGAGAGACGTGAACTTTCTTGGGCCAGGAAACATAGGGTAATTCTGAAAGAAAGATAAAAAGGGAGCTTGATGAAGTTTGATGAAGACCATGATGGAAGACATGAAGAACGTGAAAAGAAAGTTGATTGGACCTACTTGAAGATTGGGATTTTTTCCATTGAGATGATTCTCTATGTCTGCAAACTTCTCTAGAGACATCTTCATCTTCTTGTTTGAGGAATCCATCCCTCTTTTTCGGAGTTCCTCTTTCTTGAAGCTTGGGAAGCTTGAAAACCTTGAAGAAACCTTGAAAATTTGGAAGAAAACTCTCCTTTGGATCTTTGGATTATGATAGGATTGCTTGGGAATAACCTAAGGGTGTTTATATAGGAGGGATTGCGATCCTAAGTAGACCTTTTCCGGATTGGAAAAGGGATGTGCATTGATAGAGTTGGAGTTCGGGTAGAGAACAACCAGAAACATGTTTCTGTGAGTAAAAGGCGTCTATGAGACAGGACGCGTTTCAAAGTTGAATGGCGTCTGCTCGACACGACGCGTTTCAACCTTTCTGTTATTTACCCGAAATTCTATGTTTTGGGTGTTTAAGTTGAATATTTGTTTGGAATTACTAATAATTTTGATTGCAGAAAATTCTGAGCAAAGTTGGAAATGTCAAGAAGATCTCACTATGGAATTCAAGAAGTCCCGACCGTGGCTAAAAAGACGGTTATTTCTACCCTTATTCCATGTAATTATTTTGCATTCGCATTACTATATGATAAATATTTATTAGAGTATATCAAGGACCTTGTGGTTTTGATGAAACTGGAATTTGAGTTCCCCTTCAACAAAAACAGTGATAATTCCAGAGGATTCTTAATCGCACGGGTAGGCCGTTGGATTGTTGATTAGTGGGGACGATGGTTCCACTTTTGTGAAACGGTGCGTGGATAAACGAGCTTCGGCTTAGCACTGAATTACAAGAATTGGTATCTTGACTCATTAATAACAATTTAACAATATTATCCTTGATTAATTTATATTTCATTTGACTTTATATTTTTCTCTTAGCCCAGCATGCATCATATATGACTTTGAAATCATTATGATAAGGATTAATTACTGATTAAGTTTCAGACCATTAATCAAATAACTCCAACATGATATGAAATATTCCATTCTGAATTGAGTATCTTGATTATCTTTGAAGTTCGCTTAAAGATATCCTTGGAATTCTATCCTTGATTAGATTCTTTATCCAATATTTCTTGTTTTCTTTTAAGATCCATCATGGCTGTAGCACGTCCACATTGGCTGGCAAACGCTCCCCATGATGAAACCTGCAGTGTCTACGACCTGGGTACTTCCCACTCCGAGGAGGTTGATCGACTTTATTTTATTTCCTTGTCTACTTCATCTAGACAGGATTAATTCCATTGATTTCCTTGAGTTATCTTCGTTGATGATTTCGAGAAAAATTCTAATCATGTGATGTTAAGAGCGTGTCTCATCACACCTTGGCATCACCTTTTCAGTACATTCCATTCCATTTCACTCCCTTGCAAAGACGATGCCAAGGTGAGGCAGCTGTAGACACGTTAATTTTGACGTCATTTCGAGTAAATTTCATATCATACAATAATGCCTCAGAATGGTCTGATAATTAATCATTAATTAATTTTTATTAATCTTTTTAAGTGTCGGGTTTAACAGATGTGTTTAAGTTAATCAATTAAATTGATTTTAGCTCAAATTTGAGTTAAAATATGAAGAATTCTAAAAGACATCAACCCAAGTGGACGACATTTAGACTTTATTCTTATTTTAGCGATTAAATTTGAATTTTAATTAATTAATTAATTAACTAAAAGGCGTCGGGTAATGTCGACGCGTTTTAAGTTTCCTAAGTGATTTTAACTTCCCCTCCGGATGTTTATCCTTATCTTAATTAGGCTAAAAGACGTCTATACAGGTGGACGCGTTTTAGCTAATAAAGATAAAGATAAGTTTTCCCGGATATTTATCCTTATCTTAATTAATCTGAAAGGCGTCAGCCAAGGTGGACGCGTTTTAGATAATTACAGATAAAGATGAATTAATCAGTATTTATCTGTCGGTTAAGATAGATAAATCTTGGATTTTTCAATGTTAATCTCGAACGCAAGAAATGCCTATAAATACCCTGTATGTTGAAGAGTTAAAAAAAAAAAAAAAAGAGAGAGTTGAAGTCCATTAAGAGAGCATTATTATAGCGAGTTGAAGATCGAAGCAACAACGTCGGAACGCCGGAGCGCTGCCATTTCCAGAAGTCGGCGTCCTTTCAAGATCTTCATCCTTTCAAAGCTTCAACCGTTTGGGCATAAGTTTTTCATTACTGCATTTTCATTTTCATCTTCATTAATTCCATTCTTCATTCACTTCATGCAAACACACACCACAGCATAATTTTTCAAAACCTACTTGATTAAAGGGGTTTCAAAGCCACTCAAGAAGTAAGTTTGCTGTTTTAAATATGTCTAAAATCATGATTAATTCAAATACTGCTTCTACTTAAATTCTCATCATCATTGTCTCTTCATTTTTCTCTTTCTGTCTCTGCTGTACTCAACAACAACGAGAGATTCAAAAAGGGAAATCAAGCACAAAGCCAGAAAGACTTCTGGACGATCCTCAACCTCAAATTCAACAGCAAGAACAAAAAGCAAAGAAAGGGCTCTCTTTCTTCAGCCGGCTGAGGAAGGGGAACCAAGGACTCAATCTTCCGCGTTAGAACAGGTAAGCGATCATATCTCTTTTGAAACTTTTTAGTTAAAAGTTTCTGGCGATCACTGTACTTTAGTTGCTATTTTTAATAGGTTAGTTTACACTAAACAACATAGATTTTTCATGTTAATCACACGGTCATTCTAAGCACCTACAGAGGTATGCCCCGATGTAGTTGTACTTTTAATTCCAGGCCTGTACGCATAATTATTCCATTTCAGTTGTGGACTATGTAATTATTTGTTGAGTCGAGTCGGAATGTAATAATTTTGAATTCATGCACTTTCTTTACAGTTCAATGCTGTGTGGAATGTTTAGTTTAGTTTATCATTTATTTCCCAGACTTATTTGAAATCTTAGTTTGGCTCCTAATTTTAATGATTCGCTACCCATTTAGTAATGGGATCCCTGATTATAGAGTGGCAGGGCGTTACAACAACCTACTAACTTACCCGCTTCACCACTTAACCTCCATCCCTTGCCCTCCAAGCCACTCCTATGTATCCGTACTTCCACACTCATGGCTACAGGCATACCGCAACTATCTAAATCTCTCATCCACATTTTTACACCTACCCCTACGCCAACATCGTACACACCTAACCTTCCGCCACCAAATAAACCTCTAGCTACCACACCATTCACCTCCATAGAAGTATCCTCCTCCTCCTCCAATAAGCCCCAGCCCTTGGCACTCCGGAGTGGGAGGATGTTTAATAAAATGTTTCTCCAATCTACCAACCAAGAGAATCAACCATAGCATAATCAGGAAGAGCAAGCCACTGAAGAGAGTGTCCCCAGGACACAGTATGATTTGTTGAAACATTTGGACAAAACTCCAGTTTGGATATCTATTTTAGAGCTAATAAAAAGGTCACAGTCCCATCAAGAGGCTCTAATGGGTTACTTGCAGAAGGTCTTGGTTAATGAGGACTTACCAGTAGAGAAGATTGCCTCTGTGTTAACCTCCACGGGTGACAAACCATCTATCTTGTTCCACAGTTTTAAGCTAACACCTCTTGCAGCTGGAGGGATGGCTTTGAGCATCACTATAAACATCTGCCAAACTGCAGTAGATAATTGTTTGATTGACACTAGCGCCTCTATTAATGTACTGCCTCCCAGTACTCTTAAGCTGTGTAAGATCTCAGAAAAGGAATTGATGCCCTCTCTCCTTTCCTTTACAGCATATGACAACACTACTAGGGCACTACTGGGCATGGTCACCTTGAAGGTAGAATTGGGCCCAGTCTCCCTCACTATAGAATTTCACATCCTTGAGATTTATCCATCCCTGAAGGGCATCCTTGGACATCCTTATGTTAAAACCCTTGAGGTTGTCCCTTCCACAAATCATCAATTCCTTAAATTCTCATTCAAGGGACAGGTTGTGAAGGTCACTATCATGCCTATTCTTGCCACTACACATACCTTTACTGTTTATCTCACAATAACAGCTTGGCCAGCCCAAAAACCTGTATGGTCCCTTTTGGACACATACAAGCCTTCCACTGACCATTTGATATCCAAAACTCCTTCTTCATCACTAGTCACCATGCTCAAAAGGCGACAACCCTTGGACACTCCAGGATGGTGTATAATAATGAAGGTTGGCTATCAACCTAGGAAGGGATTGGGAAGGGATTGGGAGCCCAATTGCAAGGCATGTTGATGCTCGTCAAAGATAAGAAGCTCATCTCCAAAGTGGACTTGGATACAAGCCACAGATGGTCAAAAGGGAAATAACTCAGCACGATAAGGATGAAAATGACAATAAAGTTTGAAAAAACATCGTTACACCTAACAAAGAGAATCAAGACCCTCTGACTTGGACCCTTCATACCCATTTTGTAAAAGATTTTGTTGTACAGCATGGGGAGGATAACAAGGTTGTCATCACCTCCCAATTTGACTTACATGATGTTCATGGGCGGCAACTAGCCCACCATGTCACTCCTATTCTCACATACCAGTCTCTGGAGGCTTTGAGGCTACTAAAAGAAGAAAGATGGTGGTTCCATAGAGAGAATGGTACAGATGGTTTGACTTGTATGATCTAAATATTGCACTAAGCATATTATTTATGCCCACCGATAAAGAATGGCCATTGTTGATCCACAACCTCATTGAAGAGCCCGAAGCCATTTGGGATACAAGAATGCTATTAAATGATCTCACTCATGAAGGGGAACTTGATAATCACCAAGAACGATTTATAGTCGACAAGCTTTGGTATGGGGTCTTTTTCATACACACTTTTTGCCTTTGCTATTGGCGCCCACTTGGACACACTTGTTAGTTGATGGTCTTTCCAGAGCTCCAGTAATCTTAATCACCATCACGAATCACTTCTTTAAACGTTGTGTCCCCTTTGACCCAGAGCATTTTTACGATAAGATCTGGGAGTTCCTCCTCTATGATTCTCCCAGCCCTTTGGCCATGGTGCCATTCTCTCCTCCCTTTCATTCTCATTATCACCATTGCTTTATGATCAATAATTTTCACAAAAAAATGCCTCTTTCAAACTAGATCTCAAGTCATCATCAAAGAAACTTCATACTTCTCATCCAAGTGTATGCCGTCATACGGGCCACTCATTCAAGGTCCTCTTATTGATTTACTTGATCCCCCCTCCTAAGAGAGTTTACCTTTATCTTCTCTTGTATCTCACAATCCTTCTTCCTCTTCTTTAGGTCAGGATAGTGAACTTGGGACTAGTGAGTCTAGTAAGTCTAGGATTAGGCACGTTAGGAAGTCTAGGAAGCTCAAGGGTAGATAGATTCTAAATAGACACCTCTAGGAACTAGCTAGTAGATGTCAGGCTTCTATAGACATCCCTAAGCTTTTAGAGAATCTCATTCCGTTGTCAAAAGAATGTAAGGATGCAGATTGTGTTGATGATGGATGTGGAGTGTATAAAATTCTCTATGACAAAGACCCCATGGATGAAGAGGAAGAAGAATATGAAGATGCAATTCATGCATATGCAAATGGAATGAAGAGATTTAATGAACCATCAGTGATTGTAGAAGAACCCACCAAAAAAATCAATATGGGTACTGAAGAAGAACCTAAGATCATCTTCATGAGTAATAACCTTTCCCTATCAGATGATGAGGCATTGGCCAATGTTTTAAGAGATTGCAAGGTTTGCCTGGAGCTATGAAGACATGTCGGGTTTAGATTCTTCTCTAGTGGAGCACAAATTAACCTTCAAGCTTGGAGCTAGCCCGATCAAGCAGAAATTGAGTCGATTCTTCCTACAAATGACTTTAAAGATGAAAGAAGAGGTTGATAAATTGTATAAAGCCAAATTTATTAAGGTTGTCCTCTATTCCAAATTGGTGGAGAATATTGTGCCAATTATGAAAAAGGATAGATGAGTCAGAATTTGCATCGATTTCTAAAATCTTAATCGGGCGTGTCCTAAAGATGATTCTCCCTTGCCTCATAACGATGTTTTAATTGATAACATAGTTGGATGTGAGACTCTTTCATTCATGGATGGCTTCTCTAGGTATAACCAAATTTGCTTGGCTGAAGAAGACTAAGAAAAGACTTCCTCCACTATACCTTAGGGAACTTATTATTACATGCTCACGTCTTTCAGTCTGAAAAATGCTAGAGTCACTTACGAAAAGGCAACGATGGCCATCTTCCATGACATGATGTATGTTTATTTGGAGGTTTATGTGGATGATTCACTAGTGAAGTCTAAGACGGGCTTAACATGTAAAAGTTCTTGCTAAGGTGCTATAGAGATCAAAGGAGTGGAAATTGAAAATGAATCCCAAAAAATGTGTATTTGATGTCTTATCTGGAAATATTGGATTTTATTGTCAGTAAACGGGATATTGAGATTGATCTCAATAAGGTTAAGGATATCACTGAAATGCCACCTCCTAGGAATTTGAAGGAGCTTCATTGATTGATCGTGAGGTTACAATTTATCACCTCTTTGTCTCCCAAAATTCTCAAAAATGGCCATTCTACAAGCTTACTAAACCAAGATTCAAGTTCGATTGGGATGCAAAGTCTTAATAGGACTAGGATATGAATTAGGCAACAATGAAAAGTATAATTAAAGTTAACCACGACCTGAAAAAGTTTTGAAAGAGATTTTTGAGTTGGATTAGGAGTAGAATACAATAAATTTAAGTATTTATAATATTCAAATTTGTGGATACTAAGTAATAATTAGAATCCTACTCGAACTAGGATTCTGTACACATATTTACTTTATATAGTCTTGGTATTTTAACCATAACTACAAATAAAAAATTTAAAATTTGATGAAACAACTCTTATTAAAGCTAGCTCAAAATTTTATGAAGACCATATTTCTAAAATAAGTTATTTACTAGTTTGAATTTAGAGGTCTTTTGATAGAAATAGAATCTACTAGAGTGAGTTCTATTTTGAGTTGAAACTTATCTATGACAGGAAGGTCTCTCTTAAGGCAACTATGATCAGAGAAGGGTAATGAGAGTTTGAGAAGGATTTGAAAAGAAAAAAATATTATTTATAACTATCCAAATTCGTGTACACCATATCTTAGTCACAGCTTTGTTTAGAGAAGTTAGTTTACATATTATTCTTGAGAGAAAGAGAGATGAAAGGCTACTAAGATGTAAGATGATGCTTTTGCAACATGAAAAGATTTTTTGAGGCCTGATAAGATATAAATGGGCTGGAGGTTGTGAAACTTTCTTAGAACTCTAGGAATCACAAAGAACCGATCTTTTTTCAAGAGGTAAGCGCATAACCCTAGGCATGATCTAATTTGTACTAAAAATTATATTATTTTTAAATATTTTCAAAAACTAATAAATTAGTAAGAAGCATGATCCATATATTTACTTCATAATTATCAAATTTCATATTTTTATAATTTTATTTATTATATATTTTATGATTATTCTCTCAACATATGCAATCTATCTATTCGGTTTGTTTTATTTTCAATTATAATCACCTGAGTTACAGATGTTTGATCTTCTTGGTCCGATGTCTAATTGACAAAATTTTTTTTACATAAGCTTAGTTTGGATGTTATCTTATTTTTCAATAAATTTTATATTTTTATGAAATTTATTGATATTTATTTCATAATTTTTTTGTGAGACTATGCAATCTATACTTATAATTTTAAAATCTCAACTTGTAGATATTTTATCTCACTCGATTCATGTCTAAACCATGTACAATTTTATGGAGACCTTTTTCATATTGTCTTTGACATTTATATAAAGACTGAAAATTTTTGGACCCCGTTTGCTATTTATATTATCCTCTATTTTAAGTTACGGAAATTTTATTAAAGTTGAATTTTTCAGAATTAATGTAGCAGTTTAAAATCATATCAATTAAGTCATGAAACTTTTTCAAAACCTTTAGTGTTATTTTAGGAGCTTATTCATCATATTTGATTATTCTATGTCAAAAAATTATGAGATTAATGCTGAAAATTTTAAAAAATTATTCATATCTTTAAAAATATATTTCGACCATCTTTAAGTAGTTTTAACTTGATTTATACTTCTATATCATAATACACCTTATTATGGCACTATGCGCGGCTCTATATGAATAATGGATACTAAATCTATTTGACTCAGTTTGACTATTAAACTTCTAGGGATTTACAACTTCGATTTCTCTAAGAATATATGTAATCTAAATTAAATTATATGTGTATGGACAGTACCACCATAGGAGAGTTTTAAACAAACCCTATAAGTATTCGTAGGGTAGGTCTGAACTTACAAGCAATGGATATACAAATAGGTATTTACAGTTATATACAGTAGCCAAGACTTTTGTGCCACATGTCTATGTATATTGGTATTTTGTGTAGGTTGCTCCTTATGTTCTGGTTGGATGCATGTCCGATATGTTTAATTGAAAATATGATAATGAATGTGTCCTCTATTATGATCATCTGATTTGACTTATGATATGAAATTTGATCTGATCTCCTATACTTATATGCTATCTAAATCACTTTTTTGATCAGCTATATTCTTACTTAATTAACTATCAATGTCATTTTTTGATTAGTCTATTGATCAACCTTTTATCTCTTTCAATTTGATAATCATGTTCTCCGATTAGCCTTTCGTTCATGATCTTTTGACTTTACTATGATCTATGATAACATGTGAACTTCTTATAGATTAGAGGTTATTTATTTGATAAATACACTAGTTCGAAAACCATGATATGAAATATAAAATTTGTTATTTGAACATCTTGATTTGACCTTATGATCATCCTATTGAGAAATAATTATTTGTATTAGAAATATTTGTATGATGGTGTTTGATAAATATGATATACTTCGTATCGTTTCGTTGTTGTACTATATGCAGAATTTGATTTGACCATCATACTTAATATAATTGTATAATGTGATTTGTAAAGTTATTATATGTTAAGTCATATAGATGATTTGAAATATATTGAGCAGTGGACTCGTACATTTGATCAAATGTTTTTCAGGAGAAACTGATTCAGAATATACTTAAGTGAAACATCAAGTATGTTGGATTTTCAAAAGAACTTTCAGTTATCTTAGTTTAGAAATTTATTTTTTAAAGTAATGGTTGGATGTTGATGAGGCAGAATCCGATTCGGCCCATTAGAGCAGGCCCAAACCCCGTTCAGCCCAACAGCAGCAGTATCAGGCCCTCTGGGAGCCTCTAGCCCATCGGCGGCCCAGCAGCCCTCGGCCCCACAAGCGGCACCGTCGCTTCCGGCCCAACAGGCTTCGGCCCGTCAGCGGCCCATCAGCCTAAGGCCCGGGAACAGCACGGCAGCCCAAGGCCCAGCAGGCTTCGGCCCCTCAGCGGCCCAACCCCCTTCGGCCCGATAGCCGAGTCCGGCCCACACCGGTGGCGGATCCGGCACTATGGCGGTTTACCAGTAAGCCCAAACATAGTCCTATATCGGCTACCACCGTTAACCAACCTCTATCCTCTGCTATAAATACACCACTATTTATTGCCAAAGGTATGCAACTCTTTGCCTCCGAGACCCTTAAGGACTACGGTCCAAATAGCATTAAAGCTACTTCTTGCCTTCTGAATCGAATCATCTTCAGAAGCTAACTTGACCGTCGGAGGGGGTTCCTAAGGGCCAGAGCCCGGGACTCCTGCTGACCGGTCTTTCTTCTTCTTTCCCTCCTGCAGGGGCTCGGTTTGAATCATCGCCGACCTTCCCGAGTCGGTCTCGACCGCCGACCTCGGACTCCTCTCCCTGGTCTCGACGCCGTACGACGGCTGCCCTGCGACAGGAGACTCGGCCCCGCGTTGTCCCCTCGTCCGGCAAAAGAGCTTTTGGGCTCACTATCCAAGAGCAAGCCGAGTCCGAGACCCTTCCGGCCTCAGACCGTCGGCTTCGGCTTCATCGCCTGTCGACAGTACAGCCCGAAGGAGCCTCGGCCCCGACTTCCCGGAGACGAGCCCGCTCCGATCGAAGCGCCCTTCGGCCTTCGGACCCTCGTCTTCGCCTCCGCCTCTTCGGCCTTCCGGATCCCCGTCGGGCCTCGGTAGCACCGATCCGAACCGGATTCGGATCCACTTCTCCGGGTTCCAGCCTCGGAATCCGGTCGTGATAGATCCAGTCTACATCACGTGGCGCCGTCTGTGGGAAACCAACAAAACAAGTCATGTCTCAACGACCTGTGACCCGACGATCCAGACAAGGCGAAGCAGAAGCGCGGGAGGCCTCGGCGCAGATGCTGCCTTCCGAAGGCGCACCTTCTGCCCCGCCGAGCCTGCCTCTGCCGACCATACCGGAGTCTCTCGGCTCGGAAGACCGAGTGGGGGTGCTCCAGCAGCAGGTGGCAACGCTGGCCGCTGCCGTCACGTCCCTAGCGCCTCTCCAGGAGATGGTATCCGCCATCGCCCAGCGCATGGGGCTGATGGGACAGCTTCCTCAGCAGGCGCCGCTCCCCCTGCTCTACCCAGTACAAGATGCCCGGTTCCGGCCGGCGCCTGCGCCGGTTCCTCCCAACGAGACCGCGGAGACGCGCAGCGAGCCCTCGACGCTACCTGTTCGAGCTCCTCACGCTGATCGCCTGACGGAGCAGGATTATGCTTCGTCGGAGTACCGTCCGACCCGAACCGGAGGGCAATCCGTCGCCACCTCGACCGCCCCAGACCTGGACCGGCGGCTGACGGCGATGCGCAAAGAGATGCAGCAGATGGTGTCTCGGCCTCACGGGGCGCCCCTCTCCAGTAGTATCCTGGAGCAGACCCCATTCACGGCGGAGCTCTTAGCCACCGAGGTACCCCCCAACTTCAAGCTGCCGAAGGGCCCTCTCTACGACGGAATGACAGATCCGGTCTGTCATTTCCAGAGATTTAACACTTATCTTCGGGTCCGAGGGATCTCCGAGGCAGTCCGCTGCCGTCTTTTCCCCCTCACCCTTGAAAAAATCGCCCTCACCTGGTTCGAGACTCTGGCCCCCAGCTCCATCCACTCCCTGGTTCAGTTGGGCCAATTGTTCATCGACCAGTTCTATGATGCCACTCGGCAGTCCAAAACTTCCGCCAGCTTGCTGGCCATCCGGCAAGGCCCCACCGAAACTCTCCAGGAGTACTTCACCAAGTTTCGGACCGAGGCCGCCCAGATCCCGAACCTCGACAGCTCGATCGCGGTCTCGGCCGTGATCAGCGGGTGCCGGGATGAGGGGCTCCTCGGCTCCATCGGAAAGCGCCATCCCCCTACCTTCCAGGACCTCGTGGCCCGGGCCCATAAGTACATCAACCGAGAGGCCCTGATGCTGTCCAGGGGCAAAGGTGCAACCGAAGCTACCTCGGCACCTGCTCCCCCGGTGGTACGACCTCGGTCCGAGGACCAAGAGCCCTCCCGAAAGCGCTATCGCCGGGAGGATTGGGATAAGGAGAGGCGACGGGACCCGCAGCCGCGGTACCTACCCTTACCTGCTCTCCCTTCCCGGATGCTCATGGAGGTGAAGGGCATGCTCCGGCGGCCTGATCGCATCAAGACCGATCCTCGCCGAAGGGACCCCGGCAGATACTGCGAATATCACCGAGAGATCGGCCACACGACGGACGAGTGCCGACAGCTCCGGGAAGAAATCGACCGCATCATCCGGGAGGGGAGATTGCCGCAGTATCGGCGGGAGCAGCCGCCGCAGCAGAACCGGGACGTCCCTGCAGCGCCCAGGCAACAACCACCCCCGGCGATAGAAGCCGCTCCTCCGCCAAAAGCCACCTCGGCCCCGGTTGAGTCATCCCATCAAAGACCCAGCTCTGGGTGGTCTATCATGATGATATCCGGAGGACCCGGGGAGGGATCAAGGTCGCGGCAACGCAACACCGTAGCGGCGGTTGACGGCGAGCCGAAGCGGCCTCATCTGGAAGACATCACCTTCGGCGCCGAGGACCTGACTGATGTTCAGGTCCCTCATGATGACGCCCTCGTCGTCAACGCTGTAATAAATAGCTATGATGTACATAGGATCTTTGTGGATAATGGAAGTGCCCCAAACATCTTGTTTTACGACTGTTTTGAGAAGATGGGATTGAGTGAGGCTAGTATGAAGCCTCACCGGGGCCCCCTCTTCGGTTTTAACGGCTCGCCCTGCCGAGTAGAGGGTATTGTCCGGCTTCCTGTAACCTTAGGCTCCGCCCCCCGGCAATTAACCGTTGAAACGGACTTTGCCGTTGTAAAGATCGAGTCAGCCTACAACGCCATATTCGGCCGAAGGCTCATTGGCGGGGTCGGAGCCGTGCCATCATCCTTCCATCAGAAGCTGAAGTTTCATACCAGCCACAGAATAGGCCAGGCCAAAGGGAACCAAGAAGCGGCCCGGCAGTGCTATATGATTTCGGTCAAGGGGAAGACCGCAGCCGAAACCCTGACGATCGAGTCATCAGCCGAGGCATCTCCGGGAGAAGCACTCCTCGCCGTCCCTGTTCCGGGAGGCGAGGGACGAGTCCTGATGATAGGCTCCGGCCTGGAAAAGATTGAAGCAGAGAAGCTTACCGAGTTCTTAAAAGAGAATCTCGACGTCTTCGCCTGGTCTCCATCGGACATGCCCGGGGTTGACCCGGAGATAGCCGAGCACCGTCTCCACACCGATCCCAACCAGCCCCCAGTAAAACAGAAGCGGCGCACCTTCAATCAAGAAAGGAGAACCGCCATCCAAGCCGAAGTACAGAAGGGGCTGGACGCCGGACACTTCCGAGAGGTGCATCATCCGGAGTGGATCGCCAACGTGGTCATGGTGCCAAAGAAAGAGGGCAAGTGGCGTATGTGCGTGGACTTCACCAACCTCAACAAAGCCTGTCCGATGGATAGCTTTCCGCTGCCTCGGATAGACCAGGTGGTGGACGCAACTTCCGGCCACGAGCTCTTAAGCTTCCTCGACGCCTATTCGGGCTACCACCAGATCCGGATGCATCCGGATGACGAGAGTAAGACCAGCTTCACGACTGATTTGGGCCTGTACTGCTACACCCGAATGCCCTTCGGTCTGAAGAACGCCGGCGCAACATACCAGCGCCTGGTCAACAAAGTGTTCGCTCCACAGCTGGGCCGAAACATGGAGGTCTACATAGACGACATGTTGGTCAAGAGCCGTATCGCTTCAGAGCATTTGGCCGACCTAGCCGAGACTTTCTCCGCCCTTAGGCGGTACAAGATAAAGCTGAATCCGGCCAAGTGCGCCTTCGGGGTAGCCTCCGGCAAGTTCCTCGGTTACATGGTCACCCGCCGTGGGGTGGAAGCCAACCCCGAGAAGATTTCGGCCATCATACAGATGCGCCCCCCGGCGAACATCCAAGAAGTACAGAAGCTGAACGGGAGGATCGCAGCCCTCAGTCGCTTCATGTCAAGGGCGGCCGACTATTGTTTCCCCTTCTTCAAGCTGCTGAAGAAGGCCAACAACTTCGAGTGGACGGAAGAGTGCCAAGCAGCCTTCGACCAGCTGAAGGCCTACCTCCAAAGTCCCCATCTTATCCAAGCCAGTTCCCGGGGAACCCCTGAGCTTATACCTTGCGGTCTCCGAGACGGCTCTCAGTGCCGTCCTCATCCGAGAGCAAGAAGGCATGCAGAAGCCGGTTTATTATACCAGCCGAGCCCTTCAAGGGGCAGAACTCCGGTACCTTGCCCTGGAGAAGTTGGCTCTGGCCCTTGTCTCGTCCGCAAGGAGACTCCGGCCCTATTTTCTGGCCCATTCCGTGAAGGTCCTCACCGACCAGCCCCTGAGACAAGTCCTCTCCCGGCCAGAGGTGTCCGGCAGGCTGGCAAAATGGGCAATCGAGCTAGGAGAGTTCGATATCTCCTACGCTCCTCGGGTAGCTATAAAAGCCCAGGCGTTGGCAGATTTCATCGCCGAACTTACCCCAGGCGCCTCCGAGGCGCCTCAGCCGGTGCCAAACGCGCCCGAAGCCGAGGCTACTTCGGCTCCCGTGCCAGCCGACGAATGGCGACTCTTCGTAGACGGCTCCGCGTGCTCCACGGGCAGCGGCGCCGGATGGATCCTAGCATCGCCCGAAGGGGTCGTCACGGAGTACGCCCTGCACTTCTCCTTCCCAGCAACCAACAATGCCGCCGAGTATGAAGCTCTCATCTCCGGCCTCCGGGCTGCAAAGAAGCTCGGCGCCCGGAACCTGAAGGCCTTCAGCGATTCCCAGCTGATCGCCAGCCACATCTCCGGGGAGTACGAGGCTCGGGACGCAATGATGGCTTCTTATCTCCAGGTGACTCGCAAAATCCTCGCCCAATTCGACTCTTATGAAGTCGTGAGGATCCCGAGAGCCGAGAATGCCCGAGCCGATGCACTTTCCCGGCTGGCGTCAACCCAAGACGGGGGGGGGGGGGGGGGGGGGGGGGGCGAATGATCCTCGTCGAGGAGCTCGCCGAACCAAGCCTCGGCGAAACCAAGGCCATGCTAGTCGCTAAGGCCGAGGCCGAGGCCGCGACATGGATGACCCCCCTCGTCGCTTTCCTTCTCCAAGGAGAAGTCCCGCCAGATCCGAAGGAGGCAAAGCGCATTCGACAGCGCTCATCCCACTTTCTTCTTCTAGACGGGGCCCTGTACAAGAAATCCTTCGGCCGACCACTGCTGCGGTGCCTCGGCCCAGCTGAAGCCGACTACGCCACGAAAGAAGTCCATGAAGGGGTATGCGGAGCGCATGCGGGAGGAAGGGCCTTGGCTCACAAGCTTCTAAGGCAAGGCTACTGGTGGCCATCACTCCGAGAGGACGCCTTAGCCCTCGTCCGGCGCTGCGACCAGTGCCAGAGGTATAGCTCCCTCATCCACCAGGCAGCCGCCCTTCTGACCCCCTTATCCGACCCCTGGCCTTTCGCTCAGTGGGGGATCGACCTCCTGGGGCCTTTTCCCGTCGCCACCGGCCAGAGAAAGTTCCTCATCGTGGCAGTAGACTATTTCACTAAGTGGGTCGAAGCCGAACCCCTCGCGGCAATAACCGATAGCAATACTTGGAACTTCGTCTGGAAGTCCATCATTTGCCGGTTCGGCATCCCTCGGGCCATCATTTCTGACAATGGGAAGCAGTTCGACAGTCGGGGGTTCAGCGACAACTGCGCCAGCTTCGGCATACTCCACAAATTCACTTCGGTGGCGCATCGTCGAACAAACGGCCAAGTCGAAGTCGTTAACCGAAGCCTCCTACAGGGATTGAAAACCCGCCTCGACGAAGCTAAGGGCCGATGGGTAGAGGAGCTGCCAAGTGTTCTGTGGGCTTATCGGACGACAAGCCGAACCCCCCCCACCGGCGAAACTCCCTTTCGCATGGCCTATGGCGTAGAGGCCGTTATTCCGGTGGAGATCGGCCTTCCCTCTCCCAGGGTCATTGCTTACGATCCGAAGGCCAACGAAGAAGGACTGAAAGACCATCTGGACCTCATTGAAGAGACCCGAGACAAGGCTCGTGTCCGACTGGCCGCTTATCAACAGCGCATGGCGAAGTACCACAACACTCAAGTAAAGCCCCGATGCTTTGAAGTAGGGAGCCTCGTGTTGAGGAACGCTCATGCTTCCAAACCAGCTGAAGCCTCAGAAAAACTTGCCCCCAACTGGGAGGGGCCCTATCGGGTCAGGGAGGTGATCAGGCGTGGAGCTTATCGGTTGGAGACCCTTTCGGGCCAGCCTCTCCCTCGCACCTGGAATGTTGAGCGCCTTCGGCGTTATTATGTGTAAGTCACTTTTCCCCAGGCTTACAGCCGAAGAGTATGAATAAAAACTTCTTCTATCGGGAGCGGCATGGTATTCTTTCTAAGTCCGTGAAAACCGTACCGGGAGTGGCTTCGGCCATGCAAACCGTATCGGGAGCGGCATGGTATTCTTTCTAAGTCCGTGAAAACCGTACCGGGAGTGGCTTCGGCCATGCAAACCGTATCGGGAGCGGCATGGTATTCTTTCTAAGTCCGTGTAAACCGTACCGGGAGTGGCTTCGGCCATGCAAACCGTATCGGGAGCGGCACGGTATTCTTTCTAAGTCCGTGTAGACCGTACCGGGAGTGGCTTCGGCCATGCAAACCGTATCGGGAGCGGCACGGTATTCTTTCTAAGTCCGTGTAAACCGTACCGGGAGTGGCTTCGGCCATGCAAACCGTATCGGGAGCGGCATGGTATTCTTTCTAAGTCCGTGTAAACCGTACCGGGAGTGGCTTCGGCCATGCAAACCGTATCGGGAGCGGCATGGTATTCTTTCTAAGTCCGTGAAAACCGTACCGGGAGTGGCTTCGGCCATGCAAACCGTATCGGGAGCGGCACGGTATTCTTTCTAAGTCCGTGTAAACCGTACCGGGACTGGCTTCGGCCATGCAAACCGTATCGGGAGCGGCATGGTATTCTTTCTAAGTCCGCGTAAACCGTACCGGGAGTGGCCTCGGCCATGCAAACCGTATCGGGAGCGGCATGGTATTCTTTCTAAGTCCGTGAAAACCGTACCGGGAGTGGCCTCGGCCATGCAAACCGTATCGGGAGCGGCATGGTATTCTTTCTAAGTCCGTGTAAACCGTACCGGGAGTGGCTTCGGCCATGCAAACCGTATCGGGAGCGGCATGGTATTCTTTCTAAGTCCGCGTAAACCGTACCGGGAGTGGCCTCGGCCATGCAAACCGTATCGGGAGCGGCATGGTGTTCTTTCTAAATCCGTGTAAACCGTACCGGGAGTAGCTTCGGCCATGTAAACCGTATCGGGAGCGGCATGGTATTCTTTCTAAGTCCATGTAAACCGTACCGGGAGTGGCTCCGGCCACGTATACCGATTCGGGAAGCGGCAGGGCATATCTAAGTTCACGCAAGCAGAAGCATGAGTGGCTTCGGCCATCCGAAATACATCAGAAGCGGCAAGATGTCCCTTCGGATCATGTGGACCACGATAGTAAAAGCCCCGGCCGAATACTATGGCGACTTTCTATCCGAACCTACATCGGGTCTCGGCCTTACAAGCTATAGCGAACGATGACAGGATCTCAGGCTTCTGAAGGGCCATATTCGGTCAATCATACACAAACACCAAGGTAAAGCCGAAAACATTCCTTATATTTATAGAAAAGGAAGTACAAAAACCGGCCATACCCTTGGCCGAGGGCTTACAACAGAAGAAGAAGTAAAAGCCGGCCGTATACTTGGCCGGAGGTTTACGATAGAAGAAGAAGCGTAAACCAGCCACACCCTTGGCCGAGGGCTTACAACAGAAGAAGAAGCAGAAAACCGGGGTAGATCCCCGCGTCATTCTTCGGCTTCGGCCTCCTCCACCTCGGCTGCGGCTTGTCCCGGAGAGGGAGAGGGAGAGGGAGAGTCGACGATCTGCACCGCTTCAGGAGCGGCAGCCTCCTCAGCGGCAGCCTCCTCGTCGGCAGCCTCCTCAGGGACAGCCTCCTCAGGGGCCCCCTCAGCGGGCGCAGCTTCATCATCCGGCGCAGGAGTCGAGGTCCTCTCGGCCATAAGTCCCTGCCACCAAGACAGGAGCTCCTTGGCTTCCTCACCCCTCGGTACGGCGACCCCAGTCAGATCGACGCTCGGGCAGGCCCTCTGGGCGACAGCCAACCCGAGGTCGAAGACGGAGGAAGAAGCCAGCAGTTGAGCTTGGATAATCTCTTCGGTGAAGTCCGGGCCGGCCTTGTAATCAGCTACGGCCATGTCCGCCACCTCCTCCAGCTCCTGCTTCAGCGCCGATACCTCCTCGGCGTGTCGCCGCTTCTCCGAGGCCCGCCGGGAGTCCTTCTCTTGAATCTGGGCCTTGAGGGCCCGGATCTCGGACTGTGCCGCGGCGAGCTCCCCCTCGGCCTTCACCTTGGCCTTGGCGGAAGCGCGGGCCTCAGCTGCCCTCTCCTCCAGCTGCGCCCGCGCCCGGGCACTCGAGGTTACGAGCCCATCAACTAAAGGCTCGATGTCGGGCACCACCGAAGTGCCCTCGCCCGAGCCGTCTGACTCCCTCTCGGCCTCCAGGAGCTGGAGTCGGAGCTGCTCCTGATGGTGCATCAGGACGCTACCCGTCACCGCAGCCTGCGAGCCGAAAGCAAACAATGATCAGAAAAAAAGGAAAACCAAGAGAAAGCTAAGGAAAGCTCGACTGAAGCACCTTCAAGCTCATTACCTGGACAGACAACCGAGCGCTCATCGCCGCCAGGTCGATGACCGAATGGCGCTTCAGCCCTTCAAAGGCCGAAGGGAGAGTAAGACTGCGGAGCAGACGGAGGCACGTCTGCGAGTCTTCCATACTCTCGTCCTCGTAAATCCCCGGTTCGGGGCGCCACCACTTGCGCTGCGCCCGGGGCGCCTGCGACCCGGCGCCTTGGTCGCCGACCCCGGCCGACACAGCCGGAGGGGAATCGCCCCTCGGCGCCTCAGGAGACACCAGCCTCGCGGCCCTTCGGGCCTCGGCACTCCTCCTGACCAGCGGAGCCTCTTCCGCGTCTACGGCCCCTTCCAGCCGGGGGCGCTTCGACGCTCGGCCGCCCCTTCGAGCGGCGAATTTAGACTTTTGCTCCCTCTCGAGAGCGGAGGCAGCAGCACGGCCCTCAGTAGAGGCCGCAGTCCTTGGGACCCCGCCTCGGGTCCTCGGAGCCCCAGCGCCTCGGCCGGACCTGCCTGCCGCCTGCGGGGCCGGTGCCCGGCCCGGACCGCGCTGGTCGGATATCCGATCGAGGAGGGCGTCGAGATCGGCCATTGCTGCAAGCAAGAAGAGCCTGTCATAAACAGAACAGTGAACAAGTACAAACTTAAAGCCGACTTACCCTCAGCCGAAACTTCATCAGCATCCTCAGCCGGAAGAGCTTCGGCCAGAGGAGCGGCAGCCCTTCCTCCGCGGCCCCGCGGAGTCTCCCCGGGAGGAAGGTAGGGGAAGGCCCGCACCGGATCGGACCGGGGATCCGGCCATACCCCGGCGGTCACCAGACGCTCCGACGCGCTGAGAAGCCCCCAGACATTGTACGGGGCCATCATCTGGATGCGACCCACGAGGGTGCTCTGGACTGGGGTGAGGATAGGAGGATCCGAGAGGCCTGCGGCCAGCGGCGCCCATTCAGTAGGGAAGGGCCACACGCTCTCCTCTTTCTCCGGCAGGGAGACGAAGACGAACTTCCTCTTCCAGCCATGGATGGACGAAGGCTTCCCGGAGAATACGCTTCGCCCGACCCGAGGGATGAAGCAGTACCACTCGGACTTCCCCTACCTTTGGATTTTGAAGAGACAGCGGAAGACATTGATGGAAGGGCGGATCTTTACATGAGCGAAGACGCTCAAGAAGCCGTATACGGTGCGCCAGGAGTTGGGAAAAAGCTGAGACGGGGCCAGCTCGTAGAAGCTGAGAAGGTTGATGACGAAGGTGGGGAGTGGAAGACGGAAACCCGCCTCGAAGCTATCAACGTAAATAGAGAAGGAACCCGGGCGGAAAGTGTTAGCCCGGGTGGCGGAGTCAGGCCGAAGGACCGTCATCCAGGAAGGGAGCTGGAAGTAAGAGACAAGGCGCATAACCTCTGCGTCCGAAAGGGCGCAAGATGCTTCCGAAGCCATATCAGGACGACGGCGTCCCGAAGTGGAAGCCTGGCCTGGGTTCCGGACCTCTTCGGCGTACTCGGCCCCGGAGGTCTCGGCCCCGGAAACCCCGGCTCCGGAAGCCTCGGACCCCTCAGTCCCGGAGACCTCGGACTCTTCAGACATCGCTGAGGCAGGGGAGTCTGAGGTGAGGGGATCTGACAGGAGAGATCGCGGAGAGTGGGAAGGAGTATACTCCTCGTCCGAAGGAGTAATCTCACTGGAAGAACCCCGGACCATAAGGCCACGAAGGGAAGGAGGAAAGCTAGGGCTTACTCGCAGGAAGGGGGAGGAAATCTCTCCTGAACCGAGTGCGGCTTCTCAAACCTCCCGGCTCCACCAGCGATGCGCTCCGAGGAATGGAGACCTTCCCGCGGTGGCCGGCAAGCTCGGACGAAGCCTTCAGGAAGCTAGCTTTCCGCTGGAGAAGGAAGAAGAGCTTGGATGATCGCAGAGGAAACGCAAGCGCAGCAGCAGGAAGAAGAACAGTGCCCTGCTGAGGGCTTGTATTTATAGAGCCCACTTGAAGCGCCTCCCGCCGAAGCTAACGGCCGAGATCGTCCCGCTCGTCCCCTCGCTCCTCTCAGATGCACGCCACGTGCACCGTCCTTCGGCAATGGTGACGGACCGGCTCCGGGACTTGCAGCGAAGCAATCAACGGCCGAGGGCGCTCCGACCCTTCGGCTGACCGCCCGGATACGCGCCACGTGTCCCGATCCGCGCGCTGAAGATGAAAGAGGCGGCAATCCGAGTGAAGCCTCGGGCAGAGAGCCGAGGCGATCCGCGACCCGAGAGCGGTCAAGATCCTTTTGTGTTTTCGACGGAGCGGCCGGATGCGCGACGCGTGTCCCGTGCTTCCTCGCGAGGCGACGCGCCATCCCGTCCATTTAATGTAGCCTGACACGAGTCAGAGGGCTCGGCCCTTCGGCTTCTTGGCTCTGAGCCTTCGTCGCCACTCCGAGCGGGGACGAAGCAACCGCGTAGCCCTCGGCCGACCGAGGGCCCCCTCTTCCCAGTAAAAAGAGAACAGAGCTTCGGGTAAGACACCTGTTATGATGTTCTTTTGGCAGCTTCGGGCTATACTCTCGCCATCTCAGAGCTGAGGAAGACAAGAGTGGGAGGCTATGTGATGAGGCAGAATCCGATTCGGCCCATTAGAGCAGGCCCAAACCCCGTTCAGCCCAACAGCAGCAGTATCAGGCCCTCCGGGAGCCTCCAGCCCATCGGCGGCCCAGCAGCCCTCGGCCCCACAAGCGGCACCGTCGCTCCCGGCCCAACAGGCTTCGGCCCGTCAGCAGCCCATCAGCCTAAGGCCCGGGAACAGCACGGCAGCCCAAGGCCCAGCAGGCTTCGGCCCCTCAGCGGCCCAACCCCCTTCGGCCCGATAGCCGAGTCCGGCCCACACCGGTGGCGGATCCGGCACTATGGCGGTTTACCAGTAAGCCCAAACATAGTCCTATATCGGCTACCACCGTTAACCAACCTCTATCCTCTGCTATAAATACACCGCTATTTATTGCCAAAGGTATGCAACTCTTTGCCTCCGAGACCCTTAAGGACTACGGTCTAAATAGCATTAAAGCTACTTCTTGCCTTCTGAATCGAATCATCTTCAGAAGCTAACTTGACCGTCGGAGGGGGTTCCTAAGGGCCAGAGCCCGGAACTCCTGCTGACCGGTCTTTCTTCTTCTTTCCCTCCTGCAGGGGCTCGGTTTGAATCATCGCCGACCTTCCCGAGTCGGTCTCGACCGCCGACCTCGGACTCCTCTCCCTGGTCTCGACGCCGTACAACGGCTGCCTTGCGACAGGAGACTCGGCCCCGCGTTGTCCCCTCGTCCGGCAAAAGAGCTTTTGGGCTCACTATCCAAGAGCAAGCCGAGTCCGAGACCCTTCCGGCCTCAGACCGTCGGCTTCGGCTTCATCGCCTGTCGACAGTACAGCCCGAAGGAGCCTCGGCCCCGACTTCCCGGAGACGAGCCCGCTCCGATCGAAGCGCCCTTCGGCCTTCGGACCCTCGTCTTCGCCTCCGCCTCTTCGGCCTTCCGGATCCCCGTCGGACCTCGGTAGTACCGATCCGAACCGGATTCGGATCCACTTCTCCGGGTTCCAGCTTCGGAATCCGGTCGTGATAGATCCAGTCTACATCAGATGTAATAGAATTGACTGTGAGAGATTTGATGTAATTTTCGTTATTTAGTAAGATCGAGAGTTTATATACTATTTGATAAATAATTGTGGACTCTGATATTTAGCTATTTATTTAGACTATGTAATGGTAATGATATTTATTTAAATTTTTTTTGTAATTTGTTTATGTCATATCTGATTATTAAGTTGATGTTGCGTACTCATAATCCGAATGAATCGATGTATTGAATTAAATTTCGGAGGCATAACATTAACACTTATATTGTTTAGCTGTTAAATTCGCATGTTACTTTAATGCTATATACTTCTTACCTTGGATGCTTTTGTAACGTAAAAGTAATATTGGCCTCATGAGAATGCACCGCGAAAGGGTTTTCTTCTACAAAACCTTCCTCATTTATGGCATATTCTAGAGTGGCAATGTCTTGAACTGCGCATGGTAAAGTTAAAATATTTTACATGAAAAACACATTGATTTGTCATTACCACATTGATTTGTTAAAGCTTTAGGACATTATCACATTGATTTGTTATTACCACATTGATTTGTTAAAGCTGTACAATGTTGACGTCTTTAAATAAAATGCTTAAAGGTTTTTTTTTGGCAGACTAGATGATAATGTTGGCTAAACTTCAAAAACGAAGACAATGACACCATGTCAAGTGAGCACCATTGAGATTAATGACGAAGCATATAGGTCACTTAATGAAGGTGCCTTCTGACTTGTGGCTGCCAATGAGATCTTTAAGCGGGAACAGGAAGCATTGTCCTCATACCCTCTAAGTAAGATAGTGCATGTATAGTATCTTCAGCAGCCATAAAGAAATAGACAATGTATATCATAAATAAATTCTACTCAAGTTGTATGCCCATTTACTGTAAATGAGATACTAAATGAGTTTTAGACGTGCACATATGTTCAACTTTGTCTAACATCTAATAGTTTATCACTTTATACTTTGCCATATTACATGGTTAATATGTAACACATTATATTAACACCTTATCAGATGAACCTTTTATTTATAGTGTGAAAGCATGAACTGTTTAAATATAATACAAATTAACATTGGTGTAACACATTATATAATACAACACATTCACTCGTAAGCCTTGCAATACTTTATGTCATTAACATTTTAACACTTGTATTGTTTAGTCGTTACTATGTTAAGACTTATAAGGCTAGAAAGGATACAGATGAATACTTTGTCAAATGGGTTTTGCATTATTTTACCTTTATAAGTTAATTCTTTAACGTATATACTACATTGGTAATTACTTTAGCGCCGTAATATTTTTTTACTTTGGATGTTTTTGCAGCGTAAAAGTAATATTGGCATCAGGACCTTGCACCTCGAACAGGTTTTCTTCGGAGACACCTTCCTCTCCTATGCCACATTCTAAAGTTAGAATGCCTTCAGAAGCTTGCTTATGGTGAAGTACAAATACTTTATCACCATTCACTTGTAGTACTCTAAAGTATTTGTTTTTAAGTATTAGCATTTTTTGACATCACCACATTGATTTGTTAAAATCGTTGTCTTTGCATAAAAAACTTAAACCTTTTTTTTTTTTTTCCAGGGATAGATGATGAAATTGGCTAAACTTCAAAAATGAAGACAGTGATATAAACTATGTTTTGACATTGATCACTATAAAACTACTCACTGGATGAAGGGGTTTGTCCATGTTTTGACTAAGATAGTGCATCTCTAGATGTCTTCAAATGCCATAAAGAAATAGATATGTAATCTTGAGGGAATTCTGCTCAAATTGTAAAGGTATATTAGATGTGCACATATGTTGATGATAAATGAGTTTTAGGCGTGCACTTACATTGATCTTACTTTAACTTCCAATACTTGGTGACATTATGTCACCGTATTATATGGTTAATAAGGAATATAATGTATAACACGTTAATACTTCTCTCACAAAAACGCGATAACACTTTAACGATTTCTATTTTTTTCATATTAAAAACTTATTGATAAACATTTTAACTTTTACTTTATACACTATAACATTTTAACTATTTTATTTGTTTTTACAAATTCTAACACATTATTACTAAAGAAGTACAATCTACAATTGACAGAACAATAAATACAAATTTAACACGCAAGATTTTAAAGTTGTAATACGCCAAACATGTTCTAAATAGTGTAATACTGTGCAAAAAGAAGAAGAGATGAACATGCGTTTTGAGAATTAAGAAAAAAAAGAAGAAGAACATGTTTTAACCGCAACTGTTCTCACCATTTGCTGCTCTTAGGCATCGTTTAGTAACCCTTATAAAGTTAAAAGTTTACCGATAATCCAACTTTTGGCAACTGTCATCAATATGGGCCGCTTCCCACGCCCACTTTTCCTCTGCCCAGTCTCTCTCTCTCTCGCCTATGAACTGCAAGCCGAGGCACCTTCGTCCATTTGGAAACACCTTTTTTTATTTTTGGAAGGGTACAAAGGTCAAGTATGTACAACTATTTACAAGTGACCAGGGTTCTAATCGGAATTCGAGATTTTCTTCTAGAGTTGGAGATAATTCCGGTTAGGTCGAGGAGTTCGCCTAATTAAGCGATAATTCTAAATTCGTCTGATTTCTGAAGAAATAATCCCACAGACGAGAAAATAAACATCTCAACAACATCAGAACTGTATGACTGAAGAGTTTTTAGGCTCCAACCAAAATTGAACATGAGACCTCCCTTTTGAAAGGGAGGTGGCGAACCAACTGCGCTAGGCAGCTGGTTCCACCCACCGATCTTATACACCACACCTTGTTGCTTCTCCTGATGTGTTCTCTATCGCCTATCATTGTTTCTCCTGATGCGATTGCCCAGTGTACCAGGTGCGGGGGACGAGTGAACTTTATATCATTATTTAATATATATCTATTAACTATTACTAAGAGAAGAGGTGAGAGAAAACTCACCTCTCCGCAACTTTCTCTCTAGGCGCATCCGTTCTCTAAACTGACCAATATGTGGCACGTAAGGAAAGTGAAGTTGCCATCTTCCTTCCCACCTCCTCTTCCTAACGCAGCAGAGAACTCCTCACTCTTCACTATTTTTAGAATTTTTTTTTAAAACTTAACCCAAGGTAACACACTTCTCTTTGTCTCTCTCCCACCCAAGTCTCTTTCCATACATGTCCCTCTCGCACACGCACGAACCACCCGCACTCCTTTCTACGTGACCTCCATACGCTCCCCCTAACTCCCACTCACTCTCTCACGGTTCTCTCTCTCTTCTTTAGAATGTGCAACTGCTGACCTGAACCCATGGTTTAGGGGTTAACCTCTTACCCTCTTAGATGCTGTTCTACAATCAACAACCAAATAGTGGTAAATTTGATTATATTTGACATGTTAAGGTAGCCAAGGGTCATTTTATTTTTTGGGACAAAATCGTGTACCCATGTTTGGCTTTTTTAATTAAATATATAATATACCGGAGTGCTTTAAGTATATGTTGTTGCTTTGTAACATGTTACATGGTGTTTGTTTGCCTATTTTTATTACCTTTGGATGCCTCACTCTTGCACTAAAGATGTTGTTGTACCACTCTTGCTCTGACTCTTCATATCTCTTCTTCATTCATACATATGATAACCAATTTATCCAAAGGATGAAAAAGACGAGATGGATTTAGAGGATATGTGATAAAGAGGATCTCTCTTCTCCCTTTTCCCCAAGCATCCTCGGCATAGAGGTTGTTCTTGCCGCTACTGGTGCATTTGCCCACGAAGACAAGAAGACCCCGTGGGTGAATCATTGCAGAGGAAAAGTGGAAACGCTATGCGTAGAAAAGGCCATTTTTCTTGGAGTCTGAGGTAACCATTCTTCACTTGGGGTTAGTAAGGTATGTATTTTAAGCCACCCCAACAACCACATGAATCATATTTCATCAGTGAAAGCATTTCATCAGGGTTTTTATTATAAATTACAACTCCAATCTTATTGAGTTAACCGGCAATTCATTAGGAACTGATTCATAGTTCAGTGTTAAAATTTATTAAGAATTGATCATAGTTTAAAGAACCTTGTTGAATTAATTAATTTCTTCGAAGTAATTATGTTTCATCTAGTCTCCACATTTGTTTTAATTATTTCATCAATATCCTCCAAGTGCTTTTGTACATATAAATTTACCCTTCATATATAATTACTTTTTCACAATGTGATGTAGTCATTTTTCCCAAAAACTATTTAGGTACTTATCACTCATTTTTATTCTGAAGTTTATAATTAATTATTATCTTTTATTAGTTTTATTTAAGGTCTTCTTCTAAAATCTTGATATACTCTAATAATAACTTGACATGAAAGGAAACTTGAAGGATTGACCTTCCTGCTTGAAATTTTATTTCCCTACGATTCTTCTCCTCATTAAATCGCCCATGTTGTGTGCCATTGCTAATAATACTTCTAACGATACATAAGCGAAAACCATGTTCACATTGTTGTTAGTAATGAAACCCGATGCAGTGTTTGGAAGAACTTTTGGAGGTTGTCACTTTGCATAAATTGATCCAACATTTATATGCAAGATAACAACACTAACAATTAAATAAAAAATATGATCATATGTGAAAATTTTCTTTGTACTCTAATGAGATATATGTTCTTTCCATGGATTATATATATTCTGGCATTTTGTATACCATATTTTTCTTTTTATTTTTATTTACCTACTTTCTCTCAATTATTTCTAAACACAAAAAACTATAAAAAACGACTAGAACTCTATTTTTATCCCTATGCTGCCTCTCTCTTTCTCCCTTAAGGACATAAATATTTTCTCATCAGTAATATGGCTATAGTTTAGTACTAAGTATTATTCTTTGTTGAACACTTATTTGTTGGCATTCATGATCGTTTCGAATTGTGCGTCATTAAACACATGAAAACGTTCAATCTAAATTTATCCGGCTCACTCAAATCAAATTTTGGAAATTAATAACGGTGAGTCCGAGTCGAACCACAGGGAGTTAAGATTCTAATTTTGAAAACTTTGGACTTTAGTTAATCTAAAAATAAATGAGATTTTAAGTAAACTAATTACTTAATTAAACTAAAATTAAATTAACTAATGTTACCTAAAAATAGAATTACATAAACTAAACAAATCTTTTTTTTTTTTACTTTTCTTTTTCAAAGATTAAATACAAACTCATATAAAAATAAGCACGACGAAAAATTATAATAACAAAGACAACCTATTGTTTGATTGTATAAATCATAAAACATCAAGAATCAAATAACCTAATTAAACAACTAATAATTAATTAAAACAACAACTAATCAATAATTAATCCTAATCAAATAACCATTAACTAATTAAATAATACCTACACATAAAATAACTAGCAACTACCCCTAATTAAATAACCAATACTATTAATGGAAAGAACAACAAAACAGTGTGGGTTGCTGGGGCTCGGCTTGCTTGCAGCGCTGTGCGTGGACGATGCTTGGTGGTGCGTGGAGGTGCATGGAACACGCAGGTGCTTGCTGGGCTTCAGCAGACGTGCATGAACAGCTGGTGGCGCTCGTGGTGCGGCTCCCTCGCGCAGGTGCTTGCTGGGCTTCAGCAGACGTGCATGAACAGCTGGTGGCATGCGTGGTGCGGAGGAGGTGGATGCCGGCTTCAAGGGTTGCATGCAGGTACTGGCTGGAGGAGATCGTGAAGTTGCTGCTGGATGGTGGAGTTGCCGGTTCAGCTTGGTGCAGGCTTCACCGCTGGGTGTTTGCAGAAGATACTTGGTTCTTGCAGGTCGTGCTGGGGGAAGGAAAACTGAGAGAGAGGAGGCAGGTGAAGGAGGAAGAGAAAGAGAAGAGGAGAGGAAGAAGGAGAGTGCCTGGGAGAAAGAGGGGGGTTGTGCGTTTGAGAAAGAATAAGGGAGAGAGGGAGGAAGAGAGGCTACCGGGGAAGAAAAATAGAAGAGAGAGGGTTGCGGGAAGGAGAGTTGGCAAAGGAGGAGGAGAGGGTTCGGAATATGTGGAGAGAAGAAGAGAGAGAGAGAACGTGTGGGAGGGTTTTTGGAAAGGGAGAAGTTGGAAAACAAAACGGAAAGAGGAAGAGAGAGTCTGAGTTAGGGAAGGAAGGAGAGGAAACTGGAGAAGATTTAGGATTCAATTTTCTAAAACGAGAAAGAGAGAGAGGATTTTTAAAATAAAGGAAGGGATGTGTTTTAGGAAATCGGAGAGACGGAGGGAAATAGTGGGTTTTAGGAAACTCCAGCGAATGAAGGAATCAAATTGTATTTTTACTCCTGTTTTAGTTGAAATCCGCACACTAGACCTCCCCAAATTTCCGAAAACTCCACCAGCTGCACTGCGTCATCGACATGTCCTGTTCACATAAAATAAATATAAATTAGCGCATTATTATAAAAATATCATCATATTTATTTATTTCGTCTCGATTTTGTCGAGAAACCGCAAATGCGCTATACTCCTTTGATCACATGAAATGACGATGTTTTTAAGTCAGAATTTGATGAAATTGGTACCGTTGGACTTGTTACACAATTATCTATAATTTCATGCTATTTTGCAAATAAAAACATTAGTATGATGCATATGATTGCCTTTAAATGATCAATTTAACACTTTATCACACCCCCCAACTTACTCATTGCTAGTCCCTTAGCAATGCAAATAAGAAAAAGTTAGGACAAACAATGAATTATCATGCTTCATTTATAGTATCTTTCACAATCAATTTAAGTGGTAGCCGTTTGGTTGAGCTAAAAGTTTTCATATCCCACAATATTTTGATTCACGACAGGTAATTGTGCATGAAATTTGACATACTTAGAACTCCTTTCCGACCTTTCTGGTATATTCTTGCATTTACTACCTTTTAGATAAGACTACCTGAGGAGGAGAAGAGACTAAAAGATTTCCCGACCAGTCAGTGAGGACCGTTTTACAGTTCCCGTCCCAACTCAGCAGTTTTCACGACTTGGTCATATTTTTGGTATGATGGACTTTTTAGCGTGGCGTTTTTTTTTCATTTTATTGTACTTTTGCTTTTGAGAGTGCGTACTTTTTGCCACTCTCTTTGAATTGCCTGAGGGGAGGTGCGTACTTTTTGCCACCTACCTTCTTTTAGCTCTTTTAACGCCTTCTTTTGCCTTTAGTATTTACAGCTGTCTATTTTAACTGACCGCCTCTTTTAGAGTGCTGAGTGGGACAGTCCCCTATTACGGATCCTACACACTTTATCAATTCATATAGTAACATATATCACCAAATGATAATGTATAGGCAATGTTTTTTTAAGCAAAGAAAATGAGGGAATTTCAATTTATCATTAATGTCAGAGATTGAGCAAACATGCAATTGGGTCCCAACAATTCTTGATAGTGGGTTATTGGTTCTTAAGAAAAAAAAAGAAAGAAGTTCACTTTCTAAGAAAAGTTGCTTCCTTTAAATTAGAAATTTAAGAAAATAAGTGGTTGTTAAGGGGTGTTTGCATTCGCTATAATTTCCTCGAGAATTTTTTTTTCAACTAACTTCACATGTTTTGCAAATAAAAGTAAAAGTTAGTTGGAAAAATATTTTTCATATTCTCAAAATATTTCTTTTTTTCTCAAGATCTATTTTCCCACTCCTCCCCGTGGGGAAATATTTCAACGGAAAATATTTACTACTCTCTTTTTCTCCACGTCAAATCCTCATGTTGCACTCTCTTCATATTTTCCTCTCATCGCATGAAAACTCCACTCTTTCTATGAGATTTGCAAACATGTGTTTTTGTTTTACAGGAAATATTTTTTATGATTTTTCACTCCCTGAAAAATATTTTCTGTGATTCTCTACTTTTTTAGAGAAATATTGAGAATGCAAACGCTCACTGAAACAATTGATTTCATTAAGTTAGAAAATCACCCCAAAGATTTACACTTAGATCTAAGTTTTTTTTTCCCCTAAAAAACAAGCCAAGCTCCTCTCTCTCTCTCTCTCTGCAATAAAAATTTAATATTAGCCTGCATGATATTTTGCTAATCATCCCTAATGATGAAGATTTTGTTTTTCTTGCAATGAATTTTAGTTAGGGAAGAATTTTTTTTCCTTCTCTTAAGGAACTCGAGAGAGACTCAAAAATCCGTGTGACATGTTAGGGTGGTGCTTTCTAGAGCAACCTCTATGATCTATCTTTAATTATAGTTCTCTTTTCCTTAATAACTACTATTTATCTGACTTATTTCATGTTCAAAATTAAGAAAAATTAACTTTAGTCAACCATTCATCAAATTCTTTTTGTTCTTTTTCCATGCATTGCATGACTCTTTTGCTTGTTTTACGGTAGAACAATGCTACTGTAACGGGAAATTTTACCCAATTTTTTTTACCCCCCCCCTCAAAAGAAGAACACGGGTTAAGGGATTCTTTGCAAAATTGCAGGGGAGTGAGTTAACGATGGAACCTACCCGGTGAACCGAGTACTGCTACCGTGACAGAAAAGTTTACCTAGCCTTTTTACCCCCGCAAAGGAAAAACACGGGTTAAGAGCTTCTTTGCAAAATTACAAGAGAGTGGCTTAACGATGGAACCTATCCAGTGCACAAAACGGGGAACATTTCCCCCTCCCGCAGCATTTTCCTTTACGGTATCCCATCGCACTGTTTGTTTCCCTTGATTCTCCAACCGACAACTCCGTGGCACTTCCTGTTATTAAGACAAAAAGCGCGTCCTAAACGTTTGATCCTTCTGCCACTTTCACGCACGAGGAAAAACCCCCTCCTTGGCCTGGGCCCCACGTTCCCCCACTGCCAGATCCACTCACCCTCCATCCAACGGCCAACAATCGTCCTCCGCAGACATCCCAGCCCTCCATTTGAAGCTCTCCTCCATAAATACCCTGCTCCGCTCCCACTTTTTCCTGCCTGCCCCTAATCGCTTCGTCTACCTTACCCTGCAGCAGCTCCACAAACCGGGCCGGTCTGGTGTGGTCACCGCTCTCAGATCAGATCAGATCTGCCTCCGCCGCCGCCGGAGGAGGAGATGGCGCTGAAGGTGGAGAAGACAACCTCCGGGCGGGAGTACAAGGTGAAGGACATGTCGCAGGCGGACTTCGGTCGCCTGGAGATCGAGCTCGCCGAAGTGGAGATGCCCGGCCTCATGTCCTGCCGCGCCGAGTTTGGCCCCTCCCAGCCGTTCAAGGGCGCCCGCATCTCCGGCTCCCTCCACATGACCATCCAGACAGCCGTCCTCATCGAGACCCTCACTGCCCTCGGCGCCGAGGTCCGCTGGTGCTCCTGCAACATCTTCTCCACCCAGGACCACGCCGCCGCCGCCATCGCCCGCGACAGCGCCGCCGTCTTCGCCTGGAAGGGTGAGACCCTCCAGGAGTACTGGTGGTGCACCGAGCGCTGCCTCGACTGGGGCGCCGACGGCGGCCCCGACCTCATCGTCGACGACGGCGGCGACGCCACCCTCCTCATCCACGAGGGCGTCAAGGCCGAGGAGGAGTACGAGAAGTCCGGAAAGCTGCCCGACCCCGCCTCCACCGACAACGCCGAGTTCCAGATCGTGCTCGGCCTTATCAGGGACGGCCTCAAGGTGGACCCCCGCCGGTACCGTAAGATGAAGGAGAGGCTCGTCGGCGTGTCGGAGGAGACTACCACCGGCGTCAAGAGGCTCTACCAGATGGAGGCCAACGGCAGCCTCCTATTCCCGGCCATCAACGTCAATGACTCCGTCACCAAGAGCAAGGTATTCACTTGAGTACTATCCAGATCTGCTTTTGCTACTTTGCTTGCGCGTCGGATCGGGGATTATTTTACTTGTATGTGATCCAGATCTCTGTTTTAGGAGTTCCTGTTCCACTTTTCCCTTATTTTCTAGTCAGTTCGTTTTAGTTTCTGGAGCTTGGCACTGGGCTCTGGCTACAGTCTCCCTTTGGTGGGTGTGACTGGTATTCTAATAAATGCCGGACGAATATCGAAAAGAGTCAGATATTCTAATACGGCACATAGATCCACTCACTTTCTCACTTTCCTGGGTAGATCTTATTATTATTATTTTTTTGATCAATAGCGGATAGTTCTTGGATGAATGGCCGCATATAAACAAATTTAATGGAGAATATTGTTTCAGATCCATGCTGTTGGGTTTCATCTCATAGATTCTTAAATTTGGTCACTAACTTACCTGGCTACATGTAACATCGACATTTTTACACAACCGATAGGCAAGTGTTAATGTGGTAGGTTCGTGCTTTCGGAGGAAGACCGTTTGATAGATTTCGTAGATCTGCTGCATTTGGAGCTCAGAATGCCTAAGCTCTGGTGCCTTCAACATCTTTGTTCGGTCTTCTTATTATTATATAAGTTTCCCCTGTATAATCTCTTGTTCATTCCTTAGATCTGAATGCAATGTTCTACAGTTTCCCTGCTCCTTTGCATCTGTCGTTTGTGTGTTAAAATTTAAAATCGGTATCTGATGCTGCCTTTCACACATCCAGTTTGATAACCTCTACGGGTGCCGCCACTCCCTCCCCGATGGGCTGATGAGGGCAACCGATGTGATGATCGCCGGGAAGGTCGCCGTCGTCTGCGGCTACGGGGACGTTGGCAAGGGCTGCGCCGCCGCCCTCAAGCAGGCCGGCGCCCGCGTGATCGTCACCGAGATCGACCCCATCTGCGCCCTCCAGGCGCTCATGGAAGGCCTCCCCGTTCTCCCCCTGGAGGACGTGGTGGCGGAGGCCGACATCTTCGTGACCACCACCGGGAACAAGGACATCATCATGGTCGACCACATGAGGAAGATGAAGAACAACGCCATCGTCTGCAACATCGGCCACTTCGACAACGAGATCGACATGCAGGGGCTGGAGAACTACCCCGGCGTCAAGCGCATCACCATCAAGCCCCAGACGGACCGCTGGGTCTTCCCCGAGACCAACAGCGGCATCATCGTGCTTGCCGAGGGCCGGCTCATGAACCTCGGATGCGCCACCGGGCATCCCAGCTTCGTCATGTCCTGCTCCTTCACCAACCAGGTATGGATATAAATAATAGCACCGTTTTGATCTGAAGGAGTAGCCGGTATAGGTCTGGTGTTGACGGGCATCACTCCACAAATTTGGCGTTCATAGGTCATAGCGCAGCTGGAGTTGTGGAAGGAGAAGACCACCGGCAAGTATGAGAAGAAGGTCTACGTCCTGCCGAAGCATCTGGACGAGAAGGTGGCGGCGCTTCACCTGGAGAAGCTGGGCGCGAAGCTTACCAAGCTGACTCCGGCGCAGGCCGAGTACATCAACGTCTCGCCTGATGGTCCGTTCAAGCCTCCTACCTACAGGTATTAGAGCGGGAGGAGTAAGAATGGTGCGTTTCGCAGTTCCGGTTGCTATCTTTCCTACTCGTTTTGTTTCTGCTGTCTGCTTTCTTATCTCAAGTAGTTGGATGTAGTGCGCTCTTGTTTTGAGCGTGAAATAATCACTCTTAGTTGGTGAGTTATTTTGGTGTCATGGGAGGGATTATGAGCGTAGTGCAAGCGTCGTCTTTTTGCATTGAAGTTTATCAACTGCGAGGTGGTATTAAAAGTGTTGGTATCATTAGAAAGAGAGGTAAATCTAGAATCATTCTTTGGTCTGCGCCTATCACCTGCCAAGGTTTGGTGGCTGATTTGGGAAGTAAAGTACTATCCCGTCCGTTGTTTGAAGGTGAGCTCCAGACTGAGTTGCATGTAACTCACCTACTGCGTCTTGGAACTCACGTCCTTAACAAAGTGACTTCTTACCCGACATCTAAATATTAAATGATCAATATTAACTTTACGCAACTCAATTGTATATAAGCAAACAATAAAACTAATTTCTTGTAAGTTGCTAACAAACGAAACTATCACTTTTTGTAACCACAGTTTGGACGCACGAACAAGTAGTTCACTGCTTTTGTTTAACCGAAGGCATCTTGAAATGAGATTGTTTGTTACTACACACACCCCTTCTTTTAGTTGGTCGAGTTATGTAGACATTTAGAATTCTGCCATTCTCTTTGCCTATGCCAACTTTTTTTTTGTACGACTCTCACAGCTAGGAGTGTAAGTTGGGCGAGCCCGTTTCCAGCCCAGCTCAACCCAGTTTTGCAGCTATTGGGTTGGCCCTTAATTATGCTATTCGTTTGGCCTGGAAATATGCTTTTCGGTCAATTTGGGCTTGAACTTGGGTCAACCTGTATTAGCCCAGGCTAGTAAAAAAAGATCTGCGCACGTTCTTCTGTTCTGAATCAAAGTCGATGCAAGTGGGCACTGTTGTGAAATAATACTTGCCGTGCAGTACTCACCATATATATATATATATACATGTAAACAAATGCTAGTATACGGCTTGGGTGGTTGGTACGGTTTAGCCTGCCCACCCCGTTTCGCCTGTGCGGAACAGTTCCGCACTCGGCAGAACAGGCGGGTAACCATCGAATCTTTGATCTGGATTCGACAGTTTAGATTATTAGCCTGAATCCTAATTCCCTTCTTTTTCGAGCCCCAGGTCCTCTCATGAATCTTGGAGCCTCGCAGCCGAAGGTGCGGCTACAGTGTGTTTGTGTAAATGTGTGTTAATCTGATCAAATCGGATGGATGGAAAGAGTGTTTTTTTATAATTTGATTAAATCGGATGGATGGAAAGGACATTACCAACTATCTTGACTAGGGCTGTCAATAGGTTGGGCTGGCCCACGGGTTTCAGGGCCAGGTCATATTTGAGACGCGGGCCGACAGCGGGCTGACCAAAGAGGCCTGTGGGTTTCTGCAAAGATTTGGGCCGAGCCTGTGAGCCCGCTGAAGCATCTCCCCCGATCTGCCCACTCAATGTCCTACACAGTGCACCCCCTCCCTGTTCTCCCGTCTTCCTTCCCAGTAGGCAGTTCCACTCAGGCGCCCTAGCTCCACTGGGAAGCTCTCGTCGGTTGCTGTCCAAGTGCAGCTGGGTAAGCCCAGTGATCCGGCCCAGCGGTGGCGGGACGTTGCCGGAGAAGTTGTTGATGGAGAGGTCGAGGGAGGTGAGCCCGGAGAGGGGGTGGATATCGGCGGGGATCTCACCGACGAAGCGGTTCTGGGAGAGGTTGAGGAAGCAGAGGGCAGAGCAGCAATATAGGGAGGTGGGAAAGGTGCCGCCGACGGAATTGTTGAAGAGGTTGAGGGCCGCGAGGTTGGGGAGTGTACGTGTGGCGGCAGGGACCGTGCCTTGGATGCCCTGGTCAACGAGGGTGATGGCGGTGACGGAGCCATCGTCGCCGCACAGGACGTCGTTCCAGTCGTTGTAGGGGGAGGAGGTATTGGTCCATGAGCTGAGAGAACGTGGGTTTCCCCACTCCGTCTTCATCCGAAGGAGAGCGGCCTTCTTGGAGGCCGCCGGGGAAGGGGAGGAGCACAGAAGGAGGAAGAAGAAAATGGACGAGAACAGGAAGGAGAGGGGTGGCGACCCTTGTTGGAGTGGTGTTGCCATGGGTGGCTCTGATGAGTTCTGTGCAGGGGCGAGGTGGCGGGTGGCGCCGCCATGTCGCCCTTAAAATTTCTTTATGGGGAAGACGGGAGGGAAATGGAAGACTTGAGTTCGCTGCGGGTCAATCATCAAGTCAACGGAGGAGAGGGTTTGGTACGGTGGCCTTTTCTGAATGAACGAGTTGGTGGTGGGAAATTACATAGTAGCATTACTCTCTCTCTCTCCATATATATATATATATATATATATATACACACATACGTGTGTGTGTGTGTGGAAATTTTCTTTTAGGTTGAACTCTACATGTCCCACATGCCTTTCAGGCAGATCTTTGATTGGACAATTTAAAAAATTAAAAAAAAATCAAAAATTGTTATTAGGTTCAGCTTATTAAGGACATTTTTAATGATCAGTGTGGTAGATTTTTTATTTTTTAAAAGGAATATGTAATAATATGATAAAAGGAATATGGTATATGTATGATTTATTTTGGGTTAGGGGTCTTTTGTTGTGACATGCTATTTTTTCAATTTCATTTCTGACTTCAAATATCAAAACTAAAGCAGTCAGAAAAAATAATCGTTTCTGCATTGTTTTCATTTTGAATAAATAGATCTTATAAAAAATAGAAAAAAATACGATTTTCATTTTGTCTCTGACCTTCCTTCAAAGGATTTATTTATGATAATGTATCATGAGTGGTTGAATTTTGAATGGATTCTTTTGCATAATGTTGTAGAAATCTGATTTCACGTACAATAGACAACGTAACAGGAGGGAGAGGGGGGGAGAGAGAGAGCGGGGGAGAACTTCAATTTGCACCTAAAAGGAGATGTCTTTAACATTACAGTTAGCTAAGAATCAAGAGGCAAGGAGATTTAAAAGAAAATTAATAGTCATACATTACGAAACCAAAGTCTACAGTCTCATAATTTATGATCATTAGGATGAAAAATTAGTAATGAGTTAAGGCCATAAATAGACTTATGTTTTTTATTTTTCCATTGGCATGTGCCAGTCTCCGAAAGTTTTGCGACATATATTCTCATTAAATGAATAAATATGATAAGAAGGATACCAACCTTTTGGATTGTCATACTTTTTTTTTCCCTTCTTTCAATTTCACTTTCTTCATCCTCTCTTATTTGTTTGTACTACAGAAACAAAATGCTTAAATAAACTCTATCTTATAGTCATGATGGAAGTTTTTTTTTTTTTTCAATTTCGTTTTTAATTTCAAATTTCAAAATCAAAGCAGGCATAAAAAATAATCATTTCTGTACCATTTCCAATTTGAATAAATAGATCTTATAGAAAAAAAAAAAACTACGATTTTCATTTTGTCTCTGATCTTCAAAGGGCTTATTTAAGGTAATGTATTATGAGTGGTCGAATTTAGAATGAATTCTTAGGCATAATGTTGTTGGGAAATCTGATTTCACATACAGTGGACAACGTGATAGGGGGGAGAGAGAGAGAGAGAGAGAGAGAGAACTGCAATGTGCACCTAAAAGGATATGACCTCTAACACTTCAGTCAGGTAAGAATTAAGAGGCAACAAGATTTAAGAGGAAATTAACAGAGTCATACATCTCCAAACTAAAGCCTACAATCTCATAGTCGATAATCATTAGGATGAAAAATTAGTAATTAGTTAAGACCATAAATAGACTTATGCTTTCCGTTTCTCCATTGGCATGTGCTAGTCTCCGAAAGTTTTGCTACATATATCCTCATTAAGTGAAAAAAACATGATAATAAGGATACCAACCTTATCGCATCGTCAAACTTTTTTTTCTCCTCTCCTCTCCTCTCAATTTGCATTTCTCCATCCTCTCTTATTTATTTGTACTACAGAAATAAAAGACTTAAATTAACTCTATCTTATAGTCATGATGGAAGCAAAATGTTCTTTTTTCAATTTTATCTTTGATTTTAAATTTCAAAACTATGATTTTATAAAAAATAAAAAAAACTAGGTAATGTATCATAAATGGTTGAATTTCAAATGGAATCTTTTGCATAATGTTGTTGTGGAAATCTGATTTCATGTACAATGGACAGTGTAACTGTGAGAGAGAGAGAGAGAGAGAGAGAGAGGGATGAGAGGGATGACCTCTAACACTGCAATCAGCAAAGAATCAAGAGGCAACGAAATTTAAGAGGAAATTAACAGAGCCACACATAACCAAAGTCTACAGTCTCAGTCGATGATCATTAGGATAAAAAATTAGTAATGAGTTAAGGTCATAAATAGACTTAAGTTTTCCATTTTTCCATTGGCACGTGTCGGTCTCTGAAAGTTTTGCTACATTTACCCTCGTTACTTAACAAATATGATAAGAAGGATACCAACCTTTTCGCATTGTCATACTTTTTTTCCTCTCCTCTACATTTGGCTTTCTTCATCCTCCCTTATTTGTTTGTACTACAGAAACGAAAGACTTAAATCAACTTTATCTTATAATCACGATGAAAACAAAAAGTTTTTTTTTTAAAATTTTACTTCTGATTTCAAATTTCAAAATCAAAGCAGTCATAAAAAATAATCGTTTCCGCATTTTTTTCATTTCGAATAAACTGATCTTACAGACAATAGGAAAAGAAGTATGATATTCATTTTGTCTCTAACTTTTAAAGGGCTTATTTATGGTAATGTATCATAAGTGGTTGAATTTTGAATGGATTCTTTTGCATAATATTGTCGTGAAAATCTGATTTGACGTACAATGGACAGCATAATAGGAAAAAAGAGAGGGAGGGAGAGAGAGAGAGAACCCGAATCTACACCTCAAAAGAGATGACCCCTAACACTGCAGTCAACTATAAGATGAAAAATTAGCAATATGTTACGGCCAAAAATAGAAATATGTTTTCCATTTTTTTATTGGCATGTGCTAGTCTCCAAAAGTTTTGCTACATATACCCTCATTAAGTGAGTAAATATGATAAGAAGGATACTAACCTTATCGCATTGTCATACTTTTTTGTCATCTCCTCTCAGATTGAGTTTCTTCATCTAGTCTTGTTTACTTGTACTACAAAAATGAAGACTTAAATCAACTCTATCTTGTAGTCATAATGGAAGCGACTTTTTTTTCAATTTTATTTCTGATTTCAAATTTCAAAGTCAAAACAATCATAAAAAATAAGAGTTTTTGCATCGTTTTCATTTCGAATAAATACATCTTATAGAAATAGAAAAAAACTACGATTTTCATATTGTCTCTGACCTTCAAAGGGCTTATTTATGGTAATGTCTTGAGTGGCTGAATTTCGATAGATTCTTTTGCATAATGTTGTTGTGGAAATGTGATTCAACGTACAATGGACAACGTAACAAGAGAGAGAGAGAGAGAGAGAGAGAGAGAGAGAGAGACTACTTCAATCTGTAGTTAAAGCGAGATCACCTCTAACACTGCAGTCAACTAAGAATCAAGAGGCAACGAGATTTAAAAGGAAATTAACAAAGCCATACATCACCAAACCAAAGCCTACTATCCATATTCGATGATCATTAGGATGACAAATTAGTAATGAGTTAAGGGTCATAAATAGACATGTTTTTCATTAATTTTCCACTGACACATGCCAATCTCCAAAAGTTTTGCTACATATACCCTCACTAAGTGAATAAATATGATAAAAAGGATACCAACCCTATCGCACTGTCATACTTCTTTTTCCTCTCCTCTCAATTTGGCTTTTTTCGTCCCATCTTATTTGTTAGTACTAACGAAATGAAAGACTTAAATCAACTCTGTCTTACCGTCATGATGGAAGTAAAAAGTTTTTTTTTTTCAATTTCATTTCTGATTTCAAACTTCAAAACCAAAGCAGTTGCAAGATATTCGTTACTGCATTTTTTTTGTTTCGAATAAATAGATCTTATGGAAAATTTAAAAAATACGTTTTTCCTTTTACCTCTGACCTTCAAAGGACTTATTTATGGTAATGTATTATGAGTGGTTGAATTTCAAATGGATTCTTTTGCATAATATTATTGTGGAAATCTGATTTGACTTAACACGAAAAAGAGAGAGACAGAGAGAGAACTCCAATGTGTACCTAAAAGGAGATGACCTCTAACACTATAGTCAACTAAGAATTAAGAGGCAACAAGATTTAAGAGGAAATTAATAGAGCCATACATCACCAAACCAAAACCTATCGTCTCGTAATCGATTATCATCAGGATCACAAAATAGTAATGAATTAAGGTCATAAATAGAGTTATATTTTTCATTTCTTCATTGTTCGAAAGTTTTGCTACATATACCCTCGTTAAGTCTGATTCGATTCATCTTAGACCATAAATGGATTGGAAAACTAAAGTTCTGAAAACGATATAACTAGCTGTTTGAGCGATAAAGAGGAGAAGAGAGTAAAAGAGAGCTGTCTAATGAAGAAAGAGATGAGAAGTAGAGGAAGATAAGACGATCCTGCCAAGTCCCTTTTTCCAAAGGAGAAAGAAGAAGCGAGACCTCCATATATATGAGAGGTGGTTCTCTTCTCATTTCTCAGGGCGTGACATCTCTGGCGCAGCGTGTGATGTCGAGGCAGCCCCTGGTGTAGCTGCCGGACCCGGCCCGGGCGCGGCAGCTGCTGTAGCACTTGTGGAGATCCCCCGGCGTGGAGCACAGCCCAGCGTCTGCCCCGAGGGATCCATAGCTTATATACTTGCTCTTGTTCCGCCGTCGCAACCTCCACCTCGCCTCCCACAGGCAGTCGCCGGTGCTCCTCCCTGAGCAGGTCGCTCTCGCCGCCGCCACCGTCGCCGCCCCGCTGCTCCCCATGCATGCTGGGTGGCCGAGGAAGAGCAAGAACAGGAATGCCATGCGTAAGATACCATGCAACCAGGCATTTGGTCTTGTAGGCTTCCCCATTTCCGAGCCCGGGATCTTCTGTGAACCGGGGCTTCTCCTCCTCTCACGAGACTTCTCCTCCCCTGGCTTGCCATCTTAATTCTTCCTGCCAACCTAACATTGCTCTTGTTAGCTAGATGGAGACTAGGAAATACAAAGGGGGCTGTTGGTTCTTCGTGTAACATAATGTTCTAAAGAGGATTGTTGGTACACCACACGTTCTACCAGTGTCAATTTGTCTTAGTAATACTTGATGTAATATTTTTGCCAGTTGCACGTAGGGACATTACAGTGGGTAATTCAAATTTTTTTACTTTTTTCTAAAGTCGGCTTCGAAGTGTCCTAATTGTTCGTACCAATATAATACTTGATCGGACAACTTAAAACAAATTAAAAAATTAAAAATCGAATTCTAATGAACAGTAAAAAATCATATCTTTTTACTGTTCATTAGAGGTCAATTTTTAATCTTTTAAATTTTTTTAAGTCGTCAGATCGATCGAATATTACACTGTACGGATGGTTAAGATACTTCGGAACCACCTTAAAAAAAAAAAAGGAAAAAAGAAAAATTACTCTTATCCACTGCAATACCCTCGGGTGCAGCAAATACTATTCATTTGTTTTAACCATTCTCCACATATTCGTCCACCTAATAATTAAATAAGGGGTCTCGCATTTTCAGAGTAATACAAAACATAAACATATGTTTGTATGCACATGTAAACGTACATGGAGAGATGAACTTAGCTACTTCTTGACTAATTGGTTCGGGCGTTAATAAACGTGACAGAGACCTCTTTAATTTGGTGGTTTAAATTTTCATGGGTATCTTTTGGAGATTTCGCTTCTAAGATGCGATACAACATTTGTAACAGAACACTTCCCTTAAAAAAATAAAATAAAAAAGGTGAACACTGTTTGTACGTATTCCAATCTCATATAGGAAACTAATCCACTCTGGTTTTTCGTCCCATCTATATTTATCTTAAACTGATAAATTTATATCCACTCTGTTTTACGGAGCAGATATGAATAAAGTCAAAAAATATGAAAAGAGTTTGTCTAAAGAAAAATGACCAAAAGGAAAAAATAGTAAATTTTTTGAAAACATATGCAAAAAAAAGGTTTGAGTCGCGGTGTATCATAGTTAAACATTATTTGAATTGAGCTTCATATGACGTGTCCTTCTGCCAAAATTTAATAGCTGTTATTTGAACCCAACTCAAAAGTAGAACTGAAATGGAGGAAATACAAACTTTTATGTCCGCTTCACTTATTTAACAAATTATAAATGGATATTTGTTCATAATCTGTCGGACAATAATTTTAAAAAAGAGTGATATTTGCTGTACTCTTGCCGCACTGCATAGGGTGTAGCCCATATTTTTTAAAAAATAAAATTTTAAAAAATTATGAACTATATCAGTGCAACAAATATTACTCTTCAAATAAATATCTAATTACTAGACTCAAAATAGATATAAGCTTTATCTATATTCTGTCTGTAGCGCTACTGAGTAGTGACTGGTGGCTCAAGTCTATATCGAAAAGGTCAATTTAATTTACTAATTACGAGATTCTATCAGTGTTTTAAAGATGGATCGGACAGTCCGTTTAACCAGAAAAAAAAATCACAATTTGTAGTTTTTCCAGTCCAGTTCAACAAAAAACCACCCTCCTTTAAAAAGCCAGGGGAACCAATTAAAACTTTGCTAGTTTAGTCCGATTCACAAGAAAATCGATTGATTCAAAGTCAAATATAATATTTTATATCATTAAATATAATTTAAAATTATTCAAATTTGAATTCAGAACCACTACTTTCGTAAGAAGGATAATATGAGTTTTAAGATAAAAATATACCTAATATGTATATACGGTGGACTTTATGTTTTTTGGCCAATAAAAGAAGTGATATTACTTGAAAAAGATGAGTACAAACGTAAGTAGAGCACGAAACAGTACATACCAGGGGAGATGGTCGGCGTAGCGGAGAATACAGATGCACATCCTTTTATGACCTACTTAATAATTATCTAGAATTAATATTAATAAGTATGACAGATTTAAATTTAATCTAAAAATTTAATTGACCATGTAATTTATAGAAAGGCTGTAGAATCTGATTAGAATGAGTTAGTTATTTAGTTATTTTATTAGATAGTTATTTAATGCAATTTGTTAGTAGTGACTGGAGTTGGCAGATTTGATAGGTGGGATTGGATTGGATGAGACGACAACCATTTGTGGTGAGCTTAGTTAAAGAAGTCAACAATGAGTACAATGAGTACAGTGGAGCAGTGCAATTAGTTGATTCATATCAAATTAAGTTTTAATATGAATTTAAAATTCATTCTCGATAGAAAAATAATAAAATATCTATTCAGATTTTAGACGTGCTAAGAGTATTAGAGGGTTATAAAGGCCATCAGAGCTCTTATTTGTGGCTGAACACTTCCTTGGAGTAGGGTACTATGTTTGTGGGAGGGAGCGAGTAGGAGAGCTTGATGTTCTTAGTGTTCATAGTGTTTGAGGTACCTAAACAAGTTTAATTTGTATAAACCAACAATTATTTTATTGATTTCAAAATGCTTTTGGAATTATCTCAGTTCTGATCTATATCAGTTCAAATCTTAACTGTTCTTATGGAATCAAGTTGATATGATGCTATAATTAGATTGATCTTTTTAAAATCTATTTTAGTGTCAGAATATAATTTAGATTAGTGTATCTCCTCGTATTTCATGAATTGTCTTTCAATTAAATCTAGATCTAAACCGCTTCTTTTATGCTAATTGTGAAATCTAATATTCCTATACTTTGAATAAGCTGAACTAATTGTTTCTATTTGAATCCTACTATCTTCTATTTCTAAGCTTACTTATTTGAAACTCTTGAGGTGTTGTGTAATTTATATGATGATTAAGAAGCATAAATTGCTCTGCCTAAGGAGATTTTGGACCAATAGTATAAGCATATGTGTTATTGGTCAGAACCCTGTTAGTAACAGGGTGAGACATTAGACTCTTCGGTGCTACAGATGTCAAGACTTAACATTAGAACCAAGTGTTAGGTGTGTGTTGGCCTTAGGAGAGAGTTGATATGCATGTTTGAATTATTCTGTTAAAATTTGACATGATTTGGTTCCGCACAGATATCTGTCAGTCTTGCATATGTTCGTTCTTTTGATGGTCCATGAGGATCTTTTGAAAATTTGTTTTGTTGAGAAACTCATGACTGGTTCATTTCAGAAATGCTTTAATTCATATTACTTTGATTAGATCTATTTGAAATATTTCAATTCATATGATATTAAATCAGTTCAATTTATTTTCTTGAGCAAATAGCTATTTCAGTTTCAGCTATCATTAGAGTATATTTCTCTAAATAGATTGATGTATTTCGGTTGGATTTCTACACTTCCTTAATGCTAAACCCTTGTTAGTCCGATGCAATTTAGCTTAGCATATTGCATTTTAGTTTTATGGACAAGTTCAACTTAGATAAATTCTGCTATAATGATCCAATCATTATGTTCATATGACTTATTTGTTTTAATTAAATAAATTTTATTATGAAAATTTTTAGATTATGATCTATAATTCAGAGGCAACATTCATATAGTTAATGATCATCTATGACTCTAAATTATTTTGTTAATTGATTGGTATTTAAGTAATCGATATGATCTTGAACTTTTAATTGATTACTTTTGATCAGTTAATTAATTTATTCCTTGAATTGTTAATCGATTAATGCTTGTTTTAATCGATTACTCTATGTCTTTCTAAGTGATTACAATATCAATTACTCTTTGTCTTTCTAAGTGATTACAACATCGATTATCATTCTTTTGATAATCGACTTTCTTATACTTTGGTAATCGTTTAGGCTATGTTTAACTAATCGATGTGATATCATTCAGTTAATCAATTAAGTTGATACTCAGTAATCGATCTATTTCTGGCCTAGTTAATCGATTATTCTTTTGAACAAATAATCGATTTGCCAAATATTTATTAATCAATTTATCCTTGAATTGTGAATCAATTATGCATCAAATTATGACTGTGATTGCTAATATCTCTGTAATCGATTATCCTTGTATCTAGTAATCAATCAGCTTAGGATTCAATCATCTTCAGTTCCGATTATCGTATAGTGTTAGATTGCAAATCGATTATCTTTATTCTTATAATCGATTACTCTTTATTTTGATACTCGATGGGCTTATGACCTTGTAATCAATTTTTGGTGATGTTTATACTCGATTATAAAATCGACTAAGCTCCGGTTCAGACTGCGATTAATCTCATGAATTATAATCAATTTAACTCTTATTCTAAGATCAATTATGGGATTACGCACCTGCGGTTACACTCTATTTGCAACATTGATTATGAATTATTCTCATAATCAATTATGCTTTGTTAAGAGACCATTATGAGACTATTTGATCTCGGTTAAGTTCATCTTTGAAATTTGATCATCTGATTTAAGATAATCGATTAGATTCTGATTAGTTTTGATCTATCTCTCAATTAATGGTCTTTTCTAGCTGGAATCGCTTATGTACTCCAATTCTTTGGGAGATTAAATATCTGATTTATTCATTGGAACTTGAGTATTTTAACTATGAATAAAGATCCAAATTTTTAGAAGGTTCTAGGAAATAGTCTATTTATCTGGTCATCTAGATATTTGATTAATTAACATTTTGGCCATGCTTAGTTATAATTTTCTAGAGATAAATATATGGTATTTTAATTCTTTACTAAGAATCATATTATCTGTCAATTCAAATATTATATATATAACTTGGTAGAGTATTGAAGCTTACTGAGTTGTACCCATTAAAAACTACTTATGTTTTTAGATATTGAAGTTGAGGAGACTTGAGCTGAGCATGCATTAGAATTGTGGTAGTAGACTACTTTGTTAAGGAATTCAGGTGGATATTTTGATAATTCAGTCTTATGATGATTTGGTTAGAAAGATATATATGCTTCTTGCTTAGAGAAACTCTGATGTATTTTTGGTTTAGCTTGAGTGAAAAATTTGAGAAATTTAGGCTCTGTAATAATCTGGTGAATTTGACCTTGTAATCATAATGGATATTTTTTTGGACATGGACAAATGTAAGTCAGTTGGTGTATGGCACTGTCATATTTGAATCAGACTTTTGTTTTCTATTGGGTTGTTCTCACTATCAAATGTTGCTAGCATCAGAATAAGCTTGTGATTTGAAATGGTGTTCAAAGATGTGACACATCAGACAAATAGACCTAATGATCCAAATCACTGAAAATTGAGAAGAGAACTTCATCAGAGATGAAGTTTGCTAGAGATGTCGCACCATCTGAACATTCTACAGAAGGCTTGGGGGGGGGGGGGAATATTAGTGGGCGAGAAGAAACTCCAGTGGTTCCTCCTAACCATACAAGTTGCTGCAAATGTAAATGACAACTTGAGATTGTGAAGGAGCTTGGAAGAGCAAGCCTCAAAATTGGGCGTAGGATGTAGCCTAGATCCACAAGCTCGCAGAGAGACGTTGAAGCCCTACATTGATATCTTCAAAGGAGTAACACCCTAGCACTTCTAAAAGGGATAACTAAATGGCAACTATGATCAGTGAAGTAGAGTACTGATGATGGTGAAACTAGATCTCCTAGAGGGGAATAGGAAGAAATAGAGAGATACAAATCATAAGGGAACAAAATAGGCATGGATACCTGGAGGAATCCATGGAGTAAAACCTATAGATGAATATGGAGGGAGAGGAGAAGAAGAATAAGGTAAGAAGCTACAGTCGATCTCCGACGTGCCCAAGAGGGGTGTCAGAGAGAAACAAACCCTAGGTTCACAAATTCTCCACTTGGGGGAGACAAAACTAGGAGAAGGGGAGGGAAGGGACGGCGTCAAACGAGGGCAGAGATTAGGGAGTGGAACAACAATGAATGGGGGAGGAAAGGACGACAGAGTGGAAGGGGGGTGGTTAATAGCTATGGGGAAGGGGGATCTGGCTACAAAGGAGAACAATGAGGAGTAGAGAAGAGAAGAAAATAGGTACTAGCGAGAAAAAAAGAAGATTACCTAGGTGCTGGATGATTGTTTAATTAAATAAAATGATCCAAAGTAGACTAAGACCAAAGCCCTCTTTGGTTTGAGAAACTTACAAGATGAGCAAGATTCGATCCTCATAGCTCGGCTAGGGAAGTGACGCCAAATATATTATCTTATTTAAGGTTTTTTGGATATGAATCCCTATAAACATAGCGAATTTGAGATAAGTTCCTATATGTTGCATATTTTGATATTACTCCCTATAAACTTAAACAATTTAATTTTTAATCCATACCGTTTGCTTCAGATAATTTTTCTTAACACAATTATAGTTAAACACAAGTTTGAGTTTAACTCACTCTGGAAAAGTCACTTATACCCTTATTTAAATTTTGAGTTTGACTCGGCAGCTAGTGCTGCATCACCAGTCAAAATTAAAAAAAATTAACTTTTATGTCACACCAAACATATCCCGTGTCCTTGGCAATCCAATCTCCAATTGAACATATCCACAAAAATGTAAAAAATAAAAATTTATTATTAAGTTTCACACATTAAGGTTGCGGTGTACTGCATATTGGGACTCAAACTTTTATTTGTTATAATCATTTTAAGTATTTCTATCTATTTTAACATTTATTTGAAGAATATTTCATGAATATTTTCTTCTTTTAAATGATTCTTAAGTGAAAGGATATATTCCTCAATTATATTAAGTTTATAGAGACTAATATTCGAATACATGGATTTATTTCTAATTCACATGTTGATAGGGATCAACATCCAAAAAGCCCTTTATTTAATTATGTGACTACTCTATGTCAATTCGTGCAATTGAAATATATATATATATATATATATATATATATATATATATATATATATATATATATATATATATATATATATTACATACATTTAGTATAGAACTGAACTCATAACTTTTTCAAATAAAATCGTTCGTAACATGCCAACTGAATTATGCCAAATTAACGGAATGACCTACACAAATGCCGCACCCTAACATGTCGCTATACCGGTGAGTGAACATGGTGTGGGAGAAGGATGGAACGCCAGGGGTCAGAACTAGTGACTGTAGCCTCCACTCATCGTCAGTGGGCAGATGCAGAAACTTTGTCCAGCAAGGTCACTCGGACATTATGTCATAAATATGGTTGAGTCAGTGACATTATGTCATAAATATGGTTGAATCAGTGGAATCTTGGACTGGACCATATAGGATTCTGAGTTGGATCAGTAGGATCCTAAGTTAGGTCAGTGAGGTCCCGAATTAGACTGTGTTGGACTGGGCCAATAAATTTGATAAAAACCAATAAGATCCCAAAATCCCGCTAGATTAACACTGAATCCGCCACTGTTCATCGTCCCCAACTTATTTAGAATTCTTTCTCCTATTGGGTCTGGAGAGAGAGGGGAATTACTCGGATAGTTGACTAACATGTTCTTGGATTAGCTCGGATGGATAGGGCTCATTCGAATTTGATGTTCTTAATTTAGGTAGATCCAAATCAATGAAAAAATTCTAGTGGTTGAATTAGTCATCCTTTCAAAATTCATAAGAATGGCACCTAGTGATAGGTTCTTTCTACCAATAATAAGCATAGAGAACAACTTGTTGCACCACTGTGAGCTGTTACATCTCTTGACGGTATTTTTATTAATTTTTTTTAATTATTTTTGGTTGACCTTATATTTTTTACCGTTCATTTGAGATCGATTTTTTATTTTTTATCTTTTTTTAAATCGTTCGATCTAAAATCAGACTGTACGATCACATAGGGTGGTTGGGACCAACCAAAAAAATTATTCATTTTTAAATAAAAGTACCACCAAATGATGTAATAGCCTCCGGTGGCGCAGCAAAATTTTCTCAATAAGCATAATCCTAAAAAATACACATCAACTTTAAGACTACATCATACGGCAACAAGATAAAGATACACAGTAGGTATTTATACTCGACAGGAGGCAGTAATCTCAAATGGACCGAGGATTATAATCTGCAAGTGATAAGGGGCTGACAAAAGATGCTGATCTACAGTAGGAGCTCCATCAGAATAATATGACACCACACAGTAGGCACCCACACACACGGAAACTTGCTTGGCATGCTACATTGCAAAAATACCATGCTGAGGTGCATATTATCTTACATATCCTCCTCACATGTGTAATGTTACAAAATTAGCAAAGTGATGACATATTCGATATATGTAAATGTTCCACACATGTCAATGAAATGTCTTGTTTGATAGATATGTTATTTTTAAGGGCATCTATACTATATTAATAAAGTAGAGCTTTTAGTTCAGGCACTCTGTTGTTCTTTTCCTCCAAAAAATATTATTAAAAAATCTTCAATGAGAGAGACTAATAAATGTTCCCCTCTTTTTCTTAATAGTCTCACTTTTATTTATTAGGAGAGAAGGCTAAAGTTAATACTATCTCTCTCTCTCCAGCACCCACCCTCTTTGTTCGTATAAAGAGATGCCATTCTTGCTGCATAGTACAGTCTTTTAGAGCATCCCGAAAAAAGTCAGATTTTTCAGACAATCATGGGTACCCCATCTTGAAGATCCATGTCTGATTATGGGTTTTAACCCTTCGGTGTTTGATTGGGAGATAAAGTTTAATCTGTTCTAATTCTTAATGGAATAACATATTTCAAAATAATTATGAATTCTCTTGGATAAGTAATGAGTTGACTTAATTAAGTTAATTTGGCATTAAGAAAGCATATTTTAGTATCTATATACCAATAAAGCAGAGTTTTTTGCCCAACTTATGTGGCATTATGTTGTTCTTTTCCTCCAAGAAATATTATTAAAAAATTTCAATAGGAGAAACTAATAAATTAATAATATCAAAATTGTTATATTTGGCAATATATCAAAATATACAAGTCTGATTATGTGACATGGGGACTAGGGATATAAATGGTATCAAAATAGGTTTTTTGTTCATATATTTTGACTATGTTAAAAATATATTGATGTTGATAAAAATTATTTATTAATAATTAAAATAATAAATAATATTTTTTAAAAATTATTTAATATCATTATTTAAAGCTAACACTTAATTTTATGTATATGAGTGGTCTTGAAAAAAAACTGTATTTATAGTTTAATTATATAGAATTGAAAATTCTATTGAACAATGTTTTTGAGCTTAGTAATTTTATTAAGGTGATTTAAAAATACTAATATGACATAGCAATGAAATTAATAGTATTATGCTTGGGTTAATACAGATTTTAAATTTTTTATTATCATGAAATTATTTTAATTAATATCATATTTTTATTTTAAAATTAAATTTAATATTTTTTAAAAAAATTGAAACAAATGCTGTGCATCGCACGGGTTTAAAACTAGTGTAAGATAATATGGAAGCAGGTACAACATTTTTAAAACTTAACATAAACAATGGTCAACGTTAAATCTTAAATAGTAGGAGCTTTATAATGATGTTATAGGAGTGCTGTGGTATGGTGCAGATAAACCACACACAATAACTTTAGCCGCATTTTATGTAAAAAAAAATAAAAAATATTTTAAATTTTTAAATATTCAATTATCTCTCTCGGATTATTTCTATCTTTTAGACCATAATTTTAACTGTCCAATCATATCTGACTTGGTTATAGTTGTCCAATTGGGTGTGAGCAAGTTGATGATGAATGCTAAAGTCATAGAGGATGGGAACATACCCAAGGATAATTTGATTAGTCTTTTATTTTTTTATTATTTTTTATAATTTTTTAAAAATCAAATGTACAAGTATTTAATAGATGACCACGATTGAGTTTCACGATCGGACACAGTGAAAATAAAGTATGAAGATATAGAAATAACCTTATGGGGATAATTGAATCTTAAATTTTTTCAATAAATTTTATTTTTTTTAATTACGAGGATGAGGGTTAAAATGGTGTGTGCAGTCAAATCGCACATATTGTAGGCTTGTAGCAATCCGCACTGAACCAAAATACCCCTCAAAATAAAACAAAAAGTTATCTTGTGAAAGGCAAAAATTTTTGACATTGAAACATAATAGGGTGTTTGGTTGCATTACTGTGTAACTTTTTTTTACAAATATATATTTTTATACTGAAAATAAATTTAAAGAGGAGACACTATTAAAATATATTTTGATAAAGACTCTTACTTACAAAACAAGATAAAAATAGAAAAAAGGTAGACCATGTTTTATTTTTTGTCACCAACGGAAGAAAAAAGGCAACCCCCCACCCCCAACAACCCTTCTTATCCTTGTCTCCTCAAATCATGCCTCTGCCGGCTCCTACCTCCTCAAAGATAATTATATTTTATAATTTAAAAGGTGTTGTACTTTTGATTTTAATATTATTTTTATAATAAAATTATATAAGATATTATAGTACAACCAAACACCTCATAAAGTATATCTTCCAAAACAATTGTTGATAGTATCAAAAGGTTGTTTTTTATTGAGACATGATTTAAGACAAATTAATTTAATTTTTTATATTCATTTATTTCTCTTTAAACAATGAGCTTATTTTCAAATTATTTTTAATTTCATTAGTCGAGTGGTGCCAGGAAAAGAAGTGTATACCATGATACGTCTTTTTGTTTTTTCTTTTTAGATATTAACATGTTGCCATTACTAAATAATAAAATGAAGAAAGATAGTACAATGACATGGGGAGGGATGGACCCGAGCTCCACGAAAGCGGCGGTGGCAGGGAGGCTATGCTGGCCCAGCAAAGTGATAACACAACGCACAGACAGACTATCCACACAGGGAAAAGGACTAAAAAATACAAGTAGCCACCGTCGATCGTCGCACAACAAGGTCGGATAGGTTTGCCGGCGAGGATGAATGGAGATCTGCTCGTAGGCCCGTAGTGCAGTAGCGCTGGGCAGGACACGTTCTCCCGCTCGGGAGGCTTGATCGCGGGTTCGATCCCGCGGATTTTTACCTTATCTAGGGGAATTTTTACGGTACTCCGTGGGAGCTTATGCCTTAGGCAACGTATCTCCCTCATCGAGTGGAAAAAAAAGAATTATCTTTCTCTTGGAAGGTAAATCTTAGGCCTCCGGCCGGCTCAATCCCAGCTCCTCCGAGTTGGGCACCAAGCCTCAGTACCACTGGGTTACTGACCAAAAAAAAAAGAAAAGAATGGAGATCGACGAGGAGAAGCACAGTCTCACGATACAGGCTCGGAAGAGCTGGCGAGAAAAACTCGACAACCACGGTGCACCAAGAAGAACCAGAGCACCAACAGCTCTAACAAGAAGCGCCCTCGGAGATACTCCCTTCAAGGAGTGAAGAAGCTCCATAAGTCGAGCACGCTGGAGAACAACCTGGAACCGAAGAGCTTGGAGCCCAACAGGGAGGAAGAAGCGGACATAGAAGTCTTAGATGCTACTCCACAGGGAAGAGCACAGAGTAACTGAGAAAGGAAGGCAAGAAAAAAGAAAGCGGTAGGAAGAGAAACACCACAGAGAGAAGGCCCTAGCAACTAGCAAAGCGAGCCGAACCATGATACGCCTTGCAGTACACCTATTTCTATAAGAAATCCATCGTCAAAGTTTAACACTATCTTTGACACCTTCGAATGATCTTCCAAACACATAAAAAAGATATCTTGGACTTTTAGAAACCAGATCCTCAGGGCTTCCTCTCCTTATCTCTGTGCACTTTCAAATATATGGGAAGAAGGATGAATAAGTCATTTACCTCAAAATGATGAGGTAATACAAATTGACCTCCTTCTCATGTGCCCGAGGAAGTGCATGTATAATTATATAATGTTTATTGAATTGTGCCTATATTTTGATGAACATCATATCATGTATAATATTCTATTGTTTACTTAAATATTGCGGTTATAAGTATTTAAATAAGAGACCACTTGCCTAAATAATCATCCGAAGCAAAATAAAATTTGATGTCTATAGGAGTATAAAAACACAATTAATTATAACTTATAAAATGTCCAAATAATTATGATTCCTATAAGGATATAAACACAATTATATAAAATTTCATTTTCAACTTTTTTATGGTCCTTGATTAACTTCAGCAGAGAGTGAAGCTTTATGTAAAGATCATGCATAGCTAGGTGGTGACTTCATTTTTTAAAAAATTATTTAGGTCGGACCTCATGTGCTCCACATGTTTGCACAGTCCGACCAGACAACTTAGAAATTTTTAAAAATAAAAAATAAAAATTCAAATCCCAAAAGAACAACAAAAATGATTTTTTTTGAATTTTTTAGTCGTTCGTCTGTTGGAGATCAAGCTTTACAGACATGTAGGACATGCGGAGTTCAATTTTTTTTTTAAAATAGGCTTATATATGTATATATATCTTAAAACTAGCATATTTATATCTATACCTCCAACGCTCATATAGTGTATGAAATACTCCTAAAAGCCTCGGAAGCATTGTAGTTAGGGACGAAAATGAAAAAAGATAACCCGAAATATTTGTTGTTATCCTTGGTTTACAGGACATACGAGGATATAAATATAAGGATAACGATACGGATACTATCCTTATCTTTTTTGTTTAGGATAAGGAAAAGAAAACAATGTAACTCGATTATCCTTCCTTTTATATTTTATAGTATAATATTATAATAAAATATATTTATAAAAATATATTTTATATTTCATAATATAATATTATAATATAATATATTTATGAAAATATAAGATCTTTAAAATTTTTGACAAACGTGAAAGTTTAGGCAGGCACTTTAACATATACTTACGTATGGCATATCATTTACCTTATATATTTTCTTTTATGTTTAGTCAGTAAACTTGTTAATTTACTTTCTTCGTAAGTTTGACCTCATTATGCTATATGTTTTTCACATGATAAATTTGAAGTTAGTAGTAATCCTTTAGATACTTATTTTATGATAATTGCATTTCATGCATATGATGTAAAAATGTAATTCAATTTTGTTGTGTAAAAATGTGTAGAGCTATATGTTGTTCAATAATTTAACCTTTATATATCCGTTTCTGTCAACTTTTGAGGATAAGGATAAGAATGTAATTATACATAGATAAAGATAAAGTTCAGAAAGATTCCATAAATTTTGATAAAGTTAGGTGCAATGTAGGGATATATAAGTAAAAAATATTTGTATCTTTTTAGCATTGTTGGAATTAAAGGCATTTTGATGGAGGTATAGCTGCAACATTTCTGAAGTTTTCAAGAGTATTTTATATAATATATAGGAGTTGAGAGTATAGATACAAGTACGTTAGCTTATAGGGGTATGCATGTAAAAACACCAAAAATTTATAATGCAACTTCTTAGTCTGCTAATGCATAAGAGTAAGTATTACTTTATAAAATATGAGGTTTACTCTGTAAGGTATGAGGACGCTAAAGACAACATGACCTAAGGTAATGAAGTAAAAACACAATTAAGTAAAACTACAGCGGCGTACGTATTTAAACAAAAAGACTTTCTTTTGCTCTCATTGATACTTGGACTCCGTGTAAACACAATTGAGTAAAGTATAAACACAATTAAGTAAAGCTACAACGTGGTACATATTTTAAAAAAGTTTTTTTTTTTTTTTGCTCTCATTGAAACCTGAACTCAACTAGTTGAAAAGTAGAATCTTATCAATCAGACAAAGCATCTTATCTCTATTCCCACTAGAGAAGCAAAAAAGGAACAAAATAAAGTGGAGGCGTTTTAGATAGTGTTTGGCACAACTTTTATTTGGAAGCATTTTTATATTTTCGTTTAGTTATTTTTTATAAAAGTCATTAGATCTTGGAAACCATTTATGTGATATTTTACTTGTGTTTTAACTTCTAACCAAAAGTTAGAAGGGAATTTTTAAGATTTGAGAAAAAGTGAAATTGTAATGAAAGAGTTGACTTTTGTAACAAACCAAAATTAGTTATAACTATTCTCCCTCAACTCATTCTATGTAAGAAGTGGAAACCAAAAATAATTGTTAAGTAGAAGCTTTGCCAAACACGTCCTTAGATTGAGTTGAGCTATTGTTTATTTTATGACTTTCGTCGGTAAACACACTGCTTTTATGAAAGTTAAGCTTAACAACCATGGTCTACCTACTTGTACACGAATGAAATTTTAAATGAATCAAAGTGGAAGTGAATAATTGATACTTGGAGCTATAGATAGTGATTAACTTAATTAATTAGAGTAAAAGTCCCATAGATGCAAAAGAAAAGGGGAAATCAAAACATTTGTACCAATTTTATATTTCATAAAATATGCTTCAAAAGATGTTTTAGGAAGTAAAGTTAGTAATCCTAGTAAACTAAGCATAAGAGTTAGAAGTAAAAATAGTATATAAGCTAGAGTATTAGTACATTGCATCAGATTAATTATGGCATTGAATATACTAAAAGATCTTACAAATAAAGGTCATGTTTGAATGCAATTTAAGAAAACACGAGTAGGTGTATCATAAATGTATTTATCATAAATTTATTCATCATAAACTTGTTATTTTAAAACTCATGTTTAGTTGTTTCGCATGAACTCCTAGTAGGTTTATGCAAAAATGTAATTATGGGGCTATTTTGAGTTTATGGTAAACATGTTTTCTTAGCATCTAAACTAAAGTTAGGGTGAAAAATAAAGGTAAAGACGTTGATGGCTTTGCAACTGAACAGGGTCAAAGTATAATTCCTAAACCAACCTTTGACATCAAACTGATTGCTAACTTTTAGGGATGTCAAGGCTTACCAATATAGAAAGGTGTCTGGTAGTAACTTCACACTAAGATTAACAATATTACAGAGAAGTCACCCAACCTAGCCATAAAAACGAAGGACGGGTGTACACAGTTCATATATAATATATATAGTTTATAGATTAGGCAATCAAGTATAAACAGAAATAAGTAAAACTACAGCAGAATTCGTATTAAAGGAAAAAAAAAGAAGTTATTTATGCTCTCATTGAGAATTGAACTCAAGACCTCCCGCTTACTAAACGGGTGCTCTAGCCAGCTGAGCTATGAGAGCTTGGTGGAAGAGAACTCTCAGAAAACAATTATTTTATACTATTCATTTGGACAGATTTTAAAACCACTATTTCCTGGCCAGGAAGCGCACAAGCTGGAGATCGACGCGAATCTGGATTACCAGCGCCGCCGCTCTGTCCTTCACTCCCACCTCCGCTACTCCATCCAGAACCGCTCCCCCTCCCATGGCAAGCAGGTCCACGCCTTCGTTCTCAAGTCCTCCCTGCGCTGCGCTTCCGTCGTCAACGCCCTCCTCCATATGTACTGCAAGTGCGGACTCCTGGGTGACGCCCACCGTCTGTTCGACGAAACTCCCCACCGAGATGCCATCTTCTGGTCCACCCTTCTTGCCGCCCACGCTCAGTCCGGGGACCCGCGCCGCTCCCTCTCCCTCCTCCCCACCATGGTTCTCGTCGACCGCGTGGAGCCCGACGACTACATTTACTCCAGTCTCGTCAAGGCCTGCGCCCGCCTGTCCGCTCTCCGTCTGGGCAGGCAGGTCCACGCCCGCTTTGTCTGCTCGCCCTTCTCCTCGGATGATGTCGTGAAGTCTTCTCTCGTCGATATGTACTCCAAGTGCGGCGCGCCGGATGAGGCCCGCAAGGTGTTCGACACAGTTATCATGAGAAATCCAGTTTGTTGGACTGCGATGATATCTGGTTATGCGTCTAATGGTCGCTACCCTGATGCTGTCGAGCTGTTCCAGATGATGCCCGAGAAGCAGCTACTGACATGGACAGCGCTCATTTCGGGGCTTGTGCAGAGTGATGATAATGTCGGTGCAGTTAAGTTGTTTCTGGAGATGCAGAGAGAAAGTGTCGACATAGATGACTCATTTGTTCTCTCTAGCGTGGTCAGTGCTGCCTCCAACATGGCTGCACTGGAGCTGGGAAGGCAGATTCATGGCCTTGTCATGGTGCTTGGATACGAGATGAGCATGTTTGTAGGCAATGCTCTAGTGGACATGTATGCAAAATGCAGCAACATCATCTCTGCAAGGGCTGTGTTTGAGAGTATCTTGACCCGAGATGTTTTCTCATGGACAACAATGATAATTGGAGAAGCACAGCATGGTCATGCGGCAGATGCATTGGCGCTCTTCAAGAGGATGATCTCCTCAGGGGTGATGCCCAATGAGGTAACCTTCGTTGGGTTGATATATGCGTGCAGTCATGGGGGCTTGGTTGAGAAGGGTCGGCATTTCTTCAATTCAATGGTTGAGGTCTATGGGATCAGACGCTCTCTTCATCACTACACTTGTTTCTTGGATCTTCTTAGCAGGTCAGGGCTCCTCAAGGAGGCTGAGAACATCATCAGGACAATGCCCTTCAAGCCCGATGAAGCTGCATGGTCTGCTTTGTTGAGTGCTTGCAAGAGGCATGGGGACACAACAATGAGTATCAGAGTTGCTGATCATGTACTGAGTTTGAAACCAAAAGATCCTTCAACTTACATCCTCCTATCTAATGCGTATGCAGGAGTTGGAAGGTGGGAATGTGTTGCAGATGTGAGGAAGATGATGGCAGGTATTGATGTTAGGAAGGAACTGGGATATAGTTGGGTGGAACTGGGAAGAGAGAGCTATACATTTAGTGCCGGGGAAGTGCGACATCCATTGAGGGATGAGATTCTACAGTTGCTGCAGGATTTGGTCATGGAAATGAAGAAGAGGGGTTATGCTCCAGATACCAGCTCGGTCTTGCATGATTTGGAAGAACATGAGAAAGAGCAGCAGCTGTATTTGCACAGCGAGAGGCTTGCTGTTGCCCTTGGGCTTCTGAAGCGAGCCCCAGGGATGGTAATCCGGGTAGTTAAGAATCTCCGTGTTTGTGATGATTGTCACACAGTTTTGAAACTTATTACCAGTATCACAGGAAGAGAGATCATTGTGAGGGATGCATCTCGCTTTCACCATTTTGAAGGTGGGGAATGCTCTTGCAGAGATTTCTGGTGATGCTGGAGCTTGGAGCTGTGGAAATAAAATGATTTGCTGAGGTCCAAGTATTTTTGTCTCTTCAAAATATGCCAAAGCTAAATAGGCATGAAACGTATGCACAATAAATTATTCTGCTGGATATGACTCATGCATATGATCACTTTTCACTGCAATCTGTTCACCAGAAGCTAAAGCTGAATCATGCATAAGAATATTCCTTCTAATGCATACCACCCTTACTCACTGCAATCTATTTTCACCATAATCTAAAGCTGAATCCTCTATGGGAAGTATCCTTTCTTTCTTGGAAATTGGGATGGAAAGAAGAATAGTATTCCTTTGAAAATGTAGGAAATACAATCCTCAGGATAGAAGAAAAAATTTGAAGCCCTGAACCCCCCTGAAAAGGTAGAGATCTCAACATGTAAAAAGCTTCAGTCCCTGTAGGTTGTAAGAAAGAGGCAGGAAATGCATAATCCATACTCTATCGGACCAGCTTCTGACCTTGTCTGCTGAAAAAGAGAAATCATCCTTATTCCATATACCCAGCCTCTTCCATGGGCATTCCTACATACGGACCACAGTAGCTGGATTTTCTAATGATGCAGGCCCCAGTGCCAAGACCATATTTTCCTTTGTTTAATGGCAGTTTTAGCTGCTATTTTGAAGATCTTCTTCATATTCTCTTTTTTGCATGAATATATATAGTCTAGGCAATATCTATTTTTAGGCTTCTCCAATTATGAGTTTATTCTATTAGTTCATTAAATTTCAACTAATAATGTGGTGTTTCTAGCATCTCACTACTTAAGGACTTCTATCTGTCCCCACTCTCTCCGACTATGGCATATGAGAAGAAATATCCCATCCCTGGTCCCTATGACAGTCAATTATGTACTCTCCAACACATTTACTAGTTTGTAGAACTGAACAAATTCCTCTTCCCTTTGGTTCCTTCAGTATCGTAGCTCACAAAGGTTTTCTTTGGAGACAGTATGTAGAAAGTCAGGCCTAGATGTTAAGATATTCTCTATTATGCTCATGTTCATTGATACACTTAGTTCTATTAACTTGGAAGCATCTTGGGTTGGGTAAATTTAGGGGCTGTTTGTTTTAGTGTAAAATTTTGTAAATCACCGGTTTCAAAATCACTAGTTTCAAAACAAGTGAAATTTTCTTGTTTTAGAATCATGAAATGTTTGTTTGGTTGTTTGTAAAATAAAACAAGAGGGATGCTTCAATCTTCTTGTTTTGATTTACAGTGGGTCTTTGCTGTAAACCAAAACAAGGCAATTGGGCTGTCAAGTGGGCAGACAAGGCCCATACAGAATTTTACTTTACATTGTTTTACATCATTCCAAACAATTGAAAACACTATAAAATGAAACAATTGTTTCAAATTACGTTGTTTTACGCTAAAACAAACAACCCTTTAATCTATGTAGTTAGAGGTGTGAGGCGACTGGGGGGTTGCCTCAACCTCAAACACCTAGGCGATGGCCTAGGCGTTTGAGGTGACAACTGCGACATTTAAAAAAAATATATAAATAAATAATTCACTTATTCATATAAAATGTCAATAACACAAATATAATCATACATAATTACATATTGATTCATTCAAATTATCAAATATAACCAAATAATTTTAAATCAAGTTAATTGAAATAAAATTTAATCATTCAAAGATGTAATCAACAAATTCATGAAAATTTTGCTCCTAATTAAATTCACCATAATAAAAATTTATCAACGGAGTGCTAAGCAAACACAATATAAATGTACAAATGTAAGGTAAATAAGTCTATTACAACATTCAAATGTTCCTTAAGAAAATAAATAGACAACATGTCCAAATAAGGCTAATAAGCCTATGAATACATTCCTCTCTCAACTCTCAAGCCTCACTCATTCATCACTCTTAGAATCCTCATCTTGCTCAAGTGGAAGTTCACCCTCATACTTCTCCGTTGTATCGTTAGACCCAACTTCAAGCTCATCAATAGAGTCTAATGTGGAACTTGTTGCAGCCGCTTTCCCCTTCCCTGAACAATGTTTCTTTGATGTTGACCTTGTATGTGGACCTTCTTCACCAATTCCTGCAATAATCTCAACATCTAACTATGTGAGGTCCTCATCCTCATGTACAACATCTATTATCATGGGGATGTGCTATCCACTCATTGTAATCATCAATATCTTCCAAAGTAATAGGATCAAGTTCAGTTTGTTGGAAACGTAAAAAGCGATCTCGAAAGCGTTGGTTGTATTGCACAAATACGAGATCATTCAACTTCTTTTGCTCCAGCCTATTCTTTTTCTTAGTGTGCACCTAGAAAAATATTATTCTTAGATTAATATAGAGTAAAAAAAAAGCATAAGATGTATTATTCAATGAAAGTTAATAAACATCTAACCTGCTCAAATGTACTCCAATTGTGTTCACAAGTAGATACACTACAAGTGAGGCTCAAGATGTCCTTTATAGGTTAGGGGTTTTGCTCCCAAAATCCACCCACCAATTAACTATATGAAACATCCAAATAGTATTTAATTTTCACATCAAAAAAGAAATTAATGAATAAATATACCAGTAGTAGTCCATATAGAAATGTACCAAGATTAGATGTAGTACGTTGCCTTATGGCCATTTCTCTCCCAAAGAAGCCCACAACATTCCTATAACATGCCAATTCCTTGGTAATCTCATCTCGTACCTTAGGATCATGAACTAACTTCTCAATGTAATCGTATAGTCCTTGCTTCATTTCACCTTCAGAATCAATCTCTGGATTTCCTTGATAAAATTAAGGGTTGAGGTAGTATCTAGCTGCATGTAAAGGATGATGAAGCTGAAAATCCCATCTCCTATCAGTGATCTCCCAAAGTGGACCATACTTGTCTAACTTTTCATCCAGAGCATTATCGGTACTTTCCTTAGCGTGTTCCATAGTTTCATAAATATAACCCATTGACGGCTTCTCTCCATCAACTAATCGCAAAACCATGACAAGGGCTTGAATATCTTTAGTACATAAACAACTCCTTTCCAAAACTGAGTCTTCAAAACTATATCTTGTGCTTTCTTTCCTTCAGTTTTTTTGCCCACTTATTGTTGGTTGTCTATTTAGTAGTTGTAAACATTCTTCTCAAACCATCTTTGCAATCTAGCAAACTTTGCAGATTCAAATAATTGGTGGCAAAAAGGGTCACAACTGCACGGATAAGATTTTTTTCATTTGTATACTTCCTCATTATAGCAAGCATCCTCGTATGTGCATAAATAAATGTAGTAACCATCCTTGTCCTTCGACTGGTATACTTGATTGGAGACATATTGGAAATGTCCTCCAATATCAAGTTTAGGCAATGGGCAGCACATGGTGTCCAAAATAAGTGAGGGTGGGCTGCCATCAACATTTTTCCTGTAGCAACATAGCTGGCTTCATTATTTGTGATAACCTGTTCACGCTCTTTGCACCAAACCTCTATAGCTATCATGTTCAATAAGTCAGGTAACAACTTTGCATCTTTGACATATTGAGATGAATCAATAGACTTCAAGAATATAGTTCCAGTAACTTCACCCATTTGGCTTTTTGTATATCTACCAATTATTGAGTCTTTTGAATCTCCTTTTGGAGAAGGGTCTCACGAATCTCATGGTAGCTAGGGCCTTTCAATCCCGGACCGAATTGTCCTATAGCTTCTAACATTGTTTGGAAACTATTTAGACATACGGTATTTTGAATGAGTTTCCAACTTGGTACATTTACCTAGCTATGTATTGAATGACCCTTTCTCATGCTTCCTTCTCATGCTTCTTATCCTTGATAGATTTGTTGTTTGAATCTTCAGGATTAGGAGTACAAAATCTATCCAATGGACCTTTCATCTGAGGAGGCTTTGCAAGAATGTCATCAACTTGATTCACCTCAAAGGATAAATCTTTGGAAGCCGAATCTCTAAAAATTTCATCTCGACTTTCTGCTTCCCTAACCAAATATTTCTTTTCAATCCTTGCTTGTTTTGATTGCTCCATATACTGTTTAATTTCTTTTTTTGCCTCTGGTGTCACCTTCAAGCAAGCTGTCACATTTGTAGAAGTCCCAGCTAGGTGTTGTTTTAATCGGTGGATCCCTCCTTTACAATCTTTCTGACAAAAATTGCATTTTACCCAGCCTCTATTAGTTGGATTCACCAAAGTACCATATTTTCAGTCCGGATTTTTATTTCTCCCTTTCCCTTTGGTAGACCCTTGATTAGTCGAATGAGACGAATCTCCCGTATGGACATCTTAAACAAATAACATTGACAATAAAAATTCAATATGAAAATTAATACATAACATTTAACATTCATTGAACTTAGATATAATTAAGGAAAAACATAACAATAGATAGGGCAAAAAATAGAACCCAGTCACAAAGAGAAATCAATGTTGTCCACACTCCACCTAGTCAACAAACATTGTCCACCTGTACAGAGAGACCATTATGAAGATAGTGAGAGAGAGACGGAGGAAGTGAGAGAGAGAGAGAGAGAGCTGAGGGCTTCCGCCCTCTGATAGATAGGGCACGAAAGAGAGAGACAGAGAGTTGAGAAATAGATAGAGTGAGACAGACAAAGAGAGTGAGAGGGTGGGGGTGGAGAGAGAGAGAGAGAGGGTCGGAGGAGGGGAGGGAGACAGGGAGAGAGATAGAGAGAGTGAGAGGGTCGGGGGAGGGGAGCGAGACAAGGAGAGGGACAGAGAGTGAGAGGGTCGGGGAGGGAGGGAGACAAGGAGAGAGACATAGAGGTTAGGGGAGGGGAGCGAGACAGGAAAAGAGACAGAGAGAGTGAGAGGGTCGGTGGAGGGGAGTAAGATAAGGAGAGACAAAGAGAGAGGGTTGGGAGACAGGGAGAGAGACAAAGAGAGTGAGAGGGTCAGGGGAGGGGAGGGAGACATGGAGAGAGGTAGAGAGAGTGAGAAGGTCAGGGGAGAGGAGCGAGACAGGGAGAGAGACAGAGAGAAGAGGGTCGGGGGAGGGGAGACTTACCTAGATTTGCCGTCGTCAGAGGATTTGCCGTCTCCCTCGCCGTTGCCGGAGTGTTGCACTGTCGCCATCGCCGGGGAGGGACTGTGGAGATGGACGCTCGGGGTCAGCGACTGTGGAGGGTTCGGAGGAGGACGAATGGCTCGGGGCCTTGGGCGCTAGGGTTTTGATCGGGACGGGTTTAGTGGGGTTTAACGGGTTAGGCCCTTTTATAGCCTGGGCATTGGGCCCTTTGGGCTGGGCCAAATGGGCCAAGCAGACCGGTTGAGGCAGAATGAGGCGCCAGAGGTGTGCAGAGGCGAGCGCCTCAACGATTGAGGAATTTTCAGCATTCACCTAAGCGACATAGGCCAAAGTGAGGCAGCTCTGCCTCGCCTCGCCTCGCCTGGTCGCCTAGGCAAGCGCCTCACTCACCTTTGATAACATAGGATCAAATAATGATCCAAGTATTTGGTTATGATTAACTGCAGGCCTACTGTCAAACTCTAACACATTACACTACTATTTAGCTGAAGTCACTTTACATAGTATGAGGTTCGTCCAGAGTTCCAAGTTACCAGTGGCAAGTGGAAACATGTCCTCATTGTTTTCACAGTTTGAAAGTTCATGCAAATGGGGAGAAGCTCAAAGTGTTTTCATAAATTCTAAGGATTCTACAAATTAGAGGAAGAAGATGGTCTGATACAAATTGTGTTCCTTTTCTATAGCAATTGTGTTCTAGAGTGTGACTGAACATGGTCCAGTGTGTGTATCTGCTATCAATTTGTAACATATGTTGACCCTTTTTTTTGTTCTCGTCATAGAGAACATATAGTTGATTCTGTATAATATTTGTGTGATACAAGTTGGCAATGTCCACTATTGTGCCACTGAATTCAATGAATTCTTGTGCAATTTGATATCTCCACTAGAGATAATGAATCCAATCTATGCCCATTAGGGTAAGCTAGAAGTGGGACTTGAGGATTTACTGTAGGAGAAGAATGAAATTTCAGGACAATCTGAATTGTAGTGCATCATGTTCTGCTCTAAAACTCTTTTTCCTCCCTCCTCAGGTATTGTGGCTATGCACTTATCTGTTAAGGAAACAACAGAATCACTGTCAAGCTTGTGATGAGCATGGTCAAACCTATCTGCGTAGGACTCATGGATATTTCCAAACTATGGTTGTGTATTATTCGTATCTCCTCAAATGTGTACAGCTTGGAGACTGTTGTAACAGTCCCTTCCTATCCATGTATTGTATATTATTATAAATACATGAATGACTCTGGAGGGGGGAGTTATGAACATTATCTCAACCCTTCTCTTGTTTGTACTTGGTATCAGAGCCATCATGCTACACTGTGTCCTCTTCTTCTGCCATGGAATCCCTGCCAGCAAGCAGCCCCAACATCTCTTCCTCTTCTACCATCTCTTCAACATCATCCACCCTCCCCACTCTGCTGTTCATGTCTTCTTCCTTGCTGTTTCCGGTCGTTATTCATTCGCTTCCTCTCAAACTAACAAAGAGAAACTATCTCCTATGGAAGGCTCAGTTCTTACCTACCCTTCTCTGCCATGACATGATGCGGCTAATTGATGGAACAGACCCATGTCCGTCTCAATACCTTTCTTTGGTCACAGATGCTCCTGCAGCATACACAGTGGGTTAAACATGACCAACTTGTACTCAGATGGACGCTATCCTCACTCACCGAGGAAATCTTCTCTCTTTTGGTAGGCCTACACACTTCTAAATAGGTATGGGATGCTCTTGCCGCCTCCTTTGCATCTAATGCACATGCTCGAGCTCTTTATCTCCACTCAGAGCTCTGCACTCTCTCCGAAAGCTCACTATCTTTGACTACCTCACAAAAGTGAAAAGCATCATAAATAACCTTGCTGCAATATGCCAGCCTGTCCCCGACTTCCTTTTAAGGCCTTTGTGCCGGCAACAACCACACGGACCTAAGCAATGACATTGAAAGAGCTGCATGGCCATCTGCTAGCTCATGAAGGGTGGCTTGCTGGACAGGCAAAGGAACTTCCAACTTCACCCTCTTTTCCATCTGTGAATGCAACAACAATCCATACCAAGGAAGGCAAACTCGGGGGTCGGACTCGGATCGGTCCGGGTTTGGACCGATCGGATCGGCCGATTCGATCCGAACAGATCTGGTCCAGATCCCTACTTTCTTAAAAAAAAGGTTAAAATTTTTAAAAAATATATGAAAAAATCATAAAAAAATAAAAAATAAAAACTCAAGTTTTTCAAAGTTAATAATATACATGACACATGTAGTACATGAGTGATGAAACTCAATCATTCTCATCAGTCATCAGAAGAAAGAAAAGATCCATCATCCTCTCCACCAAAATCTAACTCAATCTGGATAGGAGATGGGACATGTGGCTGTCTTTAAATACATCTAACCATCAAAACAAAGGATGGTATGTGCACAACAATAGATGGAATATGAAACTCTAAAAAAAATGCTCGCACAGGATCTACAATTTCCATCCTAGATCCTCCCACTGACGTAAACGAAGATGGATGCGTTGGTGATGTAGGTGGCCTAGCTGTCAGCTGTCTACGTACTATGCTAGATGATGCTTTGTCTTGACGTAGAGACGTCAAACTGTATATATACTGATGCAAGAGACGATGCATGGCTTATGGAGTTCCTTTTATTTGCTCTTATTAGGGTGACGTAGAGACGTCAAACTGTACATATACTGATGCAAGAGACGATGCATGGCTTATGGAGTTCCCTTTATTTGCTCTTATTAGGGTCATTCATGGGCCATTATGTTTTTTATATTTTCTAGGAGTTATAGAAACGTGAATAAGGGAGGGGAAGTCCTAAAGTCAAAAGGGAGTTCAAGAGTCAGGAGTTACTCATCTAGACTCCTTAAATATGTGTGTTTGTTTTTCAAAAAAGAGAGATGAATTATTGAAAGAAAATGAATTGATTTGTCTGATCCGGTTCTCTGCGAGAGAGAGCCCCAAAACCTCCTTCCTTGATGCGACACCAAGCGCCCCCTCCCTGTTCCGGTGCGACGCCGGACAGAATCTGCTCCGACGCAAGGCTGAGGATCCCTCCCCCCCATTTCCCCCTTTTTTCCTTTTGTCCCGCATCGTGGGCGCCAACCTGGGGGGGCCTGCAGGCCCACCAGTGGCACCCCGTGGCACCGGTGGGGGGAGCATATGAGGTTGGGTGAGAGAGAGAGAGAGAGAGAGAGAGAGAGAGATAGAGATGGAGGGAGATAGGGATGGGGATGGGCCCGATTTTAGATAGAGATGGAGGGAGAGAGGGCGGATGGAGATGGAGGGAGGATGGGGAGCCGGCGGGCCCCACAGGGGAGGCTGGTTCTCCCACATCTCCTCCTTTTTTTGTGTTTATCTCTGCCCCCCGCTCTTTCTTTTTTTGTATTTATCCCTTCCCCTCCTTTATCTCTTGTCTCTCCTTTCCTTAAAAAGAGGACCGCCAGGGGGCCTGGGGCCGGCCAGACCTGCGGTTCCTCCCTCTCTCTGTGCTGCGGTTTTGGCCTGCTGGCTGGCTGCTCCCCTTGCTGCCGTTGATCCCTGCTGCTGTTGGAGGGTGCCCTGCTACTGGTTTTGGAGGCTTTCTGCTGTCTTGGCAGCAGGCTGCTGCAGGCCTCTGCTGCATTGCTGTTCTTCTTGCAGGTTGGTGCAGGTTTGCATCATTGGAGGCTTGTTGTGGCTGGCGCTTCTCCTTGTTGCTGCTGTTGGAGCCTGCATTGGTGCAGATTTGGAAGCTCTCTGCTGCAGATTTGCTTTGTAAAGGCTGGATTGCTGCTGCATTGGGCTTTCTTCTTGCAAATTGCTGGTGGGCTGCGGCTTCAAGGTACATACATACACACATTGATATGCGTTTGCATGCATATACCCTATCCTTTCTTCATTTTTTTTTGATATTCATGTTTGTCTACATATATATTTCTTTTGCATGCATCTCACTAGCTTCATAAATTCTAATGGCCTGTTTTTTTTTTCTTTTGCATGCAAGCATGCATTTACATGTGGGTATTAAACCCCAGTTTTTTTACATAGATGCATGCATAACTTCATACACCTAAGTTTATTCTAGTGTAAGAAAATTTGGTTCAACAATGCTCTTGCAAAACTGATGGATTCCGCTAACAAGCTGTACATAGGAAAGACAATGGATCTGTCGATCTCCTGGGACCGTGTACCTATGGTCCTATGTTGGATGACGTCGCCCATGTGACATCGACAAAAGAAGAATTAATAGAATTATCCGATTTGATCTTTTTCAAAATTTTTTTAAAAATAAAGCAACTATATCTTGATTTCTTCAATTGAGATTGTTTTATTTTTTTTTTCTTTAGTAATTGCTCTCTGTATAACACACACTTTCTCTATCTTTCATCTCTTACATTTTCTTTCTCTCTCTTTTTTACTCTTATATATATTAATATTAACAGTTCTCAATAGTAAATAAAACAAATAAGTTTACTATATTATATCTCAGAGGAAAATTAAGAAATATACACCACTCTTTTTATTTTTGTTGAGAAATATTTAGTTTTGAATACAAATGACAATAAGGATACTAAATATTTTTGTCAATGACAGAAATTAGTATCTTTATTGTCATTTATATTTAAAACCGAGTCACCTTCAACAGAAAAAAAAATAGTGCATATTTCTTAATTTTCTTCCAAGTCACAACTCGATAAATTTATAGATTTTATTTATTATTAAGGACTATTAATACTAATGTATCTAAGGGAAGAAAAAGAGAATAAGAGAGAGAAAATTTTAGAGAGATTGTTAGAGAGAGAGTGTGTGAGATAGAAAGACAACTTAGTAAAAAAAGTTTCTTGAATCGTCCACCCGATAGTTATAGAATACTAGAATGTCATTTAGAAAAGAGGGAATGAAATATTAGATGGAAAAAATTAGAAAGAGGAAGACAGAGAAATATTAAGTAGATAAAAAGTAAAAGCATTAGAGAGAGGAAGGAAAATATATTAATAGTAATATAAAATTATTATACATTAGATATAAAAAAGTTAAAGAGAGAAAAAAAAGTTGGAGAGATAGGAAAGAGAGAGAAGTGAGTTGGTGGGGATGGGGGAGGACCTTGGGGGTTTTTTATAAGGCTCCCAAGGCCCTTGCTAGATGTTGGGCTCTATGACAAGTGAAGACAAGGATTAACTATGGGTGCTGTGATGCAGTGCAGACCCCTTTTCAAGAGAATATTATATATATGCCTGTACATTGACAATACATGGTAGGTTTGGATTGCACCTAATCAGCCTGCCTATTCTAGACGTGCTTGCTGTACCAGAAATTCTATGGAGAGGATTGCCTATACACGGATCACTATACAACTGGAATAGCAATCTGCGGCAAGATCACGGGTATTCCTTACATGCCAATATGCCCCTACAAGCAAAAGTGTCTCGTGAGAGCACTTGTAGCTTGGAAAGAAACTTGTGAAAGTGTGAAGTTGACAACCCCTTGGTCATAATATCAGCTAGTTGATCAGCAGTGGGGATGTATCTAATATCCAATCGTCCAGTCGTGATAAGATAACGAACAAAATGGGGATCCAGCTCAATATGTTTAGTTCTAGCATGAAAAACTGGATTTGAGGTCAAGTACGCAGCTCCTAAGTTGTCACACCATAGAATCAGAGTATGGTGCAGAGAGATCTTGAGTTCCTAAAGAAGTGAACATAACCATAGAACTTCAGCAGAAGTGTTTGCCACATCACTTTATTCCGCTTCAGTGGAAGAGCGAGTAACTGTTGGTTGCTTCTTAGCGGACCAGGATACCAAGTTGTTGTTGAGATATATAAGATAACCCCCCTGTAGACTTGCGATGATCGGAATTTCTCGCCCAATCCACGTCAGAAAATGCAGAAATATGTGACATCGAACCATTGGAAATAAAGAGACCGAGATGACTGGTGTCCTTGAGATAGCGAAATATTCGCTTTACAAGTTGCCAATGGGTGTCAGTAGGAGAATGCATGTACTGAGACACCCTCTGAACAGCAAAGGAGAGCTTTGGCCGAGTGAGGGTCACATATTGCAGTACACCAACTGCTTGCCGGTAACGTAAAGGGTCGTTTAGTAGCTGTCCATCATGCCGAGAAGGAGTTGCAGCAGTGGTGCAGGGAGTTTGAAGGCCACGTGAATCCAACATATGATGGTGTTGAAGTAGATCTAAGATGTACCTTTGTTTAGAAAGAACGATGCCATCTCTAGTGCGTATAACTTCAATACCTAGGAAGAAGTTGACATGTCCCAAGTCTTTTAAAGAGAATTCAGCTGATTATTTATGAAGAATGCCTTGCAATAGTGACGAATTGTTGCCGGTTATGACAATGTCATCAACATAAACTAGTATGTATATGCAGTCATCACCATGTTGATAAATAAATAAGCTGGCATCAACTTGAGAGCTGCTAAATCCAATCTGAGTAAGAAAGGAATTGAGCTGTGTGAACCAGGCATGCAACGCTTGCTTGAGACCATAAAGTGATTTATGTAGGTGGCATACATGGTCAGGACGAGCAGAGTCCACAAATCCAGGCGGTTGAGACATGTAGACCTCTTGTAAGATTCCATTAAAAAAGGCATTGTTGATATCAAGTTGATGAATTGGCCAATTATGAGCAGCAACAATTAAAAATATGACCCGAATTGTAGTAGGGCGGACCACCGGACTGAATGTGTCAAAGTAGTCGATGCCCTCTTGTTGACCAAACCTTTGGCGACTAGATGCGCCTTGTACCTAGAAATAGTGCCATCGGGAGCACGCTTGGTGTGGAATTTCCATTTGCAACCTACTACATTCATGTGAGGCTTGTGTGGGATCAAACTCCTTGTGTAATTCTTAAAAAGAGCATTTAGTTCCTCGGCCATTGCATGCGCCATTGAGCGGATTTGTTGGCCTCTGAGAAACATGTTGGATCAGGAGCAGGTGAGAGACAATGTAAAAGGGCATAAGGAAGAGAATGAGGGCTGGTGAATTTACGAGATGGGGTTGGGTGGGGTCTGAGTTGCATGGGGTGTGTCTGCTGTGAACGTTTGGTGGCAAAGTAGGGGGAGGCAAGTTGGAGAGTGGCGCTTGAGATGTGGGAATATCAACAACCTGAGATACGCCATTAGGGTCGTGATGTTGGACACAGGTAGGAAGAGGGGCCACACCAGGACATGGCGATGCAGTCGCAGCGGCACATTGCTCCGCAGAGGGAGCACAACCAGCGGTGGATGAGTTTTGGGCACATATGCTATTGACTGAATCCAAGGAAGTAGGAGAATCCTTATTTGGAGTGGATCCATGATTGGGAGCAAATGAGGGAAGGGCAACAACCGTAATAGAAGATGGTGCAGGAGACTTAGTGGTGGATGAGGAGGAAGAATTATTTTCTTTAAAGGTAGAAATATTGACTCATCAAATCGCACATGCTGGGCATGATAGACGCGTCCAGATTTGTAGTCTAAACATATGTAAGCATGATGATTTGGAGAATAACCAAGGAAAATGCATGGGGTGGAGTGAAAATAAAACGTATGACGTTGATAGGCACGAAGCAAGGGGAATGCAAGGCTTTAAGAAACTGGTAATCAGGAGGTGTATCAAATAGAGTTTGATAGGGAGAGCCTCTGTGAAGTACAGACGAGGGGAGACGATTAATGACATACACTGCAGTGGTAACAACAAAAAAGACCAATGTTTGAGAGGAATAGAGGCATGAGCAAGGAGAGAGAGAGAGAGCGGTATCCACCACATGTTGAATACGACGCTCCACAACACCATTTTGTTTGTGCGTGTGGGCGCATGCGATACGATGTTGAATACCTTGAGTTGAGAAATAAGTAGAGAGACGACGAAATTCACTGTCCCAATCAATTTGGACAGCCTTTATTTTAGTGGAGAATTGTCACTCAACTTGGTGTTGAAAGCATTGGAATACAGTAAAAACTTCAGAACGTGTTCACAAGTTAAATAGCCACATATATTTGGAGAAATCGTCTACAATTAGAAGAAAATATTGGAAACCATCAACAGAGGAGGCAACAGGACCCAAGACATCAGCATACAAAAATGCAAGAGGAGTGGTACTCGTGGTGGGGGTGGGAAGCAAGGGGAACTTGTGAAGTTTGCCAAGACTACATGCCTGGCATACTTGAGAAGAAACATTAGACTGACTTGAGCAAGGTAGAGAGAAGTTTCTTATTAAACGACGAACTGCATCAGCATGAAGGTGCCTAAGACATGCATGCCACAGTTGGAAGGAGTGTGCTTCAACAAGTTCATCTGATTGGGGAGAAGCCGCTGAGGATAAGAGACGGTATAAGCTGTTATCACTGGTGCCGCGGAGGAGGATGCTCTTCAAGTGAAGATCCTTTACAAGAAAATGTGATGAGTAAAACTCAAAGAAATAGCGGTTGTTACGGCAGAATTGTTGGACATACAATAAATTTTTGGAGATATTTGGAACATGAAGCACAGGGTTGAGCACAAATGGACGTTGGGGAGCGTAAAGAAGAGAGGAACCAGTGTGTTTGATGCTCAGACCTTTGCCATCTCCAACATGCAACTGATCATGACCATGGTAGTCTGCCGCAAGCAAGAGCTGACGAAGATCATTTGTGACATGGTGAATGGCACCGGTGTCCGGGTACCAAATATGTTCATTTGGGAACCGCTGTTGCTGATGACCGAAGGATGGCAGCTGCGTGAGATGCACCATGGCAGGGTTGGTACTGGTTGGTGCACCATTCTATCTATCATAGCAGCGATCGGCAGCATGACCAACACGGTGACAGATTTGGCATCGCTTGGACCCACGGCCAGGTGGGGAGGCTGGATTCTGAGGAGAAAAACGTCCAGATGGAGAAGCCGAGTTTTGATAAGAGAAGCAATTATTACCTCTGCCACGATGGGGCCGTGAATGCCCTTGAGATGAGGTGTGAGAGATGTGCACCTCGGTGGAATATAATCGGCAACAGGTGTAGCTTGCATGTCGTTAATGCGAATTTCAGCACTAAGAAGCAAGCTGTTAAGCTCAGCGAAGGAGACAGCTTCTTTATTGCTGGAGATGGCTTCAACAACGGCAACAAAATCAGGTCCCAAGTTGCAAAAAACATTAGTGTTGAATTCTTCAGCCGGGAGGGCATGACCAGCAGCAGCGAGTTTGTCAGCAAGATTCTTGGCTTGTTGCAGGTATTGCGAGACCGATCGAGTGCCCTTCTTTAAACTCTGTAGTTGCATATGTAACTGAACTAAACATGTGTGAGAAGGTGAACCAAACGCCTGATGTAGAATTTTCCATAATTCAGCAGAAGAGTTGATGCCGACAGCATGTGATAAAGTTTCATCTGAGAGAGAGGAAACCAGGAGGCTAAGAGCCATTTGATCTCTTAAGACCCAAGATGTGTATGTGGGGTTGGGGATGGATTCATTGGTGGAAGAAAGGATGCTGTCTGGTGGGGCAGGTTCAGATCCATCAACTAAACCCATCAGTTGATGAGTACGCAGAACTGGGAGAAGTTGAGTTTTCCAAGAGAGATAGTTGCGGGAGTTTAACTTTGCAGATATGAGGGAGTGTAGAGGAAGGGAGGGCAGTGCAGTTGATGAAGAAACATTGGTGACGGAAGTAGAGGAAGAAGAAGAAGACTGCTGAGTAGCCGTAAGAGCAGAAGATCTGAGAAAGAACTTTTAGAATGATACCTAATGCTCTTATACCATATGACAAGTGAAGACAAGGATTAACGATGAGTGCTGACTGATGCAGTGCAGACCCCTTGTCAAGAGAATATTATATATATGCCTGTACATTGACAATACATAGTAGGTTTGGATTGCACTTAATCAACCTGCCTATTCTAGGTATGCTTGCTGTACAATAAATTCTATGGAGAGGATTGCCTATACACGGATCATTATACAACTGGACTAGCAATCTGCGGCAAGATCACGGGGATTCCATGCACGCCAATAGGCTCGTTCCCAACGGCTAGCTACGAACTAGCTGTTTTACAACAACGGTTTGCAGCTAGCCGTTAAGCTATGGATTGGCCGATCTGATCAGAGGGTCGGCCGATCCGCACTAATTCCAGCTGATCCGCCGATCGTAGTAAGGAAACGGGGGGTCAGGGCTCGGGATCAGTTCGGTCTGGCAGAAAATCGATCGGATCGGCCGATCCGATTTGATCCGCACCGATTCTACCTATCCGATCCAGCGGATTCTGCCTTCCTTGGTCCATACAACTAAAAGCACCCCCCAATCCGATCCAATCCGTGTTGATTCTGCCTTGATGCATACAACTAAAGGCGCCCCCTCTACCCCGCCACTTTTTCTCACCTGGACCACGATCCTCTGGTAATCGGGATGGCCATGGTGGCCATAGTGGTCACGGCCGTGGTGGTTGTGGCCATGGCAGAGCTGCAGGTTGGTGTCAACTATGCTGGATGCCTGGTCACCGCCTGCAACAAGCGGTTCGACCAAACCTTCACTCCACCGATCATGCCACCTTACTATCAGGCTGCTGGTTCTCTTGTTTGTACAATAACAATCAGTACACTAGTTTTTGAGTGTTCTCAAAATGAGTCCACAGGTTACCAATAATTGGTCACGTACGGACACTAGTTTCATGGCATACGATCATAGTTAATAACATCAACATGAAATGTAAGTTTATGGGATTGAGATTTAGATAGAGGATTTTGCAAAGATGATCTTTTAGTACCATAATATCTTATGGGATGATAAACAACACGTGCTGATTTCATTGGGACATTGGAAATGGATTTCTGCATTGGATAAAGCCATTGTGTTCAAGAATAGCAAAGACATACAATTTTTAACATGATTATTAACTTATTATGTTCTCGAGAGCTGACTGTATCTAGTAATTCATGACAAACAGACCTAAATGTTAGACGACACAACTCAAAAGCAATTAGATATGGTATAGAGAGGCTGAGATCTATGTGAAGCTTACAACATCTGCAAACCCAGGCAATATGAAAAAAAATAGAACCAAGAACCCTTTTTGTCCAAGTTCATAGTGTTAAGTCTAGCTCGCCTAACATGCAGAAGAGAAGACAAGCAAGGTTACAACTGAAAGAAGGAAAAATCAGAAGATGGATACATGCTAGGCTAGATATCCCATTAGAGCATCTGATTCCATGGGTCCCTCAGTGCTAGACGAGTGAGAACTGCATTTTTTCTTTCTGGGTATTTAAATGAGGGGGGAAGACTCCCCCTCACACTTGGCCTGGGGGTTCCTGAACTACCCCTTCCTGAGAAGGTTCTGCCCCCATTTCTCAGCTGTGAGGTCAAGTTTCTATCACTTGATCTCTGTTAGGGCTGCACTAAAATTTCTTGTCAAAAGGAATGGATAAATCGCCATCAAGGTCCAAGAAATTAATAGATTATCACTTATACGTAGTTAGAAGGTCATGAACTGTAATTATCTATGAGTTGAGAGATCCATATCTCTATAGTCTATATCACCTATATACCCATCTGCTGTGGACTAATGGCAAGAGAGTAGAAACTGAACTCATAAAAAAAGAACATGCAAAGAATCTGAATCACCGATGTGATCTGAAATGTTGACAGGTTATCAATCTAGTGTCAAGTTAGAACATTCAGCTCAAACCCAATTAGCTACAAGTAGAGAGATTCATATCAATAAAAGTCTGTACCATCCATATAGCTGATATGGACTAATAAAAGTACTCTAAAAAGTCCATTTAGGAAGTAGTCAAAATATGCATTTGGTTGAGAGTTCACTTGACTGGCATCATTGAGGCATTGAACTGTGTTTTACATAACCATCCCATCCCCCTACCCCCTCCCGAGAACTGTAAGAATAAAGAACGATGTCAATGTACAGGTCCTCTTTTCACTTTTCGTTTTTCCTTTTTAAAGCTGAAGTCTTATCATCATTTGAAATAGTATTATGCCTTACGCATCAGCAAACAGGCGATAAAAGCACTGGGGAGTTCCAATAGCTGACCAGTTACCTGCAAAATAGTATGGAAAGCACAAGGAGAAATTGAATGAATATTCTGCTGTGTTCCTTCTTGCAGAGTTTGATAGACATCCTGCAGTTTTTCTTCAAAATCTCCTTTTCTCTTCAGTGCATGCCTGGGCAGCAGTCCATTATGAGGAGGCTTCATTTTGGATGGTTGCATGAGATGCTCTTTGAGCTGACACGGGCATCACCTATTCTACTCCAGTTTTAGCATACCTTCTGCTTTATTTTTAAGGACAAATTGCATTAATCCAAGCCTTTACTGGGGTTCAACAATTGGAGCTATGTTAGTAATTGGTTGGCTTTTATTTGAGAAAGGATGCTCGCTTGGTCAGTTGTGCTATGGTTGTACTTGATCCTTGCCGAAGGCTGCATCATGAATATGCTGCAGATTGTCCTTTATTTTAGGTTTTTGCCTTTGTATCATTCATTGATGCTTGGACTTTTTGTCGAATTGTAGTGTAAGACTGAGGTTTCACTTAGAATTCTGTGTGAAGATGGCTGGCAATTCTCAGAAATCAAAGAGAGCATCCGTTCTTCCAAATGCTAGTTTGTCTTAATCGTTAATACTTGTGTTTACCAAACACTTGTTTGGTATCTTTTAGGCAACTTTGGCACCAATGTACAATGATAAAACATTGTCTCCTCCAGGATTGAGATGACAAACCATATAGCTCGAGTTAAAGGGCATGCGAAAAAGAGATGAAATAGTGTTCCTTACTTCTTGTTCACATGTTTGGGAGTTTGGTTCATGCTTGAAAATAGGGATGGCACATGGGTACGTTTTGTTGGGCTATGTAGTAATTTGGGCTGATCAAAACTAAAAATGAGACAGCCCAAATTTAGTCTTATGTTGTCCCAAATTACCACTCCCCAACTCAGTCTAAATTCAAAAATAATAGATTTCTGTAGGGTAATTATTCCCAATCCATCCTATTTTTTAAAACATAAATGTTAGTAAGTATGGGACATGTCAATCAAAAAGCTGTCCAACCCATGTGGCCTCTGTCTAGGTAAACCAATAACATCTTACATTATTAGATGGCTCAACTTATTACACTCACCCTTAATACGGCAAGCATTACTCTTTGGGTTGAGTTGGATTGGGCCATAAGTTTGCCTGCCAAAGTGCCATCCCTCCTTTAAATGACAGTAGACAGTCTAGTTTGATTCCCTCCCTCACGCTGGCGCAATATCCAGGGCCATAGAGATCATAGACCTCGTTCAATATGTCATTGCCAGTCTTATATATCATCATCATCATGTGAAAACGAACATACACCAGCCACATTAGCCGGATGGCAATGGCTACGATGCCGACGATCAAGTTGTGACTAGATGGCATTTTATAGCTGACAGGGCTAATCTTGAGAGGTTACTAGAGTTTTTGCATATATGGCCCCAGCTTGTCTCATTGACATTACACTCATATTAAACAGGAGTACAGAAGTGATTCATATTTTTCGACGCCAGAGTATGTCCCAGACTTCTTTGATTGAAATCATTTCCTCTGTTTTATTTGTAAAATTAAGGAAGAATAAGACTCTGTATTCTTAAAATAAGATTAATTCTGATTTGACTGGAGGAATTAGTTATTTTTGTCAGAATTGTTTATTTCTGAAATTAGGTGAACAAGTAATTCCACCTTATACCCCAAAATTTGATATTTCGTCTTGGGTTCCATCCTACTATCAAAGTGAAATATTTCTTATTTTGGAATAAACAATTAGAATAACTAATCATGTTATAACTCATATTGCTATCAAAGTGGTGCTTTAGGTCTAGGGTATGTGTAAGGGGATTTCACAAATAACTTCTTTAGATGATTCTCTTGTATGATTTATATTTGCATATAATCTCCTTAATTATGGTGTTATTTACGTATAACCCCCTTAACCATGCAAGTATACTTTGAATTTTACTTGAATTAAAATAACGTTACCTTATGTAGAACATGTGAAAGTTAATTGAATGAAAATATTAATAATATCTTCAGTTAAAATACAAAGATCTTACAAGAATAATCACATAAACATTCATTTGTAAACACTCTTATATTTAGCATTAAAAAATGATTTCTATTTTTATGTAAAGTAAAAATATTTCAATTCAGATAAAATTCAAGACAAATCACATAGTCAAATAATTTAGTGGATTATACGCAAATATGAGTTATGTATGGCATTATCTATAAATGTGACATCTTTTAAGAGGTTATTTGTAAAAATCCCTCTGTATAATTTTCTAAAATTTAAAGACCTATGGTCTAAGTAAAGAGGTTACCTTGAATATAAAATTATACCCTAATCATTAAAGGGCGACAGTGACTTTCTGTGAACTAAGGGAAACGAGAGTTTTGAGTCCCCTCATTTGCACGAGTATAAAAGACGGAAGCCTTAAAAACTCATATGGGAAACTATTAGTTTGTACCATCCAAAGGTGATCCTTTGAGTTACAAGTCAGTCTTTCTGTGAACCAAGGCTCTCCGATTCGAAAAGTTGGACTGATTCGAATTTCCTATGATCCGATACAAGTCAGGTCGATTCGTACCGAATTGCATGGAAAAGTCTTTTCAAATCGTACAGACTCGGTCGAGTCACACTGACTCGAGTTTGTCTTACGAGTCGTCCGAGTCGACATGAGTAGATCCAGTACAGCAAACCATGCTGTGAACACTGTAACACCCGCCAGCTTGTGACTATACCAAATTGAGAGATGGACGTCTTATTAGTGATATGCATATGCCAAGGGTGTCTTATTAGTGGAGAAGGAAGAGATCGATTTGCTTTTTCGTATCATAGCGCTTACAATACCAATGCGAGAAAATTTTGGGATACATATAGAAATGCCAAGAAAATGTGCTGTGAAGCATATTGAAGAAGTGCCAAGAAAATGAAGGGCAATCGTCAAATGACAGTATTAGGGCTTCTGAATTTAAATCCTGCATCTCGCAGAATGCATATGATTTTTTGAAAAATATTTACTGCAATGCCTGCGAACATTGCATTACAACTATGTACTGTCCCATCGGCTTAATTGGATGGCTCATATATACTGTTGAAGATACACTACCACCTCCTGTGGAAGTATTACAGCAAGTACTGCTCATTTTTCTTGCAGGAATATGAGCTTGTGGACTTGGGCTGCTGGTGACATTCCCTTTCCCCACTTTGGATCGTTACAGCTTACAGTGCTTGCCGTAGAAAGTAAACGTACAGCTACAAACAACTTGCGGTTAGTTAGGGTTGTCAATGGAAATCCGATTATCTGATTTTTCGATCATTATTAAAAAAAAATATCCGTTTTCGATAAAAAATATCCACTTGATAATTATCAGAATTGAAAACGGATATTTCCGATAAGTTAACGGAGTCAGAAATAGAAACACCTGTTTTCATATCCATTTTTCGATTTCCAATTTTGATTATTACTAAGTTTATTAATAATAATAAATATTAGCATTTGGATCATTATTTAATCTAACGGTTGAGGAGAGGGATTTTTGTAAGAAGGGAGGACCCAAATAAGTTTTTAAAAAATAAATTAAGAAATTAATAATTTTTGATAATTATCAAAAATAATATCCGGTTCCGATATTGGAATAGGAAAAAAAACGGAAACGGAAATGCACTTTCCCATCTTATTGGAAACAACAGAATCGAAAACAAAAATAAATTTTTGTTATCAGAATCGTTAAACAGAAACAGCTGTTTCTGTTTCCGTACCTTACCCGTTTACAGTCCTATGGTTAGCAAACACATTGGAGGACAATAATTGTCTTTAAGGACTAATTTTATCTGACTACGCAGTTTATATGAAGAATTATCCCTGTGCTGGAATCAAAATCTGGATGGGGGCACTCATGCAACAATTAGGATCCAAGGTTTCTAAGGCTGCATTTGGAATTGTTCGTGGGAGTGGGGAGATTATCAAATTAATCACATAAGCCCCAAAACTCACCTAAAAAGTTCACCTCTTTTATTTTTGAAAAATCTCTTCATCGTTACCTCCTCCTCTCTATCTCTCTCTTCTTTTCTATAATCTATTCCAGCACAGAAACTTAGGACTATTAGTACAGTTGAAAATTCTTTTGGAGTGTCAAAAATTATGGACTCCCACAAGCCTACTGTACAGGCCATATGAGCTGAATCAAATGCAGTCTAAGGCTAGGTTTTTGTGCAGCCTTTAATTGGAACTAGGGATGCAAAAGGGTTGGATTTGGTGCGCATCCAGGGTAGACCTGTGACCGTATCTATTATGTTCTTAGTCTAGAAGACTATCTGTTAACTGTCCTATAAGGTCATACTCGGTCAGATAATAGGATCTTCAGTGTAACATATGTATTCGGTCATAAAAAAATTGCATGTATTATCTTATCCATTATACATATCGGTTTAAAAAAGACTATCCATTAATTGACCTATAAACTAATGGTCGAATAATCGGACTATCGGTTGCCATTTGCATTCTTAATTGGAACCATATTTTAAGCTTACATAAATTTTAATCCAATCATTTCGAGTGAAAGATGGTAAATCGGAGAAAGGAGTCTCATTTTCTTTAGTATATTTCCACTTACGATTTGATTGATACTTTCATTTGCAGAGATGTGTTAGACCTCGAGATATTACATTATATTCAAACACTCATACCACACACTTTATCTTAAAATTTTAAAATAAATTCTAAGACACCTTTTGTTTACAGTATAACTCCCAAGGCCTAGATCATGGGGGAAACTATTTTAAAAGAGTAGTATAAACAAATGCAATCTTGTCACGTCATGGATTTTTAAAAGCCATTGCTTTACCCTGTACATGTGGCACCCTTAGGAAGGCTCCCAAAGGAGCCTTTCAATTTCTTTGGAATCTAATGAGAAAAGGATTCCAGAGAACTGGTAGACTAATAGCTGGGCACTCTCTGAGAAGAGTGCTATTAGTGCAAACAAACGGTGCCTAAATATTTCTCTAGGATACTTATTTGTATGCTAATATTCAATGTACTTTTATTATATCATTTATGTTTTGAATAAATTCAAACAATCATACTTTGTTGTATGACAATATAATCACATAAAAGTATGTCTATATTTATATATTCTTGTATCCTTGTGTCCTATCTTTAAAATTTTGCTAGGTCTGTATATATGTTTATGTCAATGCTTGATGTTCATATATGTGTTTCACAAATCAAAATTCCTTACTTATAAGGATCAAAGGTTAATTAGTCATTTAAAAAAAAGGCATACCCATGAGGCTCCCACCATTTGTGGGGTCTAGAGAAGGGTAATTGTATGTAGTCTTACCCATGCTAAGTAGAGAGACTATTTTCTTGGTTCAAATAGGACTGTGCATAATTGAATCAAACTGAAAAATCGAATAAACTAATTTTTTAAATAAATATATATTTTATATTATCATTATCTTTATAAATGTTTCAATATTTTAGTATGTATGAATATATATGTTTAAATTTTAATGTTAATATTAAATAAATATATATACATTCAATATGAATAAAATATAAAACTTTGGTTTAAACCGAACCAAACTGAATTTTTTTCAGTTCAATTTCATGTGCCAATTTGTTTCGATTCGGTTTGGAGAAAGTTTCTCCAATCCAAATCGTAATGGAGAATATGTTAGAACACAAAGAATGAAGTCTACGAAGCGATTCATATCGGAGCTACCCGTGCTCAAACTTCATGTAGTTATTTACACTTACGTCTACGTTTGATGAAGCCGCGGTAGAGGATATGTATGTATAGGTCGCTGGAAGTACTACTTATTATGGCCATCAACACGCAGGAATTTTCAGCCACATGTATTCTTATGGAGTTCAGATAGTCTCAATGCAAAGGTTGATTGGACTCCAGCAGTTACCACTTTCACAGTGACGTGTAAAGTAAACGCATCATCAACACATGTCCTATCACAACGGGTTTTTTAGATTTTTAATACAACACAGAATACTTAAATATAATTATGAATATAAGATTACAACAATAATTTAAAATATACTCAAATGAACACTTAAATACATCCCAATACACCTAGATACAACCAAAGCTACTGTACGAATTTGTTTATTTAAGTATATTTTAAAATTATGGTTGTAATTTTTTGCTCTTGATTGTATTTAAGTGGTCTGCATTATATTAGAAACTTGGAAAAAGTAGTTTGGGTTGTATCCAAGTGTTTTGGGGTGTATTTTAGTATTTATTCGGATGTATTCTAAATTATGATCGTAATTGATGAGGGATAATCGAGTTCGGCCCAATCAAGTCCATTTAGCTACGGGTCCAAAAGCCTATGGCTCATTGAAGCTAACGCAAGGAGACACGCGGCACACAGTACCCTGACCGGCGCGACAGAGGTAGGATTCCAAAACCACTAAGTCCAGATCTCCAACCATCGCGCTCGATAGCTGCTCCCGAGACCTCCAAGGGTCTCGGTTAAGCCCCCTGAGGCACAGGAGGTCGAAAGGTCCTTCCTCCAGTCGCCCGGGGTAACGAAGGTTCCCTATGACGGGAAATCTTTCGTGCCTCCACATCATCAGGCAGATCCTTCGGGTGCAACCGCCCACTTACAATAGGTCCACGCAATCCGTCCCTCACGACTGCGAGTGGATCTTTCTTTGCCTATTTTTCCACGATTTTTTTAATCAAGGGGATCGGATCGTAGGCAAATCACCCCTTTAGAGAAAATCATCCTCAGGACGTCTCGGAGAAGAAGACTATATAACCATTGGATCTTCTCTGGTACAAGGTATGCCATTTTAAGTACAAAAAATATTTAGCAAACTCTCATCTTCTAACATCTGACTTAGGCATTGGAGAGTATTGCTCTCCAACAGACTGTCCCTCCTCCCCTGACGGCTCTGTTCCCCTCTTGCAAGTTCTATCTTGAACGTTTACATCTCAAACAAATTCTATCGGAGTAGTCGGAATTAAGAAATTGGTACAAGGAATTTTTTTTTTTTTTGTTGAAATGAGACATGTCTGAAAGAGGGATTGCTAACTTGGCGGGAAAGTTCACCCACTTTTATTATCCTGTTAACAGGAGAAGTCCAAGCGGAGGGTTTTTTCACAAATTTACGTATTTCATTTGCTTTGGATTTTTAAATGTAAGCCAATTGAAAAAAGCTGGAGAAACTTTCCTGTCATAATAGCATTGACGCGTCTATTTTACCCATGTCACCATAGGAGTGGTGACTGCTAGAGTCCGATCCAACTTTGTACCGAGACCATCCGAACTCATCCTTAAGTCTCACCTTTGCCAAATTGAAAAGAGACCAGATCCCTACAGTATGTTGGGTGACCGAGCTCAGCCAATGTATTAGAGGGGGAGGAGGGGGGGCCCGCCGAACTTTTCAGTTCGGTGAGAAACTTTTTTTTAAAAACCTAACCCCCTCCAGTGTATTGACTGAATTCGGTCAGCCAACGTACTGAAGGGATTCGGACTCGATTGAAAAAGAACCTGGCACTAGCCATACGCCAACTCCGAAAAGAGAAGATACTAATAACTTAATCAGAAGCCTCATTACAGGTAGCTCTCGAGAATGAGGGTGGTGTTTATTTGGACACTCTAAACAGAATGGAAATTAACAAACCTCAAATTTAGTATCTATAAATTTGTCAGGGTGCTGTTTGGTTTGACGTAAAAGAAATTGTAAAATATCTCAAAGTTTTACGTCAAACCAAACAACTTCGAATGCACCCACAGATTCACGGGCATCCCAAAGCACCCCGCGATCTCTTCGCTGCCGCTGGTGCAAGATGACGACGGCCGCACGTCTTTTTCCAAACCTCGTCCACCACTCCGAAAACCACCTCCATGGTGGGGCGACCTTCCTGTGCTTCCGATACACACAGAACAGCTACTTGCAGGATGGACTCCATGTCTCGGACATCGTCTTGTCGGATGTTGAGGCGCGCGTCTTTGATCTCCAGAGGCCCCCGTAGTCCCCGAACCGCCTCCCTCGCCTGCGCACAGATCGCCCATATGCACCGTGAGAAAACTAATCACATGTAGGCCCAGTGACGTTGCACCACGTACCCCACACGAACCCATGCGCATGCGCGAACTCAGCGCTCTGTACCTTGTCAATGGTGGTGTCATCGGACGCAGAGCTGGAGTCTCCGGCCCTACCAGAGAGAACCTGCAGCGCCACAACCCCAAAGCCATGGACGTCGTCGCCGCGACCCGGCCTGCTGGCCTTTGCGGGGCTCTTCTGCAGAGCCAAAACCTCCGTCGATCCGAAGTTGGAGAGCTTGGGGTCCATGTTCTCCGTCAGCAGGATGTTCTTCACCTGCAAGATGCCATGGCAGAGAGCCAGGACGGAGTTCATCTAGGGAGGGAAAGAACAACGAGGGGGAAAGGATTAGAGAAGGTAGTGGCTGGTGCCCTCCAGCCTTGCCTTGATGCCTCTGTGGACGATGCTGCCGTCAGGGTGGCCGTGGAGAAACCGCAGCGCCAGTGCTACCCCTCTCAGGATCTTCACCCTCTCCTCCCATGACAGAACGTAGTCACCGCCTGTAGAGGGATGGAAGAAGAAGATGATATATACAAAAGTGGAGTTAAACACCATTGATGCTGCATGGTTGCAGGTGCTTTACCGGTAAGTTGCTGCGCCAGGTTTCCATTTGAGCAGTACTCGTAGACCAGATAGAGCTTCTTCCCGCCGTCACTGCAGGCGCCAACGAGGGAGACGATGTTGGGGTGGCACACTCGGTAGAGGATGTCGACCTCCTTGTGGAAGAGCTCAATTCTTTGAGCCTTGAGCTTCTTAACGGCGACGAGCTGCCCGCTGGGTAACGTCCCCAGGTACACCTTGCTTCCTGTTCCAAAGGCAACGCGAACTTTGGAATATTTCCAGGAGTCCATGGCCTTTTTGATCTCCTTCCTTGAGAACATGTAGAGGCCCACGCAGTTCCTCGTCGTAGCCTTTGCATCTAGCGCCTCTGTTGGACAAGAGGCATTTCAATGCGTTCATGAAGTAAAGCAGCTAGCTCTTCCCCCAAAAGAAAAGTGGATGATCATTACCTATCTCCTAATTAAACTGACACAGATTGGAATTAAATAGATACATATGATCATTTACCTGTCTTGGGGCTTCCATCAATATTGCTGCTCATGCATTTGCCCAACATGTTGTGGCAGTCTCTGTGTGTTATGCGACTTGCTAGCTGCGGCCTTCGGTTTGATCAGTTTTTCAGAGTAACTGATCACCCGTAGAGATCAATTCTATCTGCAAAATCTGGTAGCGACATGAGCTACTTGGGTAAAGATCTCATGGACTGGTTGATATCCTCAATCTCATTCGTCTTTTACATAATATTGCTACAAGATCCGGCTGATTGGGTGCAACCTATACGATGTTGTTTATATATTTACAGGACTATGATCTTACTTTGCTGGCAAATGGGCGCGCTGGTTTGCAACGTAGCGATTCCGAGGCCGAAACGCCGCATACAATCGGGCCACCGCGTCCGGGGTTTGTCTGATCAGATCCCGTGAGGGTCTCATTAATAATCCACACAGCAGCTGATAGGGCAGCTGCATACCAATGGCTTTTTAGTTTTGAACGCCTCCTTTGTCATATTCGAATAGAATATGCCGAAACATGGAAGCATCAAACTAGAAAACAAAGAGGGTCTTTTCCTCTTGAACTCAACGTAGTAACCCCCTAAAATAGATGGGCACACCACATCCTTTGTCCTATATCTTCTGCGGTTTTGCAATCCTTCCCCACCACATCCTTTGTCCATTTCTGTCTTCTACGGTTTTGCAATATTGCTTTTCCAGCGCCAAAGAGTAAAATTTTGTTTATTGTCAAGCACCGTGAGTCCAGATTTGTGGCCAGGAAAGGAAGGTATGTTGCCAGACAGATCTCAGGAAGAACACCTAGAACAGTTCCTCTTTGGAGAAATAAGTGAAATATTTGTGGAGAGATAAGTCTAGAACAGTATATTCTTCGTGAATATATATAGTGCAGGGGCATAGAGCCAATCCACTAGGGAACAGTTGACTCCTTTGAGATGGCCGCTCCATTATGATCAACGTGCTGCTCGGAATATATTACTGGAATATTCTCTTATTCTTCTTTCTTCTCTTATCCTTTTTTGGGCTAGCTAGTTAATTAGCAAGTAGGGGGAAGACTTCCCTCATATCACGCCTCAGGGGACACCCTGCCAATTCGTTTTTGAGGGGCCATACATAGAGCTGCAAACAAACTAATGCATTGGATGAACAATTTATTAGATTGCTCAATAATACTTGACTCGTTTATTAAGTTAAATAAATAAGTTTGAACAAAAATTTGAGCTCGATTTATTAAACAAGTAAAATTTGAACACATGCGAGTTAGGCTCGATTATGTTTATGAACAAGCTCGTTTTAGTATCTTACAAAGTCATGTACATACTCATTTAAGAGCTCATTTAAGTACTCATTAGATCTTTTAAGTACTCATTTAATTATTTTATTCATAAATGGACTTATTTAACGAGATATTTAATGTCTTATAGACTTTTCTTTCAAGTAATTAAGAGTGCAAACAACTTGACACTCACAATGGTTTGGCTTGAATTAATAAATTTAGATTTAAAAATTCTAGACTAAATCTATCATAAACTCATCAGACTTGCAAGTTACTCGATACTCGACTAGAGATCATTTAATATCTAAATGAACTAGCTTGAACTTGAACTCAATTCAAATTAATTGAACTAAGCTTGAGCAAGATAAAACTCGGCTCATTTGCACCCGTAGCCATGCATGTCAATTGTGAGAGGGCTCGTCCCTAATCCACTTCTTAATCTCCCATCCCCCTTGTCGACCTCCATGAGACCGGGGCAAGACGAGGTCGACGGGCTTTGTCTTGGGCATTTGAAGGTTCTCCCCAAACCATGCGATGTGAACCTCTTACTAGATGCAAAATTAGTGTCCTTGGGTGGTGTAGAGGTTGGCATTTCATCAAGGCCCACACAGGGTGCTAAGACGGAAGTAGGAGAGCCACATGATTTGCCCTACCAATAAGAAAATGCCCCCCTTAGGTGGATCCTTCCTACATGAAGAGGAGAAGGCTGTTAGGGGCGGGCCTCACTCTGAATTGGTTTAGCCCTCTAATATCTAAGTCGGCTTTCTCTCCGGAAAGGATTAAAAGGAAAAGTATGCACTTATGAGAGGGAGCTTTTTCATACCTTGAGAAGGAAGAGGGTTGTTACTTTTATAGGAGTCTTCCAAGTGGATGGAAGTGAACACGACCTCATACTGGAGGGCACGTGTTGTGCAATTCAAGAGGGCTCCATGCAAGGCTCATGAAGGCTAGGTCGCATCTAGGCTTTTATTAGTGGGGTTTAATCCCGATTAGGGAGCGGGCTCTCATGTTGATGGTGATGTGAGGGCCTGCTCCAAATCTCATGATGGGGATTTTCCTTACCACATTTTATCTTAGGAGCCTACGCCCCCGTCAGATGGTGACCATGAAGTTGCCACGTGTCGATGGATGTTAGTGGGCCCACAGCCCGCTGGGTTCCCAAGGGCTTTGTGGATCCTTGGTGCTAGGTGGTCAAGTTATGCTTCTTGCCATAAGGCACCTTGACCGGACCTTTGGTGTCTACCGGTGGTTGGAAAATTCATAGTACATACCCGTTTCTCAAGGACGCTGGTTCCTTTGAGTTAGGTAGGACGCGGTCCCTAATGGTTTGCTGAGTTCTTAGTCCTCGGTGGTCGAGCTTACCCAAGGGCTTTCTTTGGTCATTAGTGGCTTGAGGCCTTTATTGATTTGGGCCTCTTGGGTAACATCATTCTCTTAAGCGTCCACTTTTTTTAGGTGCTTTTGGGCCATCAATTTGGGTTGCTTGCATTTTCTCTCTTTGTCGGTCCCTTCGGTCGAGCGGTCTGATAGCGGGATGGTGGGACACCCTAATTGGATTGGGCCTTGTAAGATTGCTTTGGGCCAGATTTATTGAGCCTGCAAAGCTTGACCTGCTCATTGGTCACCTACTCTTAAGGACTTCAGTTCTCATCGAGGTGGCCGAGAGTGTGTTGCTCCAGTCGTCTTTGTCTCCTTGTGCCATGTAGGACCTTGGTTTGGGTATTGGTAGAGGAATCAACCTTTCTGGCTGCCAACCATACCGTCGCATTCCCCGGTGGCAACCGTTGCTTCATGGGGACTGCATGTTGGCTTTAAATGATTCATATGGCCATTGTGTCTGTTGATGACACCCTCTTTAGTACTTGGGGCGTTGTTTTTTGAATTTTGGCGCTTGTTGGATTTCTTGTTCTTGAAGTTTCTTCTCTAGCATATATAAGGACACAACTTACCTAGTTTCTATGCAAGTCTATCTGCTTCTTGTTTTTGAATTTTGGCGCGGGTTGGATTTCTTGTTCTTGTTCTTGTTCACAGTAGGAACACAACTTACTTAGTTTCTATGCAAGTCTATCCGCTTCTTCTACTGTCATCCCCTCGCTTCTTCTATATGTACGTACATATATGCACGCCTGGGGGGAGCAATAGCAACAACATCGCATATCGTCAGTTTATGGAACAACAATCTCAGCAGCACAGTGAGATTGAACGCCTAAAGAAGGTCACATTGAAGATGTGACAACCCGCCACCCTATAATCGGAGATTCGATTACTAAATGGGTACCGAATCATTAATTTGGAACCAAATCAGGATCTAAGTAAGTCTGGGAAATAAATAATAAACTAAACTAAACTAAACATTCACATCGCATTGAATTGAAAGGAAAATGCAGGAATTAAAAGTTATTACGATGCGACTCGATACAGCAAATAATTACATACTCCAACAGAAAAGAAATAATTAAGCATAGAGGCCAGAAATAAAGATAACAACTACGTCGGGGCATACCCCGGAACGACAACTGACGGCGCGCAACACACAGTAGCACACCCCTCGCTAAGTCTGCCTGGAGTCATCACCTGAAAACCGCAGGAGTGAGTCTCAACGAAAAGACTCAGTAGGGATCCTTCGATCCCCACTGCACACTCACACATCCATAAGTGTAAAACACAGCTAATAGTCTAGTGAACAAGTAAAGCAGTAATTACTACTCCTAAAACTCAATATGAATCACATGCATTCGAAATATATTTAACATGCATATTTCTGAAACCAGTCTACCAGGAAACCCACAACCAACGTCTCGGTAGAACATGCCAACCACACAAACGAAGGTGGGGAAAACACCGACCCGCTGAGACCAAACAGTAACCCCTCGGATAGCACTCTAGCTACTCCGGCCCAACTGGCTCAGGTGGTTACTCCTTCCCTCAGCACGAGTGACACTCCAAAGGTACCACACCCACACCGATACTAGCTAACCCCGGGGTCCACCAGGTGACCCTCTCTCACTAGACGTCACCCCGCCACACCCACACCGGCGCTGTGTTCCACCCACACCAGCACAGGGTGATAAAGCGCTACAACTGTCACTCTAGGTCCACAGTAACTCAAAACACAGCACAGTAAGAAGTCCACGGTCGCATGCAACACCACACGTACGATCCGGTTACAATGAATCCATCACCATAGAGTATAATTTAAAGTATGCATATAACTAATTAAACAACTGTCTAATAGTATAACATGTTTTAATGGCATGAATTAGTGTGATTCTGTCTTGAATCGCGTCACCCAAGGCCGACGCCATTCAAGTCTCATAAACTGGTGCACAGAAATTCGGCCACAGAACCTGGTGTAAAACGCGTCGCCACAAGCAGACGCCTTTTGAAAGGCGTCGCTGTCCCTCGTCGCCTTTTAATGACCGAAAATAGGTACAGGAAAAGAGGTAATTCACTAAAACGCGTCGTCGACGCCAGTCGCCTATTGAAAAGGCGTCACTGTCCCTGGACGCTTATCAGTCCGGGAACAGGGGCTGTTAATGGGTTAAATCGCGTCGTGTGTGGGAGCCGCCTTTCTAAAAGGCGTCGCTTCACCTCGACGCCATTTAGCCCCGACAGACAGGTTTTCTCCTTGGTTTCTCCCAATCCCCGAGGTGGGATTTCTCCTCCAAAATGCATAGAAAAGGCACAAAACATAGATGGGAAGGAGGAGAATCCATCTACCCATTAGATTACCCAACTTCTTATACATGCACTTAGCGTTTTCACCCTAAAAAGCACCCCAAAGTATGCTTCAAATGTTGGAAAACATGGTTTCAAACGAGAATGCACTGGGGATAGTCACCCTACCGGTTAGTTGAACTCTTCCAAGCTCCAAGTCGCCCACCCGTCTCGCCCCACGCCGCTGCCGGTACCGCCGAGGTCGTTGTTACTCCACCGGGACGTCGGCCGCCGTCCGGAGAGAAAACGCCGCGGAGGAGGTGGTGGTGGTAGTGGTGGGAGCTAGGAGGTCGATGGAGTGGAGGGAGAGATGAAATGGTGGGAGGAAAAGAGGGAGGGGAAGGAGGCGTCGCCGGAATCGCCGGAGGAAGGGAGGAGAGAGAGAGGGAAGGAAGAAATAAGGGAAAGGAAGGAGGGTTCGCGGGGTAACCAGAAACTGTCTAAAACGCGTCGAGATGTACGGACGCCTATCAGTCGACATGACGGGCCGCTCTGACAGAACTCTGAAACGCGTCAACCATCTAAGACGCCGTTCAGACGACAAGACTGGCGCCGTACACTGACAACCCAGGGTCGCAGTATAAAAGGCGTCGTCCATCGCGGACGCCGTTCAGATGACGCGACGGGGCCGTACTCTCGCGGCCCAAAGCCAGCTCACATGGCACCCACGTGGCACAATCTAAAATGCGTCTGCAATGCTGGACGCCGTTTAAACCGCGTCGAGCCCGCGAGACGCGAAACATAACAGAGATTCAGTCCCATCAGGACCTGAACTACAGGGTCCGACCCCGAAAACCGGATCCGAAAACCTCAGTCCTTACATTCTCCCTCCCTTAAAAGAATTTCGCCCCCGAAATTGCCTGCTAGAATTAACAAGGTCAAAACATAGAGATACAAGCTTACAAGGGGACTTACGAGAAAAGGTAAGGAAACTGCTTCCGCATCTCGTCCTTACACTCCCAGGTTGCATCGCCCCCGGAGCGGTACTGCCAAATCACCTTAACCAAAGGCACAACCTTGTTCCGAAGGACTTGTTCTCTGCGATCCTCAATACGAACTGGAAACTCTGGAAAGGACAATTCCTCAGCGATCTCCAACTTTGAAAAGTCTAAAACATGGGATGGATCCTGAACATATCTCCTTAGTAGAGAAACATGGAATACATCGTGCACCCCTGCAAGACTGGGCGGCAAGGCCAGTTGATACGCGGTTTCCCCAATTCGAGCAAGAATGGGAAAAGGCCCAATATATCGCGGACTCAGCTTGCCTCGCTTCCCGAATCTCATCACACCTTTGGAGGGTGAGACTCGGAGAAACACGTTGTCTCCAATCTCAAACTCAAGCGGTCTCCTCCGGATATCAGCATAACTCTTCTACTTGCTCTGAGCTGCGATCAGTCTCTGCCGTACTATCCTGGCAACCTCAGCACATTGCTGTACTAACTCTGGCCCTGCTATCTGCCTCTCACCGATCTTGGACCAACACACAGGAGATCGACACGGTCGCCCGTACAAAGCCTCGTAAGGCGCTATGCCGATACTAGAATGATAACTGTTGTTGTAGGCAAACTCCACAGTAGGCAAATGTTGCTCCCAAGAACCTCCTCCAGTCTAAGCAACATGCCCTGAGCATATCCTCCAGAGTCTGAATGGTCCTCTCCGACTGCCCATCAGTCTCGGGATGATAGGCTGAACTGAAGGCCAACTGCGTGCCCAAGGCCTTCTGAAAACTCTTCCAGAACCTGGAAGTAAACCTCGGATCCCGGTCTGATACGATGGATAAAGGTACCCCGTACAGAGAGATGATCCGATCTACAAACAACTTAGCCAACTTACCGACTGACCAGTCCTTCCTAATAGCCAGGAAGTGTGCCGACTTGGTCAGCCGATCAACAATAACCCAGATGGCGTCTCTCCTGCCAGGGGAGACAGGTAATCCCATCACAAAGTCCATAGTCACGTGCTCCCATTTCCATTCAGGAATCGGCAAGGGCTGCAACAACCCTCCTGGTCTCTGATGTTCGGCTTTAACCTGCTGACAAGTCATGCACCTAGCCACATACTCAGCCACATCTTTCTTCATACTAGGCCACCAAAAGTGCCTCCTCAAACATTGATACATCTTAGTTGTCCCGGGATGCACTGCATATCTAGAACGGTGCGCCTCATCAAGGACACTCCTGCGCACGTCCTCTTCGGCCGGAACATAGACTCTGCCTCTAAACCTGACTGTACCATCATCCCACAACTCCACCTCTGGTCTCTGGAGAATCTGCGGTAACTCTACATCTGTCCTCTGAGCCTCAATCACAGTATGGTACACTGCTGGTCTCATAGTCAAGCTGGCCAACACGGCTCTATCATCCTCACGTGGAACTCGAAAGGAAGATTCCACAACCTGCTCAAATAATCTCCATTCTCGAATCATAAGGTATGACATGACCGTCTTCCGACTCAAGGCGTCTGCCACCACATTCGCCTTGCCCGGATGATAAGAAAGGTCGAGGTCATAATCCTTGATAAATTCCATCCACCTACGTCGCCTCAAATTTAGATCCCTCTGTGTGAACACATACTTCAGGCTCTTGTGATCAGTAAAACATGAAATTTCTCCCCATACAAATAATGTCTCCAGATCTTCAGTGCAAATACCACAGCTGCCAATTCCAAATCATGGGTGGGATAGTTCTCCTCATGCTTCTTCAGCTGTCTAGAAGTATAGGCCACGACCCTGCCATGCTGCATTAGAACTGCACCCAAACCTCGACGAGACGCATCTGAATAAACCACAAACCCACCAGAACCTGATGGAAGCACCAACACTGGGGCCGAAGTGAGGCGAGTCTTTAGCTCAATGAAACTCCGCTCACACTCCTCGGTCCACACAAAACGAACTCCCTTTCGAGTCAACCTCGACAAGGGGGCCGCTATCGAAGAAAACCCCTGAACAAACCGCCTGTAATAACCTGCTAGTCCCAAGAAGCTCCTGATCTCAGTCACTGAAGTTGGCCTGCTCCAATTCATCACTGCCTCAATCTTGGCTGGATCCACTACGATGCCCTCGCTAGAAATGACATGCCCAAGGAAGTGTACCTTGTCTAGCCAGAATTCACACTTACTAAACTTGGCATAGAGTTGGTGCTCTCTCAGGACCTGCAACACCACCCGAAGATGAGTGGCGTGCTCTTCCTCAGAAGGAGAATATATTAAAATATCATCCACAAATACTACCACAAACTGATCCAGATAAGCCTTGAAGATTCGGTTCATCAGATCCATAAAAGCCGCCGGAGCATTGGTCAAGCCAAAAGGCATAACCAAAAACTCATAATGTCCATACCGAGTTCTAAAAGCCGTCTTACTAATATCGGCCTCACGGATCCTCATCTGATAATATCCAGATCTCAAGTCAATCTTAGAAAACACCTTTGTAGACTGCAGCTGATCCATCAAATCATCGATCCTTGGAAGTGGGTACTTATTCTTTATCGTCACCTGGTTCAGCTGCCTATAATCAATGCACAACCTCAGGGAACCATCCTTCTTCCTGACAAACAGAACTGGAGCGCCCCATGGAGAATTACTGGGACGAATGAAACCCTTATCCAGCAAATCCTGCAACTGCGCCTTCAACTCAGCGAGTTCGGCTGGTGCCATCCGATACGGTGCCTTAGACAAAGGCGCCGTACCTGGTGCAAGCTCAATGGTAAACTCAACCTCTCGCTGAGAAGGAAGGTCAGGCAACTCCTCAGGAAACACATCTACAAAGTCACACACTACAGACACCTCCCAAGGACTGGGACTACCACAAACATCAGATACAACAACAGCGGCAAGAAAGGCCTCACAACCACCAACAAGCAACCTCTGAGCCTTAAAGGCAGAAATAAGAATGCCTCGAGAAGAGAGCCTAATACCTTGGAAGTAGAAGGTCGGGATGTCCGGAATAGAGAAATGCACCCTCTTCCTGTGGCAGTCCACCTCAGCATAATAAGTCTCCAACCAGTCCATGCCCAGGATGACATCAAAATCACGAATGGCAAGCACAACCAACTGGGCAGGTAACTCATGGCCCTTAATGGTCAAGGGAACATCCCTCAAACAATTATAAGATAACATGAAATCCCCAGAAGGAACCTCTACCATCAATCCTTCAGATAGCTCATTAACGGGTGCAGAAAGAACATCTATGAACTGTTCAGAAATGAAAGAATGCGAAGCATCCGAATCAATCAACACATGTGCAGAGTTCCCAAGGACAGAAAGTGTACCTTCCACCAATTTGGACGCACGAGCCTCCTTCCTGGTGATAGCTAGAACTCTCCCCTGGGTCCTCGGCTTCTTCTGATCACCTGAACCCTGCCCCTGACTATGCCCCTATGGGCAATGCCTCGCCAAATGACCGGCCGCAAGTGAAACACCTCCTAGGAAAAGCAGGACACTGAGTCCCACCATGAGTACCACCGCAATGCTGACAAACTGCTGGAAGTCTCTGAGCTGACTCCTGCTGGGCACTGGACACCGACTGGCTCTGCTGACCTTGCCTGGGTCTGCTGCTACTGCTGCTGCCACTACTGCTGCCACCGCCTCGAAAGAATCTCCTGAATCTGGAGCCGAGTGACGACGATCTCGATCCGGACGAAGGGGCTGCTGCCGCTGCCTTACCCCTGCCACGAGCTGGTCCCTGAGCAGTCTGTCCTCTCTCCCGGGCTGACTGATTCTGCTGTGCCTCTACTACTGCTGCACACCTAACCGCTGATGCCAAATCTGTACAACAGTCAGATGCCACAAAGTTCCTCAGATTGAGCCTCAGTCCATCCACAAACCTCTCAGTACGACGTTCCTCGTCCCCTGAAATGAAAGGCACAAACCTCCCAAGCGAAACAAACTTCGCCTGGTACTCGAGTACTGTCATACACCCCTGAGTCAGCTCCATAAATTCCCTTTCCTTGGCCCTCTGGACATGCCTAGGAAAATACTGCGCATTGAATTCTTTCACAAAAGTCTCCCACGAAATCTCCCTGAGACTCCTATCCTCATATGACAAACTCTTCAAAGTGGTCCACCAATCATAGGCGCTATCCTTCAACATGAAGGTAGCCAACAGAGTCCTCTCAACTGCTGCACAATCCATAGTATCAAAAGTCTTTTCCATCTCCCTCAACCAATGACCGGCCTCATCAGGGTCGGGACGACCGGTGAAATGAGGTGGCCTTAGCTTCAAGAATCTCTCTAGTGTAGCTGTAGACCCTCTCCGAACACTGGAACTCTCACTAGGGTCTCGGGTCTGATATCTAGCCATCGTGTCCATCATAGCCTCCATGAACTGCTCTACACTCGGCCTATCGGCCTCAGATCCACTAGGGACGTCTCCCCGCTTTCTAATAACCGGCATCCTCTTCCTAGGAGCCATCTAATCGCCTACAAACACAAAATCGAAAAGTTCTAGTTAGAATCCTAAAACCTATACTACCGCCGTGCCTGTACGGGATAATGTAATTATTTGCCGGACTCACGACATTTAACCTAGTTATTCATTTATTTGCCAGACCGAATGCTCTGATACCAACTGTAACAACCCGCCACCCTATAATCGGAGATCCGATTACTAAATGGGTACCGAATCATTAATTTGGAACCAAACCAGGATCTAAGTAAGTCTGGGAAATAAATAATAAACTAAGCTAAACATTCACATCGCATTGAATTGAAAGGAAAATGCAGGAATTAAAAGTTATTACAATGCGACTCGATACAGCAAATAATTACATACTCCAACAGAAAAGAAATAATTAAGCATAGAGGCCAGAAATAAAGATAACAACTACGTCGGGGCATACCCCGGAACGACAACTGACGGCACGCGACACACAGTAGCACACCCTTCGCTAAGTCTGCCTGGAGTCCTCACCTGAAAACCGCAGGGGTGAGTCTCAACGAAAAGACTCAGTAGGGATCCTTCGATCCCCACTGCCCACTCACACACCCACAAGTGTAAAACACAGCTAATAGTCTAGTGAACAAGTAAAGCAGTAATTACTACTCCTAAAACTCAATATGAATCACATGCATTCGAAATATATTTAACATGCATATTTCTGAAACCAATCTACCAGGAAACCCACAACTAACGTCTCGGTAGAACATGCCAACCACACAAACGAAGGTGGGGAAAACACCGACCCGCTGAGACCAAACAGTAACCCCTCGGATAGCACTCTAGCTACTCCGGCCCAACTGGCTCAGGTGGTTACTCCTTCCCTCAGCACGAGTGACACTCCAAAGGTACCACACCCACACCGATACTAGCTAACCCCGGGGTCCACCAGGTGACCCTCTCTCACTAGACGTCACCCCGCCACACCCACACCGGCGCTGTGTTCCACCCACACCAGCACAGGGTGATAAAGCGCTACAACTGTCACTCTAGGTCCACAGTAACTCAAAACACAGCACAATAAGAAGTCCACGGTCGCATGCAACACCACGCGTACGATCCGGTTACAATGAATACATCACCATAGAGTATAATTTAAAGCATGCATCTAACTAACTAAACAACTGTCTAATAGTATAACATGTTTTAATGGCATGAGTTAGTGTGATTCTGTCTTGAATGGCGTTGCCCAAGGCCGACGCCATTCAAGTCTCTTAAACTGGTTCACATAAATTCGGCCACAGAACCTGGCGTAAAACGCGTCGCCACAAGCAGACACCTTTTGAAAGGCGTCGCTGTCCCTCGTCGCCTTTTAACGACCGAAAATAGGGACAGGAAAAGAGGTAATTCACTAAAACGCGTCGTCGAAGCCAGTCGCCTATTGAAAAGGCGTCACTGTCCCTGGACGCTTATCAGTCCGGGAACAGGGGCTGTTAATGGGTTAAATCGCGTCGTGTGTGGGCGCCGCCTTTCTAAAAGGCGTCGCTTCACCTCGACGCCATTTAGCCCCGATAGACAGGTTTTCTCCTTGGCTTCCCCAATCCTCGAGGTGGGATTTCTCCCCCAAAACGCATAGAAAAGGCACAAAACATAGAGGGGAAAGAGGAGAATCCATCTACCCATTAGAACACCCAATTTCTCATACATGCACTTAGCGTTTTCACCCTAAAAAGCACCCCAAAGCATGCTTCAAATGCTGGAAAACATGGTTTCAAACGAGAATGCACTGGGGATAGTCACCCTACCGGTTATTTGAACTCCTCCAAACTCCAAGCCACCCACCCGTCTCGCCCCACGCCGCCGCCGGTACCGCCGAGGTCGTTGTTACTCCACCGGGACGTCGGCCGCCGTCCGGAGAAAAAACGCCGCGGAGGAGGTGGTGGTGGTAGTGGTGGGAGCTAGGAGGTCGATGGAGTGGAGGGAGAGATGAAATGGTGGGAGGAAAAGAGGGAGGGGAAGGAGGCATCGCCGGAATCGTCGGAGGAAGGGAGGAGAGAGAGAGGGAAGGAAGAAATGAGGGAAAGGAAGGAGGGTTCGCGGGGTAACCAGAAACTGTCTAAAATGCGTCGAGATGTATGGACGCCTATCAGTCGACATGATGGGCCGCTCTGACAGAACTCTGAAACGCGTCAACCATCTAAGACGTCATTCAGACGACAAGACTGGTGCCGTACACTGACAACCCAGGGTCGCAGTATAAAAGACGTCGTCCATCGCGGACGCCGTTCAGATGACGCGACGGGGCCGTACTCTCGCGCCCCAAAGCCAACTCACGTGGCACCCACGTGGCACAATCTAAAATGCGTCTGCAATGCTGGACGCCGTTTAAACCGCGTCGAGCCCGCAAGACGCGAAACAGAATAGAGACTCAGCCCCATCAGGTCCTGAACTACAGGGTCCGACCCCGAAAACCGGATCCGAAAACCTCAGTTCTTACAGAAGATTATCAGCAGCAAATGACAACTCAGCAAACGAATGTGGATGCTCGGATTGCTGCGATGCAGGCACAGATGTTCCAAGTCATGGACCGACAAGTTCAGGAGGCGATTACTGCTGCTATGCAAAGATCTGCAAGTGAGACGATGCCAATTGATCAGGAGGAGGGAGGAGATGGAGATGGAGATAGAGATGATGAAGAAGATGGAGGAGAAGATGATGATGAGTCAGACTTTGGCGAGGATGACTAATTCATACATTATGCTTATCTTTGTTGTTGGATTGTGAGAGAAATTGAGATATATTATGTTTATGTTTAGACTTTGCATTTACTTTATATTTTTAATTTTTTATGTTGCGATATGCATCACATTTTGTGATGTTTTGTTAGATGTACTTGTGTATGTGGATATTTAGCAAGTCGTAAAATTGTGGGTGTATGTGGATATTTAACATGTTGTACAAGTTGTGAATTTATGATAAATAAATAATTTTTAAAATTTTCACTAAAAATGTTAATAGCGACGGCTGATAACTATCGCTAAAAGTTAATAGCGATGCTTAAACCGTCACCGTTAACTTACTAACGATGAACTAGTTGTTGCTATTAATCTTATTTTATTTTCTTAATTCTTTTTATTGTTTTAGCAATGGCTTAATCCATCGCTATTAACTTTATGACGACGGTCGATCCATCACGGTTATATTAATAGCGACAGATTAACCAGTCGCTATTTTTCTTATTGTATTTTCTTTTACTTTTTAGCGACGGCAGAATCCGTCACTATTAAGTTTATAGTGTTGGCTAGTCCGTCTATAAATTATTAATTTTTAATTTTTAAAATTTTTTTAGAGACAGGTTTTAGCCGTCGTGATTAATTTAATACTGATGCAAAAAGACCGTCACTATTATAATTTTAGCAACGAACTAGCCATCACTAATAAAATTTTAGGGACGATGGTAAGCCATTGCTATTTCATTTTAACATCGTCACACGAAGCCATCACTAATGTATTAGCAACAGACTTATACGCGATGGTGAAGGGCCGTCGCTAATAATTATTAGCGACGGCTTTTCTACAAAGCCGTCGCCAGTACTGTTCATCCTTGTAGTGATACTTTCCCTTATGGCCCTGCCATGCATCAACATACATATAGCCTTTTTGTGAAATGCAAGAATATTAAGAATAATAGGCACAGGTTCCTAAATTAAAACTTAATTCATTGAGAATGAAAGACTCATTGGATAGAGCATCCAAGACAGTCTTTGTTCTAAGGTGGTATTTTTACCTATGTAGAGAACCTTTCTCCGCTAAACTCCAATAGCTGCCGGCCGGTTTAAGTTGATGTGGTGTTGGAGATCCTCGCAAGCTGTTGGCAGCAATAAAGAGAAGTGGCGAAGATGAGGAGGAAGAATTGAAAACAGGAACAACTGTTGCAAATAAAGGAGAAGGGGAGACCGGACAGTCGGCTGTTGTCAATGGGTGTGAGTGCTTAGAATGAACGTGTGATTAACATGAAAAATCTATGTTGTTTAAGTGCAAAATAAAGCCTATCAAAAACAGAAACTATGTGAAGTGATCGCCAGAAACTTTTGACTTAAAAGTTCCAAAAGAAGTTTGATCGCCTATCTGTTTAAACGCGGAAGATATTGAGCTCTTGATTCCCCCTCTTCAGCCGGCCGAAGAAAGAGAGCCCTTTCTTTTCTTTTGTTCTTGCTGTTGAGTTTGAAGTTGAGGATCGTCTAGAGTTCTTTGATCTTGCTGGTTTTCCCTCCTTTTGATTCCTCTTTTGTAGCTTGTAAGAAAGTATAGAAAGAAGAATGAAGAAATGATGATGAGAATTTAAGTAGAAATAGTATCTATTCTAATCATAGTTATAATCATGCAACTAAACAGCAAACTTACTTGTTGGATGGCTTTTGAAACCCCTTGATCAAATAGGTTTTGAAAAGAATGATGTGGTGGTGTGTGTTGCATGAAGTGATGATGAAGAATGAGAGATTAATGAAGATATGAAAATGAAGATGCAGAAATAAAACACTTATGCCGAATTGGATGAAGCCTTGAATTGGATGAAGAATGGACGCCGACTTCTGGAAACAGCAGCGCTTCGGAGTTTGGACGTCGTTGCTTCAATCTTCAATCACTAACTCTGATTCTAACTTTTTTTTTTTTTTTTATAGACTTCTTCTGCGTCTGCGGATTTACATGGAAAAATCTTAAGATTTATCCATCTTAACCAACAGATAAATACAGATTAATTCATCTTTATCTGTAATTATCTAAAACGCGTCCAGCATAGCTGACGCCTTTCAGATTAATTAAGATAAGGATAAACATCCTAGAAAACTTATCTTTATCTGTATTAGCTAAAATGTGTCTACATGTATAGACGTCTTTTACACTAATTAAGATAAGGATAAACATCCGGAAGAGAAGTAGAAATAGCTTAGGAAACCTAAAACGCGTCATGACTTACAGACGCTTTTTAGCTAATTAATAAATTGATTAAAATTCAAATTTAAATGTTAAAAATAAGAATAAACTCTAAATGGCGTCCACACAGGTAGACGTCTTTTAGGTTTCTTCATATTATAACTGAAATTTGAGTTAGAATCAATTTAATTGATTAACTTAAATATGTCTGTTAAACCCGACACTCAAAAAGATCAATAAAAATTAATCAATGATTAAATATCAGACCATTCTGAGGCATTATTATATGATATGAAATTTACTCAAAATGACGTCAAAATTAGCGTGTTTACAGCTGCCTCACCTTGGCATCGTCTTTGCAAGGGAGTGAAATGAAATGGAATGTACTGAAAATGTGATGCCAAGGTGTGATGAGACACGCTCTTAACATCACATGATTGTAATTTTTCTCAAAATCATCAATGAAGATAGTTCAAAGAAATCAATGGAATCAATCCTGTCTGGATGAGGTAGACAAGGAAATAAAATAAGGTCGATCAACCTCCTCGGAGTGGGAAGTACCCCAGGTCATAGACACTGTAGGTTTCATCATGGGGAGCGTTTGCCAGCCAATGTGGACGTGTTGCAGCCATGATGGATCTTAAAAGAAAACAAGAAATATTGGATAAAGAATCCAAGAAAGGATAGAATTCCAAGGATATCTTCAAGCGAATCTCAAAGATAATCAAGATACTCAATTCGGAATGGAATATTTCATATCATGTTTGAATTATTTGATTTAATGGTCTGAAACTTAATCAGTAATTAATCCTTATCACAATGATTTCAAAGTCCTACATGATGTATGCTGGGCTAAAAAGAAAAATATAAAGTCAAATAAAATATAAATTAATCAAGGATAATATTGTTAAATTGTCATTAATGAGTCAAGACACTAATTCTTGCAATTCAGTGCTAAGTCGAAGCTCGTTTATCCACGCACTGTTTCACAAAAGTGGAACCATCGTCCCCACTAATTAACAATCCAACGGCCTATCCGTGCGATTAAGAATTCTCTGGAATTATCACTGTTTTTGTTGTAGGGGAACTCAAATTCCAGTTTCATCAAAACCACAAGGTCCTTGATATAATCTAATAAATACTTAATATATAGTAATGTAAGTGATTTACATGAAATAATACAAGGGTAGAAATAACCGTCTTTTTAGCCACGGTCAAGATTTCTTGACTCCCACAGTGGGATCTTCTTGATATTTTCCAGCTTTACTTTCTTGAATTTCCTGCAATCAAAATTATTAATAATTCCAAACAAATATTCAATTTAAACACCCAAAATATGGAATTTGGGGAAAATGACAAAATGATTGAAACGCGTCGTGTCGAACCGACGCCATTTAATCTTAAAACGCGGCGGTTCTCCTCGACGCCTTTTATTCACAGAAACAGGTTCTGATTGTTCTTCTATTCGAATTCCAACTCTTCTAATGCCTTGTGTCCTGTATATGACTTGAACAAACAGGTTAAGCATCTATTCAGGCTTGGCCCCTTGCCTGGTTAAGTAATCAACTACTTGATCCTATCCTTGATAGAAGAGTCAAGGGGCATAGCCTTTATCAACAAAGGTAATTAAACTATAAACCGACTTAAGCAAAATGCAACATGCAAGCAAACAGATGCTCACTAAAATAAAAGGAATGAGACATACCAAGTGCAATAAGCAAATGCTAAATGAAATATTTTTGTTGTTTTGAAATATTCATTTTTGTTTGGGTTTTGAAATATATGCTTTTTTTTATTTTGACATATGTATTTTTTTGGATTTTTGAAATATGTATTTTTTTTTGAATTTTTGACATATGTATTTTTTTTTGATTTTGACTAAAAGATCAGCATGGTACTCAGATCAAAAGATCATATTCATTTATTAACTTAATTCCCAAATTGTTCTTTAACAACTTAACTTAAAACCCATCGTGTTTGAATTTGTGTTTCTATTCGTGATCCCATTTGATGATTTAACCCTTAGTCAATCTAAGCCATTCCTTAAGTTTGGAGTACGCCTCTTTAGAAGGAAACGAAGAATAAGTTTAGAAAGCCATGAGAAGGTTCCGGAGACTTAAAAAGATGTTCCTTTCCTACCCTAATATCCGTTGAGGTTCGGTCATTTCTTTTCGGGGTATTTATCGCCCTTGCGTTCCCTTTCATTTCATTTCATGGCCTTGATGTAACGTTTGTAATGTAATGGCCTTTTTGATTTGACATTTGGATTTTTACCCTTTTCTTTTTGCTTTTCTATTCTCTTTTTTTTTTTTCCTGGGACGGATCTCCCCCATTTTTTTTATGACGGCCTCCTATTAAGATGGCGGGTATTCTTGGTAATCTATTCTAAGCCTCGTTCCGACATCATGGGCCGAGTGTAAAACAGAATTTTTGCTTTAAAACGAATGATTTGTACTTTACACTTTCAGTCAAGCTTTCGATATTCTTAGGACTTGGCATCTCTTGTTACTCACGAATCAAACGTGTTAGTGCGTGCAGTGATATGTTTGAAGTTAAAATTATCCAGACTAACAAAGAAATTTGAGTTTATAAATTTTCTGATTCCACTGGTCTTTGTACCATGCTGATCGACTCTTTAACCTAAGGGTAGTATTTCTTAAGATGTAAGCCATTCTAGGGATGATTTAGCTCTTCTCCTTCTGCATTAACAAGACGATAAGCATTACCAGGAAAAGCGTGCGATACAACATAAGGTCCTTCCCAGTTGGGTTGGAGCTTAGAACGCGGACCACCAGGTCTTACAAAAATCCTTTTGACGACCATTTCACCGACTTTGAACTTACGTTCAATGACTTTCTTTTGATAAAAACGTGCTAGTCTATTTTGATAAACTTTTGCATGATTAGCAGCTGACCATATTTTCTCGTCTAAGAGTTCCAATTGAGCAAGGAGTGCTGAACGATGTTCATCAATGGAGAATTCCTTATTCAATTGTACTTTTAAAAACTACCGCCTCCATTCCAAATGTTAAGGAATAAGGAGTTTACCCGGTAGGCGTGTAGATTGAAGTTCGGTAGGCCCATAGAGCCTCAACCAATTTTTCTGGCCAGTCTGCGAATTTGTTAGATTTGCACGTCTTTTTGATGATTTTTATCAAAGTCTTATTAGTTGCCTCTGCTTGGCCATTGCCTTGCGGATAATAAGGAGATGAATGATGCAATACAATTCTATACCTGTTGCAGAGATCTTTCAATTCTTGTGACACGAACTGCGGTCCGTTGTCGGTGACGATGGTACTTGGAATTCCAAATCGGGTGATGATGTTCTTCATAATGAACTTGCAGACGGTTGATGCTTTGATCTCCACGTACGCTTCATCTTCTGCCCACTTGGTGAAGTATTCCGTTGCCGTGAGAATGAAAGATTTTTGCTTGATGCCGGGATCTGGATTACCAAGGGGTCCAATGATGTCGAAAGCCCACATGGAGAAAGGCCATGGGGAGGAAACATGATGGAGTGAAGATGCAGGAGGATGGATTTTGTCGGCGTGAAGTTGACACTTAGTACACCTACGGACATATCCTACACAATCTTCTTCCATGGTTGGCCAATAAAATCCTTGTCTAAGGATCTTCTTTGCTAGCATCTGTCCATTGACATGGCCACCACAAACTCCACTATGAGCTCCTTCCATAACCTTCCAAAGCTCATCTTCGTCTAGACATCTCAGAAGAACTCCATCAAAACCTCTCTTGTACAGTGCTCCCCCAACTAGGGTGTATCGTTGAGCAACTCTTTCCTGATAGCTCTCTTCTCCTCAGTTGTAGCTTCCTCAGGATACGATTGATCTTCACAATATTTGGCAATTTCATAATACCATAGCTTCTGTTCATCATCCATCTCTTCTAACAGCTCCATCAACATGATTTCTCTCTTTTCCACAATATTTCCGTCTCTGACTTTCTTCAGCAACTTCTCTTTAGTTCTAAGAAATGAAGGGTCTTTCACGGCGGGTGAAAGACGCCTATGAATTATGATTGATTCGGATTGCTTGCTGATTGGAAAATCAAGAGATGATGCAAGTGAAGCTAGAGCGTCAGCTAAGATATTTTGATTCCTAGGGACATGGACAAAGATCAATTTCGTGAAAAGCTTTGAGTAAGCAGAAGTAAGTTCTTGATAAGGCTTGAGTTTGGGATCAAGAGTTCGATACTTGGTCAGTACTTGGCGAAGAATTAGTTGGCTATCACCCACAATCCTGAGTTTGGTGGCACCATGAAAATGAGCAGCCTCGAGGCTAGCAAGGAGTGCCTCGTATTCAGCTATATTGTTAGTGACTGGAAAATCAAGCTGAAAGGCTTGTGGAATGGTGACACCTTCAGGTGATAACAGAACGATACCGATCCCCTTTCCATGAGAATTCAGAGCTCCGTCAAAATGCAGAGTCCACATATCATCTCTGATTTGATTTACGGACATCAGTTCCTCATCCAGAAACTCTGATCGCACTGGATCAAATCGAGGAAGGGGATGATGGGCGAGACGTTCCGCTATGGCATAGCTTTTGATCGCTTTCTGCTGAATATAAATGATATCAAATTGAGATAGAAAGCTTTGCCATCGCGCTAACCTATCAGTAAGAACAGATTTCTCCAAAAGGAATTTGATCGGATTCATCCTAGCGATGAGATGGCCTTCATGGGCAAGAAAATAATGCTTCAATTTATGCACAACCCAGACCAATGCTGCACATGTTTTCTCCATCGCTGTGTATCTCTGTTCAGCGGGGTTGAGAAGTTTAAAGAGATAGTAGGCTGCCCTCTCTGTTCCTTCTTCATCTTCTTGTGCTAGGACAGCCCTCACTGCATCATCCAGGACTGAAATGTAAAGTATTAATGGTTTTCCTGGAGATGGTGGTCTCAAAACAGGAGGACTTGCTAAATAGTTCTTTAATCCATCGAATGCCTCCTGACACTTATCGTCCCAATCAAATTTGACTCCCGACTTGGTAAGTTCGTAAAACAGTTAACACCTTTGTTAGTGCTGGGAGACAAAGCGGCGAATAAATTGCAACCTCCCGATTAATCCTCTTAACTCCTTCAAGTTTTTGGGAGGTGGCATTTCTCTGATAGCCTTCGCCTTGTTGGGATCGAGCTCAATTCCCCGTTTGCTGACGATGAATCCAAGTAATTTTCCTGAAGATACCCCGAATACACATTTCTTGGGGTTCATCTTTAACTGATACTCTCTCGATTTCTCTAACACCTTTGCCAAAACTTTGGCGTGCTCAGCCTTTGTCTTAGATTTAACCAATAGATCATCTACATACACTTCTAAATCTATGTGCATCATGTCATGAAATATTGCCATCATAGCCCTCTGATAAGTGGCTCCAGCATTCTTCAATCCAAATGGTATGACGACATAGCAGTATGTTCCCCAAGGTGTAGTGAATGACGTTTTCTCTTGATCTTCTTCTGCTAGCTTAATCTGATTGTATTCTGAAAATCCGTCCATAAACGATAAAGTTTCATAGCCAGCGGTATTATCAATGAGTACATAAATATGAGGCAATGGAAAATTATCTTTAAGACACGCCCGGTTCAGATCGCGGAAGTCAATGCAAATTCTGACCTTCCCGTCCTTCTTTATAACCGGGACTATGTTGGCCACCCATTGCGGATAAAGGACAACTCTAATAAATTTGGCTTTATGCAATTTATCGACTTCTTCCTTCATCTTTAGAGCCATTTGTGGGTGGAATCGCCTTAATTTCTGCTTGACAGGGCTAGCTCCATCTTTTAACGTCAACCTGTGTTCAACTAAAGATGAGTCTAACCCCGGCATATCTTCATAACTCCAGGTGAAAGTGTCCTTATAGTCCTTAAGTACTTGTACCATTGCCTTCTCATCCTCTGTAGAAAGATTTTTGCTAACGAGGACAACCTTAGGTTCGTCTTCAGTCCCTAAATTGATTTCTTTGGTGGGCTCTTCTGCGGTAGCTGAGGGTTCATTGAATCTCTTCACTCCACTGGCATATGCCTCAGCTGCGTTCTCGTCATCTTTCTCATCCTCAACGATGGGGTCCTTTCCATGTACTAACTCATACACCCCATACCCATCATTGACTGACTCATCATTCATACAGTCTTCTGGCATCTGAATCGGATTTTCTAAAAACTGAGGGATCAAAGAACAAGAAAAGCATTTATCAACTAAGTCCTGGAGGTATCTATCTGGAATTTGCCTACCCTTAGGCTTCCTAGACTTCCTAACCTGACTAACCTGCCTAAAACTAGACTGCCTAACTTCACTAAACTCCCTATTATAACCTAACGAAGATGAAGCAGGATGGAAATCCTAGGATACAAGTGGAAATACAAGAGAATCCTCCCGAGGGGAGGGGCAGAGTAGATTTAAGAGAGAATCTTGACCGAAAGACCCGCGCAATGGGATGTGATCGGACAAGTAGGAGGTTTCCTCAATGAGGATTTGGGAAGAATTTGTTGCCAAATTGGCATTTTTTTTTGGATAGTAAAGAGTTAAGCATAAAACATGAATGAATACAAATAGAAGGAGAATGAGATGGAGGAAGTGGCACCAAGGCCAGAGGGTTAGGGGGATCATACAACAGTATGTCCCAGATCAAACCATACATCCTCTCTAGATCGAGAGGAGGTTGTGGAATGAGGTCCCGAGGGGACAGAGTAATCATAACGGGCGGAGCCCATGGAATATCTTCAATAATGATCTGCGACCAAGTCGGGGTCAAGAGCAATGTACGGAATAAAGTATGGAGCATGAAAATATGGGAAGGGTATGTCCCCCTCCAGAGCAGATCTGTAGTGTAGCCAGCTTCATATGGGTCATCTGGCTCCCCTTCATCGGTCTCTTCAGACAGCAATATCCGCTTGTCAAAGATAGCACCAGGACTTTCAATCAGCTCATCAATCTGCGGCGGCCACTTGGGTTCTGCAGGATCTAGGAACAGTCTGTTCAGTGCAATGTAAAGGTCTCTTAGATCGAACCACCTGTACCATTCGCATTCAGGATCATGGAATTTTCTCCTTTTCATAGGCCGCAGAGCCTCCAAGGATTGGTACGTAAGTAGTTCTGAGCAATGCCTGGCCAAGTCCCTCTCATGTATATCATGGAAGTCAAAACACGAAGTAATGACCACCGTGTTGTCGTGGCTAATTATGGGCCCCTTTACAAAATGTGTATACAGGGTCCATGTTAGGGGATCTTGGCCTTCCTTGGGTGGTGTAGACATTGTCTCCCAGATTTTCTGACCTTCTTCATTCTCTGCTGGCTGAACGATGTCTTGTTTAAGTTTTCTTGGCCTGTAGCCCAGACCACTTCCAGGTTCTGCTCGGTGATCTTTAACAGGAGTGGTCCTGCCCTGCAATTGTGTGCCCAGACCTTTCCCAGGCTGATAGCCGTTCTTCATCATAATCCTCCATCCTGGGGTACTCATGCACTTCTCCCTTTTTATGGCATTTAATGGGTAGGGAGAAATAGTGGCGGCTTTTAGGGGATCAGCCACTAGATGGTAAACCTGTAATACCGACAGAAAAGGTTGTCGGCCAGGTAAAGTAGTAGATTTAACATTCAAGGTATGAGCAGCAGCAAGGATCGGCATGCTCGTCACTTTAATAATTCGTCCTTTGAAGGGAAATTTGAGGCATTGGTGATTCGTGGAGGGAATCGCCTTAAGAGTTTTAATATAAGGACGACCCAAAATGGCATTTATAGAAGGGTCGATTTTCAAAATGTGAAATTCGACCTCTGCATGACTTACAGGGCCTAGCTCTACTTTCAAATAAACCATTCCCAGAGGGGAACAGGTAGAATTATCATATGCTGTCACAGAGATGGGACTAGGCAGCCATTTTTCTTTGGGCACACCGCACAACTCTAGGGTCTTCGGTGGTAAAACATTGATCGAAGCCCCTGTGTCAACCAGGCATGCATCCACGACCTTCTTACAGATGTTGACCGTGATGCTCAGAGCCATGCTTCTGGCTGCTGGCGGTGCTAGTTCCGATGTGCGAAATGTAATGGAGGGCTGATCCCCCTGAGGAACTAATAGTGCTGCAATTTTTTCTACCGGCACGTCCTCGTTGAGCATCACCTTCTGTAGATATTCCATTAAGGCTTCTTGGTGACTCTTCGATCTCTTGATCAGTTTAAGTATGGAGATCCATGCCGATGTTCGATCCAAATGTTTCAACAAATCATATTGAGTGCCTGGTGCACTCTCTTCATTGTGGGCTTCCTCAGTCGGCTGCGATGGGCCGTCTCTAACTGTGGACTGAGGAAAGACTTTGTTGAAAATTCTTCCACTCCGGAGCGCATGTTCCTCAACTGTGGAAGATCTGGGCGACACCTTGAGTACCGCAGAGTTGGGTGGTGTAGGTGATACGGAGGGTTGGTATGTAGGTGATGGCGTTGGGTTGGGTGGTGATGGCGCGGTGCGGATTAAAGGCCTGGATGGTTGGATGGTGGATGGGTAAGTGGTTGGTGATGTAGATGAAGTGGGAAATGGTATGCGTAATAGCGGTTTGGATGGTAGGAGGGTGTCTGGGTAGGTGGTAGTGGTAGCGGGTGAAGTAGGGAATGGTATGCGTAGTAGTGGTCTGGATGGTAGGAGGGGCGCGTAGTTGGTTTGCGGGGGGTTATATGATGGAGGCGTAGGAGTATGGGGCGTAATGGGCTTGAGGAAGGCGGGTGGTGGTAATGGGTTATTGGTGGCAGGTGTCAGTAGAGGGGTGATGGTAATGGGTTGTAGCCTGGGTATGTGGAGGGTACGGCGTGGCGGTCGTTCTACGGTACTCTGAACGTGACCCGTTGAATAAAGAGAGGAAGAGTCCTCTATTCTCCACTGTTGCCCACGGTCAGCCTCAGACTGGCTGTTTGTCAAGATAGGGGCAACCTGGTTTTGGTTTTGGTGCTCCGGGAGCAGGTTCTGCACTATGCCCATATTGGGTGGTGGTGCTGCTTGTGCTGGTGGTCTTGCTTGCTGTTGCTGCTGCTGTGGTCTTCTCGTCTTCAGGGCTGATATATACTTTTTCATCTCCTCCCAGTCTATGCCCCCCTGCTCGTTGAGATCATGAATATAATCTCTGAATTGGAAGCAGGTGTCAATGGTATGCCCAGGTTGCCTATGGAAATAGCAATACCTGGACGTGTCGGCATTTTGAGGCCAGACGACCTTTTCCCTTGGCAAAACTAAGGCATTGGCTGCCATCAGGGTACTGAAAATATCTGCCAAGGATTTTGGGTGGGCTGGGTATTCTGCCCTTTTCGAGCCTGGAGGTCTTCTCTGCTGATTATAGTCAGCAGGAGGAGGGACATTATGGTATGCCGGCGGTGCGCGCGGCTGGTACTGCTGCTGTTGCTGATATTGCTGTTGTTAGGGTTGCTGGTACTGCTGTTGCCGTTGCAGCGGCTGCTGTAGCTGTTGTTGTTGCTGGTTCTGGTTCGGCTGCTGGGGCCGCTGATACTGTTGTTGATAATGGGGGTTCTGCTGCTGCCTGTACCCCTGCTGGTTCGGCTGCGGTGGCCTCTGGTACTGTTGCTGACTCCTCACAAACTGGGGCGAGTTATTGTTCATGCTACTAACCTGCTCATGAGAGAGCGTGCCCTCAGTAGTCGGACCTGTGCTAGGAGCATTTGGCACTGCAGGCTTCCGAGGTGGAGGCCTACTCGGTCTGTGAGGATCAAAGACGCTAGAGAACGTAGCGTCCTTGAAGGCATTATGGCAGTACCGTGCTCTTTCATAGAGCTCTGCCATGTTGGTCAGATTGTTCAAGGAGAGGACTAGTTTGAACTGGGGCATGGCGTTGGAAATTAGGATCTTCACTTGTTCGGACTCGGACAAGTGATCCTTCACCTTCTCGGCTAAGCCCCGCCACCTGTCAGCAAAACTGACAAACTCCTCATTAGGTTTCATCTTTTCTGCTATGAGGTCAGTGATGGACAGAGAGGGTGCAACTCTGTCTTGGTACCGTTGAATAAATTTCCGAGAGACGATACCGTAGTCCTCTACTTCGGAGGGTTCCAGGGAAAAGAACCACTCGAGGGCTGGTCCCTTTAGAGATCTCCTGAACAAAAAGGCCAACGACCTCTTGTCGTTCTGTCAGAAAGACGATTCGTACATAAATTCCTTCAAGTGTGTGAAGGGGTTACCAGTACCGTTGTACTTCCGGTACATTGGCATCTCAGAAGGTGGCAGGTGGAACACTGGCAGGCTCGGTAAATTGATCTCTGGTGCAGCTTTGACCCCTATCATCTTCTGGAGGTTGTTGAATTGTTCATCCATGCGCTCCATCTTGGCCAGCAACGCTTGCATGGTCAGATCTGCCTGGGGAGGAGGAGGAGGTGGAGGTACTTGATAGGCCTGCTGCCTAGAGTACGTCGGATAGGGAGGACAGTAAAGAGGAGGTCCGGCAGAGCTTCTGCCATGCTCGAGGGCATTTTGATAAGCAGGCATTAGCGGTCTGGCCGGTTGCCTAGAGGATGAAAGTTGCGGCCCAGCTGGCCGAGAAGTAATATGGAGGCCTTCCATGGCCTGATGGATGTAAGGAGGATGAAGAGGAGGTTGCTGAGGGACAACAGGGGGAGCCACAGGGTTCGGCTCAGTAGGCTGCATGGGTGCCTTCCCCTTCAGAATAGACTGGATTGCCTCGAACTGCTGAGGGTCCAGACGGGAGGCAAGAACTCCCAAAGCGTTGACGAGATCCGAAGGATCAGGGGATGAGGGATCATTCTGATTCATGTCCCCCTCAAGATTGGGATTAGGAATCGCATATTCATGCGGGGGAAGATCAGGATATCGATCATGGGGATGAAAGAGAGGTGTCCGAACATTCCCATCTTATCGATATGGAATGGGGACAGAATTACGGGAGGCATCAGCATCTCTCCCGTTCTCATAGTTGTAGTCCGAATCGCGAGGGGCATTAGCATCTCCCTCGTAGTTGATGATGGCGTCTTGAGCTATACTCAAGTCCCTGCCTGATCGCAGCAGCATGATGTTAGATTCTTTTTTCAAAGATTTGACAAACAAGTTGCACAAAGATTAATCAATCAAGTAGATGCTTAACGTGATTTTAAGATTTCTTGTTGAGTTATTTGGATTCAATTAAACCACAAATTCGCTCAGGGAAAGGATCCTAGTTTCAGTTCAATATCCACCGTTATTCTCTATGGCTTTCTCTCACAACGTTTATGGAATCTAACCGGGACTTCAACTGGTACAACCAGCCCGATGATCAAGGAGGAGTACCTTGATTTTGGGGACTTATGGAGGCCTCAACGTCAACTTCTCTAGTCTGATCAAGGGACCAACCCAATCAGAGAGAGTTGCTGACTTCAAGTAGTGTGTTCCTAAGAAAAGGAGGGTATTCGCCTCAATGCGTATGACCTATAGCCTGGATGGCCTCTAATGCTTAATAATAATGGGTAGTAGCACTCAAGTCACAAAAATCTGAGAACTGGGGAAAAATTAAAAAACTGTCTGAATTGCGTCGAGTATAGTCGACGCTATTCAAACAAAATCTTAATTTTTTCGCAGAAACTCAGATTGCAGACAGCAGAGAATGAAGACTGAAAGGCGTCTAGTTGTATTGACGCAGTTTGAAACGCGTCAGTGCTCCTAGACGCTTTTCAAGTCGCATAAACAGTTTTGCAGGAGGAATTTCTGGGTTGATTCCTCCTTAAACAGGATAAAAACAGTAAATAATCAGTTCATGCAATTTTTTTTAGTTCCAAATTTTAACAGGATTATTTTACTAACTAAACAACTAAGATGCCAATCAATCACACAATATTTTCATCACAAAAACAGCTTTTTCAATTAATCAACGGGGAGGACAAGATCTTGCCACAGGGGTGTGCACGTGGTGCACGAGGAAAATTAACTAAACTAAAACACTCACCAATTGGTGAGGACGTGTCGAGAGACACAAGTGGTGCACCGTGGGTGCCCAATTGATGATAGCAAGAACAAAAGAATTAAAAGATGGCGAGACCAAGTCCCACCGTGATCGCCAAAAAAGCTGTAAGTGCTTAGAATGAACGTGTGATTAACATGAAAAATGTATGTTGTTTAAGTGCAAAATAAAGTCTATCAAAAACAGAAACTATGTGAAGTGATCGCCAGAAACTTTTGACTTAAAAGTTCCAAAAGAAGTTTGATCGCCTACTTGTTTAAACGCGGAAGATATTGAGCTCTTGATTCCCCCTCTTCAGCCGGCTGAAGAAAGAGAGCCCTTTCTTTTCTTTTGTTCTTGCTGTTGAATTTGAAGTTGAGGATCGTCCAGAGTTCTTTGATCTTGCTGGTTTTCCCTCCTTTTGATTCCTCTTTTGTAGCTTGTAAGAAAGTATAGAAAGAAGAATGAAGAAATGATGATGAGAATTTAAGTAGAAATAGTATCTATTCTAATCATAGTTATAATCATGCAACTAAACAACAAATTTACTTGTTGGATGGCTTTTGAAACCCTTTGATCAAATAGGTTTTGAAAAGAATGATGTGGTGGTGTGTGTTGCATGAAGTGATGATGAAGAATGAGAGATTAATGAAGATATGAAAATGAAGATGCAGAAATGAAACACTTATGCCGAATTGGATGAAGCCTTGAATTGGATGAAGAATAGATGCCGACTTCTGGAAACAGCAGCGCTTCAGAGTTTGGACGTCGTTGCTTCAATCTTCAATCACTAACTCTGATTCTAACTTTTTTTTTTTTTTTTTTTTTTTTTTTTTAACTTTCACGATGCAAGGTATTTATAGACTTCTTCTGCGTCCGGGGATTTACATGGAAAAATCTTAAAATTTATCCATCTTAACTAACAGATAAATACAGATTAATTCATCTTTATCTGTAATTATCTAAAACGCGTCCAGTATGGCTGACGCCTTTCAGATTAATTAAGATAAGGATAAATATCCGAGAAAACTTATCTTTATCTGTATTAGCTAAAACACGTCTACATGTATAGACGTCTTTTACACTAATTAAGATAAGGATAAATATCCGGAAGAGAAGTAGAAATAGTCTAGGAAACCTAAAACGCGTCATGACTTACAGACGCTTTTTACCTAATTAATCAATTGATTAAAATTCAAATTTAAACGTTAAAAATAAGAATAAACTCTAAATAGCGTCCACACAGGTAGACGTCTTTTAGGTTTCTTCATATTTTAACTGAAATTTGAGTTAAAATTAATTTAATTGATTAACTTAAACATGTCTGGTAAACCCGACACTCAAAAAGATCAATAAAAATTAATCAATGATTAAATATCAGACCATTCTGAGGTATTATTATATGATATGAAATTTACTCAAAATGACGTCAAAATTAGCGTGTCTACAATGGAGACTCCTGATATGCACGGCTGCCGGCCCACACTAGAGAGGACCAGAGATATGGCAGCCACCGTGGCTCTTGGTGCAGCCGGAGAAGACGGTCGCGGCCGGGGTCTGGCACCGGAGAAGCCCGCAGTGGAGAACCCTTCACGGCACAATAGTAGGGTTTCGATCGTGAGGGGATTTGGAGGTTTCAAGTGGGGGGTTTCTTTTGAGATTTGGGATTTGGGGGTTTTTTGGATGCAGGGCTCCTTTTGGGATTTAGGGATTTTCGGGTGTGGGGCTTAGCGCGGGTGTCCTCCCGCTCACGTTGAGGTGGTGTTCAGTTCATTTTTTTGGGGTCCACGGTGATACTTACGGTGTTTTATTTTTGAATAAATAAAATGTGTTTTTATTTACTATTCATACTTACGGTTTAATAGTTTGTAACTAAATTTTAATATTTTAAGAAAAACTCCATAACAAATTATTACTTATACTAACATTCTACGAAACCGTAAGGATCATCTGTACGTATAGATCAATTCTGTTGTAGTGAGAAGAGCACAAATACAAGATGCGGTGTCATTTATCGTCTAAACCAAGCATGTGCAGATGCTGGCTCCAACATACCTTGTCTATCGAAAGGATCCCAACACTACATCCTTGAATTTAAGCTCTAGTAAGAAAGGAAATCTCTTCTTCTGAGTTGATCCTTTTCACGAAAATCTTTTGTATTTCCTAGAGTACATGATCAACTTAGTATGAAAAGGTTATACATGATTGCAGATGCTAGGTAAAGATCGATACATTACATTTGATCATGTTCTGCCTCTTGACGAATTCAAATGATTTATTCCACAAAGTGATTTTTTCATCATACATATACCTCATCCACCTATATATGCTCCCCATCTTATTAATCATAGGTGCATCAATATATATGACTAAACTCATACGACATAAGGAATGACCACAAATCATTGTGGCAAACCTAGCTTGCTTCCTATTTCCGTCGAGGTTCCTAGGAAAAGCATATATTTAATTAACAAATGTCCCTTGTTATGTGACCTTCTAAATGCTAGATCAGATATTCCTAGAATCATGAGATTTAAGCTTATCCAATTTCCCAAGTTGGAAGCTAGATGTCATTAATTAACCTCCAGAGTTAAGCAAAAGTATGTGGCCTCCGCGATACTAGTGAAAATATGAAGGATTAATGTGCCTTTGTGGAATTAATATACTAATAAATACGCAATAGTCCCACTAGTTTATTAACACAGTTTCCTGATATATATAACTTTTGGCATAGCAAACAAAAAGAGATCACACTCCTTGGAATAAGTCGTATGCTTGCCCGATGCAATCGGGAGTTTGACATTTTTAACATTCTGCCAAAAACTATCAGGGAACCATGTTATATTCACATGGGACTGAGTTTCTATGAGGTACTTCAGTGGCTACTGAATGCCATGGATTTTCATCTATGCTTCATTTCCCCCTCTTGGCCATGTTTGAAATAGTTCCTTGATTTTAATTCTTTCCGCGATTTTATTTCTCTAAATTTGATTCTCACATGAAGTTTAGTAGAGGTGTTGAAGACAATTCCTGCCCGCACGCCCCACCTTTCTGTCAAGGTCCAAAATGTGGACAAACAATCGCATGGTAGAACTGCTTCAACTCACTAGTCTTCTCAACTACACGGTTGCAATATTACCTATGCGAAAGTATGGAGAAGAGCCAGCAGTACTGAGACGGAAAGGGTCCAGGTATTTTTAAAATTTTTAAGTTATGTGATACACTTTTCTGTAATATTTGTCCTCTTCTTTCTCTCAGTACTGTTAGACTCTTATCCAACACTGTGCTGAGAAGATCTATTCTCTAAAGGGTGGGTACATCATCATTTGTACATACATCGTTCAACAATGTCTCATGTACATACATGTTTTCCTGGTTGAATATATAAAAAGCTGTATGATTGCAAACATACATCATTCTTATATATGCCATAAAAGAATCTGTGTAATTAAATATGTCGTACACTCTTCTTATAGATGCAGCATTATCTCGTGTAGCATTAATATCTCGTGTACCAGTCTACCAGACGTATGACCACTAAAAAAACACACGTACGATCCATACAGCTTGAGAAAATGTACAGTGGAGGAGCAATGCCAAGACTAGACACTAGACCTCGAACACTTCAGACGCCTCGTGCTGTGCTGCTGATGAAGAGTTCACCTCGCTCCTTTCCCTGGTGGAGTACTGTACAAGAAAACCAGAATATTGGAATTGGCATATATAAATCCAAGCACTTCACCACAATTGGAGAGGTGTACGTTATGATTCTACCGTGTTGGCATGCGTATTCGTCCAAACTGTATCCAACTCACTGAAAAGATCCTCACTTGATGGACGCCCTTTGCTTGAACTAGCGACACAGAGAACTGCCACTTGCAAAATGGATTCGAAGTCAACCAAACTTATGTTCTTGCCAAGGCGAGGGTCAATAAAATCTTCCAGTGGACGTTTTCTCTGCGCCACATCTTTAGCCTACAGTAAATATAATGCATGGCCAACTTGTTAATTAACCATCTACTTAATTAAAGAGAGAACAAACATAAAGAAAGATAAGGATCATAAAAAGGCATGCACCTTCTTTGTTAGCAGGTCTCGTGCATCAATGTTCAGCTCTATTACCTTCCTTCCAGACAGGAGTTGCAGAGCCACAATGCCAAAACTATAGATATCACTCGCACAAGTGAGCTTGGCATTGGTCATATACTCGGGGTCCATGTATCCTATGGTTCCTCTCACTTCTGTGAAAACCTTGGTTTCATCGATCCCAATCATCTTTGCCAGTCCAAAATCAGAGAGCTTAGGCTCCATTTTCTCCGTCAAGAGGATGTTAGTCAACTGCATCCAATTTATGCTCAGAAGAAGAATGGAAATTAATGATGTGGAAAAAAGAAAAAAATGGGGCTGATATTATCCGTGAAAACGAAGAATTTTTTATAATATATACTAGTCCTTCATGCATGATACATAACAGACGAGTCAATATTACTAGAGTCCTTTACTTCAACTAGTTCTGCATATATAAGGTGTTACATATAATTCATAAAGTACATGCAGAAGAGTACATAGCTATATTATATACACTTGTGCGAAATTTTGTTAGAATATTATATATGTAAAACATATGGCAGATCGATGCTGTGGATTGTTTTGCTTGCCTTAATGTCTCTGTGAACGATGCAACCATCTGGATGGTTATGAAGGAACCGCAGCGCAAACGCGCAGTCTCTGAGGATCTTCACTCTTTTACCCCATGAAAGGACATTATCACTTCCTGAGGATCATCATTCATGAAATAAATCGATCACTTAATCAAATCTTAGGAGCTAGACATCTTAATTTAAAGGAAGAACACAATGTTAGCTCAGGTATATGTGGAAGGCTGATCAGTTACTTAGGAGATTGTGGGCAAGGTTCCCATTGGAGCAGTACTCATAAACCAAGTATTTTTCTCCCCCCTCCGTGCAGCAACCAAAGAGGCAAACAAGGTTAGGATGCCGAATCCTGGAAAGTTCTTCGACTTCCCTCATGAAGGAAGCAGACACGCCACTCTGCTTGTAGATGTGCTTGATTGCTACCAGTTGTCCACTGGGAAGAACCCCTCGGTAGACGTGGCCAGCACTCCCTGAACCGAGGCTAATCCTTTGATTGGCATGATTCATGGCCTTCTCAATTTCCGCCTTGGAGAATCTGTAGAGACCAGACCATGTGCTGATCACTTTCCCTACGGATTTTTGAAAGGTAACACCGCATTAATTGTTAATAAATTGAGAGAAATAATATAGTCAATTTTTTTTTTAATTAACTGGAAATGTTAAGTATTACCCTCGACTGGTTTCGCAGGCGTCTTGTTTACATACTTGACGAGGAGGACGACAAGAGTCAAACCCAATATGGAAGCAACTATTGCAAGTACAGCCTTTGGGATGGAAACTGGCAAAAAACCACAAAATTGATGAGCAAGGCTTTCGATGAGACGACTAATTAATTTCGGGCTTAAAAGAAATTAAGAAAATATAAGTAAACCGTCAAGGGCATGAACTTACACTTTGTGCCGGGGTGGTCATGCTCTGTAGACAGAAAAAGAAATGGAAAAAAAATATTTAAGAAATAGTCAGCAATCGGGCATATATGATTTCAATTCTAGTGATCAGAGACTTCTGTTGACTATTTCTTTGGTGAACTTGTAAATTATATATATATATGCAGTCAGCAAAAAGAGAAACATAGATCAGCAACTAATAGAGAAGTCCATTTCCATGTGTCTAAGCAAAGACTAGACCTGATAAGTTGCTTAATTAGTGCACTTGCAACTAGGCAGTTGTTGATGCTAATACGGTACTGGAAGAAGAATCCAACTTACCATGCATGCATCACACCATCTAAAAACACAAAAATTTAATCCCCTAAAACATTCCGACACACCAAATATATAGATGCACAAGCCTGCTATCTACATCCTGGACTTCAACTATATGTACTTAATTTTCTTACGTTTCTTGTTAATTTATTTCATTTCTTACCCTCCACGATGAGTGTAGTCAGTGCATGCAAGCAGTCGTAGAAGTCATGAACCCAGCTGGGGCGCTTAATTCCACTTTCAGCGACTGCAACAACAACTGCAACACCACACACCATTGCCTCTGTATCGTTATCCTCCACTTGAAGCTGCTTCATGATGCCTTCCCTCATCTCGGTTATCCCCTTTATGCAACGAGTGCACTGCCTGTCGAAGTTGTTGGTCCCAATTTGGGAGCAATTCCCAACAACAGCACTGTACTTGTCGCTGTAGTTATTCTGGAGGGAACCAAGATCTAAGGAAGAGCACCTGCTGCTCCCCCTGCACAGGTCACCGAAACCACAGGAGCAGATGGAGACCCCTCGCTGCTGGGTGAAGGCGTGGTCGCAGCCGTCCCACTGTTCCTTAGGGAGGAAGACCTCCTGGGTCCGGTTGGCACGCACGGCGAGCGCTTGCGAGAGGGCGTCGAGGGCGTTTAGGCAGCACCGGGTGGTCGCAACGCTGTTCCAAGCTTTCACCTGGGACTGGTCGCTCCCGAGGCATTCGCCCGCTGGTCTGTAGGGGTACTGAGAGAAACCCAGAGGGCAATCTGTGCCCGCAAACCAGAGGAAAACCCATGCAGGTTCTTGTTATCTACTAGAGACCATCAGAATATAATTACTCTGTGGAAGGAAAGCGGAAGAAAAGTGAGAGACCTGCAGCATCTGCCGACGAAGGATGCCGGATGAGGAGCACTTGGAGGACGACAAAGAGGACGGGAACGTGCCGCTGCGGGCATCTTCGCTCCATGATCTGCTGCCTGCAAGTGCAAGTGGGTTGCCGCCTGCGTGGAGACACGAGGCCGAAGCAGGGGGTGAGAGGCCGGGGTTTGGAACTTTGGATGGAGGGTTTCCATGCGCAGGGTTGCTGCCCGCTTTATGGCAGCTCCATGGGAAAGTCCGAAAGCGTGGAACGCGTCACCTCAGCTGGGTGGGATATTCTTTGTTCTCCATGGCAGAACACTCAAGAGGAGGGGAAGAAAATGGGAAGACGGGTCTTCGCCTGCGGGTCCTGAGCTGTTGCCATTGTTATCAACGTTGGTGACTGGGAGATGGTGAGGGAGACGACGTTGCCGTGACAACGACGGGGTGGGGAGAGGTTGGCAAGCTCACGAAGCTTTGAGGGTGTTCTTCTCTTCTAGAATATCTTGAGACAGCATGAAATGATCAACAGAATAATTGTGAGAGTGACGATGACAAGGTCGACGATACATGGAACGCGTTCATGGCGGCAACAAAATTTTAAAATAGATATTTACAAAAAATTTAAATAATATTATTTTTTACTTTGTTTGCGGAATAAAGTAAGAGTAAAATTTCTTATTCTCGTAAGGTCAATTTTGATTTAATTGAAAGAATTAATTATTCCGTGCAAGAGTTACTTATTTCTGAAATTAGGTGAATAAAAAATTATACCTTACACTTAAGAATTTGTTATTTCGTCCTAAATTTCACCTAACCCCCCATATGTACATACACGAATTCCCCACACATATTCTCACCTACATCTCTGTCACTCTATCCCCTGTTCTCTCTACTATCTGTGTATTTCATACACCTTTAATTTTATTTACATGTTTTATTATATTTTACATTCATATTTACACAATTTTACTCTACATAATTTATCTTTATTTACACAAATTTTGGTCTGATTCCAAACTCAATTAGGAATTTTTTTATACATGTATCTCCATAAGATGTAGTATTTGCAGGATCTTAATATCACAATTATAATATTGATATTCTGAAGTAGATCTATACCAATTCTATTAATACTCCAACCAAATGGGAATTTACTTGACCATAGGCAGCGAGAAAAGGAAAGAGAAGGAAAGTTGCTTTCATATATGTGTATAAATTTATAGTGCGATGGAGTATTCAAACATATTCTAATATTAACGAATGTTTAAGTATCATAGAAGGATATGTAGCATTAGATTCATTTAATGTGGGTATATAGGCAATACTTACTAAGAGGCATATTCATTCCGTAAGCTCTTTGCAAGGCAAATATGTTAAATATCCAAAAAGTGTAAAGTAAGAAGACTACAAATTGGTTTATCACATATAATACGAGTATCAATTACCTGTGAACGTCCGAATCTTTCAAAGGTATCCATGTCCTCTGTCCATTTGCAAAAAAGAAGCATTTGGTGCACACCGGCGCCGGCGGATGTGCGCACATACCGTATGCTAGCTGATAGGCACGTGTGGGTGAGACCCACATGCATGTGCCATGCGGTATGCGCGCCCACCAGTGCAGGCAGGTGTGCACTGAGGTTTTCCCTTTGCAAAAGGTACACATCATTTTATCGCGTAACATCCAGGCATATATACTATGGGATATTGTATAGATTCCTTATGCCCATCTCCAAAATCCCTCTTCCAAGTCATGGGGCCATTCCTGCCACTGCCTTCAAACATTGACTTCGTTGCACAAGGAATCAAAACTCATACCTTCTCCCATTAAGCCAACAGGACCCAACTCCTCTTATTCCTCTCTTGGCTTTGAACTTCTCAGTGCCGCTTCCCATCCCCATTTTCTTCTTGAATAATGCTTGTTGCAGTATCTAAGGTACTAGTATTGGATATGTAGCTTTGAGCAAACTATAATGCAACTGGACATTTTCAAAATTTACCGAATTAAGAGACTACTATAGTTCAGCATCTAATAGTCACGAAAATTAAAAATAAAAAGCAAGACAAAAGGATCGACCTGGCATGGGTCCTACAAATATTACCCTTTCTCCTTCTCTTCCACTCCAACACAATAACAATTGCTCAACCAGCCTAACTATATGCTGCCCGCTGACCTACTTAGCCTAGTTACATCTTCCACAGTTTGCCTGCTTAACATAAGACCGATGGAATGAAGGCCGGAATAGATCCACATTTTCTCAATGATATTTGTGAAAGATGAGCATGCCTTAAAAAGTATTTAATGGTAAATTTCAACGAGTTTAAAAATCTATTTAATCGTAGTCGAATAAGTTGATGAAAACTGATCATCCATGTAAGTAAAATGACATTCTTTTACTTCATTATTATTTACGCCGCTGTATAATATTGGAAAATGAAATGTTTCAAGCATTTTTCATCTGTCCATAGAGAATATCAACCTTTAGATCAGGTCTTTATATCTCAACCATTCATTCTGCTTATCATTTACTACCAAATTATATTAATTTATGATAAATCTATATTTATTTCCACAATGACTCTTCTTAGAGGGCTATATTACGTGTGGCAACCCAACTGCATTTAAACCATGCCCCCGTCCTACATTACGTTTATAAATTTCAACCTTGCGACCTTTTCGTATACTTTACTACTAAATTTTCTTCATCTAATGATGAGCCTACGTGACCTCTTTTAGAGGGCGACAGAACATGGTATTGAAGTCAGCCCAATCTACATTTAGGCTATGCCCAATCTTCAACTTTTAATACTTACTAAAATGTCCCTCCAATCATAAAAGGAGCATTGTAATGAGTAAAAGAAAAAAAAAAAAAATTTAGGTCGGCCCCAAGGTCCCCTATGCGGCCATACAGTGTAATGGCTAATCGGCCGATCCAAAAAAATATAAAAAGTGAAAAACTATTATTGGGTTTGGCCCATTAAGAGACATTTTTTTTACTGTTCATTAGGTCGATTTTTGATTTTTTAAATTTTTTTGAATTTTCCGATTGAGCATTGCATTGTACGGCCAGAGAGGACACCTTGGGGCCGACGTAAAAAAATTTCAAAATAGAAAAAGTTCTTTTACCCACTGCAATACCCCCATTACAATTGGAGAGGCATTGCAGCAAGTATTACTCATTTTCAACATAAGAGGACCTTTTAGCTTTCGTGCTTCAACATCCTCTTCTAATATTTACAACGATTAAAAAATTAAAATCTTAAATTTTTAATGCTCCTTCCTGCCGGCCATGCACTTGGTGCCTTATCAATAAATGTAATCTTCCAAAAGACTCCTCTTTTCTTACTCTCCTCTACCTCTTTTGCAAACAATAATGTATACCATTAAATATTTTCTCCCATTAGAGCTGATCCCCTCTTTATAATTGACATGCTAATTGTGTGCAGAGCAATTAATCTCTTTTAAGCGGCATGAGTTGCTTCAAATGAAGTCTAAGGGTTATAAAAATTCCAAATTGTTGCTTTTGATTTGATTTGTTGAGAAGGATTGCTTTAAAAATGCTCCTGTTAAAGTTAGAGTCTTTTATTTTTCGGTCTCTACAATCATCCAATATACCTTAATAATCCTTGCAATCTTTACATTCTTTATTAGTCCCTACAATTATTTAACATATCCCTAAACGGCCCTAACCTCCCTAAGAAGGCCCTATAGTGGAACTTTTTAAGGAGGGTTTAAAGATTGTGAGGAGCTTTAAAGAAATATGAAAATTGTAAGGACTAATAAGGAATGTTAAATGATTATAAAGACCAAAAACTAAAAAATTCTGAAGTTATAAGATGGAGATGTGGAAGTTTGGATAAACCCTTATGTTCGTCTTATATGGTGGGGGGCTTGTGAAGGGTATTTACTAGCTATACTACTTGGCATAGCATTGGTTCCTCTTTTAGAAAAATGGGAGTAAAGCACTTATCTAATTCCCTAGCCCATGATCACTTAACAAAGTTGAGATGATAGAGCGAATATGATGAAAATAGAATAAACCTAAAAGCCTGCACTGATAGAAGCTACCTCTATGTACATGTATATTTTGTTTGAATGTGATTGTTTCAAATATTTACCTCTACGATGTTTGGTCATTTACTTTTATATTACCTAATATAGACACTCTTCTTATCCACTTAGAAACAAGTTGGTTGTATGCATCTTCTTTAACAATGATGGTTGTTAGCAAACTCAAGTAGCATCTTCAATTAGAGATAAAGAGCCATTCTAAGGTTAAGAAAAGTATCGATAGCTTCAAACAACAAAAAAATACTAACAGATGTAGCGATAAATGTGGGTGGAACATGAATGTTAGATTAGCCGAGTATTCTTTACGGTTGGTGTTTGACACATTATTGTCATTTACATATAAAAATTGCTTATTTCTATTAAACATATGCATATATTAATGAGCTAAACCTTTGTAAGATAGTACAAAGATGTTCAAAACCAAATAAAAGATATGTGCAATGCCTTTATTTAGATTTTAAAGTAATTGTCAAGATTAAACAATTGAATTTTTGGTTGATCAATCCATTCTATCCACTCAAGAGTGCTACCAGAATCAATTTTACAATCAAAATTATGTAATCTCATCCTTTGGCAACTTAGTGCTTATGGAAGATCTTTTCCGTTTTTTATTATTTTTCATGTGCACTCACATGTGTATTTTAGCTTGTTTTTATTCAATATACTTACTTTAGCTCTTTCTTTTCTATGTCTTTGTAGGATTACAAAAAAAGTGATGAGCAAGCTCGTGAGTGTAATTGGAGCAGTTCGGTAGTCCAAAAAGGAAAATGAGTAAGTTGGCTCTTGATATATTGAAAGACTTCATACACATGTAGAGGAGGTCAATGATGACATTAAAATTCAAAAATCGTAAAGAACATTGGAAAATAATTAATTAATCTTGACAAAAATTAATGGATTAATTGATGAAGATATCATATTAAATTGCAAGGCCTTTTAAATTTCGGTGGCATAAATATAACAAATTATAAATAGCTCCTTGTATTTGTTGTATTCCCTTAAATTTAATGTTTCTTAATAATGTTCTAGTTTTTAGTCCTTCTAATCTAATTAATTTAGGAAAAACTCCCTATAACTTCTGTATTTAGTAAAAACTTCATGTAATCTCACTTTCATTGGGGAAACACCCTGTACAATTTGAAAAAGGTTTTTGAATATTTTGAAATATTTTTAAAAAAAATTCTTAAAAATGTCTATTTTAAATATGTTACGCCTCTGATCCGATTTAATCATTTGAACTCAGTTTGGATACAAGCTTCGTAACTACAGAACAAATAGCATATATATCAAAAATAAATAATGAGAGACAAATAACCAAAGCAATAATAATGTCATTTATCATCAAATACCCAAATATAAATTTTCATTACCAATACCATTGTTCCACAAATTATATTATCAATATCAGAATCTTTAAATTTCATCAAATATCCAGCGAAAGTAAAATCATGCAACTCACTAAAAAATAGAGAAGTACATAACTTACTCATTATCCCTACTATATCAAACTTAAGAAAGCTATAAATTTAAATATAGATAATCTCTTGAAGATGTCAAATGTCTCAATCAGAAGTTTTCGCAAATCTCAAATCTCTTCCTCAGACTCTAAAAATCTTAGTAAGTTTATGAGTACAACTACTCAGTAGGCAATCAAACTTACCAAATACTAAACAATATAATAGTTGAAAAGTAATTATAACCAATATATACAATTCATCGTTATATATATATTTTAAATAAAAACATGATACAAAGCCTGATCAAATATAAGTGTGACAAATCACATATATTTTCTAATAATATGATCAGATGGACTAACATACACTATATATGTTTTGATCATAATCACATCTGACTGAACAAGTTCTACTAGCTGTAAATTAAACAAATCACATATCGAACTGAACATATCACATATTAAATTGACACGGCATAGTAGTTTATAATATCAAATCAAATCTTACTTATGAGCAGGTCAAAGATCATCAGAATATGAATAATTAAAAGGATAACTGAATATAGATTTCAAATAAATGAACTAAAATGAATATAAGCTGATTCAAATGATCTAAACAATAAATTATGTTTTGTATTTATCTGTCAATCATATTAGAATCCATCTATAAGATATTAAACTAAAAATCTCTTCTAGTTCTCTATGAAGAACAACATGTTCTTACTTAGGAAGTTCAAGTGCAGCTCTAGAAACCATAACACGAATTCAAGAGGTCTTATATAGTATCTTACGTTCCCAATACAACCAATAAACACCATTTTCCATGTTGGAGTCAAAGTCCAATGATAGCTTAAGATTGTATCGTTAAAAATCAAAGCTAACAATCTAAATTAATCGGTTCATTCAAATTAAACTTTAACAATAGCAATGGTGAGTCCGAGTCAAATTCACGGGAAAAAAGAATTTTAAAGTTGAAAACCTTAGATTTTTTTAGGGGAAAAACAGAGAAGAAAGAAGATGGAGTATGATGATTTCATAAACAACAATTGAAACTAATCGGACTTACTATGAACTCACAAAAGGAGCACTCCTAAACGAGCATAATTAGACCATATATTGAACTAAGACTACCTCTAAAATACTAATTAAAAGTAGAATATAAAGTTTGAGTAATGTCAACAGAAGAAAAAATAAAAGTTGTAGAACAAAAAGAGGGAAAAGATAACTTGTTTCAAAGGAGCTACTGTCATTCGTTCACAGAAATATATGAAATTTTACAGAGACATTGAAAATAAAAAAATAACATGAGTTTTATAAGAAAACCTTTACATAAAATATTCGAAATACAGTGTAACATGGAGAACTCAAAAGCTAGAGAGAGAGGCGATGGAGAGAGAAAACTGGTGCTTGCAGCCGTCGTCGCCCTTCGTGTTGATCCTTGGCTGCCCTACACTCCTTCCAGTAGTCAGTTGCAGTGTCTTGAGTCCACCTCTTGCCCTTGACAGCCGCCGGTTTGAGAGAGATGTAGAGAGAGAGAGAGCGAGCGAGCAAGAGAGAGAGAGAAAGAGTGCTACAGTACCGCGGTTGTAAGGACTGAGGTTTCGGGTTCAGTATTCGGGTCCGGGTTCGGGCCGGATCCCCTGGTTTGGACCCTGAGGGGGGGTCTTGAGAGTTTTGACTGAATGACGTCTGCACTGCTCGACGCCTATCAAAAGGCGTCAGGTTGTATGGACGCCATTTAAGTCTGCTTACTGTTGTGCCACGTGGGCACCACGTGGGTGAGTTTCGGGCCGCGAGAGTACGGCCCCTGTCTCGTCGTCTGAACGGCGTCCGTGATGCACGACGCGATTCAGACTGCGACTCTGCGATGTCAGTGTACGGTGCCTGACTTGTCAGCTGAACGGCGTCCGTGGTGGTCGACGTGTTTCAGAGCGCTGTCAGTACGGCCCGTCCTGTCATCTGATAGGCGTCTATCTCTGTCGACGCGTTTTAGCCAGTTTCTGATTGACCCCGCTAGCCTCCCCTTCTTTCCCTCATTCTCGCCTTCACCCTCTCTCTCCTCGTCCTCTCCGCCCTCTCCGACCCTCTTTTCCCCTTTCCCTTCCTCTTCTTCCTCTTCCATCACTCCAACACCTCCCTACCTCTCACCTCTACCTCCACCACTTCCTTCGCGGCGTTCCATTCTCCGGACGGCGGCCGACGTCCCGGTGGAGTGGCGACGTCCTCGGAGGTACCGGCGGCGGTCTGCGGTGCGGCGGGTCGCGGCACGGAGCTTGGAGGAGTTCAAGAACCGGTAGGGGGACGAACCTTACATGGATCGTGATTATCTTGCTTATGGTTTCCATGGCGTGACATGATGTGTTTTTGGGGTAGAATGAGCATGTTAAGGGGGTTTTTTCTTATGGGGATGGCCGTGTTTATGAACGTGGGATTGTGGATAGTCGTGGTAGTTTGGTTTCCCTTTTCTTCCTCTTCTGTTTTGAGCATTTCGGGGTATTTGGGGTGGAAGGGGGGAAGCCCTCGGGTTGAACCAGGGAACCAGGTTTCTGGTGCTAAACGGCGTCGTGCCTGGTCGATGCCTTTTAGAAGGACGTCGGGCCAGTATGACGCCTTTTGGGCAGAAACCTCCCTGTTCGAGGTTTCGTGAGTATGGGGTTATGGGGCTAAAAGACGTCATGTATGGACGACGCCTTTTAGAAGGACGTCGGGCCATCATGACGCCTTTTAGGCAGGAAATCACCCCGACCGAGGTTTCTGCAACTTCGGACTCTGGTGTGAATGGCGTCTGAGGATGCTGACGCCTTTTGAAGGGCGGCTTCCCAGGACGACGCGTTTTAGGGCATAATAATCTAGTTTAAATGAACCTGTTTGAGAGGGTTGAATGGTGTCGACCTCGGTCGACGCGATTCAAGCCAGAACTGCATTAACTCCTGTTATTAACACATGTTTCATGGTTGAATGGTTCAAATGCATACTTTTATTGTACGTCAAGGCAGAGGTTTGCTGTGTGAATGGAATCATGTTATGTGTGTGTGTGTGTGTGCTTATGCGAGTATGGAATCGGAATAACTGTGGTTTACGTTTGTCACCTTTGGCCGATGGGGAAGGGCCTTGGTGTCTGTGAGGCATTGTTGACGTACCGGTGGGAGGAGTGGTACATGTTGTGTTTTACATTTGGTTGAGGGAAGCAGAACCACCTTGAGCCCGTCGGGCCGGAGTAGCCGGTGCGCTATCCGAGGGGTTGCTGTTTGGTCTCAGCGGGTCGAGGTTTCCCTGTTTGTCGTGGCAGCTTCCGGTGCGTTTCTTGCTGTGGAGCTGGTTGTGGTACTGTTGGAGTTGTTTTACCCCTTTAGCCACTGGGCCTGATGTGACCTTTGATCAAGGTTACGAGTGGTACCCTTCGCCCTTTGGCCTGACGCAGCCCGGGAGGTTAGGGTTGTGGGTAGTTCCTGTAGCTTCGGCTTGACGGGGGTTTCGCCGGTCCCCAGGGCCCTCCTGAAGCGCTGAGGCCTGGCGTGGAGGAAATCCAGTCGGTAGGACAGTAGTCTAGACTGCTTGTGTGCACACGTAGCTGGGCAGTGGTGGTTCACTGGTCCCAGTTAGTCCTAGTTTGACTCACTGCCTCACCCTACGGTGCCCCGGAACACTGTAGGGGCGGACAGGCGTGAGTAGTGGTGGTGTTGTGAGGCGACGGTTGTTGACAGTCGACAGTGTGGTTTGGTCGTTTTGTGGACCTTGGTTGTGAGTCGTGACTTTGTGTTGGGTTCTTCGGATTACTTAGATCTGTTCCTGCTACACTGCTTATGCGTACGTTTCATATCAGGGTTGGGAGTTTTGTTTACTGCTTCATTGCCATATATCTGTATTATTGCACTTGTGGGTGTGTGAGTGGGAGGCAGGGGATCGGATGATCCCTACTGAGCCCAATTCTGGTGTGACTCACTCCCTGCGGTTTTCAGGTGTGGATCTCGTGGCGTGTGGTGGCGGGTGGCATTTCCTCGGTGTGCGGACCAGCATCTATCTCAGTTCCGGGGTATGCCCTGATGTTGTTGTACTTTACTTCTACCTGTACTTATTTAATTTCTTGGACCATGTAATTATTGTTGGACTGTATACGGACATTGTTATCTTCCTTCCTGCGCACTTGTAATATCTTTGTAGTCCGTGTGATTGCTATATTTAGCCTTGTTTAACGCTTACTCCTCCAGATATGTTGTGTGAGATCCGGGTGTGAACCCGCAGTTAATGGGCCGACATCCATTTAGTGATCGGGTCTCCGGTCATAGGATGGCGGGTTGTTACAGATGGTATCAGAGCCCAGTCTGGTCGAGTATGTGGTAAACTAGGTTAGATATTATTGTCCAACAATAAGTACGAGTCTGTACAGGCGATGGCTGCTGGTGTAGATTGGTAGGTTTTGACGTGTTTTGATTCGATTTTCGTGTTTGTGGGGTAGTGATGGCACCGAAGAGGAGAGTTCCGTTGGCTCGTGGTTCGAGAGCAAATGATGGTAGTTCGAGGGCAGAAGGACATAATGTGGATCATTTCATGGAAGCTATGATTGGGGCTATGTCTAGATACCAGCAGGGAGATGGAAGTGAGGGGTCCAATTCCCGAGGTGGCCAGTCTATGGTGATGGAGCGGTTCTTGAAGTTGAAGCCCCCTTCTTTCATAGGTCAACCAGTTCTAGACGCAGCAGCTCATTGGATTAAGGAGGTAGAGAAGGCATTTGATATTCTTGAATGTGTTGAGAGTGACAAGACCTTGTTGGCAACCTACTTGCTGAAGGACGATGCTTATGATTGGTGGGTTACCATCAAGGGGATGATGTTTCCAGATAGGTCCTTGAGAGAGATTCCTTGGGAAGGCTTTGTAAGAGAGTTTAGTGGACAGTACTTTCTGAGGCACGTTCAGAGGGCCAAGGAAAGAGAGTTTATAGAATTGGTGCAGGATGGTATGTCAGTTCTAGAATATCAGATGAAATTTGTAGCTCTGGGAAGATTTGCTCCACACATATCTGAATATGAGGAACGGAGGATGGAGAAATTTGTGGATGGACTTCGGCATGATCTGAGGGAATTTGTGGCAGCCCATTGTTGCAAGGATCTGGTGTCAGCAGTTCGGTGCGTGGCAGTGGTGGAGATTCAATTCCAACAAATGGCGAAGGAGTCGGACCAATCAGCACAAGGGAAGCAGCAAGGCAAGGATAGATCAGCGGTATTTTCATCAGGTGGTTCGAGTTCCTTTGAGCTCGAGTTCCAAGAGGTACCTTGTGACGAGGCTGAAGATGGTTCGGTTCAGCAGATGCATACGGAGGTCAGCTGGCAACAGGAAGCGAGGCGGGACGCTGCGGATCGTTGTCCCCATTGTGGCAGGTATCATGGCAATCAGATATGTCCATTGATCACTGGTAGCTATTTTGGCTGTGGTAGGAAGGGACATCTCGCGAGGAACTGTCCCCAGAAGAATAAGACAGGTCAGGAGCCGAGTGGTCAGTAGGAGCCCGGGGCGTTGAGTGGTGTTGCGTCTCTTGGTGGAAGTTCGAGATATCAGGCTAGAGGAGCGCTTTTGTCTTGTCTTATTCAGAGGTGGTTGTGAACTCTTGTGGCACTTTTATGTAATTGGGTTTGGTGGAGAATCAGTTTTGTAATATGTGCCTTACTAATGTGTGGTTATTTTGATCTATCAACTTTTTGTCAAAATTGAGAATCTTGGTTAGCTTGGTGTGAATTTCTTTGGCTAGTTATGTGGAGCCCAGTGTGTGTGGACGGTGAGAATGATTGTTGTGATCTGTGTTGTCGGTATGTGATGGTTAGCCGAGATTATTGTGAGCGGTTGCAAATTTCGAGGACGAAATTCTTTTAAGGGGGGGAGAATGTAAGGACTGAGGTTTCGGGTTCAGTATTTGGGTCGGGTTCGGGCCGGATCCCCTGGTTTGGATCCTGAGGGGGGGGTCTTGAGAGTTTTGACTGAATGACGTCTGCACTGCTCGACGCCTATCAAAAGGTGTCAGGTTGTGTGGACGCCATTTAAGTCTGCTTGCTATTGTGCCATGTGGGCGCCACGTGGGCGGGTTTCGGGCCGCGAGAGTACGGCTCCTGTCTCGTCGTCTGAACGGCGTCCGTGATGCACGACGCGATTCAGACTGCGACTCTGCGATATTAGTGTACGGTGCCTGACTTGTCAGCTGAACGGCGTCCGTGGTGGTCGACGCGTTTCAGAGCGCTGTCAGTACGGCCCGTCCTGTCATCTGATAGGTGTCTGTCTCTGTCGATGCGTTTTAACCAGTTTCTGATTGACCCCGCGAGCCTCCCCTTCTTTCCCTCATTCTCGCCTTCACCCTCTCTCTCCTCGTCCTCTCCGCCTTCTCCGACCCTCTTTTCCCCTTTCCCTTCCTCTTCTTCCTCTTCCATCACTCCAACACCTCCCTACCTCTCACCTCTACCTCCACCACTTCCTTCGTGGCATTCTATTCTCCGGACGGCGATCGACGTCCCGGCGGAGTGGCGACGTCCTCGGGGGTACTGGCGGCGGTCTGCGGTGCGGCGGGTCGGCGGCACGGAGCTTGGAGGAGTTCAAGAACCGGTAGGGGGACGAACCTTGCATGGATCGTGATTATCTTGCTTATGGTTTCCATGGCGTGGCATGATGTGTTTTTGGGGTAGAATGAGTATGTTAAGGGGGTTTTTTCTTATGGGGATGGCCGTGTTTATGAACGTGGGATTGTGGATAGTCGTGGTAGTTTGGTTTCCCTTTTCTTCCTCTTCTGTTTTGAGCATTTCGGAGTATTTGGGGTGGAAGGGGGGAAGTCCTCGGGTTGAACCAGGGAACCAGGTTTCTGGCGCTAAACGGCGTCGTGTCTGGTCGACGCCTTTTAGAAGGATAGTGGATAGTGGATAGTGGATAGTGGATGGTGGATGGCTCCTCTTATTTTCTTCTTGGGTAAGAATTAGGGCAACCATTTAGGGTAACAAAAGACCTTTTTACCCCCGCTTTAGTATTTTTGCCAAAATAAAGTCGATTTAGTTAGGATTCGAACTCCCGTCCTTCCCACAAATGACTAGAAACTTAGTCAATTGCATTACATCTTCTTCATATCCTGTTCACATAAAATAAATGTAAATTAGGATATTATCATAAATAAAATTACATTTATGCTTAAATAAATTGATTTCTCACGGTTTTGCTGAGAAAACTGCAAATACATGAAATGATGATGTTTTTAACTCGGAAATTGACGAAATTGGTACCGTTAGAATCGGTACGAAGTTGTCTATCATTTCATGCTATTTTAAACATCATAAATATAAATATAGTGCATGCATTTGTTCTTTTCATAATAAAAAATACTAATTTATCACACCCCCCAATTTACTCATTGCTAGTCTCTTAGCAATGCAAATAGAAGAAAAATTAGGACAACAATGAATTATCATGCTTCATTTATAGCTATCTATCATAATCAATTAAATGGTAGCTGATTGGTTAAGCTAAAGTTTTCATTTCCCACTACACTTTGGTTCATGACAGGTGATTGTGCATGTAAGTTGGCATGCTTAGAACTCGTTTATGTCCTTTCCGTTATATCATCGCCTTTACTAATCCTTTAGATAGAACTACCTGGGGACGAGAAGAGAAAAGAGATTTTCTGATCAGCCCGTAAAGATCATTTTTCAGCTCTCGCCCCGACTCAGCACTTTCACGACTTGGTCGTCTTTTTAGTACAAGGGAATTTTTCATTTAGCGCGACTTTTTCATTTAATTGCATTTTTGCCTTTGAGAGTGTGTACTTTTTGCCACTCTCTTTGAATTGCCTGAGGGGAGGTGCGTACTTTTTGCCACCGGCCTTCCTTTAACTCTTTTTGACACCTTATTTGGCATTTAATGTTTACAAATGTCCCTTTTTAAATGACCGCCTCTTTAGAGTGCTGAGTGAGTTGGTCCCCTATTACGAATCCTAATGTTTTTTTAATTCAATCTAAAAGAAAAAAAAAAAATTAGAATAGGTAATCTTATCCTTAGAGTTAATTCCAGTAATTTTATACTTTCAAGGTCTTTCACTTATTCTAAGTTGTCCTGTATGTGTGAAAATCATTCATGTCGTGGCTTCTTGTGAAGTGGGCTATTCTGAACTTTAAAGGCTTTATCCAATTTAGCTAACATAAAACTGATTTATTTAAGATTCTCTTAATGAAACAAGATTTCATGTAACTTATGTGGGATGTGAAAAAGAAGTTTTTGAAAATTTTTGGACCATTTTCTCAGTTTTCTTCTACAGATTTTTCAAAAAAATTGCATATTGATTGCCCCCTCCAACTTGAATGGCATTATCCTCAATGACCCAAAAGATATGAAATCACATGCTAGCCATAAGAAAACTGAGAAGGAGAGAAACAACCTGTGATGATGAGGATGCGACTTTACCAAAGCCAACTGCTGCATGAAAACCTAAAAATGAAAAGAAAAACAGAACATGATCTAAAATGTTGGTTGCCTCCTGACAAGCGCTAAGTTTATCGTCTTCAGCTAGACGGAAGTTCAGTTATTGTGGATCACTCAGTTCTATGGATTCAGGTGACGCATTTTGAAGGTGTTTAATAAATGGTTTCAACCGTTGACCATTAACGGTGAAAGTGTTCCCACTTTTAGGATTCAGAATTTTAACAACTTCATGATCGAAGGCTTTAACGACCATGAACAGTCCGTCCCATCTGGATTTTAGTTTTTCTGGATATAGGCGAAGCCTAGAGTTAAATAGCCAAACTTTCTGATTTGGAAGAAAAGATTTTCTCACAATATATTTATCATGGAAAGCTTTAGTTTTGGCTTTATAAATCTTTGAATTTGTATTGGCCTCCTTGCGCAACTCTTCTAGCTCACTTAGTTGTAAGGTTCGGTGGGAACCAGCTTGAGCTAGGTCCAGATTGACTTGTTTAATGGCCCAATAAGCCCTATGTTCCAATTCCACCGGAAGGTGGCACGCTTTTCCAAAAATCAGGCGATAAGGAGACATACCAATAGGAGTTTTGTAAGTGGTCCGATAGGCCCATAAGGCATCATCCAATCTTTCAGACCAATCTTTTCTATCGGGCCTAACGGACTTTTGCATAATATTCTTAATCTCTCTATTGGAAACTTCCACTTGGCCACTGGTTTGCGGATGATAAGGGGTAGCCATCTTGTGATTAATCTCATATTTCTTAAGCAAAGCTCGAAACTGGTAATTCGTGAAATGCGTTCCCCCATCACTTATGATAGCTTTAGGCCATCCGAATCGAGAAAAGATATTTTTCTGAACGAATTTAATGACCACTTTATGATCATTGGTTCGGGTGGCTACTGCTTCAATCCACTTATAGACATTATCCACTGCTACCAGGATATATGTATGTCCAAAAGAAGGCGGAAAAGGTCCCAGATAGTCAATCCCCCAAACATCAAAAACTTCAACCACTAAGATTGAGTTGAGTGGCATCATATCCCTTTTCGTCATATTTCCTACAGTCTGGCATCAGAGGCAAGTTTTACTGAACTCATGGGCATCTTTGAATAGTGTAGGTCAGTAAAAACCACTTTACAGGACCTTAACTACAGTTTTCTTCCCTGAGAAATGGCCCCCGCAAGCCAGATTATGGCAGAAGTTGAGAACACTCTATTGTTCTTCTTCAGGAACACATCGCCTAATGATTTGATCAGGACAGAATTTGAATAGTTCCGGATCCTCCCAGAAATAATACTTCTCCTAGGAAAAGAATTTGTCCTTTTTCACTTTTAGTCCATCCTTCCGGAAGCTGATTAGTCACCTTGTAATTGACAATATGAGCATACCAAGGTGCAACAGTGTGAGAAATGGCTAGCATATGTTCATCAGGAAATGAATCAGTTATTGGTGCACTATCGGAAATCAAAATTCGGGGTAGGTGGTCAGCTACCACATTCTCAGAACCCTTCTTATCCCGAATTTCCAAATCAGATTCCTGAAGGAGTTGGATCCATCTGATAAGTCTGGGCTTCGCATCCTTCTTGGTCGAAAGGTATTTCAGAGCTGAGTGATCAGAATAGATTATGACTGTTGCCCCTAAAAGATAATATTTGAATTTTTCTAGGGCAAAAACCACAGCTAATAATTCATTTTCTGTGGTGGTATAATTCATTTGAGCATCTACAAGGGTGCAACTTACATAATAAATCACCACGGGACACTTGTTGATTCTTTGTCCCAATACCGTACCGATAGCATAGTCAGAGGCATCGCACATGATTTCGAAGGGCAAAGACCAATCTGGAGATTGAAGAATCGGAGCTTTGGTCAAAGATTCCTTCAGAGAATTGAATGCCTTGATGCAAGATGCATCCATTTGGAAGGGAACATCCTTAGCTAGGAGAAGAGTTAGAGGCCGGGCAATTTGAGAGAAATTGTGGATAAACCGGCAATAGAAACCGGCATGGCCAAGGAATGAACGGATTTGTCTGACCGAGGTAGGAAGAGGAAGATTAGATATGAGATCGATCTTAGCTTTATCTACCTCTATCCCCCTTTCAGATACAATGTGGCTTAGAACAATGCCCTCTCGAACCATAAAATGACTCTTCTCCCAGCTAAGTATCAGGTTGGTTTCAATGCATCTAGCTAGCGCATGTTTAAGATTTTCCAAGCAATTTTCAAAAGAATCCCCGAAGATTGAGAAATCATCCATGAAAACTTTGAGGAATTCTCCCACCATATCGGAGAATATAGCCATCATACACCGTTGAAATGTGGCTGGTGCGTTGCATAATCCAAATGACATTCTCCTAAAAGCAAACGTGCCATAAGGGCACGTAAATGTGGTCTTTTCTTGATCTTCCGGATAAATAGCCACTTGATTATATCCGGAATACCCATCTAAGAAGCAAAAGTACTTCTGGCCCGATAACTTTTCTAAGATCTGATCCATGAACGGAAGTGGGAAATGGTCCTTTTTAGACATGAGATTAAGTCTTCTGTAATCAATGCATACTCTCCATCCCGTGGTGAGCCTAGTGGGTACTTCCTCCCCATGATCATTCTTGATAACCGTTAATCCAGACTTCTTGGGTACTACTTGGGTTGGGCTAACCCATTTACTATCCGATATGGGGTAAATGATACCCGCGTACAGCCATTTTACAACTTCCTTCTTCACCACTTCTTTCATATTGAGATTAAGCCGCCTTTGCATCTCCCGACTTGGTTTGGAATTCTCTTCTATGTAGATATGATGCATGCAAATGGACGGACTTATTCCTTTCAAATCTGCCACTAACCAACCAATGACACCTTTATGGGCTTTAAGGACCTCAATTAACTGGGCTTCTTGTGGCGATGTTAGGTTTGTCGTAATGATGACTGGAAGAGTCTGGTCGGGGCCCAAGAAGACATACTTAAGAGATTCAGGTAATGTCTTGAGTTCGAGCACGGGAGGGTCCTTTAAAGATGGCAAAGCAGGCTCAGATTGCAAAGCTGGTAATGGTTCAACCTTGGGCCAAGATGTTAATGGGCTCGTAGAATCTTTTAAAGCATTCACTTCCTTTAGATGGTCATGCGTGATCATCATATTTTTTCTTCAACCAAATTATCCAAGATATCAATAGTATGGCATTCTTCTTCATGATTTGGATATTGAGATGCTTTGAAGACATTAATCTTGACTTTTTGACCCCCAAATGAAATGTCCATTATGCCAGTTTCACAATTTATATTAGTTTTGGCAGTGGCTAAGAATGAACGACCTAGGATGATCGGGGTGTGAATGAGTTCCTCAGATAATGCCATATCCAAAATAAGAAAATCCACGGAAAAATAACAATCATGAACATTCACAATAACATCCTCAATTAATCCCCGTGGAGCCTGTGAGTGCTTAAAATGGGTGTGTGATTATCATGAAAATTATGTTGTTTAGGTGAAAAATAAACCTATTAAAAAGAAACTAGGTGATGTGATCGTCAGAAACTTTTGACTAAAAATTTTCAAAAGAAGATTTGATCGCCTACCTGTTTGGACGTGGGAAATTCTTGAGTTCTTGGTTCCCCTTCTTCAGCCGGCTGAAGAAAGAGAGCCCTTTTTATCCTTGTTCTTACTTTGACTACTATTGAGTTTTGAGGATCGTCAAGATTCCTTGTTGTTCGCCGTTGATTCCCTCCCCTTTTGCTCTTCTTTTGTACCTAACAAGAAATAGAAAGAAGAAAGAACAATGAGAATTCAGGCAAAAGTAGTATCTATTCCAAACAAAATTTTAAACATGCAACTAAACAGGTAAACTCACTTATTGAATGGTCTTTTAAACCCCTTTAACAAATAGGTTTGGAAAATAATGCTAGTGTGTGTATGTTGCATGGTGTGATGTGATGAAAATGTGAGGCTTATATGATGAAAAATGTAAGAATGATGCAGAAATTGATTGAAAGTTAAACTGGATGGCCCCCGGAAGCCTTGGTCTTGAGAGAATCTTGAATGAACGAAGAAAGGATGCTGACTCATGGAAGCAGCAGCACCTCAGTGTTCGGACGTCGTCAAGCTTCTTTGCTCCAATCACCACAAAAACGATCGCTAATTATCACTCAACATCACTAACTGTTGCTCATCCAAGAGGCTGGGTATTTATAGACTTCTTTGCATCCGTGGATTTACATGAAGAAATTTTGAAGTTTATCCAGCTTAACTAACAGATAAATACAGATTAATTCATCTTTATCTGTAATTTATCTAAAACGCATCGCCCATGGGAGACGCCTTTCAGACTGATTAAGATAAGGATAAACATCTGGAAAAAATTCATCATTATCTGTAGTTATCTAAAATGTGTCGGCATGTGAAGACACCTTTTAGACTAATTAAGATAAGGATAAATATTCGGAAGAGATAGAAACAACTTAGGAAAGCTAAATTGCGTCGTGACTTGCAGACGTCTTTTATCTAATTAATCAATTAATTAAAATTCAAATTTAAACATCAAAATAAGAATAAACTTTAAATGGCGTCTACACAGATCGACGTCTTTTAGACCACTTCATATTTTAACTGAAATTTGAGTTAAAATCAATTTAATTAATTAACTTAAATTATGTCTGTTTGACTCGACACTATTTAGATAATTAACTCAAAAAGATCAATAAAAATTAACCAACGATTAAACATCAGACCATTCTGAGGCATTATTATATGATATGAAATTTACTCAAAATGATGTCAAAATTAGCATGTCTACAGCTGCCTCACCTTGGCATTGTCTTTGCAAAGGAGTGAAATGAAATGGAATGTACTAAAAAGGTGATGCCAAGGTGTGATGAGACACGCTCTTAACATCACATGATTGGAATTTTTCTCAAGATCATCAATGAAGATAACTCAAGGAGATCATTGGAATCAATCCTGTCTGGATTAGATAGACAAGGAAATAAAATAAGGTCGATCAACCTCCACGGAGTGGGAAGTACCCCAGGTCGTAGACACTGCAGGTTTCATCATGGGGAGCGATTGCCAGCCAATGTGGACGTGCTGCAGCCATGATAGATCTTAAAGCGAACCTCAAAGATAGTACAAGGATAGAGATAACCGTCTTTTTAGTTACGGTCGTGACTCATAAACTCCCACAGTGGGATCTTCCTGTGATTCTCCAGCTTCATTTGAATTTTCCTGAATTTTCTGGACTCAAAAATTCATCAGTAACTTCAAACAAGCATCAAAATATGGCTAAACATTGGATTTCGGGTAAAATATTAGAGAAGCCTGAAACGCGTTGTGTCGATCCGACGCCCTTTAGTCACCTAAAAAGCGTCACTGTACTACGACTCCTTTTCAGTCGCAGAAACAGGTTCAGGCTGATTCACAACCGGATTCCAACTCTTTCCATACATGTATATGAAACTTTTGAGTTTATAGATTTCTGCACTTCAGCTTTGTGCCTTGTGTCTTTGATTCCTGTGCCCTGTACATGACTTAGCAAACAGGTTAAGTATCTATTTAGGCTTAGCCCCTTGCCTGGTTAAATAACCGACTACTTGATCCTATCCTTAGTAGAAGGGTCAAGGGGCATAGCCTTTATTAGCATACAGATGCTCACTGAAAATAAAAGGAATGAAGCATACTAGATGCAATAAACAGATGCCAATTGAAATATTTTTGTTATTTTGAAATTTTCATTTTTGTTTGGATTTTGAAATATGTACTTTTTTTGAATTTTTGAAATATGTGTCTTTTTTTGGGATTTTGGGGATATGTATTTTTTTTGATTTTGGAATATGTATTTTTGGATTTTGAAATATGTATTTTTTTGGATTTTAAACTATGGTGTAAACTAAAAGACCAGCATGGTACTCAGATCAAAAGATTATATTCATTTATTAACTTAATTCCCAAATTGTTCTTCAATAATTTAACTTAAACCCATTGTGTTTGAACTTGTGTTTCCATTCGTGATCCCATTTGATGATTCGATCCTTAGTCAATCTAGGCCATTCCTTAAGTTTGGAGTACGCCTCTTTAGAAAAGAAGGAAGAATTAATTTCGAAAGCCCATGAGAAGGTTCTTGAGACCCAAAAAAATGTCCCTTTCCTACCCTAATATCCGTTGGGGTTCGGTCATTTTCTTTCCTGGGTATTTATCGACCTTGCGTTCCCTTTTATTTCATTTCATGACCTTGATGTAACGTTTGTAATGTGATGGCTTTTTGATTTGACTTTTGGTTTTTGCCTTTTGCTTTTGCTTTTCTTTTCTTTTTCTTGGGACAAATCTCCCCCATTTTTTTTTTATGACGGCCTCCTACTAAGATGGCGGGTATTCTTTGTAGTCTATTCTAAGCCTCGTTCCGACATCATGGGCCGAGTGTAAAAACAGAATTTTATTTTAAAAAGAATGATTCGCACTTTACACTTTCAGTCAAGCTTTCGGTATTCCTTAGGACTTGGCATCTCTTGTTACTCACGAATCAAGCGTGTCAATGTGTGCAGTAATGTGTTTATAGTTAAATTATTCAGATTAACAAGAGAATTCGAGTTTATAAATTTTCTGATTCCACTGGTCTTTGTATCATGCTGATCGACTCTTTAACCTAATGGTAGTATTTCTTAAGATAAAGACTATTCCAGGGGTGAGTCAACTCTTCCCCTTCTGCATTAACTGGACAGTAAGCATTACCAGGAAAAGCATGTGATACAACATAAGGTCCTTCCTAATTGGGTTGGAGCTTAGAGCGTGGACCACCAGGTTTTACAAAAATTCTTTTGACGACCATTTCACCAACTTTGAACTTACGTTCAATGACTTTCTTTTGATAAAAACGTGCTAGTCTATTTTGATAAACTCTTGTATGATCAACGGCTAACCATCTTATTTCGTCTAAGAGTTCCAATTGAGCAAGGAATGTTGAATGGTGTTCATCAATGGAAAATTCCTTATTCAATTGTACTCTTAATGACGGTATAAGGATCTCGTATGGAACTACCGCCTCCATTCCAAATGTTAAGGAATAAGGAGTCTGCCCAGTGGGCATGCGGATTGAAGTTCGGTAGGCCCGTAGAGCCTCAACCAATTTTTCTGGTCAGTCTGTAAATTTGTTAGACTTGCACATCTTTTTGATGATTTTTATCAAAGTCTTGTTAGTTGCCTCTGCTTGGCCATTGCCTTGCAGATAATAAGGAGACGAATGATGCAATGCAATTTTGTACCTGTTGTAGAGGTCTATCAATTCTTGTGACACGAACTGCGGTCCATTGTCGGTGACGATGGTGCTTGGAATTCCAAATTTGGTGATGATGTTCCTCATGATGAACTTGCAGACGGTTGATGCTTTGACTTCTATGTATGCTTCAGCTTCTGCCCACTTGGTGAAGTATTCCGTTGCCGTGAGGATGAAGGACTTTTGCTTGGTGCCGGAATCAGGATTGCCAAGGGGTCCAATGATATCGAAAGCCCATATGGAGAAAGGCCATGGGGAGAAAACAGGGTGGAGTGAAGATGCAAAAGAATGAATTTTGTCGGCGTGAAGTTGGCACTTAGCACACCTATGGACATACCCTACACAGTCTTCTTCCATGGTTGGCCAATAAAATCCTTGTATAAGGATCTTCTTTGCTAGCATTTGTCCATTAACATGGCCACCACAAACTTCAGCATGAGCTCCTTCCATAACTTTCCAAAGCTCATCTTCGTCTAGACATCTTAGAAGAACTCCATCAAAACCTCTCTTGTATAGTGCTCCTCCAACTAGGGTGTATCTTTGAGCAACTCTCCTGATAGCTCTTTTCTCCTCAGCTATGGCTTCTTCAGGATATGATTGATCTTCACAATATTGGGCAATTTCATAATACCATGGCTTCTATTCATCATCCATCTCTTCTAACAACATAATCTCTCTCTTTTCCACAATATCTCCATCTCTTACCTTCTTCAACAGCTTCTCCTTAGTTCTAAGAAATGAAGGGTCTTTCACGGCGGGTGAAAGACGCCTATGAACTATGATTGATTCAGATTGCTTACTGATTGGAAAATCAAGAGAAGATGCAAGTGAAGCTAGAGCGTCAACTAAGATGTTCTGATTCCTAGGAACATGGACGAAGATCAATTTGGTGAAAAGCTTTGAATAAGTAGAAGTAAGTTCTTGATAAGGCTTGAGTTTGGGATCAAGAGTTCGATACTTGGTTAACACTTGGCGAAGAATCAATTGGCTATCACCCACAATCTTGAGTTTGGTAGCACCGTGGGAATGAGCAGCCTCGAGGCCAGCAAGGAGTGCCTCGTATTCAGCTATATTGTTGGTGACTGGAAAGTCAAGCTGAAAGGCTTGTGGAATGGTGACACCTTCAGGTGATAACAGAATAATGCCAATACCCTTTCCATGGGAATTCAGAGCTCCATCAAAATGCAGAGTCCACATATCATCTCTGATTTGGTCTATGAACATCAGTTCCTCATCCGGAAACTCCGATTGGACTGGGTCAAAACTAGGAAGGGGGTGATGAGCGAGATGTTCTGCTATGACATAGCCTTTGATCGCTTTCTGCTGAATATAAGTGATATCGAATTGAGATAGAAAGCTTTGTCATCGCGCTAACCTATCAGTAAGGACAGATTTCTCCCGAAGAAATTTGATCGGATTCATCCTAGCAATGAGATGGACTTCATGGGCTAAAAAATAATGCTTCAATTTCTTAACAACCCAGACCAATGCTGCACCTGTTTTCTTCATCGTTGTATACCTTTGCTCAGCGGGGTTGAGAAGTTTAGAGAGATAGTGGGCTGCCCTCTCTTTTCATTCTTCATCTTCTTGTGCTAGGACAGCCCCCACTGCATCATCCAGGACAGAAATGTAAAGTATCAACGGTTTGCCTGGAAATGGTGGTCTCAACACAGGAGGACTTGCCAAATAATTCTTTAATCCATCGAATGCCTCCTGACACTTATCATCCCAATCGAATTTGACTCCCGGCTTGGTAAGCTTGTAGAACGGTTTACACCTTTGTGAGTGCTTGGAGACAAAGCGGCGAATGAATTGCAACCTCCCGATTAATCCTCTTAACTCTTTCAAGTTCTTGGGAGGTGGCATTTCTCTGATAGCCTTCGCCTTGTTGGGATCGATCTCAATTCCCCGTTTACTGACAATGAATCCAAGTAATTTCCCTGAGGATACCTCGAATGCACATTTCTTGGGGTTCATCTTCAACTGATATTCCCTTGATCTCTCTGGTACCCTTGCCAAAACTTTGGCGTGCTCAACTTTCGTCTTAGATTTAACCAACAAGTCATCTACATACACTTCTAAATCAATATGCATCATGTCGTGAAATATTGCCATCATTGCCTTCTGATAAGTGGCTCCAGCATTCTTTAATCCCAATGGCATGACGACATAACAGTATGTTCCCCAAGGTGTAGTGAATAATGTCTTCTCCTGATCTTCTTCTGCCAATTTAATCTGATTATATCCTGAAAACCTATCCATAAATGATAAAGTCTCATAGCCAGCAGTGTTGTCGATGAGTACATCAATATGAGGCAATAGAAAATCATCTTTAAGACACGCCCCGTTCAAATCTCGGAAGTCAATGCAAATCCTGACCTTTCCATCTTTCTTCATAACCGGGACTATGTTGGCCACCCATTGCGGATAAAGGACAACTCTAATGAATTTGGCTTTATGTAATTTGTCGACCTCTTCCTTCATCTTTAAAGCCATTTGTGGGTGGAATCGCCTTAACTTCTGCTTGACCGGGCTAGCTCCATCCTTTAACGTCAACCTGTGTTCAACTAAGGATGAGTCTAACCCCGGTATATCTTCATAACTCCAAGCGAAAGTGACCTTATAATCCTTAAGTACTCGTACCATTGCCTTCTCATCCTCTTTAGAAAGACTCTTGCTAACGAGGACAACCTTAGGTTCGTCTTCAGTCCCTAAATTGATTTCTTTGGTGGGCTCTTCTACGGCAGCTGAGGGTTCATCGAATCTCTTCACTCCATTGGCATATGCCTCAGCTGCGTCCTCGTCATCTTCTTCATCTTCAACAATGGGGTCATTTTCATGTATCAACTCATCCACCCCATATCCATCATTGACTAACTCATCGTCTATACATTCTTCTGGCATCTGAATGGGATTTTCTAATAGCTGAGGGATCATCGAGCAAGAAAGGCACCTATCAGTAAGTCCTGGAGGTATCTATCTGGAATCTGTCTACGTTTAGACTTTCTAGACTTTCTAACCTGACTAACCTGCCTAGAGCTAGACTGTCTAACTTCGTTAGACTCCCTATTCTAACTTAATGAAGATGAAGCAGAATGAAAATTATGGGATACAAGTGGAAATATAGGAGAATCCTTCCAATGGGAGGGACAGAGTAGATCTAGAAGAAAATCTTGACCGAAAGACCCGCGCGATGGGGTACAATCGGGCAAGTAAGAGGTTTCCTCAATGAGGATCTGGGAGAAATTTGTTGCCAAATTGGCGTTTTTTTTTGGACAATAGAAGAATTAAACATAAAACTAGAATGGAGATGAATAGAAGGAGAATGGGATGGAGGAAGTGGCACCAAGGCCAAAGGATTAGGGGGATCATACATCAATATGTTCCAGATTAAATCATACATCCTCTCTGGATCGAGAGGAGGTTGCGGAATGAGGTCTTGTGGGGACAGAGTAATCATGACGGGCGGAGCCCGTGGAATATCTTCAATGATGACCCACAACTAAGTCGGGGTCAGGAGCAAAGTGCGAAACAAGGTGTGAAGCATGAAAACACGAGAAGGGTAAGTCCCCCTCCAGAGCAGATCCGCGGTATAGACAGCTTCATAGGGGTCATTGTTGGGATCCGGGCGGGATGCGAAGAACGTAGCGGAAACGAAGAACAAAAATTGATCCCGCCCGATGCCCACTGATCCGATTCGGAACGAAAAACTCAAACCGAAAAATCGAGTTCGAATCTGATTACCGTGCGCGGATTCGAATCCGCTTCCGTCTCGGTTCCGTCGAGTCGATGCCGCAAGCCGCACAAGCGTCCGGCCTCCAGCGGTATCCACGCGATCCTCTACGGTGGTTCGTCCTCGATCCCTCGTCCGTTTCAGCTCGCTCGCTGAAGATCCGTCGCCGCAACCGTTGCGAAAATCCCGCCAACGGGAATTCCCGACTTTCGGGAATCACACGCGGCGGAGACGGAAGCCGTTCTGGCGCGCCGAACGGGACGCCCAAAGGAGGAGAGAGAAAGGGGGGGTGACGGTTAGCAAGGGAAATCCTGGAGCTTGGCCCAGGGTTTCTCAACAGCGTGTATATATATTAAGTCGGCGCGACTTTTCACAAAAGTCCCCGAGTTAATATAAATCCCACTTATGTACCACCGACTGAGAATCTTATTGCGTGTGACCCTCTAGGCCCATTTACCAGTCCGATTTTCAGCCCGTTAAGTCCAATAACTAGTTATTGACTTATAGTAATTAATTAATATCTAGATATTAACTAATTACTTAACTGAATTGACATCGCATGTGAATTCGGTCGGACTTCTGATCAAGTTGGGTGCCAAGCAACACCGCATGATCCCGGAAGGTAATGGGGTTCAGCAACCCACTCATGGAACCTGTCCGTCCACAGTTACCACGTGGCTATAATCCTTCGTTCGCACAATGCTCTCGAGTTAACCTAGGGTATGGTCAACTGTCAAACCCTAGAGTGTCAACTCACTTGTATCAGACTCCGCTTTACAATATCCGAAAACCACTTTTCTGATATTGTTTCTGCTCTGGCCAGAGACTCCTACGAATCTACTCTAGAGCATTCTCTCTCCAGTTACCTGAGAGCGAACGATCCTCTATTGAACACACAATCACCTTCGAAGGTCTTCCGCTGGACCCGATCCTTGACTATTAGAGATCCCGTGGATAGGGATTCGTAGGTCAAGGTCAAAGTCCAGAAGTCCACCGACAAGGTGTCTTTGGTGTCTCAAGTCCAAGGATCAACCACGCTACTGTGACGATGAATCAAGCCGATTGACAGTCAGGTAAATTACCATTCGGCGATTCATGTCGGATCAGTTCAGTGAACTCATTCCCCAATGAGCACCTACAGGTTTACCATTGTGTCTCCACACTAGTAACTAACGAGATCAGTTACCCTCATCATATGAGCTGGAATAACCTGTACTAGTCTAACCGGATGTTTGATGTCCTTCTCAAACATCCTACGACTAGGAACAATTGAGAATATCTGTTTATAAGTCATCAGTCTCATTATTATGATCTCATCCTAATTTGATGACTATTGCACATATTCATGGACTTCATTATGCGCAATTATACATATGCCAATCTACATAATGAATTTAATGCCATTTATTAGTGAACCAGATTGAAATAGGTGCCTTATGATTGGCTTAGAGGACACCTATATCCATCAATCTCCTACTTGGACTCAAGCCAATCACTTTCGCATTTGATCTCCATCAAATCTAGCTGATGCTCACAGAAAGTCTGTGACTAAGACTTGGTCAGGGATCTGCTAAATTATTTACAGATGGAATATTTTCCATTACGTTATTTCCTCTTAATCCTTTGTCTCTGAACCTGTAAAAGAACCTCAGAACGTTCCGCAACTTCTGATGAGAGCATGGCTCGATCACACAATTGATCGCTCCCACTGTTGTCTTACAACAACGAGATTTAATCAGAGACCCTTTAGAACTACATCTAGTTCATAGATGAACCTTTTCATCCATACTGTTCCAATAACAGTATCACTTGTCTATGTCGTCACCTTAATATCGAGTTCTGGATTGGAACCATTTCAATCCATTCCTTTCTACTAGAAGGTTGAATCTATTATTTGACTTGAAATTTGAGTCAGTGTGACCTCATAGTTTCAAATCATTCTCTCCATATACGTGAATGCATCCTTAGCACTTCTCAAGTGCTTAATGATGCATTTCACTCCTGTATCCTTTAAGGAACCTTTTCTTTAAAGGAATAAATTCCATATCTCAACAATTGAGATTTGTTATGAAATTTATGCCAAACATTTTGACATACAGGTCAATATAATATCCCCACCAATCTATCTTAATAGATTCGTATTTCCAATACGTGGGATATTATAACTAAATCCATTATGGAGGGAAACATGGTTAACAATACTTTCACTAATAGTAACATCCTGAAGTCATTCTCAATGACTTTGATGTTATTATCATAAAGCATTATTAAAGCGACCGTACTCCCACTGTCCTTTCTGAACACACACAATCCGTGATCATTCTTAACGATCACATAATATTTGACCATTAAGTCAAAGCTTTTACTACAACTTAGGAAGTTTCAGTTTGATTCAAAATAATTTTGAAATCATAACTTGCTTCCTGGATATTCTAAAAGCTTTAAAGGTGTATCATATACATCTTTACCTCAATCACATTGAGAGGACGCTTTTAATATCTAACTATCTTCATCTTATGATTGGCAGTATTGACAAGTATAATTCTAATAAACTTATCAATCTCAAAATTGTAATGACAGAGAGCATCATTATCATAGATTTTAGATCATAATCTATTTTGAGCTCCTCTCACCTTGCTAAATCAGATATGTCAAACATATCCTTTTAGTCACTGAGAGAATCTCAAAAATCTATGAAGCTCTCTGATGTGTGACATGAGTGGTTCCAAATAACTAAAGATTATCTAATAATCTTATGTTAACTTGTGAATCTAGAACATTTTCTAGTTTTATCAGCTCCCACTGTCTTCTTTGAGGATATATTCCTCTTCACAGAAGACAGTTTTTCAGGACGACAATTATTTCATTATCGCCTGCCTAATAAATGTAATGTCCAAACTCTTTAGACATTCACAAATTCACATCACGGTAATATCTGACTTTTAAATCAGGTTTGTTCATAACTCACACCTCATATGAATTATTTGGTTTCCATATCTTATATGGACACACACTGACTTACTTGGAACCATCTTTAAAGTATGGACATCTAATGTTCATACTCATGTTAAAAAAGAACAAGAATTAGGCAAATCTTATTATGTATTGCACCATATCTTAATAAGGTGCAATTCCTCATTCTATCATATTTCTTTGATACACAATGAGGATCAATCGAGCGAGGATACAATTATCCTCTTAATGATTTATGTGAATCATATACTTAAGTATTAGTTTCTTTGATCAAATCAATAATTCTAATACTTCATATTGATCTCATACCTTAATCTCTCAGATGCATTTGACTTGTACTTCAGTAAGTACATATAGTCGAATCATTCCAAGAGTAAACTATAAGGTAAGTCAATAGTAGTGATTATCTTTTGGCCTTTGAGCTGTTTACATCAATATGTATCAGCATTAATAATTTCTTATTGTACAACCCTGTGTACAATACCATAGATAATTAGGACTCACATAGTTCATTTCTATAAGAGACTAGTGAACATTCATCACATGAAATGTCACTTCAAGAATCTATAATGCATTGACTGATTTAAACAACTATTATTCTTTTCAATCAATGTTATTCTTGATTTATTTTGCAACTAAATAACAATTATTTAGTTTTATATTTGACTCCTATAGATATACAAAGATTTACTGTCTAACAGTAATCAATGAATATCATGAACAATAGTTGAGTCTAACTCAACACTTGCATTTTCTCGATTTCCTTTTACTTGTCTAAGTCTGCATCCTATCGCAGTTCTGAGAACCATTTCCAATATCCCATATTGGATACGCTAATTCTCCGATAGACATGCAAAAGACGATAATAAGAATATATGAAACTTCTTTCAAGTTCCATATTCCTTTTTGCCTTTACCAATATCCTTATATTGATGGCAGTGGGAGAACTGCTACTTCTCTATCTCAGCTGACTTTTCTTTATCCTTTCAGGTGTGGATTCGATCGTTTAAAATATTACCATTTGCCTTTCTCAAAGGCATATCATGAATATCTCTTCATCTTGGTCTATCCAAATAAGAGATTTCATGACTATCATTGCCTTTCAATAAGGCATACCATGAGTACCTCTTCACTTTGGTCTATCCAAGTAAGAGGATTCATGATATCTGATTAGGATAGTGACTTTCACTTGGTCCTGAAGACATTCTTCAGAATTTTTCTAGTCAGTCTGAGTATGAGAAATATCGGCATCCAACATGCCAAAATCTCGAATAGACGACATATTAGTGATCGAAGGAAATAATGCGATTTAAGCAGATAGTTCTGATAATTCAATTATGGTCTTTTGTCTTGAATTATTTCCCACTATTTTTCGACGGACTGTATAACCTTCAGGTATACAGAACGGAAGACTCCGACGGTCTTCTAGTGAGGATCAGAATCTCCAAGAATCATAGTATGACCTCGGGTAAACACATAGTATCATACCATTATCTTAGAGCAACCATCTCATGGTAATTGCAACTCCTTGCAATATCCGATCTTATTTCGGCCCCCAGGTCTTTAATGGTCCCGGGTAAACACAGTAGACCATTATACCTGGTCTAAGCTTTACCATCAATACGTGACAGAGTAGAGTAAGAATGCAGCTCCCGGGTAAACGCGAGGATAGCAACACCGTTCCTCTATTCCAATCTCAAGGCATCATAATGCCATAGTTAATAGTCCTTTCATCAGATGGTGGCAGATCTCGGGTAAATACGTAGTATCTGTCATCACTGAATCAAGTTCTAAGAACTATATTGATGGAGAGCCACGCAGTACATTCTCAATGACTCGCGCTCCGGCTTAGACTTTATGTTGAAGGTTTTGTTTATGTTAAGTTGGTCTCATCCTAGGTGATAGTTTATAAATATATCGAATATATATTTAACTATACCTAGATATTAGTAATCGATTCATAATCAATAACTAAAAGCATGCATCATCCATACATGTTCATTATGTGGTCATGGACAGCACGGTGATTAATTGGAGCCAAATAATTAATCACCAAAACTATATAACATTTATATAATCTAAACATGCAAACACATAGCCACTGGTGATCTCATCTCCTGTCGCCTTCCTGGTTGCATTTGTGGATCATCCTCGCTTCTCCTCGGCCGACGCGATCAAATACAAATATTATATATTTTGAAACAATTTCAAATACAAATAAATTGTAAGAGAAAGCCTTATGGCCGAGTACAATAATAGAGGGAGATAGAATTACAATGGAATGGAGAGAGGGAGGCACACCAGTCTCATTAATTAACACTTAATTAATAAACATCACATTCCAAAACAATCTACAAAATCACACACCATCACATGATATGAAATTTAACTAAGTGCATGTCCATGACCACCACAAATTTTAACCATCCACACATGATAAAACACATCACATGAAGGCTAAAATTTTGAAAATATAATAATTTAGGCTTTCTTAAAACCTGAGTACCAATCAAAATTGGATAATTTGAATTTTCAAAAATCTTATTTTCTTACATGCAATAAATCTAATTTAAAACATTAAACACATCAACATGCGCACATAAAGCTAAAATTAAAATTCTAAAATATTCCATGCAGTATTTAGAACAATTCTAAATTAATTAATCTAACACTTAGATTAATTTTAAATCACATTAATAACAATTATTAATGCGAAACAATCTAACATTTAGATAGAATTAAAAATTCCTAAATAACATTTATAAAAGAATTTTCAACTCATATTCTTAACCCCTTAACAACTCCTTGTTAAAACCCCTTAATTAAATCATATTTCTCAATAACAATTATTAAGAAATAATAATTAGAACATTTCTAATTAAAATAATCTAACAATTAGACTTAAATAATCTCTTAATAACATTTATTAAAAGATTAATTATTAAGTAGATTAGATCTTCAAAATCTAATTAAGGGACCCTTGAGAATATTAATTAGCTTAATAACTATTAGTAAGCTATGATTAATCCTCAATAACTTTTAGTAAGGTTAATTCTCAAGAAACAATTAAATCTTTAATAACTATTATTAAAAGTTAATAAAACACTTAATAACTTTTATTATGTGTCCCTTAATCAAATAGTTAATTTCATAACAACAATTGCTAAGAAATTAAAATAATCTAATCAATTGACTAAAATTAATTAACAACATTTGATAATTAAAATTTAAGTCACTACTTAATAATCAAATAACAAATGTTGTTAATATAAGTTTTAAGATCAAATCTTAAATATAAATTAACAAAAATTGTTAATTAAGATTAAAAACATTATCTTAATTATTAATGACAACAATTGTCAATTATTAAGATTCCATTTTAAATAAATAACAACATTTGTTATATGTATTTAAGATCATATCTTAAATATAAGCCCCTTTAATTAACTAATTAAAAGTTATTTATAATTAAGATCATATCTCAATTATAACTCATTTAATTAATTAATTAAAATCATTAAGATCCTATCTTATTTAGTTAAAAGCAATTAACTATTAAGATCATTTCTTAATAAACCCCGCAAAAGGTTTGATTAAAATTAATAATCCATAATTAAGATCATATCTTAATTATCTCCCCCCTTTTTAACTCAAAATAATTAATTTAATGTTTAAAACAATTTTAAACATTATTAATTTGAATTTCAAGTTGAATAGGGTGGGGTTTTTAATTAAATAAGGGGTTTTTGGGGTTAATTGGGCCAAAATTGGCTTAAATGGGCCTAATCAGGGCTTAATGGGCCCCCCTGGCTCGAGCCAGTGCAGCCAGGGCTGAACCTGGCTCGTCTGGCTCGAGCCAGGGGGCACCTGGCTCGGGCCAGGGCACCTGGCCGAGCCAGGACGAGCCCCAGGTGCGCTCGGGCCGGGCCAGGGCCGGACCCAAGCGCGACCTGGCTCAGCCAGGTCGAGCGCCTGGGCCGGCCGGGCCGGCCTGGCCCGGGACCGGCCGGTCCAGACCGTTTTCCAGCAGTTCGGCCGGCCTGCAGCAGCCCTGTTTAGGGTTTTTCAGCCCTATTTGCAGCCAGTTTTGGGCGGCGCCGCCGTCGCCGCCGGCCGCGAGGGTGGCCGGAAATTGCAGAGGGATGTTACCCCTTCCTTCCCCCCCGCCGGTAGTGGCCGGCCGGCGACTCCTTCGCTGCCGGTGAACCTCCAAAGTTGGAGATTTGTGCAGTTTCTCAGATTTCAGTTTTTTCCACAATCCTTTTCAACTCTTGAAAATTATGGGAAGAAAAGCTCCACCGGCCGCCATGGAAATTTTTCGGGGATGGCGAGGGGTAGCTGGTCATACCAGCAAACCCACAGAGATGGTCCAACCATCATTAATCCCCTTTTAAAGCCCACAAATCCGGTTCTTCATCACCATGAAGAACGCGATGAAACCCTCAAAAAATTTCGTTTTTCGCACAGAAAAATTAAATTCGAAATTCTAAGTTCATCCCATGAACAATATCTATGAGGAAAAATGAATTTATGCATGAAATAATTTAGAATAATAATTTTATCGTTCCGGAGCGGATCAGAGCGGAACCTGGCTCTGATACCACTATTGGGATCCGGGCGGGATGCGAAGAACGCAGCGGAAACGAAGAACAAAAATTGATCCCGCTCGATGCCCATTGATCCGATTCGGAACGAAAAACTCAAACCGAAAAACCGAGTTCGAATCTGATTACCGTGCGTAGATTCGACTCCGCTTCCGTCTCGGTTCCGTCGAGTCGATACCGCAAGCCGCACAAGCGTCCGGCCTCTAGCGGTATCCACGCGATCCTCTACGGTGGTTCGTCCTCGATCCCTCGTCCGTTTCAGCTCGCTCGCTGAAGATCCGTCGCCGCAACCGTTGCGAAAATCCCGCCAACGGGAATTCCCGACTTTCGGGAATCACACGCGGCGGAGACGGAAGCCGTTCTGGCGCGCCGAATGGGACGCCCAGAGGAGGAGAGAGAAAGGGGGGGTGACGGCTAGCAAGGGAAATCCTGGAGCTTGGCCCAGGGTTTCTCAACAGCGTGTATATATATTAAGTCGGCGCAACTTTTCACAAAAGTCCCCGAGTTAATATAAATCCAACTTATGTACCACCGACTGAGAATCTTATTGCGTGTGACCCTCTAGGCCCATTTACCATTCCGATTTTCAGCCCGTTAAGTCCCATAACTAGTTATTGACTTATAGTAATTAATTAATATCTAGATATTAACTAATTACTTAGCCGAATTGACATCGCATGTGAATTCGGTCGGACTTCTGATCAAGTTGGGTGCCAAGCAACACCGCATGATCTCGGAAGGTAATGGGGTTCAGCTACCCACTCATGGAACCTGTCCGTCCACAGTTACCACGTGGCTATAATCCTTCGTTCGCACAATGCTCTCGAGTTAACCTAAGGTATGGTCAACTGTCAAACCCTAGAGTGTCAACTCACGTGAATCAGACTCCGCTTTACAATATCCGAAAACCACTTTTCTGATATTGTTTCTGCTCTGGCCAGAGACTCCTGCGGATCTACTCTAGAGCATTCTCTCTCCAGTTACCTGAGAGCGAACGATCCTCTATTGAACACACAATTACCTTCGAAGGTCTTCCGCTGGACCCGATCCTTGACTATTAGAGATCCCGTGGATAGGGATTCGTAGGTCAAGGTCAAAGTCCAGAAGTCCACCGACAAGGTGTCTTTGGTGTCTCAAGTCCAAGGATCAACCACGCTACTGTGACGATGAATCAAGCCGATTGACAGCCAGGTAAATTACCATTCGGCGATTCATGTCGGATCAGTTCAGTGAACTCATTCCCCAATGAGCACCTACAGGTTTACCATTGTGTCTCCACACTAGTAACTAACGAGATCAGTTACCCTCATCATATGAGCTGGAATAACCTGTACTAGTCTAATCGGATGTTTGATGTCCTTCTCAAACATCCTACGACTAGGAACAATTGAGAATATCTGTTTATAAGTCATCAGTCTCATTATTATGATCTCATCATAATTAGATGACTATTGCACATATTCATGGACTTCATTATGCGCAATTATACATATGCCAATCTACATAATGAATTTAATGCCATTTATTAGTGAACCAGATTGAAATAGGTGCCTTATGATTGGCTTAGAGGACACCTATATCCATCAGTCATCTGGCTCCCCTTCATCAGTCTCTTCTGACAGCAATATCCTCTTGTCGAAAATAGCACCAAGACTTTCGATCAGCTCATCGATCTGTGGCAGCCACTTGGGTTCTTTAGGATCGAGAAATAGCCTGTTCAATGCGATGTAGAGATCTCTTAAATCGAACCACCTGTACCATTCACATTCAGGGTCTTTGAATTTCCTCCTTTTCATAGGCTGCAGAGCCTCCAAGGACTGGTACGTGAGCAGTTCTGAGCAATGTCTAGCCAAATCTCTCCCATATTTATCGTGGAGGTCAAAACATGAAGTAATGACCACCGTGTTGTCATGGCTTATTACGGGTCCCTTTAGAAAATGTGTATATAGAGTCCATGTCAAGGGGTCCCGACCTTCTTTGTGTGGTGTCGATATTGTCTCCCAGACTTTATGGCTGCCTTCATTCTCTTCTTGCTGGACAATGTCCTGCTTCAGTTTTCTTGGCCTATAGCCCAGGCCGTTTCCAGGTATCTCTCGGTGATCCTTGACAGGAGTGGTCCTGCCTTGTAACTGTATACTTAGGCCCTTTCCAGGCTGATAACCATTCTTCATCATTATTCTCCATCCTGGGGTACTCATGCACTTCCCCCTCTTTATGGCATTTAATGGATTAGGAGTAATAGTGGCAGTTTTCAAAGGATCAGCCACTGGATGGTAAACCTGTAATACCGACAGAAAAGGTTGTCGGCTAGGTGAAGAAGTGGGTTTGACATTCAAATAATGAGTAGCAGCAAGGATCGGCATGCTCGTAACCTTAACGATTCGTCCTTTAAAGGGGAATTTGAGGCATTGATGATTCGTGGAGGGAATCGCCTCGAAGGTTTTTATGTAAGGACGACCCAAAATGGCATTTAGAGAAAGATCGATTTCCAGAATATGAAATTCGACCTCGGCATGACTTATAGGGCCTAGCTCCACCTTTAAATAGACCATTCCCAGAGGGGAACAGGTGGAATTATCATATGATGTAACGGAGATGGGGCTAGGCAGCCATTTTTCCTTGGGCTCACCGCACAATTCCAAAGTCTTCGGAGGCAAAACATTGATTGAAGCCCTTGTGTCAACCAGGCAGACATCTACGGCCTTCTTACAGATGTTGACTGTAATGCTCAGAGCCATGCTTCTGGCTGCTGACGGTGCTAGTTCCGATGTATGAAACGAAATAGAGGGCTGATCCCCCTGAGGAACTAATAGTGCTGCAATCTTCTCTACCGGCACATCCTCGTTGACCATCACCTTCTGCAAATATTCCATCAGAGCTTCTTGATGGGTCTTCAATCTCTTTAACAGTTCAAGTATGGAGATTTGTGCCGGTGTTCGGTCCAGATGTTTCAACAAATCATATTGAGTGCCTGGTGCACTCTCTTCATTGTGTGCTTCCTCCGGCGGCTGTGATGGGCCGTCTCTAACTGTTGACTGAGGAAAGACTTTGTTGAAAATCCTCCCACTCCGGAGCGCATGTTCTTCATTTGTGGAAGGTCCGGGTGATACCTTGAGTACCGCAGGATGGGATGGTGCGGATGGTGTGCAGTGTTGGTATATGGGTGATGGCGTGGGGTTAGTTGGCGGTGGCGTGGTGCGGATTAAAGGCCTAGACAGTTGGATGATGGAAGGGTAAGTGGTTGGTGCGGGTGAAGTGGGAAATGGCATGCGTAGTAGCGGTTTAGATGGTCGGATGGTATCTGGGTAAGCGGTAGTGGTAATGGGTGATGTAGGGAATAGTACGCGGAGTAGCGGTCTAGATGGCATAAGGGGTGCGTAGTTGGTTTGCAGGGGGTTATTTAATGGAGGCGTAGTGGTGTGGGGTGCAATGGGTTTGAGGAAAGCGGGCGGTGGTAATGGGTTAGTGGGTGCGGGTGAGTGATATGCGGGTGTTGGTATAGGGGTAATGGTAATGGGCTGTGGTCTGGATATGTGGATGGTGCGGCGTGGTGGTTGTTCTGCGGTACTCGAAGTGTGACCCGTTGAATAAATAGAGGAAGAGTCCTCTATCATCCACTGTTGCCCTCGGTTAGCCTCAGACCGTCTATTTGTCAGAATAGGGGCAACTTGGTTCTGATTTTGATACTCCGGAAGCGGGTTCTACACTATGCCCATTTTTGGTGGTGCCACTGCTAGTGCCGGCGCCCTTGCTTGCTGCTGCTGCTGCTGTGGTGGTCTTCTTGCCTTTAAGGCAGATATGTACTTTTTCATCTCTTCCCAGTCAATGCCACCCTGCTCGTTGAGATCATGAATATAATCTCTGAATTGGAAGCAAGTGTCTATGGTATGTCCGGGTTGCCTATGGAAGTAACAATACCTAGACGTGTCGGCATTCTGGGGCCAGATTGCCTTTTCTCTTGGCAGGAGCAAGGCATTGACTGCCATTAAAGCACTGCAAATGTCCGCCAAGGACTCTGGGATGACTGGATACTCTGCCCTCTTCGGGCCTGGGGGTCTTCTCTGCTGGTTGTAGTCAGTGGGAGGAGGGACATTGTGATATGCCGGCAGTGCGCGCAGCTGGTACTGCTGCTGTTGCTGATACTGTTGTTGTTGTGGCTGGTACTGTAACTGCCGTTGCGGCTGCTGCTGTGGCTGTTGCTGTTGCTGTTGCTGGTTTGGCTGTTGGGGCCACTGATATTGGGGCTGCTGATACTGGGGGTTCGGCTGCTGCTGCCTGTAACCCTGCTGATTTGGCTGCTGTGGCCGCTGGTACTGTTGTTGTTGACTCCTCACAAACTGGGGCGAGTTGTTGTTCATACTGCTAACTTGCTCATGAGAGAGCGTGCCCTCGGTAGTTGGACCTGTGCTGGGGGAATTTGGCACTGTAGGCTTCCGCGGTAGAGGCCTGCTAGGTCGGTGAGGATCAAAGATGCTAAAGAACGTAGCGTCCTTGAAGGCATTCTGACAGTACCGCACTCTTTTATAGAGCTCTGCCATGCTGGTCAGATTGTTCAGGGAGATGATTAGTTTGAACTGAGGCGTAGCATTAGAAATGAGCATCTTTACTTGCTCCGACTCAGACAAGTGATCTTTCACTTTCTCGGCCAAGCCTCTCCATCTGTCGGCAAAACTGACGAACTCCTCATCGGGCTTCATCTTCTCTACTATCAGGTCAGTAATGGACAGGGAGGGGGCAACTCTATCCTGGTATCGTTAATTGAATTTTCTTGAGACGATTCCGTAGTCCTCTCAAAGGGTTCTAAAGAAAAGAATCACTCGAGGGCTGGTCCCTCTAAAGATTTCCTAAACAAGAAGGCCAACGACCTCTTGTCATTTTGCCAGAAGGATGACTCATACATAAATTCCTTCAAGTGGGTGAAGGGGTTACCAGTACCGTTGTATTTCCGATACACTGGCATCTCAGAGGGTGGTAGGTGGAATACGGGCAGACTTGGTAAGTTGATCTCTGGTGCAACTTTGACCCCCATCATCTTCTGGAGGTTGTTGAATTGTTCATCCATGCGCTCCGTCTTTGCCAGCAACGCCTGCGTTGTCGGATCAGCCTGGGGAGGAGGGGGAGGTGGAGGTACTTGATAGGCCTGCTGCCTAGCGTACGTAGGGAAAGGAGGACAATAAAGTGGAGGTCCGGCAGAGCTCCCGCCATGCTCGAGGGCATTTTGATAAGCAGGCGTTAGCGGTCTGACCGGTTGCCTAGAAGAGGAAAGTTGCGGCCCAACTAGCCGAGAAGTTGAGACATGGAGGCCTTCCATGGCCTGATGAATGAAGGGAGGATGATGAGGAGGTTGTTGGGGGATGGCAGGGGGAGCCGCAGGGTTCGGCTCGGTAGACTGCATGGGCATCTTCCCCTTCAGAATGGACTGGATCTCCTCGAACTGTTGAGGGTGCAGACAGGAGGCAAGAACTCCCAAAGCATTTACAAGATCCGAGGGATCAGAGGATGAGGGATCATTCTGGTTCATGTCTCCCTCGAAGATAGGGTTAGGAACCGCATGCACATGCGGGGGAGGATCAGAATATTGATCATGAGGGTAATGAAGAGGGGTTGGGACATTTCCCTCGTATCGAACTGGACAAGAAAGAGAATTACGGGAGGCATCAACATCTCTCCCGCACTCGAAATGGTAATCAGAATCGCGAGGGGCATTAGCATCTCCCTCGTAGTTGACTATGGCATTTGGGGCCATGCTCAAGTCCCTACCTGATCGAAGTAGCATGATGTTAGATTTTTTTTTAGAGATTAACAAACAAGCTGTACAAAGATTAAGCAAACAAGTGGATGTTTAACGTGATTTTAGGGTTCCTTGTTGGGTTATTTGGATTAATTAATCACAAATTCACTCAAGGGGTATGATCCTAGTTTGAATTCAATTTCCACCGTTATATTCTATGGCTTTCTCTCACAACGTTATGAAAATCTAACCGGCACTTCAATTGGTACAACCAGCCCGATGATCAAGGAGGAATACCTTGATTTTGGGGACTTACGGAGGTCTTTAACGCCAGCCACTCTAGTCTGATCGAGGGACCGACCCAATCAGAGAGAGTTGGAGACGTCAAGAAGAGTGTTCCTAAGAAAAGGAGGGTGTTAGCCTCAGTGCGTATGACCTGCAGCCTGTATGGCCTCGAATGCTTAATACATAATGGGTAATAACACACAGATCACAAAATCTGAGAACTGAAGAAGAAATAAGAAACTGCCTGAATCGCATCGCTGTTGGTCGACGCTATTCAAACATAACCTTATTTTTTCGCAGAAGCTCAGGCAGCAGGCAACAGAGAAATTAGTCTGAAAGGCGTCTAGGTTGAGCGACGCAGTTTGAAACACGTCGCTGTTCCTAGACGCTTTTCAAGTCACAGATTCAGTATTTTATGAGGAATTTATGGATTGATTCCCCCTCAAAACAAGATAAAAACGATAAATAATCAGCTCATGCAAATCTTTTTTTTTTTGTTTCAAATTTTAACAGGATGATTTTATCAAATAAACAACTGAAATATCAATCAATCACACAATCCTTTATCACAGAAACAACTTTTCAACTAATCAACGGGGAGGGCAAGATCTTGCCGCACGGGTGTGCACGTGGTGCATGTAGGAATAACAACTAAACTAAAAACTCACCAATTGGTGAGGGCGTGTCGAGAGACACAGGTGGTGCACCGTAGGTGCCCGATTGATAACAGCAAGAACAAAGAATTAAAAGAAAGATGGCGTGACCAAGTCCTACCGTGATCGCCAAGAAAGCTGTGAGTGCTTAAAATGAGTGTGTGATTATCATGAAAATTATGTTGTTTAGGTGAAAAATAAACCTATTAAAAAGAAACTTGGTGATGTGATCGCCAGAAACTTTTGACTAAAAAGTTCCAAAAGAAGATTTGATCGCCTTCCTGTTTGGACGTAGGAAATTCTTGAGTTCTTGGTTCTCCTTCTTCAGCCGGCTGAAGAAAGAGAGCCCTTTTTATCCTTGTTCTTGCTTTGACTGCTATTGAGTTTTGAGGATCGTCCAGATTCCTTGTTGTTCGCCGTTGATTCCCTCCCCTTTTGCTCTTCTTTTGTACCTTGCAAGAAATAGAAAGAAGAAAAGAACAATGAGAATTTAGGCAAAATTAGTATCTATTCCAAACGAAATTTTAAACATGCAACTAAACAGGTAAACTCATTTGTTGAGTAGTCTTTTAAACCCCTTTAACAAATAGGTTTGGAAAATAATACTAGTGTGTGTGTGTGTGTGTTGCATGAAGTGATGTGTGAAAATGTGAGGCTTATATGATGAAAAATGTAAGAATGATGCAGAAATTGATTGAAAGTTAAGTTGGATGGCCCCCGGAAGCCTTGGTCTTGAGAGAATCTTGAATGGACGAAGAAAGGATGCCGACTCCTAGAAGCAGCAGCACCTCAGCGTTCGGACGTCGTCAAGCTTCTTTGCTCCAATCACCACCAAAACGATCGCTAATTATCACTCAACATTACTAACTGTTGCTCATCCAAGAGGCTGGGTATTTATAGACTTCTTTGCATCCGTGGATTTACATGAAGAAATTTTGAGGTTTATCCAGCTTAACTAACAGATAAATACAGATTAATTCATTTTTATCTGTAATTTATCTAAAACGCGTCGCCCATGGGAGACGCCTTTCAGACTGATTAAGATAAGGATAAACATCTGGGAAAAATTCATCATTATCTGTAGTTATCTAAAATGCGTCGTCATGTGAAGACGCCTTTTAGACTAATTAAGATAAGGATAAACATCCGGAAGAGATAGAAACAACTTAGGAAACTTAAATTACGTCGTGACTTGCAGACGTCTTTTATCTAATTAATCAATTAATTAAAATTTAAATTTAAACATCAAAATAAGAATAAACTCTAAATGGCGTCTACACAGGTCGACGTCTTTTAGACCTCTTCATATTTTAACTGAAATTTGAGTTAAAATCAATTTAATTAATTAACTTAAATTATGTCTGTTTAACCCGACACTATTTAGATAATTAACTCAAAAGGATCAATAAAAATTAACCAATGATTAAACATCAGACCATTCTGAGGCATTATTATATGATATAAAATTTACTCAAAATGATGTCAAAATTAGCGTGTCTACAGAGTCTTCACAGACCTATCAGCCAACTTCAAGATGATAAATGTGGGCTTTAATTCCCCAATATCAAATTTCTCATAAATGGTTGTTGGCAAGAGGTTCACACTAGCACCTAAATCCAATAAAGTTCTATCAAATGTAACTCCACCTAAGTCACATGAGATCAAAGGTGCTCCAGGATCCTTCAACTTCTTGGGAAGATGATTCACACAATCGCACTCACATCTTCCGAAAGCCGAACCTTTTCAGGTGCCATTCTAGATTCTCTTCGTGGAGTGTATAATTCTTTGAGAAAGTTAGCATAAGCTGGCACATGTTTGATAGCATCGAGGAGTGGAATATTAATCTGAACTTGTTTGAATAAGTCCAGCAACTTCTCATTCTGGGCCAGTTTCTTCCTGGCATTGGGCTTAGCTAACAAAGCATTTGGAAATGGCACCCTAGGTTGATAAGAACTTGGGCCTTCATCTATCTTCCCTTTTCCTTTCGGATCCTCCTCTAACTTCTCCATGTTGGGTTCAGCCTCACTCTCACTTTCAATTTCATGAGGCCCCTCAGTGGAACCTTCGGCTAACTCTTCATCTGCATGTGGGTTTTCTAAACTTTTCCCACTCCTAAGGGCTGAAATGGCTTTAGCATTCTCAAATTGCGGCCCTTTAGGTTCTGGTAATGGGTCAGGCTGAAGTAAAAGGCCCGATTGCTGTGAAAACCTCGGAGGTTGATTCCTTGGATTGGCAATGGATTGACTAGGAAGTTGACCTACTTCTCTTCTCATCGTAGCTTCAGCTAGTTAGCCCATTTGACTTTCCAACTTAGCAATAGATTGTTGCTGGGTCAAAATCAACTGTTGGAGTTGAGTGAATTTGTCATCAAAGTTGGGCTGAGGAGGTTGTTGGTAAGTGGGTGGAGGATGGTATTGGATTGGTTGTCCTGATTGGAATGATTGGTAGTGGGCCGGTTGAGCTGATTGGAATGATTGGTAGTGGGCCAGTTGAGAGAATTGAGCCTGGGGTCCCCTAGCCTGAGCATTTCCGTAGAAATTAGATTGATGTTGAAATGAATTTTGTAGTTTTTGGACTTGATGCATGGGAGGATTGGACATTGGTAATGGGGCCTGCTGATTCTTCTAAGAAAAATTAGGGTGGTTTCTCTAGCCAGGATTGTAAGTATTTGAGAATGGATCATTATTGGTCCTGGAGAATCTCTGGGCAGCCTGAACTTGTTCTTGAATGAATGGTGGAAGTTGGGCCGTGGTTGGGCATTCATTCACTTGATGGGTCGGACTTGCGCATAAGGCACAAATGTCATGATTGACAGAAGATGGGCCTTCATATGGACTAGATTGTGTTGGGTGAGTAGGCTCTTGCTTGTTTAAGACCAAGAGTTGGTCTAGTTTCTGGGCCAAGATGTCTACCTTATCTAATTTCTGATTAATCAGATTTATGTCCATTCTGGATTCGGGCTCTCCACGGGCCTTAAGTTCATACATTCCAGCTCGTTTAGATGGCCCAACAGACCTCTCATAAGATGATAATGAGCCATGATTGATGGAATTTTCGCTTAACATCTCAAAAAGATCATAAGCCTCATCTTCATTTTTCATCATAAACGCCCCTCCACATGAGGCATCCACCATTTGTCTGAATTGTTCAAACAATCCTTCATAGAATGCTTGGACAATTTGCCATTTTAAAAGTCCATGATAAGGGCATTTCCTAAGTAATTCTTTTAGTCTTTCCTAAGATTCATGAATCATTTCACTGGGAGTTTGGGTAAAACCCGTAATAGCCCTTCTCATGGTATTAGTCCGCCCTGTAGGATAGAACTTCTTGAGAAATTCTTTGTGCATTTCTTCCCATGTCCTAATGGGCCTACTTATAGTCTCCAACCAATATTTAGCCTTATCCTTTAATGAAAAGGGAAATAAGGTCAACTAAAGGCCATCATCGGTAAAATTCTGGATCTTCACCGTAGAACAGATTTCTAGAAATTCATCCAGATGCTTATAGGGATCTTCATTTATATTCCCATAAAAGGATAGGAGCATCTGAATGGTACTTGATTTAATTTCATATTGATTGGCCGGATTCTGAGGAAGGTGAATATAAGATGAAGGTTGATATTGATTTGAGATGAAATAATCCTTCATTTGCTTTGGTGGATCATGATTATCGGCCATTTGATCTTGCGGTGGATTTCCTTGATGTAGGATTCTCTCTATTTCAACAAATGGTCCTAGAAGGTTAGGGTTTTGAGTCTCCTACCTTGCATACACTAGGACTAAGAGAGAGAAGATGGATTTGAATTTTGTTTTTTATTTCTTTTTTTTTTTTTTTTTTAAATGCAAACAATTTTGGCAATCAAATTACCTTAATGATCTAATGTTGACTTAGACTCTCTATGTGAATTTTCTTACAAGGTGAATGGGGTCTACCTCAAGTCACAACCACAATCAATCAATGACCAGGTAAGAGGTGGGGTAGTGGGAAGCTCCCCCTACTTTCGTAGGGACCTAATTAGAGAACCACTTTCCCACTTAGGCGTTTACCTTTTTAACCTCTAGCCTAGACACCGTTACCAAAAGTGGAGGCAACCCGAAATTTAAACCACTTACGGTGTAAACCCTAGATTCTCTTTCGACTTGCTTTTAATTGGATTAGGAAATGCCAATGTAAGGAAGGTGATTTGTGGGCTAAGGAAGGGTGATCAAATCCCTACCTTATGTGGTTAAAGTTGTTGCCCGTAAAGTCTTTTTGAATGCAATGTAAGGCAATAAGCAAATCAAGGCAGGGTGTGTTGATGCAATCATGAATGACTTGCTATAATTGAAACATGTACCTTTCCTCCGCAATCTTCAACAATTTATAGAAATGACTAAAAATAGAAACTAATACATGCTTTCCTAAAATGATAAATGCCTAGCATCGAAGGTTTCTAATCTTGGAATGAAAGTTTTTAATTTCTTTCCTCTTTTTTTTTTTAGTTAATGAAAATCTATCTAAATAAGCAACTACTAAAAAGAAAACTGACTAAAATAAGGAAATTGAAATATAGAAAGTCGGAACATACTTACCATGATTTTGCTTTCCTCTTTTTTTTTTTTTTTTATGCACCTACACACATAAGCAAAAGGATGTTAGATAAATAATAATTACACTATATCCAAAATAATCAAAATTAAAAATTTAATTTCTCGGCAACAGCGCCAAAAATTGATAGCTTAAGATTGTGTCGTTAAAAATCAAAGCTAACAATCTAAATTAATCAGCTCATTCAAATTAAACTTTAACAATAGAAATGGTGAGTCTGAGTCGAATCTACGGGAAAAAAGATTTTTAAAGTTGAAAACCTTAAATTTTTTTAGAAGAAAAACAGAGAAGAAAGAAGATGGAGCATGATGATTTAATAAACAACAAATGAAACTAATCGGACTTAATCAGACCATCTATTGAACTAAGACTACCTCTAAAATACTAATTAAAAGTAGAATATAAAGTTTGAATAATGTCAACAGAAGAAAAATAAAAATTGTAGAACAAAAAGAGGGAGAAAAGATAACTTGTTTCAAAGGAGCTACTGTCATTCGTTCACAGAAATATATGAAATTTTACAGAAACATTGAAAATAAAAAAATAACATGACTTTTATGAGAAAACTTTTACAGAAAATATTCGAAATGCAGTGTAACATGGAGAATTCAAAAGCTAGAGAGAGAGGCGATGGAGAGAGAAAACTGGTGCTTGCAGCCGTCGTCGCCCTTCGTGTGGATCCTTGGCCTCCCTATACTCCTTCCAGTAGTCAGTTGCAGTGCCTTGAGTCCACCTCTTGCCCTTGACAGCCGCCGGTTTGAGAGAGATGTAGAGAGAGAGAGAGAGCGAGCGAGAGAGGGAGGGAACGAAGCTAGAGAGAGAGAAAAAGAGTGCTACAGTACCTCAATATTGTAGCTACAGTACCCGCAGTACTGTAGCAGAGAGGGAGAAAAAGTGAGGGAGCAAGGGGAGAGAAGGCAGGAGGGAGAAAAAAAGTAGGGACCGGGGAAGGAAGGAAGGAGAGACTTCTAAAAAAGGGAGAGAGAATTTTTAAAATAAAGAAAGGAAAAAAGTGGATGGTGGATGGCTCATCTTGTTCTCTTTTTGGGTAAGAATTAGGAAAACCATTTAGGATAACAAAAGATCCTTTTACCCCCGCTTTAGTATTTTTGCCAAAATAAAGTCGATTTAGCTGAGATTCGAACTCCCGTCTTTCCCACAAACGACTAAAAACTTAGCCAATTGCACTGCATCTTCTTCATATCCTATTCACATAAAATAAATGCAAATTAGAATATTATCATAAATAAAATTACATTTATGCTTAAATAAATTGATTTCTTACGGTTTTGCTGAGAAAATCGCAAATACATAAAATGATGATGTTTTTAACTCAGAATTTGACGAAATTGGTACCGTTGGAATCGGTACGAAGTTGTCTATCATTTCATACTATTTTAAACATCATAAACATAAATATAGTGCATGCATTTGTTCTTTTAATAATAGAAAATACTAATTTATCATCCAACGATGGAAGACTTAATCTCCAAGTAAAATTTATTTCCATATCAATTAGGAAATATGTTTTCGCACCTAAGTATTGTTTTAATCTGTAAACTCTTAAATTTGACCTAGATCCCATCAGAATTAGCAAAAACTTTCTTCTATAAAATGGTAGACCTTAATTTACTCTTTCCAATGATATGAAGATCATAATGTTTCATCAACCGATTTGGTCATTTTACTAGACTGCTGTCATGCATCCTGCGAAGGCAAAAATTTAGCTATATTGGACAACCCGATTTCCTTCTCTAAACACGAGTGGGCCTAATGGGCCTAGTGAGTTTAACTAATGAGTTACTCATACTAGATTCATTATTTCAATAAATAATTACCTTTTAATAGACTTAATTACCCATGACCCATCAATTAACCGTACTGGGCTTAATTAATTATAGCCTGTTAACTAGTTTAAACGGGTTTAAGGTTCTCGGGCATAACAAAATAAAGGGAGATAACATGAAGTTTTTACTAAATATAGAAGTTATAGGGAGTTTTTTTTCCTAAATTAAGGAGATTTAAGAGAATAAAACTCGAAACCCTTCTGAATAATAGGTCCTTACATTTAACAATCTGTCTAAGAGATGAGAAGATGTCATGAAAATTATTGTAAAAGAGAAATAAAAATATATAAAATAGTCTAATTAAATAATAAAATATAAAGAGAGTTTAGGCCTAGTCAACTATAGTAGTCAGCATCAAAAGTAGATTGTAGACAGAGAAGGAGAGTATAAAGGTTATTTACTAATCTACTTAATATTAATGTATTTTTAACCTAAAAATTTGACAAGCGTAGATAAGAGCATTATTTTGAAATTGGACTGTACCAGCCGGTAACCGTAAAAAACTTGAATCAGAAATTTTCTGGTTTGGTTTATCAAAAATCCATCATAAAAAATCCATCATCTTCAAAAATCTACTACCTAAACATAAAATACGTACACAAAAAAGACATATTGAGTTTTTTGATAGAAAATAGATATAAATATCCGTAGTGTGTATATATTCAATATTATTTAATTAAATAAAGTGGTCCGGTGGAAATAGCAATTTTAAGCGGTCGGCCTAATTTAGACTAGACCGAAAGCCTTTCCAGTTTGATGACCAGTCCAGTTTTGAAACATTGGATAAAAGAGATTAGAAAATAAGAAGGATATAATATAGGAGGATTAAAATGTAAAAATGCCAGATGTGTGAACTTCTTTATAATTCACCATATTCATAGATATCAAAATTCAAAAAACCCTAGACTATAAAGATGAACAAGGTGACAGCATCCTAAATAATCAAAACTTTCGATGGGCGATCTTTTCTACGCTCTCAACTACTCTTTTATTTTGCTTATTTGAACTTTATTATGGATTCTATTAGTGATTTTGATTTGTTATGTATTGACGCTTATTTATTTTTTCTATCGTCCTTTTTATTCTTCTAATATTACTAAATTCTGCAGGTCTCCCAAACTGCCACCGTGTATATATAAGAAGTGACAGCCCCAACTTATTTTAGATGAGTGTGACTATAGCCGAAGTTCCTCCAATATATATATATATATATATAGGGAGAGAGAGATGAGTGCTATGGTCCTCCGTACACACGGACCGCACACAAAGTTTGTCACTTTTCTCTATGTTGAAAAAATAATCATCATAAATTTTTAAACATTCAATTCTCCCCCCCATAATAAATTTCATCTCTTTCCATAGGATTTTAAAAACTAAACCCTCAATATTAGAACCAAAAGGGGATAAAAAGAGCAACAAGGTGCAATCTTCGTATTGGACTCAGAAAATTTGTTTGTCATAGGAAAAATGCTACAGCAATAGATATTACATCGACTTCACAGAATTATTACCAATTGCTATTTAATTCTCCCTCTAAATGTTCACTGAATCAGTGTTGCTAAATGGTTGCTGCAATGATGCAAACGTCCAGGATCGTTTAGATCTTCCTTTGTGGCTTCTCACTCATAAGAATCAGTAATATACACAGTGCTTTATCTACTTTTTCACAGGGATGCATGTCAACAGGTCAGAAACAATGCAGACTATCCATTTCTGTCTGCATTCGTAATACAAATTCTGTATCCATTAACTATCCGATAACTATCAAGAAAGTGTATCTGGAATCTTTTTTAATATCCGGATAGAAGTCATTATCGATATATTGTTAGGCTGTTTGCAGTCAAAATAGGAGTCTGAAAGCCAAATTTGACACACAAATTTACCAATAAAGTATCGATTTAAAACAAATATAAATGAATATTTACTATTATGTTTTATCCATGCTATATAATCTTTTCCTTTTGTTATAAGAATACTGTGAACTTTTAGGTGAGAGAAGTTTGTTTAGTGTGATCTAATTTAAAAAAAATCCTATCCATTTTCGTACCCATTAATCGATTAGGAGATAAAAAAAAAGACTAATGAACAATGAAGATAATTTGACTATCAATTACCATTGATATCTTTACTTTCTTATATCAAATGATCCATTTACCTTTGACCAGTACAAGTGAAGGTATACAAGGATCCAGGTTTCTCATGTGACTGGCCAATGTCAGTGTCAATGCTGTACGTAGCTCAAAAGGATGCTCAATCAAATCCTTTATGCTCGTGATGTATAGCAGCCCTATGCTTGATATGTAGTCTTTAGTTGTGCCGGCTAAGATCCACATAAATTTCAAGTCCTAACGCTGCCCCGCATATGTTAAGCAACAAATTAAGCTCAAGCTAGATAGCAAAGTATTAGGGAGGGTAACATCAATCCGTTGATGGCCATCACTAATTCATGTGAAAACATGTTAAACAGAAGTTGGACATGTCATTTGCCTCGATGACACAATCTGACCTAGATCAAGATGGTGCCATCTCATAGAGTAAAACAAGAAAGATATCGCCTGGTGAAAGAGCTAAAACACACTTTTCATTCATCACAAATCTTGAATCCACCTGCTGCTTACCCTTTTTTGAGACTGAGTCTCAGTTTCATGTCAGTTTGCTTTAGAAATTGCAAACCATGTGTAGATACATATATTTCCTGGTGATCTTTAGCTTTACTTTCTGTAGCAAACCTTGTGCTAAATATCCTGTTTATATAGCTTTGCAATCTGATCCATATAGCGGTCTATGACTCTATCTCTCTGCACTCTCATCGTTTGGGTCAGTAAACCATTGTCAATCTGCAATGTAAACGATCATTATGTTATAGAAATCAACAGTGTCTATGTCAATGATGTCATATATTCTTGGCTAGATGGCTAGATGAAACAAGCATTCTGAAGTCCTGCATGAGACGAGTTAACAGATAACAAGGACAAATGGATGTTAGAAGGTTTTAAGAAATCATAGAATCAAGTGTAACCCACCTATAATTATCATTGCTGACTGCTCCACAACCAGAAACACTAACTCTGAAATTAATGAGAATACTAAAATGCTATAGTGCTATTTGTTATATCAAACTTTCTATACAATACGATTTTATACACCAGATTACAGCTAGGTGTGGACCCATTTAACTCATTAGACCAATGAAAGAACCACCTCAGTATTAAAGTTGCATGAGCTATTTTGACCTTGAGGTGAAGGAAACATGGAACAACCATACTGGAGTGAGGACCGCAACAGCCCAAGGATACCCGAATAAAGGTGATTTACAGCAGACTTGAAAGACCTGTATGATGATTTAGCCCATGGGGAAAAAGAAATCCTAAACTAAAATCATATTAGAAAATAGGACAATGCTTATGGTATTTCTTTGCCCATAGTACTTATTCTCAATCTTTTATTGTAACTATGCATGCGACCATCGCCCATACTACTTTTTCTCTATCTTTTATTGTATCTATGCATATGACCTTTGCCCATATTACTTATTATCCATCTTTTATTGTATCTATCCATATGACCTGTAGAAATTGATTTAACCATTAAGAGTCCACAGAAATGAAAGATCTTTCCACGATGTGCTAAGCACAAATAGGGAAGGAGATTTTGACCAAGGATTACCTAAAATGGTTGTCCGCTCCTATTCTAGCTCCTCTTTTGCCTTCTTCTAAGCACTGCTGACCATATTGATACTGAGCATTGATTAAATAAAATTTCATATCCATGATTCAATAATTTAAGTTTAATGGTGGATAGAAATTCAGCAGATTAAGGTTATATATAGTGTAGAAACCCAGGGGATTAGGGTCATAGTAGGTGGACAATGGATGGGAGATCATATGGTGCACATATTATCACTTCTAATAGAAGCTCAGGTGATGTGTAATACATGTAAACAAGAAAGAGGATAGCATCTAATGAATGCAGAGCAAGAAAGCAAGAGGGCGTGACGGTGGCTAAAATGGAAAAGGGATGGACAAAAGTAATTGAAAGACACTGGATGACTTTCAAAAAAAGAAATTCTTACCAAGGAATGAGGTGCACCGGCTATTGGATGGCAAGAAGGTGCTCAAAGATGAGACAATTTGGAAATAATATAACAATTGGGTTTGAAAGACATGATGGAGATGGAGGAAAAATAAGACACAAATTTCTACAAAAGATGCTGATTGGGAGGGGGGCTTGAATATTCCAATGTAACAAGAATTCATAGTGTTGCTTTTTCTAAATGTTTTTTTTTAACTTCTGAGTCTTAACATCAGGACAATCACACTGTAAAAATTGTCAAATGATTTAAAATTTGACTTTTATCCACAAAAACAAAAACAGGAGGAAATAACTTTAATGTATAAAGCTCGCTAACTGCACTTACTGCACTATTTTCACGATAAAAATTGACCTTATTAAACAAAATTTTCATCAAGAGTCTTACCAAGTTGTCAATTCAACACGTATCATTCTCATGACTTCATCTGTAATGAGTTCAGAATGTTGTGAAATAAACTTAATTTCATGGGGATCTCCTTATAATTATGTAAGGAGTTTATTATGTTATGAGTTAAGAGAGAAAATAATGGGTCCTTTATTATTTAGAAGTTATAGTGTCTTTTGAGTATCTTTTGTAACTCTTGTAACTCTCATTTGAATAAAAGTGCAAGGAAGGTAAAAAGTCATATAATGGTCATTAATAGGAGGTGAAGAGTCTTTTGTAACCACTCAAGTATAACTCACATCCATATAATGGGGAGATTTTCGTGCTCCACCTTGGAGCCTTAGTTAGTGAGAGTCTAAAAGTTATTTTAGGAAACTTATCCATCTAGAAAGTCCACGTAAGGTCTATATATACATATGGCTAGTTGTTTTCATGTAAGAAGTCACATATGATTAATAGAATATCCACTTTTTGAGGTCTTCTTCAACTTTTGTGTTTTCTACCTTCTCTACATATTTCCACTACAATTCCACCTTGTATGAGTAAGAGCCCACCATTAGCTTCCAACAAAGTGGTATCATAGCGAGGTTTCTACTAGTTAGTATGACTAGTGGGAATATGGCGTTCCAAATTCCTCAACTCTCCAAAATCAACTATGAGAATTAGAGCATCCAAATGAAGGCGCTTCTTAGATCCCAAGATGTATGGGATATTGTCACCCAAGGCTATGATGAGCCAGACGATGAAGCGACCTTATTTCAAAATGAAAGAATTTCTTTGAAGGATTCAAAAAAGAGAGATAAAAAGGCCCTTTTTTTCGTCTACCAAGAGGTGGATGAAGCTACCTTTGAGAAGATTGCCGAAGCAACTTCTTCAAAGGCGACATGGGAGTTGCTCGAGAGATTTTGCAAAGGAGGAGAAAGGGTGAAAAAGGTACGTCTCCAAACTCTAAGAGGTGAATTTGAAGCCTTACAAATGAAAGAGTCCGAGATTATCTCGGATTACTACACAAGGGTGAAGATAATTGTAAATCAACTACGAAGAAATAGCGAGACTATATCGGATGTTCGTGTGGTGGAGAAGCTACTACGGTCACTTGATTCTAAGTTTAACCATATAGTAGTGGCTATTGAAGAATCCAAAGATTTGGATACCATGTCCGTCGAGCAACTCATTGGGTCCTTAGAGGCCCATGAGCATAGGCTTCTCAAGAAGAAGAAGGAGGCCTTGGAGCAAGCACTTGCCGCCAAACTTTCCCTCAAAGAAGGAAAATGTGAAGGCAAGAATCAAAGAGGACGTGGTTGTGGTCGTGGTGGTCGTGGCCGCGGTGGAAGAGGAGGACGAGGTACCTCCTATGAAGAGAAGGGAAGTACTTCTACAAACTCCACAAGAGGCCGTGGTGATTCATATGGAAGGCCAAGGTATGGAAAATCTCAAGTTGAATGTTATAATTGTCATAGACGTGGGCATTATGCAAGTGAATGTTGGCGTGATTCCACTAACAATGATGATGAGAAGGCTAATCATATTGAGAAGTAAAATGAAGATGAAAAACTATTTGTCTTGTTGGCATACAAAGGAAAAGAGAAGGACAATCAAGAAGCATGGTATATTGACTCTAGAGCAAGCAATCACATGAGTGGACAAAGAAAGATCTTCACAAATTTTGATGAGACAGTTGGTCGCCAAGTTACCTTTGGTAATTCCTCCAAAATAGCAATCAAGGGAAAATGTAACATCTTGATTCGTTCAAAGAATGGAAATTATCAATTGATTTCCGATGTTTATTATGTTCTAGAGATGAAAGATAATATTTTGAGTTTAGGACAACTCTTAGAGAAAAGCTATGATATTCACTTGAAAGATCATGGTCTTTCAATAAGAGATAAAAGAAACAACTTGATTGTTAGAGTTGACATGTAAAAGAATAGACTGTTTGTTTTGAATATTCAAAGTGAAGTTACAAAGTCTTTGAAAGCATGTTTTAAATATCTCTCTTGGTTATGGTACTTGAGATATGGGCATCTTAACTTTGCTAGTTTGAAGTTTTTGTCTAAGCAAAAATTGGTGAAAGGATTGCCTCATATTGATCATTCAGAGGAGTTATGTGAATGTTGTATTTTTGGCAAGCATCATAGAAAGAGTTTTCCAAAAGATGCAACAAGAAGGACAAATGGGCCACTCCAACTCATTCACACCGATGTATGTGGGCCAATTTCTCTAACATCATTTGGTAAGAATATATATTTTCTTACCTTTACAGATGATTTTACTAGAAAGATATGAGTGTATTTTCTTAAAGAAAAATCCAAAGTGTTTGATACTTTCAAGAAGTTCAAGGTGTTTGTAGAAAAGCAAAGTGGTTGTTATATCAAAGTTATGAGATCGGATAGAGGTGGAGAATTCACATCAAAGTCTTTTGAAACATTTTGTGAAGAGCATGTAATTCACCGTCCATTAATGGCTCCATATTCACCACATCAAAATGGAGTCGCGGAGAGAAGAAATCGGACCATTCTCAATATGGCCCGAAGTATGTTGAAGAACAAAAATATGCCGAAAGATTTTTGAGTGGAAGCCATAACTTGTGCGGTCTATTTGTTAAATAAATGTCCCACAAAAGGCTTAGAAAGCATGATACCACATGAAGCATGGTATGGAGAGAAGCCGGATGTTTCTCATTTAAAGGTGTTTGGAAGTGTAGCCTATGTATATGTACCAGATCAAAGGAGAACCAAGTTAGATGACAAAAGCAGAAAGTATATATTTCTTGGTTATGATCCACGTACTAAAGGCTATAAGTTATTTGATCCTTCTAATAAAAAAGTTGATGTCAATGATGATGTGATTTTTGATAAAACTAGTGATGAGATGAGACCACTAGTTGATAAAGATGAAGATGCACATGAAGAGCCTCATTTGCCTCAATCGCCACCACCTTTGCCACCTTTGTCTCCACATGATGGTGGATCTCCATCATCATCTTCATCGTTGGGAAGAAATTCAAGGCCAAGAAAGATGAGATCTCTTGATGAGATCTACAATGTAACTGAAAATCAAAATGATCTAACCATCTTTTGTCTTTTTGCAGATTCTGAGCTTCTAACATTTGATGATGCAGTAAAAAATAAAAGGTAGAGAAATGCTATGGATGAAGAAATCAAATCCATAGAGAAGAATAACACATAGAAATTAGCGGTTCTTCCAAAAGACAAAAGACAATTGGTGTGAAGTGGGTGTACAAAATGAAGAAGAATGCTAAAGGAGAAGTTGAAAGATACAAAGTAAGATTGGTAGTCAAAGGATACAAATAAAAGGTCGGAATTGATTATGATGAGGTATTTGCTCTCGTTGCCCGTTTCGAAACTATTCGTTTGATTATTACTTTGGCAGCTCAAAATCACTGGAATATTTTTTAAATGGATGTTAAATCGGTATTCTTGAATGGTGTTCTTGATGAAGAAGTTTATATTGATCAACCTTTGGGTTATGTGAAGAAAGGACATGAAGGAAAAGTTCTAAGGCTCAAAAAGACGCTCTATGGTTTAAAGCAAGCACCAAGAGAATGGAATAGTCGAATTGACAATTAATTTTTGTAAAATAATTTTGTCAAATGTCCTTATGTGCATGCACTTTATTTGAAGATAGATGAAAATAGAAACATGTTGCTTGTTTATTTGTATATAGATGATTTGATTTTTACAGGAAATAATCTACATATATTCAAAGATTTCAAGGAATGCATGGCTCAAGAATTTGAAATGACGGACATTGGCCTTATGTCCTATTTTCTTGGCATTGAAATAAAGTAAACAATTGAAGGTATTTTCATATTCCAATAAAGTTATGCACAAGAAATTCTCAAGAAATTCGATATAGAAGATTACAATCCGGTCAACACTCCTGTAGAAAGTGGCATCAAATTGTCAAAGTATGAAGAAGGTGAAGTAATTGATTAAACTTTATTCAAGACATTACAAGAAAGTAGATCTACACCTACCACTCTTACCTACACTAAGGATATTGGTAGGTGTGGATGTCTATTTACCTACATTTTTCTACAAAGAACTAATCTTTTATTATACTGCTAATAAATTCGTAGGTGACATCAATTTTTTACATACTACTTTGAAAAATAGTAAGTAATAATGTAAAGTCATAGGACTAAGACATAGGAAAAACGCTTCTTTTGTCTTGGGCGGCAAAACGAAACCCTCTGACGGGATTTCCCCCAAATCCCCACACCTACAAACCCCCAAATGTCCCACCGTATTCTACCTCTCCCTCCCCAAAATCTCTAGAGCCCACAACCCCTCCAAACCCCTCTATGTTCTGTGCGCAGCGAAGCTGGGATCGGCGGGTCCCCTCCTGTCGGTGGTCCCCTCCAGTCGGCGACGAAGCTAGGTTCGGCGGGCCCCCTCCTGTCGGCGATGAAGGTGGTGCTCGGTGCTTGGTGGGCTCCCTCCTGTCGGCGACGAAGCTCTCAGTGGGTCCTCTCTTGTCGGCGACAAAGTTGGTGCTCGACGCTTGGCGGACCCCCTCCTGTCGGCGGCGAAGATCTCGACGAGACCCCATCACGGACGGGCATCCCCCTCTTGCTGGTAAGGTTGCATTTGCATTGTCGCCAGCATCCAGCTATGAGATCGATCCCTGCGTTTGTTGTCCCAGGCCACCCTTCTGAAACAGATGTAGCTCCCTCTCTTTCCTTTCTTCCACCACCCTTTCTTCCTCTCATGGTGGCGGCTCCTCCTCCTCCACCCAAAGGGCTAACGTCTCAGCTTCATCAATGGATCTAGGGCATAAAAGGATTTTTACTGCTCCGAGGACTTTGTAATTTGAGTCTCTTGCTATGTAACCAATACGTTCCTGAGTTTCCATCTTCCTAACAAAATGAGCCATCAGTGTTGATTTTCAGTATTAGAGTAGTTGGTGGTGTCCACCAACAATGCAAGTAATGTATTAGTTTTGTGTTGTTTTTCAGAAGATGTAGTCCCCATTTCATGCATCTTTGAAGATCATGCGGAGGAGTCAAACTTCTTTGTAATTAGTTGCAATGAATGCTAAGGATTTGTGACGGGCTAAGTAGAGGATGTGATTGGGTTTTGTAGGCACCTTGCCCTCAAATTGAATGGTATTCCTCCTTTTCCACCATTCCCAAAGCAAATAGTTAAAGAAGGTGGTTTGGTAGAGGTTATTTGTTGAGATTACTCTATGAAGGGGGGAGCACTTCTGCCAGAAATCCTACAAACACTTGGATCTGCTGTCCATTCCAACTAGTTGGTGGCCTCAGCCCACAGCTGTAAAGCTTCTGAGCATTTGAAAAATAGGTGGTCTATAATGTTTGGGTATAAAACAAATAGCTTCTGGTCCATTTCAACCATTTTCCGGTCACCAGGTTTTATTACTTGAAGCAGAGGCTGTTATCTCTTTGTTGTGTTGCTGGATAGCTCTTTTAATCACTGGAAAAACATACATCCATTTAGCTTCAACGTATATGCAGCTCCCCTTTAGCGTATTTTACAGCTTCCTTTTAGAAATCTATCCCTTCGTCGTGGCTATATCAGAAAATTCTGAATATGACAGCTCCACATTGTCTTGGGGCAATGTTTGGCATTGTACTTTCTTAATTAACTCATGCCTGTTAGAATTGGGTGGCCTCATAGCCAATCATTGTACATTCTAGTTCAGATTATTAATAAAGGTAATTATTTCTTCATTTAATAGTTCTCGCAAACGACTATCGTAATGAAGGTCCATAGACAAATGTATGGGATATTGAATCATGATGAGATCATGATAGTGAGATCAATATCCTCAGTCAATTGTCTTAAACAGTTCTCGATCATAGGATATTTGAGATGGACATTAAATATCCGATAAGATCGACACAAGTTATGTCTGCTCATATGATGAGGGTGAATGATCTTACATTCACTCGTGTGGTGACACTAAGACAAATAAGTGGGTGCTTATTAGAGAATGAGTTCACTGAACAGACCCAAATAAGAATTCCTGGATGGTAATTATACCTATTAGTCAACCAGGGAATTCAATCGTTGCAATAGCACAGTTGGTCCTTTGACCTGAGTCACCAATGATACCTTGTTTATGGACCATTGTATCTTGATTCTCTGACTCGTGGACTTTAACCATTAAGTCCACCATAATCGGTCTTTCAGATACAGTGGAAAGCTTGCGAAGGTAATTGAGTGAACAACAAGGGATCACTCACTCTTGGTATAAGACTGGAGAGAGAATGTCCTATGGATGTGTACACAGAAATCCCTGGCCAGGGTCAAATGAAAGAGATGTCTTTCTAGATATTAACTGTGTACTGGAATCCATCTGGATAATGCGATAGAGGGTTTGACTATAAAACCATACCCTTGCGTTATCGGGGTATTGCATGAGTGAAGGATTATATCTGTGCGGTATCTGCATACGGAAAGGTTCAATTAAAGGGAACAATATCCCTTATATCTTCTGGGATCATGAGGTAGTGTTTGGTGTTGTTCATGATCAGAAGGCCAAGTGAATTAATCATCGGATGATAATTTACTTGTTTATTAAATTAATCATTTAACATATGATGTTTAAATGTTAATTAATAAATATTAAACTAAAGAAACAGTTCTAAGTTTAATGGGCCTGCAACCGGACTGATATATGGGCCTAGAGGGTCACACACATAAGAATTCTCGTCAGACGGTGAGAGATGTTAAATTTCATGCTTATTTGGGTTTTTGTGAAAAGCTGCTGGATAAATATGAAGATTTAATGGAGAATTATCCAAGGCCAAACTCTTGGATAATCATGAGGATTAACTCTTGTGCTTATCCTTATTTCTATATAAGGAGGGCCAAGGGGGAGTGGTAAAAAGTTAGTTGGACGAATTTTACTCCCCAGATTCTCTCTCTCCTCTCTCTCTCTCCTTCTCTCTTTCTTGGAGTGGATCTGTCTCTCTCCGCACATGGTGGATTTGAGATCTGGTCGGAGCACTCAAACCGAGGAGGAAATCGCGTCTGCTGCGGGAACTCGTTTGGATACCTCTAAAGATCGTGCACGTGCGCGATTACCAAGTCGGCATCATCCACGGGAGATTCGAAACCCCGCAAAGATGAAGAACTGTTCTTCCCGCTTAGATTTTAATGTCCGTTTTACGACCTCAGCAACCGATACAAAGGAATCATTTTATTTCCGCTGCGTTCATGGAGATTCCTTACAATGCCCACAAGATAAGTGACGGACCAAAGAAATGACAATGTAAATCTTTCTTTTGTTAAGCCACTAACAGAAGGTTCTGGATGGTACAACAGCAGCAGAGCCATCTGATCATGATCGGATGGCATGCCATTAAGTGAACACTCACTAGTTGACTATGAACACTATAATGTTTGGGTAGAAGTTTGCAAGATCCTGCCTTCGTACAATGCATCAATTTCTTACTTAAAAGAACTATTTATCCATTAATTATTGCACTTGAAACAGCAACACATGACAATCAAATTGTGATTAACCCATATCTTACTTATTGTTTCCCTGGCCTAAAAAGTTTCTACAATTAATAGATTCATAGTTGAGTAAGCAAGTACATGTGGGTCTCCACTGTGTATAAAATGATATTAATTGCCCACCTTCCATGAAAGTGGAACATAACTAACTCAGCCTCTCCATCCAACTATCCACCTCATTTATTTCTAAAATAGATGCTTATCGCCTTGATGCCCCCAATACCAGTTGATTGTGAAAATGAAGGTTCACTGATTCACATGGGTGTGTGTGGAAGCTCCAAAAGAGACTCATGCAGGTCCAGATCCTCCTCCCTGGACATGCCTTCTTGGGAGTGCGGACCCCAAACATGCACCACAGTTGGATTGCTGTCCCCCTCTGCCCCCCTTGACTTGGTCTTGGTCTTCTTCAGGATGCTCGACAGGGACAACAAACGCTGACTCCAGTTGTTGTCCTCCTTACCCACTTGGGGTTGGGGGCGCCCCGGCCCATTGGCATGGGGTCCATGTCCCCATTCTCCTCTTTCCCATATACTAATCATTTGGGGTCTCCCAAGTTGTAGGACCATGTTCAGTGCATGTTTTGTTATCTTTAGAGTTTTACTAGGATTGTTAGGAAGCTTTTTACAATGCTTACTATTGCCATAAAGGAGTTTTTAACATTTTACCTCAAATAAAAGCTGCCAACGGTGAAGTGCAGTATAAGATGTTTTAGATATTCATGTGCTTCATACTTAGTGGATTTGCATGATATGGCTATTTTGCATTCTAAATCCTTTTTTTTTCCTTTCTTTTATGTCCATTGGACAACTAGACTTTACCGTTATCAGGTTAATAACAAAGGAAGACTTTATGTGTACCAATTTGTTGCTGCTCCCAGACTTAACTCATGTTTTAGTTTCATTGTTGGATATAGTGTGTAAAATCAGACCAAAAGGAGAATAACTTAATTGTCCTGAGACATTTCAGCAAGTTTAACAAATAGGCCCTTCACAGTAGAATGCCCATATATATATGTTGCAGACATGATATATTTTTGAAACAGTCTAAGAAATAGATGTCTTCTATTTTGGAAATAAGGTTATTAAAAGATATGATAAGCTGAAGACCGATTTCCTTATTATCCTTTTCTTTTGTGTGTTCACAATGTGTCGATCTCCATTTTGTGTAGATGATATTCCTCTTTTATATGAGATTTAGGCATTTATAGCTATTTTATCAAATTTTATTCACATTGCTTATATTATTTTAATTGGCAGGTAGATAGTCAAATTTAGTAAATTTAGAAGATAAATATGGATTAGAGTTGGATGGACAAGCCTAGGTAAGAGTAGATCGATTTATTGACTTTACTTTCACAGATGTATTGTAATTAACAATTTAATTTTCTTGACATGTCTAATGTTATAGGAACATGAAAGAATACTATGACGGGGTAGATCAATTTATTGAGTTTGCATTCAGAGATGTACCCAATGATGGTGTGGTTAAATGTCCATGCACCAAGTGCACATGCATTAAAAAATGGAACAAAGCAACAATTAGAGAGCACCTATATTTTAATAGAGTTATGAAAGATAAAGATTTTTGGAAATTTCATGGTATAGGATCTCACTCAAGGATGGACAATCTTAATGATCTGAAAGCAAATATCATTCATGATGGATGTGTGCAGGAAATGTTAGTTGATGCATTTGGACCTCCAAATTTAACTGTTCAAGAAGATAGTGGGTCAAATTATGGCACAACAAAGCTTGATGAGAAAGCTAAGAAATTCTATAAATTACTTGCAGAAGCTGATGAACCTTTGTATTTAGGATGTAAGAAGTTCAACAGGCTTTCTTTCATTATTAGACTATTTAACATTAAGTGCATGGGTGGTTGGAGTCAGAAGTCATTTGACATGTTACTGAAGTTACTTAAAGAGGTGCTTCCAGAAGGAGAGGTGTTGCCAAGTTCATTCTATGAAACAAAGAAGCTTGTCAGTGAATTGGGTTATGGATATCGTAAAATTGACTCATGTCCTAATGATTGTATTTTATTTTGGAAGGATAATATAGATCTTCAGCATTACCCTAAATGTGGGGAATATAGGTGGAAAGGTAATGAAGTCAATGATGAAGATGAGAGAAAAAATGTGCCAAAGAAAGTTCTTCGTTACTTTCCATTGATCCCTAGACTCCAAAGGATGTATATGTGCTCTCGAACTTCTGCAAATATGAGATGGCATGAGGAAAAACATGTAGAGGATGGCATCTTAAGGCATCCAGCTGATTCACCTTCTTGGAAGTGTTTGGATGCTATTGATAACTTTGAAATGGATGCTCGAAATGTTCGTCTTGGCCTAGCAACTGATGGCTTTAATCCTTTTCAAAGTATGAATATCAATCGTAGTACTTGGCCTATTGTGCTAGTGCCATATAACTTGCCACCTTGGGAATGCATGAAAAGGCCAAATTTCATATTATCATTGCTTATTTCCGGTCCAAAAGGGCCAGGTAATGAAATTGATGTATACTTACAACCATTAATAGAAGAGTTGCAGACTTTATGGCATGGCGTGGATAACTTTTGATGCTTTAAAGAGTCAGATGTTCAGTATGCGTGCAGCATTACTATGGACAATTAATGATTTTCCAGCATATGCATACATGTCAGGTTGGAGTACTAAGGGTCAATTAGCTTACCCTTCATGTAATGTGGAAACATGTTCTAAATGGTTGGATGCTAGTGGAAAGCATTGTTATCTTGGTCACCGCAGATGGCTGAAGGAAGATCATAAATTTCGAAAGATGGCTCGTCAATTTGATGGCGAACAAGAGTGGAGAGATAGACCTACAACATTATCTGGGATCGAGGTGTTGGAGCAATTAAAAGACTTCCGTTTCAAATTAGGCAAAAGGCCAATCCAAAAGAAAGGGAACAAAAGAAAAAGGAGTGCAAGCCCTGTTGAATCTGCTAAACATTTGGGTTGGAAAAAGCGTAGCATTTTCTTCACTTTACCATATTGGAATTCCTTGTTGATGCGTCATAATCTTGATGTGATGCACATCGAGAAAAATGTATGTGAAAGCATTATTGGGACACTTTTAAGAATTGAGGGAAAAAATAAAGATGGTTTGAAAGCTCGTCAAGACTTACAGATTATTGGTATCCGAGCATCCCTACATCCACAAGAAATAGGCCCGAATAAGAAAATTTTGCCATCTGCACAATTCACACTGACTAAAGCAGAAAAAGATATATTCTATGATCTATTTAAGAAAGTAAAGGTTCCAGATGGATACTCATCCAATATCAGAAGACGGTTTGACACTAAGGAGAAAAAGATTTGGGGTTTAAAGAGTCATGATTATCATGTCATTATGCAACAACTGCTACCTATAGCACTTTGCGGGATCACACAAAAAGAAGTATCAGATATACTTGTTGAGATATCTGAATTCTTCTTACAATTGTGTTCCAAGACTTCTTCAGGAGATGACTTCTACCGTCTTGTGGAACATATTGTATGTGTGCTATGTCGCTTGGAGATGATTTTTCCTCCTAGCTTTTTTGACATTATGATTCACCTAATCATTCATGTGGCTGAAGAAGCTAGACTTGGTGGTCCTGTATATTATAGGTGGATGTATCCTATTGAGAGGTATTTTTATCTACCATACTTTAAACGAAAACACCATAATAATTGATTTATTTCTTCTTGTGATATGACTTAACATCAATTATTATTGTAGGTACTTAGCAAGGTTGAAATCTTACGTACGCAATAGGGCTCGTCCGGAAGGATCAATTGCCGAAGGGTATTTAGTAGAAGAAACTGTTATCTTTGCATCAAGATACCTTGATGATGATGTGGAGACATGGTTGAACAGACCAGTAGGAAATGATGATAGCAATTCAATTATAGTTGAAAAGGGATGTGAAATATTTTCAGAATCAAGTCGTCCATTAAGAATTGGCATTAACAAGACCATGTTACATGAGGAGATACTTCAAGCACATCGATATGTGTTGTTTAATTGCACTGCAATTGTCCCATATATAAAGTAAGTTGTGTTTTATGAGAAATATTTGTCTTATATATTTTTAAGGCCTTAGATAAAAATCATTATTGGTATGCAGTATGCACCTTGCAGAAGTTCAAAGGAAATACCCTAGGATACAAGAGAGGGAGATAGAACGTCTCCATATGTCTGAATTTCCATCATTGTTGAAGCACCATGTAAGCTACCTTATAAAGTGTTCATGTGTGTCTTATTTAATAAACTAACCTTTAGATATTGGTTATTAGGTGCATGGGATCTGATGAGGCAGAATCCGATTCGGCCCATTAGAGCAGGCCCAAACCCCGTTCAGCCCAACAGCAGCAGTATCAGGCCCTCCGGGAGCCTCCAGCCCATCGGCGGCCCAACGGCCCTCGGCCCCACAAGCGGCACCGTCGCTCCCGGCCCAACAGGCTCCGGCCCGTCAGCGGCCCATCAACCTAAGGCCCGGGAACAGCACGGCAGCCCAAGGCCCAGCAGGCTTCGGCCCCTCAGCGGCCCAACCCCCTTCGGCCCGATAGCCGAGTCCGGCCCACTCCGGGGGCGGATCCGGCACTATGGCGGTTTACCAGTAAGCCCAAACATAGTCCTATATCGGCTACCACCGTTAACCAACCTCTATCCTCTGCTATAAATACACCGCTATTTATTGCCAAAGGTATGCAACTCTTTGCCTCCGAGACCCTTAAGGACTATGGTCCAAATAGCATTAAAGCTACTTCTTGCCTTCTGAATCGAATCATCTTCAGAAGCTAACTTGACCGTCGGAGGGGGTTCCTAAGGGCCAGAGCCTGGGACTCCTGCTGACCGGTTTCTTCTTCTTTCCCTCCTGCAGGAGCTCGGTTCGAATCATCGCCGACCTTCCCGATTCGGTCTCGGCCGCCGACCTCGGATTCCTCTCCCTGGTCTCGACGCCGTGCGACGGCTGCCCCGCAACGGGAGACTCGGCCCCGCGCTGTCCCCTCGTCCGACAAAAAGGGCTTTTGGGCTCACTATCCAAGAGCAAGCCGAGTCCGAGACCCTTCCGGCCTCGGACCGTCGGCTTCGGTTCCATTGCCTGTCGGCAATACAGCCAGAAAGAGCTTCATCCACGCCGCCCCTTCGCCCGCCGAAGGAGCCTCGGCCCCGACTTCCCGGAGACGAGCCTGCACCGACCGAAGCGCCCTTCGGCCTTCGGACCCTCGTCTTCGCCTCTGCCTCCTCGGCCTTCCGGATCCCCGTCGGGCCTCAATAACACTGATCCGAACCGGCTTCAGATCCATTTCTTCGGGTTCCAGCCTCGGAATCCGGTCGTGATAGATCCAGTCTACATCACGTGGCGCCGTCTGTGGGAAACCAATAAAACAAGTCATGTCTCAGCGACCTGTGACCCGACGATCCGGGCAAGGCGAAGCAGAAGCGCGGGAGGCCTCGGCGCAGATGCTGCCTTCCGAAGGCGCACCTTCTGCCCCGCCGAGCCTGCCTCTGCCGACCATACCGGAGTCTCTCGGCTCGGAAGACCGAGTGGGGGTGCTCCAGCAGCAAGTGGCAACGCTGGCCGCTGCCGTCACGTCCCTATCGCCTCTCCAGGAGATGGTATCCGCCATCGCCCAGCGCATGGGGCTGATGGGACAACCTCCCCATCAGGCGCCGCTCCCTCCGCTCTGCCCAGTACAAGATGCCCGGTTCCGGCCGGCGCCTGCGCCGGTTCCTCTCAACGAGGCCGCGGAGACGCACAGCGAGCCCTCGACGCTACCTGTCCGAACTCCTCGCACTGATCGCCTGACGGGGCAGGATTATGCTTCGTCAGAGTACCGTCCGGCCCGAACCGGAGGGCAATCCGTCGCCACCTCGACCGCCCCGGACCTGGACCAGCGGCTGACGGCGATGCGCAAAGAGATGCAGCAGATGGTGTCTCGGCCTCACGGGGCGCCCCTCGCCAGCAACATCCTAGAGCAGACCCCATTCACGGCGGAGCTCCTAGCCACCGAGGTACCCCCCAACTTCAAGCTGCCGAAGGGCCCTCTCTACGACGGAATGACAGATCCGGTCTGTCATTTCCAGAGATTTAACACTTATCTTCGGGTCCGAGGGATCTCTGAGGCAGTCCGCTGCCGTCTTTTCCCCCTCACCCTTGAAAAAATCGCCCTCACCTGGTTCGAGGCTCTGGCCCCCAACTCCATCCACTCCCTGGTTCAGTTGGGCCAGTTGTTCATCGACCAATTCTATGATGCCACCCGGCAGTCCAAAACTTCTGCCAGCTTGCTGGCCATCCGGCAAGGCCCCACCGAAACTCTCCAGGAGTACTTCACCAAGTTCCGGACCGAGGCTGCCCAGATCCCAAACCTCGACAGCTCGATCGCGGTCTCGGCCGTGATCAGCGGGTGCCGGGATGAGGGGCTCCTCGGCTCCATCGGAAAGCGCCATCCCCCTACCTTCCAGGACCTCGTGGCCCGGGCCCATAAGTACATCAACCGAGAGGCCCTGATGCTGTCCAGGGGCAAAGGCACAACCGAAACTACCTCGACGCCTGCTCCCCCGGTGGTCCGACCTCGGTCCGAGGACCAAGAGCCCTCCCGGAAGCGTTATCGCCGGGAGGATTGGGACAGGGAGAGGCGACGGGACCCGCAGCCGCGGTACCTACCCTTACCTGCTCCCCCTTCCCGGATGCTCATGGAGGTGAAGGGCATGCTCCGGCGGCCTGATCGCATCAAGACCGATCCTCGCCGAAGGGACCCTGGCAAATACTGCGAATATCACCGAGAGATCGGCCACACGACGGACGAGTGCCGACAGCTCCGGGAAGAAACCGACCGCATCATCCGGGAGGGGAGATTGCCGCAGTATCGGCGGGAGCAGCCGCCGCAGCAGAACCGGGACGTCCCTGCAGCGCCCAGACAACAACCACCCCCGGCGATAGAAGCCGCTCCTCCGCCAAAAGCCACCTCGGCCCCGGTTGAATCATCCCATCAAAGACCCAGCTCTGGGTCTATCATGATGATATCCGGAGGGCCCGGGGAGGGATCAAGGTCGCGGCAACGCAACACCGTAGCGGCGGTCGACGGCGAGCCGAAGCGGCCTCGTCTGGAAGACATCACCTTCGGCGCCGAGGACCTGACTGATGTTCAGGTCCCTCATGATGACGCCCTCGTCGTCAACACTGTAATAAATAGCTATGATGTACATAGGATCTTTGTGGATAATGGAAGTGCCCCAAACATCTTGTTTTACGACTATTTCGATAAGATGGGATTGAGTGAGGCTAGCATGAAGCCTCACCGGGGCCCCCTCTTCGGTTTTAACGGCTCGCCCTGCCGAGTAGAGGGTATTGTTCGGCTTCCTGTAACCTTAGGCTCCGCCCCCCGGCAATTAACCGTTGAAACGGACTTTGCCGTTGTAAAGATCGAGTCAGCCTACAACGCCATATTCGGCCGAAGGCTCATCGGCGGGGTCGGAGCCGTGCCATCATCCTTCCATCAAAAGCTGAAGTTTCATACCAGCTACGGAATAGGCGAGGCCAAAGGGAACCAAGAAGCAGCCCGGCAGTGCTACATGATTTCGGTCAAAGGGAAGGCTGCAGCCGAAACCCTGACGATCGAGTCATCAGCCGAGGCATCTCCAGGAGAAGCACTCCTCGCCGTCCCTATTCCGGGAGGCGAGGGACGAGTCCTGATGATAGGCTCCGGCCTGGAAAAGATTGAAGCAGAGAAGCTTACCGAATTCTTAAAAGAGAATCTCGACGTCTTCGCCTGGTCTCCATCGGACATGCCCGGGGTTGACCCGGAGATAGCCGAGCACCGTCTCCACACCGATCCCGACCAGCCCCCAGTAAAGCAGAAGCGGTGCACCTTCAATCAAGAAAGGAGAACCGCCATCCAAGCCGAAGTACAGAAGGGGCTGGACGCCGGACACCTTCGAGAGGTGCATCATCCGGAATGGATCGCCAACGTGGTCATGGTGCCAAAGAAAGAGGGCAAGTGGCGTATGTGCGTGGACTTCACCAACCTCAACAAAGCCTGTCCGATGGACAGCTTTCCGCTGCCTCGGATAGACCAGGTGGTGGACGCGACGTCCGGCCACGAGCTCTTAAGCTTCCTCGACGCCTATTCGGGCTACCACCAGATCCGGATGCATCCGGATGACGAGAGTAAGACCAGCTTCACGACCGATTTAGGCCTGTACTGCTACACCCGAATGCCCTTCGGTCTGAAGAACGCTGGCGCAACATACCAGCGCCTGGTCAACAAAGTGTTCGCTCCACAGCTGGGCCGAAACATGGAGGTCTACATAGACGACATGTTGGTCAAGAGCCGTATCGCTTCTGAGCATTTGGCCGACCTAGCCGAGACTTTCTCCGCCCTTAGGCGGTACAAGATAAAGCTGAATCCGGCCAAGTGCGCCTTCGGGGTAGCCTCCGGCAAGTTCCTCGGTTACATGGTCACCCGCCGTGGGGTGGAAGCCAACCCCGAGAAGATTTCGGCCATCGTACAGATGCGCCCCCCGGCAAACATCCGAGAGGTACAGAAGCTGAACGGGAGGATCGCAGCCCTCAGTCGCTTCATGTCAAGGGCGGCTGACTATTGTTTCCCCTTCTTCAAGCTGCTGAAGAAGGCCAACAACTTCGAGTGGACGGAAGAGTGCCAAGCAGCCTTCGACCAGCTGAAGGCCTACCTCGCCAAAGTCCCCATCTTATCCAAGCCAGTTCCCGGGGAACCCCTGAGCTTATACCTTGCGGTCTCCGAGACGGCTCTCAGTGCCGTCCTCATCCGAGAGCAAGAAGGCATACAGAAGCCGGTTTATTATACCAGCCGAGCCCTTCAAGGGGCAGAACTCCGGTACCTTGCCCTAGAGAAGTTGGCTCTGGCCCTTGTTTCGTCCGTAAGGAGGCTCCGGCCCTATTTTCTGGCCCATTCCGTGAAGGTCCTCACCGACCAGCCCTTGAGACAAGTCCTCTCCCGGCCAGAGGTGTCTGGCAGGTTGGCAAAATGGGCAATCGAGCTAGGAGAGTTCGATATCTCCTACGCTCCTCGGGTAGCTATAAAGGCCCAGGCGTTGGCAGATTTCATCGCCGAACTTACCCCTGGCGCCTCCGAGGCGCCTCAGCCAGTGCCAAACGCGCCCGAAGCCGAGGCTACTTCGGCTCCCGTACCGGCCGACGAATGGCGACTCTTCGTAGACGGCTCCGCATGCTCCACGGGCAGCGGCGCCGGATGGATCCTGGCGTCGCCCGAAGGGGTCGTCACGGAGTACGCCCTGCGCTTCTCCTTCCCAGCAACCAACAATGCCGCCGAGTATGAAGCTCTCATCTCCGGCCTCCAGGCCGCAAAGAAGCTCGGCGTCCGGAACCTGAAGGCCTTCAGCGATTCCCAGCTGATCGCCAGCCACATCTCCGGGGAGTACGAGGCTCGGGACGCAATGATGGCTTCTTATCTCCAGGTGACTCGCAAAATCCTCGCCCAATTCGACTCTTATGAAGTCGTGAGGATCCCGAGAGCCGAGAATGCCCGAGCCGATGCACTTTCCCGTCTGGCGTCAACCCAAGACGGGGGGGGGGGGGGGGGCGAATGATCCTCGTCGAGGAGCTCGCCGAACCAAGCCTCGGCGAAACCAAGGCCATGCTAGTCGCGGAGGCCGAGGCCGAGGCCGAGACATGGATGACCCCCCTCGTCGCTTTCCTTCTCCAGGGAGAAGTCCCGCCAGATCCGAAGGAGGCAAAGCGCATTCGACAGCGCTCATCCCACTTTCTTCTTCTGGACGGGGCCCTGTACAAGAAATCCTTCGGCCGACCACTACTGCGGTGCCTCGGCCCAGCTGAAGCCGACTACGCCACGAAAGAAGTCCATGAAGGGGTATGCGGAGCGCATGCGGGAGGAAGGGCCTTGGCTCACAAGCTTCTAAGGCAAGGCTACTGGTGGCCATCACTCTGAGAGGACGCCTTAGCCCTCGTCCGGCGATGTGACCAGTGCCAGAGGTATAGCTCCCTCATCCACCAGGCAGCCGCCCTTCTGACCCCCTTATCCGACCCCTGGCCTTTCGCTCAGTGGGGGATTGACCTCCTGGGGCCTTTTCCTGTCGCCACCGGCCAGAGAAAATTCCTCATCGTGGCAGTAGATTATTTCACTAAGTGGGTCGAAGCCGAACCCCTCGCGGCAATAACCGATAGCAATGCTTGGAACTTCGTCTGGAAGTCCATCATTTGCCGGTTCGGCATCCCTCGGGCCATCATTTCTGACAATGGGAAGCAGTTCGACAGCCGGCGGTTCAGCGACAACTGCGCCAGCTTCGGCATACTCCACAAATTTACTTCGGTGGCACATCCTCGAACAAACGGCCAAGTCGAAGTCGTTAACCGAAGCCTCCTACAGGGATTGAAAACCCGCCTCGGCGAAGCTAAGGGCCGATGGGTGGAGGAGCTGCCAAGTGTTCTGTGGGCTTATCGGACGACAAGCCGAACCCCCACCGGCGAAACTCCCTTTCGCATGGCCTATGGCGTAGAGGCCGTTATTCCGGTGGAGATCGGCCTTCCCTCTCCCAGGGTCATTGCTTACGATCCGAAGGCCAACGAAGAAGGACTGAAAGACCACCTGGACCTCATTGAAGAGACCCGAGACAAGGCTCGCGTCCGGCTGGCCGCTTATCAACAGCGCATGGCGAAGTACCACAACACTCGAGTAAAGCCCCGATGCTTTGAAGTAGGGAGCCTCGTGTTGAGGAACGCTCATGCTTCCAAACCAGCCGAAGCCTCAGGAAAACTTGCCCCCAACTGGGAGGGGCCCTATCGAGTCAGGGAGGTGATCAAGCGTGGAGCTTATCGGTTGGAGACCCTTTCGGGCCAGCCTCTCCCTCGCACCTGGAATGTTGAGCGCCTTCGGCGTTATTATGTGTAAGTCGCTTTTCCCCAGGCTTACAGCCGAAGAGTATGAATAAAGACTTCTTTTATCGAGCGGCATGGTATTCTTTCTAAGTCCGTGTAAACCGTACCGGGAGTGGCTTCGGCCATGCAAACCGTATCGGGAGCGGCATGGTATTCTTTCTAAGTCCGTGTAAACCGTACCGGGAGTGGCTTCGGCCATGCAAACCGTATCGGGAGCGACATGGTATTCTTTCTAAGTCCGTGTAAACCGTATCGGGAGTGGCTTCGGCCATGCAAACCGTATCGGGAGCGGCATGGTATTCTTTCTAAGTCCGTGTAAACCGTACCGGGAGTGGCTTCGGCCATGCAAACCGTATCGGGAGCGGCGTGGTATTCTTTCTAAGTCCGTGTAAACCGTACCGGGAGTGGCTTCGGCCATGCAAACCGTATCGGGAGCGGCATGGTATTCTTTCTAAGTCCGTGTAAACCGTACCGGGAGTGGCTTCGGCCATGCAAACCGTATCGGGAGGGGCGTGGTATTCTTTCTAAGTCCGTGTAAATCGTACCGGGAGTGGCTTCGGCCATGCAAACCGTATCGGGAGCGGCATGGTATTCTTTCTGAGTCCGTGCAAACCGTACCGGGAGTGGCTCCGGCCACATATACCGATTCGGGAAGCGGCAAGGCATATCCAAGTTCGCGCAAGCAGAAGCATGAAGGGCTTCGGCCATCCGACATACGTAAGAAGCGGCAAGATGTCCCTTCGGGATCATATGGACCACGATAGTAAAGGCCCCGGCCGAATACTATGGCGACATTCTATCCGAACCTACATCGGGCCTCGGCCCTACAAGCTATGGCGAACGATGACAGGATCTCAGGCTCCTGAAGGGCCATATTCGGTCGATCATACAAAAATACCAAGGTAAAGCCGAAAACATTCCTTGTGTTTATAGAAAAGGAAGTACAAAAACCGGCCACACCCTAGGCCGAGGGCTTACAACAGAAGAAGAAGTAAAAGCCGGCCGTATACTTGGCCGGAGGTTTACGATAGAAGAAGAAGCGTAAACCAGCCACACCCTTGGCCGAGGGCTTACAACAGAAGAAGAAGCAGAAAACCGGGGCAGATCCCCGCGTCATTCTTCGGCTTCGGCCTCCTCCACCTCGGCTGCGGCTTGTCCCGGAGAGGGAGAGGGAGAGGGGGAGTCGACGATCTGCACCGCTTCAGGAGCGGCAGCCTCCTCAACGGCAGCCTCCTCGTCGGCAGCCTCTTCAGGGACAGCCTCCTCAGGGGCCCCCTCAGCGGGCGCAGCTTCATCATCCGGCGCAGGAGTCGAGGTCCTCTCGGCCATAAGTCCCTGCCACCAAGACAGGAGCTCCTTGGCTTCCTCACCCCTCGGTAGGGCGACCCCGGTCAGATCGACGCTCGGGCAGGCCCTCTGGGCGACAGCCAACCCGAGGTCGAAGACGGAGGAAGAAGCCAGCAGTTGAGCTTGGATGATCTCCTCGGTGAAGTCCGGGCCGGCCTTTTATTCAGCTATGGCCATGTCCGCCACCTCCTCCAGCTCCTGCTTCAGTGCCGATACCTCCTCGGCGTGTCGCCGCTTCTCCGAGGCCCGCCGGGAGTCCTTCTCTTGAATCTGGGCCTTGAGGGCCCGGATCTCGGACTGTGCCGCGGCGAGCTCCCCCTCGGCCTTCACCTTGGCCTCGGCGGAAGCGCGGGCCTCAGCTGTCCTCTCCTCCAGCTGCGCCCGCGCCTGGGCACTCGAGGTTACGAGCCCACCGACTAAAGGCTCGATGTCGGGCACCACCGAAGTGCCCTCGCCCGAGCCGTCTGACTCCCTCTCGGCCTCCAGGAGCTGGAGCCGGAGCTGCTCCTGATGGTGCATCAGGACGCTACCTGTCACCGCAGCCTGCGAGCCGAAAGCAAACAGTGATCAGAAAAAAGGAAAACCAAGAGAAAGCTAAGGAAAGCTCGACTGAAGCACCTTCAAGCTTATTACCTGGACAGACAACCGAGCGCTCGTCGCCGCCAGGTCGATGACCGAATGGCGCTTCAGCCCTTCAAAGGCCGAAGGGAGAGTAAGACTGCGGAGCAGACGGAGGCACGTCTGCGAGTCTTCCATACTCTCGTCCTCGTAAATCCCCGGTTCGGGGCGCCACCACTTGCGCTGCGCCTGGGGTGCCTGTGACCCGGCGCCTTCGTCACCGACCCCGGCCGCCACAGCCGAAGGGGAATCGCCCCTCGGCACTTCAGGAGACGCCAGCCTCGCGGCCCTTTGGGCCTCGGCACTCCTCCTGATCAGCGGAGCCTCCTCCGCGTCTACGGCCCCTTCCGACCGGGGGCGCTTCGACGCTCGGCCGCCCCTTCGAGCGGCGAATTTAGACTTTTGCTCTCTCTCGAGAGCGGCGGCAGCAGCACGGCCCTCGGAAGAGGCCGCAGTCCTTGGGACCCCGCCTCGGGTCCTCGGAGCCCCAGCGCCTCGGCCGGGCCTGCCTGCCGCCTGCGGGGCCGGTGCCCGGCCCGGACCGCGCTGGTCGGATATCCGGTCGAGGAGGGCGTCGAGATCGGCCATTGCTGCAAGCAAGAAGAGCCTGTCAGAAATAGAACAGTGAACAAGTACAAACTCAGAGCCGACTTACCCTCGGCCGAAACTTCATCAGCATCCTCAGCCGGAAGAGCTTCGGCCAGAGGAGCGGCAGCCCTTCCTCCGCGGCCCCGCGGAGTCTCCCCGGGAGGAAGATAGGGGAAGGCCCGCACCGGATCGGACCGGGGATCCGGCCATACCCCGGCGGTCACCAGACGCTCCGACGCGCTGAGAAGCCCCCAGACATTGTACGGGGCCATCATCTGGATGCGACTCACGAGGATGCTCTGGACCTGGGTGAGGATAGGAGGATCCGAGAGGCCTGCATCCAGCGGCGCCCATTCAGTAGGGAAGGGCCACACGCTCTCCTCCTTCTCCGGCAGGGAGACGAAGACGAACTTCCTCTTCCAGCCATGGATGGACGAAGGCTTCCCGGAGAATACGCTTCGCCCGACCCGAGGGACGAAGCAGTACCACTCGGACTTCCCCTGCCTTTGAATTTTGAAGAGGCAGCGGAATACATTGATGGAAGGGCGGATCTTTACATGAGCGAAGACGCTCAAGAAACCGTACACGGTGCGCCAGGAGTTGGGAAAAAGCTGAGACGGAGCCAGCCCGTAGAAACTGAGAAGGTTGATGACGAAGGTGGGGAGTGGAAGACGGAAACCCGCCTCGAAGCTATCAACGTAAATAGAGAAGGAACCCGGGCGAAAAGTGTTAGCCCGGGTGGCGGAGTCAGGCCGAAGGACCGTCATCCAGGAAGGGAGCTGGAAGTAAGAGACAAGGCGTATAACCTCTGCGTCCGAAAGGACGCAGGATGCTTCCGAAGCCAAATCAGGACGACGGCGTCCCGAAGTGGAAGCCTGGCCTGGGTTCCGGACCTTTTCGGCGTACTCGGCCCCGGAGGTCTCGGCCCCGGAAACCTCGGCTCCGGAAGCCTCGGACCCCTCAGTCCCGGAGACCTCGGACTCTTCAGACATCGCTGGGGCAGGGGAGTCTGAGGTGAGGGGATCTGACAGGAGAGATCGCAGAGAGTGGGAAGGAGTATACTCCTCGTCCGAAGGAGTAATCTCACTGGAAGAATCCCGGACCATAAGGCCACGAAGGGAAGGAGGAAAGCTAGGGCTTACTCGCAGGAAGGGGGAGGAAGTCTCTCCTGAGCTGAGTGCGGCTTCTCAAACCTCCCAGCTCCACCAGCGATGCGCTCCGAGGAATGGAGACCTTCCCGCGGTGGCCGGTGAGCTCGGACGAAGCCTTCAGGAAGCTAGCTTTCCGCTGGAGAAGGAAGAAGAGCTTGGAAGATTGCAGAGGAAACGCAAGCGCAGCAGCAGGAAGAAGAACAGTGCCCTGCTGAGGGCTTGTATTTATAGAGCCCACTCGGAGCGCCTCCCGCCGAAGCCAACGGCCGAGATCGTCCCGCTCGTCCCCTCGCCCCTCTCAGATGCACGCCACGTGCGCCGTCCATCGGCAATGATGACGGACCGGCTCCGGGACTTGCAGCGAAGCAATCAACGGCCGAGGGTGCTCCGACCCTTCGGCTGGCCGCCCGGATACGCGCCACGTGTCCCGATCCACGCGCTGAAGATGAAAAGGGCGGCAATCCGAGTGAAGCCTCGGGCAGAGAGCCGAGGCGATCTGCGACCAGAGAGCGGTCAGGATCCTTTTTTGTTTTCGACGGAGCGGCCGGATGCGCGACGCGTGTCCCGTGCTTCCTCGCGAGGCGACGCGCCATCCCGTCCATTTAATGGAGCCTGACACGAGTCAGAGGGCTCTGCCCTTCGGCCTCTTGGCTCCGAGCCTTTGTCGCCACTCCGAGCGGGGACGAAGCAACCGCGTAGCCCTCGGCCGACCGAGGACCCCCTCTTCCCAGTAAAAAAGGAGAACAGAGCTTCGAGTAAGACACCTGTTATGATGTTCTTTTGGCAGCTTCGGGCTTTACTCTCGCCATCTCAGAGCTGAGGAAGACAAGAGTGGGGGGCTATGTGATGAGGCAGAATCCGATTCGGCCCATTAGAGCAGGCCCAAACCCCGTTCAGCCCAACAGCAGCAGTATCAGGCCCTCCGGGAGCCTCCAGCCCATCGGCGGCCCAACGGCCCTCGGCCCCACAAGCGGCACCGTCGCTCCCGGCCCAACAGGCTCCGGCCCGTCAGCGGCCCATCAACCTAAGGCCCGGGAACAGCACGGCAGCCCAAGGCCCAGCAGGCTTCGGCCCCTCAGCGGCCCAACCCCCTTCGGCCCGATAGCCGAGTCCGGCCCACTCCGGGGGCGGATCCGGCACTATGGCGGTTTACCAGTAAGCCCAAACATAGTCCTATATCGGCTACCACCGTTAACCAACCTCTATCCTCTGCTATAAATACACCGCTATTTATTGCCAAAGGTATGCAACTCTTTGCCTCCGAGACCCTTAAGGACTATGGTCCAAATAGCATTAAAGCTACTTCTTGCCTTCTGAATCGAATCATCTTCAGAAGCTAACTTGACCGTCGGAGGGGGTTCCTAAGGGCCAGAGCCTGGGACTCCTGCTGACCGGTTTCTTCTTCTTTCCCTCCTGCAGGAGCTCGGTTCGAATCATCGCCGACCTTCCCGATTCGGTCTCGGCCGCCGACCTCGGATTCCTCTCCCTGGTCTCGACGCCGTGCGACGGCTGCCCCGCAACGGGAGACTCGGCCCCGCGCTGTCCCCTCGTCCGACAAAAAGGGCTTTTGGGCTCACTATCCAAGAGCAAGCCGAGTCCGAGACCCTTCCGGCCTCGGACCGTCGGCTTCGGTTCCATTGCCTGTCGGCAATACAGCCAGAAAGAGCTTCATCCACGCCGCCCCTTCGCCCGCCGAAGGAGCCTCGGCCCCGACTTCCCGGAGACGAGCCTGCACCGACCGAAGCGCCCTTCGGCCTTCGGACCCTCGTCTTCGCCTCCGCCTCCTCGGCCTTCCGGATCCCCGTCGGGCCTCAATAACACCGATCCGAACCGGCTTCGGATCCATTTCTTCGGGTTCCAGCCTCGGAATCCGGTCGTGATAGATCCAGTCTACATCAGGATCCAAGAGCAGCAACAAGAGTCAATGTCATCAAAACTCCGTTGGCTGAAAGATGGGCCACTTAATACAGTCAAAAGATACGATGCATGCATAGTTAATGGTTTTCAATTTCATACCCAAGATATTGAAAGGCGTCGTGTTACTCAAAATAGTGGGGTTGTATTAAGTGCCAAAACTTCAAGTTTTTCTAGTTCAAAGGACAAGAAACTTGTTTATGGAGAAGTTACATATTATGGTGTGTTAAAGGATATCATACAATTAGATTACTATGGAGAGATGAAGATCTTGCTATTTCATTGTGATTGGGTTGATGTCAATCGAGGAGTCAAGCAAGATAGAAACTTCACGCTAGTTAATCTTTCGGCAAGATTAAGAACTACAGAGCCATTTGTCTTTGTTTCACAAGTGGAGCAAGTTTGGTATGTTGAAGATCCTAAAAAGAGCGGGTGTCACATTGTTCGAAAGACGGCACCAAGAGACTTTTTTGACATGCTTGGTGGAGAAAGTACTCAGGAGGGGAATGTTTTGGACATTGAACCAACTCATGTGCTCAATAGTGATAATGACAATAGTGATAGTGATAATGATGATAGCGATGTTAATGTTTGTTGGGTAAGAGATGATGTTGAAGGGATAGAAATCACATTGTAAAGAGAAAATTACAGCCACTGTCATTTTTTGTGAAACTATTTGGTATTTTGAAATTACATTGTGAAGAGAAAATTACTCCTGGATAATGTTGCATGCTTCCTATAATGTGATCTTCTACATAACATTGTTGTTCATTGCCGAATCCCACCAAAAATGGATTACCACAGTGCAGGACCACCCCTCATGTGTTGAACTTGCTACAATGGTGTATGGATATGAAGATAAAAAAATGGAAGTATGGATAGGCCTCTTATGCTTGTGTATTTGTATTTGTTTCTGAATTTTTATAAAAAAAGGTAAAATTTCAGATTGAGCAAAAAAGAGATGTCCTTGTCAGCCATTTGCTTAGGTGTTCTGTTTAGTCGTTTGCTTGGTAGTCAGCCATTTTCTGTTTAGTCATTTGCTTGGACAGTATGGACAGGCCTCTTATGCTTGTGTCTATTTCTGATTTTTTCTAAAAAAAGGTAATATTTCAGAGTGAGCAAAAAAAAGATGTCCTTGTCCGCCATTCGCTTAGGTGTTTTGTTTAGTCACTTGCTTGGTAGTCGGCCATTTTTTGTTTAATATTTTCTGTTTAGTCAGCCATCTTCTTATCAACTGCATTTTTTTATCATGTCAGGGAAACATAAAGGAATATCTTCATGGCACATAAGTAAATAAGTAATGAATCCTTTAGTATTACATTTCTGAGTTTATGTGTAAGTTGTCTTGTGCTTTTAATATCATTTACTAGAAATTGTGTTGTAGTTATGGCAGTTGTAATGGTTGAGTTTAACATTACGCTTGACTGGCTTTGGTTGTTGAGAAGGTTGTCTCTTTCATTAGATTTCTCATACATGTGCCCATTTAATGTTTGTTTCTAATGTTCTGTCCTCTCTGGTTGGACAATAAGGCTGTTCTAGACCCACAAGGTAGGGAAGAATTTTGAAGGAATGATTGGAAAGCTAACATTAATTTGAGACTCTGGGATTTTGTTCAATTTGTTTGTTGGATGTTAATTGTCCAGTTTCCTTGGCCACATACTTGGCACTGTCTTAAAGCGGGGTGCAAGCCGCCAGTCAGAAAACTGAATGAGAGTGTTACTGTAGTCACAACATGCATTAGACAGGTAATTGTTAAGTGTTTTAGGAAATATATATGTTCTCTAATCAAATCTGCTATTCCCTCTTTCGAACTTGCTACAATGGTATGTGTCGACTGCAGAAATTTAATACAATCAGCCGATCCAGATGGGTTTTGAGCCAACCATCTTTCCATTGTATCTCCTTATCAACTGCATTTTTTTACCATGTCTGGGAAACATAAAGGAATATCTTCATGGCACATAACTAAATAAGCAATGAATCCTTTAGTTCCAGATTTCTGATTTTATGTATAAGTTGTCTTGTGCTTTTATTATCATTTACTAGGAATTGTGTTGTAGTTATGGCAGCTGTAATGGTTGAGTTATGCAGAAAGTCCATGCCATAACATAAGCCCAATTGATGCAGGTGCTCTCTATGCATACAACCCATAAAGAATGGTCAGCAGGCCTAGTTCCTCACTACCAGCACATTTAACATTAACTGTTGTGGGATGGCAACCGTATTGCAAAAGGTATTTGCAGGATGGTAAGGAGTGAGGACCCTCATGCCACCCATCCCATTGGGTACTTGATGATCCTCAAAGATCTCCTATAGGATGTGGAGTTCAACTGCTTGGCAGAATAGTACCATGTTGGTGGACTTCTGTAATGGACAACCCATCCTTGGTGTAAACCTATGCCTCATCGAGGCCAAGATACATCCATAACTGCCTCTAGCTTCAGCCACATCTAAAACCTCAGTCTCCATGGTGACTGTTGCTTCTTCTGAATGGCATACACAATCTTCTGTGCATCCCCCTCCATTGTCATAGGTGGTACTAATTCACATCCTAGGACAAGAGGGTGCCAAAATGGGACATCTAGGATCTGTAAACAAATGGTTAAACATTAACGTAAAAGAAGTGTATGCTTAACAATAAAATTCACAAACTATTTAATCTGTACCACTTAGAATCAAAAGAATCGATGGAAGCAAGCTTAGAAAGATGAGGGTGAGCTTCAGACGATGTGGCACCACTACTCCCATCCTGAGCTGCATGTTGGCTGAGTGCAGCATCTCCAACATGAGCTAAATTCCATGTAGCATCTTGAACATCATCCTCCCCACCAGCCTGAAGCCAGATAAAGTTAGCTATCTTTTCTGAAAATAAAATGACAATAAAAAATGTGCTGAGTTTTAAATAAATGTTCAATAGAATCTCTGAAATTATACATTCAATTCTAGAGCAAGCTTTGGTGCTGAAGCCTCCCTTAGGTTGCTCCAGTCAATCCCACTAAAAAAGGGATGCATTTTAAGCGCAGCATAACCACCAGCTCCAGCACCAAGTCTTTTGTTGGGATCTGTGTCCTGCAAGAAACACAGGTCAAAATGCTATGATAAAATATATGAAAGAGGATGATGATGTGAAAGGGTCAGGGACCCCAACAATAAGAATAATAGGCAACCACAATCTCATGTTGATGAGCAACTTACCAAAAGTTTATCAATAAGGTCTCTTGCTTCTGCCGAAAAATAATCTGGAAACCTTAGGTCTCTAGCTATAATTCGCTGAAAGATAAGCCATTCACTTGCATCTTTGAAAGGGGAAGATCCAGATAACATTTGATATATGGTGCACCCAAGGGCCCAGATGTCATTTCTGTTTTAATGAAATCAAACAAAATTCAGTATAATGGATCATAGATATTAATATGCGACCTTTCCAAAAAAAATGTAAAAGAAATATATACACTTCTTTCAGAAAGAATTCTGGTATAAAAGACTTCAAAGTTTGGGAGTACCAGGTTTTCTTTAAACTATAGCTTGTGTTGTATTTAAAAAAATGGACTCCTGGTCTGACTTCTTTATGAGAAAAAGTAGATTCCCAAAAAAGGGCAAAAACAATGTCTGGTTAGCCAAATGGAGGTTGCAAGTTGACCACAGGAAAGAAAGTTTCAGTAGTTCAAAATAAGAAGAATATCTAACAATCAAATGTTGCGATGATAGAGAACTTGCAGTGTTAGTGAGGACTAAAAATGGGTCTTGCCAGTTCATCGGAGGCATAATTGATCATACAGAAAATAGATGCTTTGCAACACTGGTATGTACATAAGATTGAATCAGATGAACTTCCCGATCAAAAGAGGAACCCTCCTGCCAAATTTGTTGCTGAAAGTGACTAAAGAACAATGCATTATCAGTTGTACAGAATAAGGAAAGAATTCCGGTAGCCATTAACAGTTACAGAAGTCTGGATTAATTAGAGATGAAGTTGCTTCCCGATGCATGCTCACAACATGCTCTAGGTCACTGCTTCCTGATGTGTGCACATAGCATGCTCTAGTATGATGGTTACATCAAATTAATGCTAGGGAAGCTCATTCCAAAAATTACCTCAAAAAATCACAAAGTGCCATGCACAGTGTGCATGTGCCTCAGAGGAGGCATTGGATAGGGAATTTGCTGGGCCATATGCTTGTGTATTCCTGTCTTCTTTGTCTATGCATGAAGTAGTTGTAGTTGCATTTTAGATTTAAAAGGAAAAATCAAATCTTAATGTGTTTTATGATTAATGATGGAAGTTTTGCATAAGGTTATCATCATCAACCTAGGTTCAGCTAGATCCAGTTAAGGATCCAAAGATTTGATGAAGTTTTCTAACCAATTGCTCCATCCCCCTCTGATCAAATAGATCTTTCACTTTCTGCACATTCCAACATTTATTTGTGATGAGTTCAGCCACCCTCTCAGGGACATTACCTTGGAAATTTTGCTTTGGTTTCAGATCAGAAGACATTGTGAGGACCCTTCCATCTTATGTTGGGCAATTTTGTTCCAACTGCATAACCTAATTCTTCTACTGTTTTGAATTACCTTCCACCAAAAGGCATTATGCAGTTGGGTTAGACTTCTGATAGTAGACTTGGGTAGGGGGGATGTAGCCATAACATGGGTGGGAATGGCTGCCAAGTTGGAGTTAATGAGAACTGTCCTTCCAACAGGAGTCAAGGTATTTGCCTCCCAAGAATTCAATCTGGTTTTGATGGCTACTCTTTCACATTTTTGCAACCTTTAATCTTCAATTGCAATTCTAGAGCTTATTTTTATTTTCTATCTTGTGACATCCTTGTGATCTATAATCATTTTCTAAGGGATGATCTCTACTTGTAACTATACAGGATCAGTGTCTTGGTGTGAACGCATCCCTGCTGTGCATGCATCCCTACTGTCTTTCATGACACCGCCACAAATGTGAGTATATATCCCTCTTAATTATGTATATCTATTTGTCCTAAATGTCATTAATGCCCTAAACGTTGACTGAAATACACAAGGGTAGACATATAAAAAGGTCATTGAAATTTACTTCTCCCTCAAATGAGTCTATGGAGAAAGGTATGTGGGGCCCGGGTCAAAGTTCCCAACCCTATCCAAGAAGGATAAAAGATCTACAGCAGATTTACACAACTTCAGAACCACAAAATAAATTAGACACCGATATTTTTCAGCGATACCTTGAGTGAGTATATATATCTCTTAGGTCTTTGACATCATGAATTCTTAGATGTTTATTTATAAGTACAAAAGAAGTATAACACGTATTATTATTCATTATATGTTTAGATTCATGTGGAGCGATTTTCCAAAACATAAGGTGCAAAGATGTGCATTTCTTGATTGTTTGTGGTTCAACGCGTTTGTCAAAGGGCAAACTGAAAAGGTGATCTCATGGGCAAAGTGCAAGTGTATTTTCTCTACGATGTATACGTTTGTTCCAATAGTTTGTTGGTAAGTGATATTAATGTTACTTACATACGTTAATGTTGTTGTACCTATTTTGATTCGAGGTGTAGATACCTAACGTTAAATGCCTTACATAGGGGGCATTGGAACCTCCTCATTTTATGTAACTTTGGGGAGGATAATGAATCTGCTGAACCATGCATGCTATTACTAGATTCATTAATGAATGCTGACCCATTGAAAGTGGAACCAAAGATAAGAAGGTATATACCTTAAAATGTACTATGTTTGGCTGAAATTAGTGTTAGCTACTCTCTCACATAACTTGCAATCTACTTGCAGATTTTTAGTTGAATTGTTTAAAGCTGAAGGCAGGGTGGAGAAAGAAAAAGAAATCTACTCTATTCCACTTCTTCTTCCTAAGGTTTGATATCATCCTATTCAATTGCTATTCATAAATGTTTGATATCTTATTGTAGTTTCTAACTACTTATTATATGCTTTCTATTAATATCCATTGGTTCCGCAACAGAGGAACAATGAAGAATGTGGTATATTTGTTCTCTTCTATATCTATCTTTTTGTCCAAAGTGCATCGCCTATTTTCAATCAAGATGATTACAAAAAAATGGTATGTATCTTCTTTAGTAAAAGAAATAGGTCTATTTTATGACTTGTGATTCATATAGTTTTTGATATGTTTTTTCAGTTTACGGAAAGGTGGTTCAAGTATGATGAAGTGGATGCATTTGAGAAGAAAATCCGATCATTTGCATTGCTTGGTGTTGTTCAAAAGGAAGTGAGCACAAATGTGGACATTGGCATTGAGAGTAGAGAGGAAGAAATGGGAGAAAAGTTGAAGACTGAGTTGAACCAAGTGGATGTAGGGGAAGAAATGGGAGAAAAGAAAAAACCATGTACAAAAGAAACAAATGGATGTGCCAAAACTCATAAGAAGAGAGGATCCACTTCTTGTCATGAGGTATACGGCATGGAAAGAGGTAAGCGGATATGTGTGGAATGGAATGAACTTGGCCAACCAGTTAGGCCTGGAGGGCGCTCTTTAAGAACATTTTTAGGGACCTTAGCAAGAAACACAGAGAAACTACCCATTCATGTTCCTACGTGGCAAAAAATGGCTAAGACTTGCAAGGCTGACGTGTGGGACTATCTACAGGTAACGTTGAGTTAGGATGTTCAAATTCATTTTGATTTTTTAGAATTTTAGAAAATATAATAAATTTAACATGTTTCCATTTGCTTGTAGAGGAAATATGACATTGATGATAGTCATGCTAACTGGGTGATGAAAGACCTTTCTTATAAGTAGAAATATTGGAAGTATACTCTTCGCAAGGAGTATTTCAATCCGAAACTGAAAGCTTCTCAACAGAAATTTTCCCCAAAAGATGTTATTGATGCAGAGCAATAGAAAGAGGCAGTGAAACAATGGTGTAATCAAGAATGACTTGTAAGGATCATATTTTAGGCTTCTTTTTAATTACAATATTTCTAATTTTATTTAATTTAATATGTTTGAATTTATGCATTGTAGAAAAGAAGTTCTGTTAACAAAGAAAATAAGGGCAAGCAAAAATGGTATTACTGTGGTGGCACTCAAACAGTGGCTGATATATGTAAGGCAGAGGTTAGTTTTTTCCTTAATTTTTTTGCACATAACATTCTTTATTTTTGTACATCAACTGTAAATACATAATTAACTTGTTTCATGTTGATAATACGTATTCGATTGTTTCATGTTGTCATAGGAAGAGAAGACTGGACTAGTTTTAGATCGTACAGATGTTTTTATTGTTACCCACACTCGTAAGGATGGCAACCCTGTCAATGATGAATGTGCTTGTGTGATTGTAAGTAACTTTTTTTCTTGCCCCATTCATTGTTCTAATCATGTCATCGGCTACCTAACAATGAAAATATATTTTCTTAATAGGAATAACTTCAAGTGCTCAAAAGATCTCAGCCTTCCGATGAAGGGGCTTTCCGCCCATTTGCCTCAAAGGATGACTTTTATGCACATGTTATCGGTGAAGATAAATCAGGCCGTGTTCGGGGTGTAGGAACTGGCCCAACTCCATCTACCTTATGGGGGACATCACATGAACAGTTGAAGGCTGAAAATAAGAGATTGAATAATAGGGTGAAAGAGTTAGAAGATTGATTTTCTAGAGTCGAGACCCTGCTATCAACGGGACAAGTATTTTTCAAAAACTTTTTTATTCTTCTTTGCCTATTTTTTTATTCTTCTTTCAGACTTCGTTTTTAGGTGACTTATTTGATTTTCCCACCTCGTATTAGGGTGGCAAAGTAGATGTGTCTCAGGGATCACCACCAATTGTACAATCATCTGTGGAAAGTACTCAAGAGGATACTTTAGATACCTTACATATTCAAGATGTTATTCAGGTGCTTTGATCAATGATGTCCAAAAATTTAATATAATTTATATGTTCTATTCTTCTTATTATGTTAATCATCAACTTATATCCTCTTTTATTTTTTGATCAGCTGCAGGGCAAGAGAGTAAAGTTGTTAGATCTGGATCACTAGTATGTCGGGAGTGGAATTGTCACGAGTGTTGACAAAGACAAGGTTGTGATGGGTCGACAAATTGGAAATGCCTACTGTGAGGTGTCATTAACTTTCGCTGTCAAACTCAATGCTCCTTTGATTGTCAAAGATCATCTACGGAAGAAAATGAAAGACGCATTAGGAACCCACATCCTTTGGCTGATAGAATATGTAAGTTATGATCATGTATGCTTGTCCAATGTTCTGTTTCCTAATATTATTTCGACCCGAGTCATTTTTTGGCTTGTTCAGGTTCTTTTTGTTGTGCCTGTTTCAATTGCTCCTTAACAAACAAGGACAACATACGAATTGAAAACCCATGGATGCATGACTGAATTGTGACAACAGTTGCTATTTGTTTATTCATTTCATGCACTCTCCAATCCAGATAACCTATAAATCTAAATAGCAATCTTGTCAATTTTATCTTACCTTGTTTAAATTCTCGATATGTGCCTATTGTATCATTTAATGGTATCATGTTTACTAATTTTGTGCAACATTAAATTATCTTGCAACTTTGCCACTATAACTTATTTTGTGCTGTGAGTTTTTTTTATTTTGTAGGTACGTCTAGACTCATCCAGACATATGAAAAGTTGTTGAATGGTAGTGATTTGTGACACATCTCCGTTTTGAATTTGTAAAACAATGAAAACTATTTTGTTTTGTGTATGGTGTACATTTGGATGATCAGATGATGTGTTTATGGATGTATAGGGCATCTATTTTATATCTTAACTTTCTTGTTGTGAATGGAAGTACATATTTTGATCGTTTGATGATCAAAGGCAGGTGGACTCGATAGATGCTTTATGCATATTTACCTTGTTGTGATCACAGGTTTGATCATAGTTTTGTACTGTTATAAACTCAATGGATGTTTTACGTATGTTATGGTTTGATGATCATAGGTTGGTGGAAACAAATGGGTCGATCAAATTATTGTGTACGTCTCGGTTTAATAGAACAATTATTTGGTGAAATTATAGATTCACAATATATACGTTATGTGGGAATTATGGATTGTATGTATGTGTACACAGGTGAACTATATGGTATGAAGTATTGTGATTATATGTGTATACAAGTGGAAGAATGGAACCAATTATATATTTTGTGGTAGTTTAATGGTTTCCTACTACAATTAGGTTGACAGGATTTTTTCCTACGACTATAATTAGACTTGTACCTACGACACAAACAAATTATACCTACGGTCAAAAAATGATGGTACTTACCATCCTCTTCGGTTAACGTGGCATATACCAACCAAAATAAATATTTTTCCTACGATAAATAATGATGGTGATGTCTATTCGTTGTCTTACTTATTGAGCAATACCTACGTTAGAATTTTGCTATGCTACTGAAAACCGTAGGTAAACGAGAGGAAGCACCTACGACCCAAAAAGAGTATGTAACCATTTACTGACACGACTTTTACCGACTATATCCAACCATAGGGAAGGTAGTAGGTATAGCATTTTACCTACAACTTAGCGGCATATACCTACTAGTTATGTTGTAGGTATATCTTAACTTTCTCGTAGTGAGAGTTTGATTGGAAGCCTTAGATATTTGACATGCACAAGACCAGATATTTTATATGGTGTTGGTTTAGTGAGCCGATATATGGAAGAGCCACTGTCATCACATTTTAAAGCCGCCAAAAGAATTCTTCGGTACATCAAAGGTACTATTCATTATGGATTATTTTATTCATCATCCAAGGAATTTGATCTTGTAGGCTACTCCGATAGTGATTGGGGAGGTGACATTAATGAAAGGAAGAACACCACTGGATTTGTATTCTTCTTAGGAGGAACAGCATTCACTTGATTTTCTAAGAAGCAACCTATTGTTACACTTTCTACTTGTGAAGCAGAGTATGTGGCATTATCATCCGGAATGTGTCATGCACTGTGGTTGAGAAATTTACTCAAGAATCTTCATGTTAATCAAAGAGAGCCTATAAAGATGCTTGTTGATAACAAGTCCGCAATTGCCTTAGCTAAGAATCCGGTCTATCATGAAAGGAGCAAGCACATTGATACAAGATTTCATTTTATTCGGGAGCATATGAAGAACAAAGAGATTGAACTTATTTTTGTCAAATCTCAAGATCAAGTTGCGGATATTTTCACAAAGCCTTTGAAGTTTGATGTCTTCTCCAAATTGAAGAAATTGCTTGGAATGCTTGATGGAAGAGAATTAAGTTTACAAGGGGATGTTGTGAAATAAACTTAATTTAATGGAGATTATGTAAGGAGTTTATTATGTTATGAGTTAGAGAGAAAATAATGGGTCCTTTATTATTTAGAAGTTATGGTGTCTTTTGGGTCTCTTTTGTAACTCTTGTAACTCTCATTTGAATAAAAGTGTAAGGGAGGTAAAAAGTCATATAATGGTCATTAATAGGAGGTGAAGAATCTTTTGTAACCACCCAAGTATAACTCCCATCCATATAATGGGGAGATTTTCGTGCTCCACCTTGGAGCCTTAGTTAGTGGGAATCTAAAAGTTATTTTAGAAAACTTATTTATCTAGAAAGTCCACGTAAGGTCTATATATACATGTGGCTAGTTGTTTTCGTGTAAGAAGTCACATATGATCAATAGAATAACCACTTTTTGAGGTCTTCTTCAACTTTTGTGTTTTCTACCTTCTCTACATATTTCCACCACAATTCCACCTTGTGTGAGTAAGAGCCCTCCATTAGCTTCCAACACAGAAGGCATGGAGTTAACATTTGACAGCTTTCCCACAGCTAAATCAAGCCCTTCTTTGTCTGGAACAATCAAAGCACCAAGATGGCGTTGATCCTTGAAAGCAAAGGACTAATGTTAATGTCCATGATCAAGCAAAATAACCATACGAAATATTATGTTCAAAGTTAAAATGATCAAACTTGGGAAAGCTTATCTCATTTTATATTTGGAATTAGAACCTAGGAAAAAGTTTTAAGAAAGGTTTTCTAGAAAATAACCCCCTAGAGAATCTTGTACATGTAAAAAGTTCTACATATCTATACTATATATATAAAACAAAGTTCTCTGCTGCTACGTGTCAACGCCAAAATTCTTTGTTAATGTCTTTGTCTCCTATTAATTCTCTCTCCTCCTCTTTCTCATTAATTCTCTCTTTCACCATCTCTCTCTCCCCCTCTCTCTCATTAATTCTCTCCCTCTTCCCTCTATCTCTGCCTTAGTATTATTATTATTATTATTATCCTCTTTCACAATTTTTTCTCTCCCTATTAATATTTCTATCTCCTATTTTTTTGGTCCCCTATTATTATTATTATTATTGTTGTTGTTGTTGTTGCAATCTCTTGAGATAATAATAACTAATTTTAAAACTATTATTATTATTATTATTATATGGGATAATAATAACTAATTTTGATATTATTATTATTATTGTTAAAAATTTAATATCAAAATGAGAGTCTCGAGAGATAATGGTAACTAATTTTGATATTATCATTATTATTATTGATGTAGACTGGATCTATCACGACCGGATCCCGCAAACGGGGATCCGAAACAAGGAGGATCCGGAGCCGGTCCGGATCGAACGGTGACGAGGGGACCCGACGGGGATCCACAACAGGGCGAAGCCGAGGCTATTTCGGAATGAAGAGGATCCGCCTGCGGGGGGCGCGATCTGCCGCCGGAGCTGCTCTTGGATAGTGAGCCGCTGCTCCTTCGGTCGGACGAAGGCGCGGCGCGAGCAGGAGCTCCTGTCGGCGGAGCGGTAGACGAGCGTCGGAGCAGAAGCCGGAAAGTCCGAGATCGGACGGGGGGACGGCTCGCTCTCCGACGAGGGGGTCCGAAGGCACCTTCAGCGCGAGGCCGAGCCTCCTGGCGCGGGGCGACCGACGGGATTGCCCTCGGACGGCGAGTCCGAAGGCTACTTCAGCGTGAGACCGAGTCTCCTGGCGCGGTGCAGCCGGCGTTCGGCGTCGAGACCGGGGAGAGGAGTCCGAGGTCGGCGGCCGAGACTGACTCGGGGAGGTCAGCGATGATTCGAACCAAGCCCCTGCAGGAGGGAAAGAAGAAGAAGAACCAGTCAGCAGGAGTCCCGGGCGTCAGCCCTGGGGAACCCCCTCCGACGGTCAAGTTAGCTTCTGAAGAAGATTCGATTCAGGAAGCAAGAAGAAATAGCTAGAACACTATTCGGACAGTAGTCCTTTAAGGGGTTTCGGAAGCTTAGGGGGGCATCCGTTTTTCCCACCACCCCTATGGCCACAAATAGCAGGATACTTATAGCGGAGGGTAGCGGATGGTTAACGGTGGCAGCCGATATAGGACTAAAAGGAGGCTTACTGACAAACCGCCATAGCGTCTGATCCGCCACCGGAGTGGGCCGGATTCGGCTACCGGGCCGAAGGGGGTTGGGCCGCTGACGGGCCGAAGCCTGCTGGGCCCTGGGCCGCCGTGCTGTTCCCGGGCCGTAGGCTGGTGGGCCGCTGACGGGCTGAAGCCTGCTGGGCCGGGAGCGACGGGGCCGCTTATGGGCCGAGGGCTGCTGGGCCGCTAACGGGCCGAAGCCTGCTGGGCCCTGGGCCGCCGTGCTGTTCCCGGGCCGTAGGCTGGTGGGCCGCTGACGGGCTGAAGCCTGCTGGGCCGGGAGCGACGGGGCCGCTTATGGGCCGAGGGCTGCTGGGCCGCTAACGGGCCGAAGGCCGCCGGAGGGCCTAATACTGCTACTGTTGGGCTGAATGGGGTTTGGGCCTGCTGCAATGGGCCGAATCGGATTCTGCCGCATCACATAGCCCCCCACTCTTGTCTTCCTCAGTTCTGAGATGGCAAGAGTATAGCCTGAAACTGCCAGAGAAGAAAGGAAACCACAGCAGGCGTCTTCCTGGGAGTCGTATTCCCCCTTCTTCTGGAAGAGGAGGCCCTCGGTCGGCCGAGGGCCGTGCGGTCGCTTTGTCCTTGCTCAGAGGGTCGGCGAAGGCTGAGGGCTGAGAAGCCGAAGGGTCGGTACCTCTGACCCGTGTCAGGCCTCATTAAATGGACGGGACGGCGCGTCGCCTCGCGAGGAAGCACGGGACACGCGTCGCGCATCCAGCCGCTCTGGAGAAAACACAAACGGATCCCGACCGCCCGTGGGTCGCGGATCGCCCCGGCTCTCTGCCCGAGGCTCCGCTCGGATTGCCGCCGCTCCCTTTGTCGCCTGCGGATCGGGACGCGTGGCGGGCATCCGAGTGGTTAGCCGAAGGGTCGGAGTGCTGTCAGCCGCTGATCGCTCTTGCCTCAAGTCCCGGAGCCGGTCCGCCATCATTGCCGAAGGATGGCACACGTGGCGGGCATCCGGAAGGAGCGACGGGACGAGCGGGACGATCTCGGCCGCAGGCTTCGGCGGGAGGCGTATCGACCGGGCTCTATAAATACAGGCCCTCTGCGGGGCACTGTTCCTCTTCTTGCTGCCGCGCTTACGTTCCCCTCGCAACTGCCCGAGCTCTTCTTCCTTCTCCTGCGAGAGGCCAGTTTCCTGAAGGTTTCATCCGAGCTTCGTCGGCTACCGGGGGAGGCTCTTCGTCCCTCAGAGTGCATTGCCTGTGGAGTCTGGAGGCTTGAGGCGACGCCTGGTTCAGGAGAGATCCTCTCCTTCTTTCTGCGAGTAAGCCTCAGTCTTCTTCCCTCCCTCCGCGGCTTTATGGTCCGGAGCTCTTCTAGTGAGATTACCCCTTCGGACGAGGAGTACACTCCCCCCTCCCTGTCGGACCCTCTTGCCTCGGGACCTCTTACTTCCGCGATGTCCGGGGAGTCCGAAAGCTCCGGGTCCGAAACTTCCGGGACTGAGGTTTCTGGAGCCGAGGCTTCTGGGACCGAGGCTTCTGGGACCGAGGCTTCTGAGACCGAGGCTCCCGAGGCCGAGGCTTCCGAGGCCGAGGCTTCCGGGGCCGAGGCTTTTCAAGAAGTTCGGGACTCGGGCCAGGCTTCCACCTCGGAACGCCGCCTCCCGGATGTTGCTTTGGGGGCAAGCTGTGCCCTTTCGGATGTAGAGGTGAGGAACTTAGTTTCTTACTTTCAGCTTCCCTCTTGGACGACCCCCCATCGGCCCGATTCCACCACTAGGGCAAATACCGTTCGCCCGGGGTCTTTTTCTATTTACGTTGATAGCTTTGAGGCGGGATTCCGTCTCCCTCTCCCCACCTTCGTCGTCAATCTTCTTAGCTTCTACGGGCTGGCCCCTTCTCAGCTCTTCCCCAACTCTTGGCGCACTGTGTACGGATTCCTGAGCGTCTTCGCTCACGTGAAAATCCGCCCCTCCCTCAATGTCTTTCGCTATCTCTTCAAGATCCAGACGCAGGGGAAGTCGGAATGGTACTGCTTTGTCCCCCGGGTTGACCGGAGGATTTTCTCTGGGAAGCCTTCGTCTATCCATGGCTGGAAGAGGAAGTTTATCTTCGTCTCTCTGCCGGAGAAGGAGAAGGGTGTGTGGCCCTTCCCCACCGAATGGGTGCCGCTGGCCGAAGGACTCTCGGGACCTCCTGTTCTGTCTCCCGTTCAGAGTACTATCGTGGGTCACGTTCAGGCGAAGGCCCCTTACGACGTCTCGGTGCTTCTTTCCGACGCGGAGCGGTTGATAGGTGCCGGGGTTTGGCCGGACCCTAAGCGTGATCCGGAGCGGGTCTTTCCGTACCTACCTCCCGGGGAGACTCCGCGGGACCGCGGGGGAAGGACTGCCGCTCCTCCGGCCGAAGCTCTTCCGGCTTTGGAGGCTGACGAAGTTTCGGCCGAGGGTAAGTCGGCTCTGAGTCTATTACTCGATCGTTGTTTTTGGCTTCTGATATCCCTTTCTTGCTTTGCAGCAATGGCCCAGCTCGATGCCCTCCTCGATCAGCTATCGGATCAGCGCGCTTCGCGCCGGGCGCCGGCCCCGCAGGCGGTGAGCAGGCCTATCCGAGGTACCGGGGGTCCGAGGACAAGAGGCGGGGGCCTCGGGACTGCGGCCTCCGCCGAGGGTCGTGCAGTCGCCGCTGCTCTTGAGAGGGAGCAGAAGACTAAGTTTGCCTCTCGGGGAGGCGGCCGAACGTCGAAGCGCCCCCGGGTAGAGGAGGCCGAGGGAGAGGTGGAAGCTCAGCTAATCAGGTGGAGCGCCGGGGCCCGAAGGGCTGCAAGGTTGGCGTCCCCTGAGATGCCGAGGGGTGACTCCCCTCCGGCCGTATCGGCAGGAGCCGATGGAGGAGATGCCGAACCGCGGGTGCAGCTCGAGCGGCGGCACCCCGCATCGGGGGAGAGCATGGAGGACCCGCAGACGTGCCTTCGTCTGCTCAACAGCCTCACTCTCCCTTCAATCTTCGAGGAGCTGAAGGCCCACTCCATCACCGATCTGACGGAGATGAGTGCCCGTCTGTCGGTTCAGGTGAGCACCCCGAAAGTGTTTCAGCTCATCTTCAGCTACTTCTTCTGATTCTACTGGCCCTCATCTGCCCTCGATCCGCAGGCTTCGATGACGAGCCGTGTCCTGATGCATCGTCAGGAGCTGCTCCAGCGTAAGCTTCTGGAAGCCGAGGTGGATCCGGTTGGTTCGGGGGAAGGCACTTCGGCGGCTCCTCGCATCGAGCCCCTAGTTGAGGAGCTCGTGACTGCGAGTGCCCGAGCGCGGAAGCAGCTGGAGAAGAGGGCAGCAGAGGCCCGTGCCGCCGCCGAGGCCAAGAAGAAGGCCGAGAGCGATCTTGCGGCGGTCGAGTCCGAATTCCGGACTTTCAAAGCCCAGACCCAGGACAGGGAGGCTCGGCGAGCTTCGGAGAAGCGCCGCCTCATCGAGGAGGTGTCGACCTTGAAGCGGGAACTGGGAAAGGCAGCGGAGTCGGCCGTGGCCAACTACAAGGCTGGGAACGACTATGCCCAGGAGATCCTCCAAGCCCAGCTGCAGGCTTCTTCCGCGGTTTTTGACCTCGGACTAGCAGTCGCCCAGAGGGCCTGCCCGAGCGTTGATCTGACCGGGGAAGCCATGCCAAAGGGCGAGGAAGCCCGGGAGCTTTTATCCTGGTGGGAGGAGCTCGTGGCGGAGAGGTCCCCGCCTCCAGCTAATGCCGAGGAGGCCGGTGCGGAGGAGGCCGAGACCGAAGAGGCCGATGCCGAAGAGGCCGATGCTGAAGAGGCCAATGCCGAAGAGGCTGCTGCTGAAGATGCCCTTGCTGAAGGCGCCGCTTCTGATGCGGTGCAGGTCGTCGACTCTCCCTCTCCTTCTCCTGACCGAAACGTCGTCGAGGTGGAGGAGGAGGGGGTTGTCGAGGACTGATACGAGGGTTCCCCTCGGTTTTCTTTTTGCTTTACTTTTGTAAGCTCTTGGCCAGGCGTACGGCTGAGCTTTGTATCTCCTTTTGCTTTAGAAAATGGAAGGAAGGTTTTTGGCTTTACCTGGCTGTCCCCTGTTTGACTTGGGTAGATCTGTCTCCTGTTTTTGGCCATATTCCGCGAAGCCGAGATCCGTCGTAGGTTTGGACAGGCCGTTGGTAGAATATCGCCTGGAGAATAATATGCTGCGCCTTGATCCGGATTGCATGGCCAAAGCCATTCGTCGGATCAAAAAGGGCTTACGGGCTTCAAGAGAATCATGCCGCTCCCGGTACGGTTTGCATGGCCGAAGCCACTCCCGATACGGTTTACACGGACTTATAGAAAATACCATGCCGCTCCCGATACGGTTTGCATGGCCGAAGCCACTCCCGGTACGGTTTACACGGACTTAGAGAGAATACCATGCCGCTCCCGATACGGTTTGCATGGCCGAAGCCACTCCCGGTACGGTTTACACGGACTTAGAGAGAATACCATGCCGCTCCCGATACGGTTTGCATGGCCGAAGCCACTCCCGATACGGTTTACACGGACTTAGAGAGAATACCATGCCGCTCCCGATACGGTTTGCATGGCCGAAGCCACTCCCGGTACGGTTTACACGGACTTAGAGAGAATACCATGCCGCTCCCGATACGGTTTGCATGGCCGAAGCCACTCCCGGTACGGTTTACACGGACTTAGAGAGAATACCATGCCGCTCCCGATACGGTTTGCATGGCCGAAGCCACTCCCGGTACGGTTTACACGGACTTAGAGAGAATACCATGCCGCTCCCGATACGGTTTGCATGGCCGAAGCCACTCCCGATACGGTTTACACGGACTTATAGAAAACCATAACAAGTTTTTCTGAAAGAAAGCGAGTTCCTTTATTTATAGCCTCCGGCTAAAAGCCTGGGGAGAGTTGACTTACATGTAATAACGCCGAAGGCGCTCCACATTCCATGTGCGAGGAAGGGGTTGGCCCGAAAGGGTTTCCAACCGGTAAGCTCCTCGTCTGATTACCTCCCTGACCCGGTAGGGTCCCTCCCAGTTGGGGGCAAGCTTCCCCGAGGCTTCGGCTGGCTTGGAAGCATGGGCATTCCTTAACACGAGATTCCCCACTTCAAAGCTCCGGGGCTTTACTCGAGTGTTATGGTACTTGGCCATTCGTTGCTGATAAGCCGCCAGTCGGATACGAGCTTTATCTCGGACCTCCTCAATGAGGTCCAAGTGGTCTTTCAGACTTTCCTCATTGGCTTCCGTATTATAGGCAATGACTCTGGGAGAAGGGAGGCCGATCTCTATGGGAATGACGGCCTCTACCCCATAGGCCATGCGGAAGGGAGTTTCGCCGGTGGGGGTTCGGCTCGTCGTCCGATAGGCCCACAGGACACTCGGCAGTTCTTCCACCCATCGGCCCTTAGCTTCGCCGAGTCGGGTTTTCAATCCCTGTAAAAGGCTTCGGTTAGTGACTTCGGCTTGGCCGTTCGCTTGAGGATGCGCTATCGAAGTAAACTTGTGGAGTATGCCGAAGCTGGCGCAGTTATCACCGAACCGTCGGCTATCGAACTGCTTTCCGTTGTCTGAGATGATGGCTCGAGGGACGCCGAACCGGCAAATGATGGACTTCCACACGAAGTTCCAAGCATTGTTGTCGGTTATTGAGGCGAGGGGTTCGGCCTCGACCCATTTGGTGAAGTAGTCGACCGCCACGATGAGGAATTTCCTTTGGCCGGTGGCGACGGGAAAAGGTCCCAGGATGTCGACTCCCCATTGGGCGAAAGGCCAGGGATCAGATAACGGGGTCAGAAGGGTGGCTGCCTGATGAGTGAGGGAGCTAAACCTCTGGCACTGGTCGCAGCGCCGTACGAGGGCTAAAGCGTCCTCTCGAAGCGTGGGCCACCAGTAGCCTTGCCTTAGGAGCTTGTGAGCCAGGGCCCTTCCTCCCGCATGCGCCCCGCACACCCCTTCGTGGACTTCCCTTATGGCGTAGTTGGCCTCGGCCGGGCCGAGGCACCGCAGCAAAGGTCGGCCAAATGATTTCTTGTACAACACCCCGTCCAAAAGGAGAAAGTGGGATGAGCGCTGCCGGATGCGCTTCGCCTCCCTAGGATCTGGAGGGACTTCTCCTTGGAGAAGGAAAGCGATGAGGGGAGTCATCCATGTCTCGGCTTCTGCTTCAGCAATCTGCATGGCTTCGGTTTCGCCGAGGCTAGGTTCGGCGAGCTCCTCGACGAGGATCATCCGGCCTCCGCCCCCGTCTTGGGTTGACGCCAGCCGGGAAAGGGCATCGGCCCGGGTATTCTCGGCTCTCGGGATCCTCACGATTTCACAAGAATCTAATTGAGCGAGGATCTTGCGAGTTACCTGGAGATAAGACGCCATCACTGCGTCCCGAGCTTCATACTCCCCGGAGACGTGGCCGGCGATTAACTGGGAATCGCTGAAGGCTTTTAAGTTCCGGGCGCCGAGTTTCTTTGCGGCTTGGAGGCCGGAAATGAGGGCTTCATACTCGGCGGCGTTGTTAGTTGCAGGAAAGGAGAAACGCAGGGCGTACTCCGTCACGACTCCTTCGGGTGATGCCAGGATCCATCCGGCGCCACTGCCCGTGGAGCACGCGGAGCCGTCCACGAAGAGTCGCCATTCGTCCGGTGGTGCCGGTGCTGAAAGAGCCTCGGCTTCGGCCACCTCGGGTTCTGGCTGCGGCGTCGCGCAAGCGCCGGGGGTAAGTTCGGCGATGAAGTCTGCCAATGCTTGGGCTTTTATTGCTACTCGAGGGGCGTAGGAGATATCGAACTCTCCTAGCTCAATTGCCCACTTCGCCAGCCTGCCGGACACCTCTGGTCGGGAGAGAACCTGCCTCAAGGGCTGGTTGGTGAGGACTTTCACAGAATGGGCCAGGAAGTACGGCCGAAGCCTTCTTGCAGAAGTGACGAGGGCCAGAGCCAACTTTTCCAGGGCTTGGTACCGGAGTTCCGCTCCCTGAAGGGCTCGGCTGGTGTAATAAACGGGCTTCTGAATGTCTTCTTGTTCTCGGACGAGGACGGTGCTGAGGGCCGTCTCGGAGACTGCGAGGTATAGGCTCAGAGGCTCCCCGGAAATCGGTTTTGACAGGATGGGGACTTTGGAGAGGTAGGCCTTCAACTGATTGAAGGCTGTCTGACACTCTTCCGTCCAGTCGAAGTTGTTGGCCTTCTTCAGCAGCTTGAAGAAGGGAAAACAGTAGTCGGCCGCTCTGGACATGAAGCGGCTGAGAGCTGCGATCCTCCCGTTCAGCTTCTGTACCTCTCGGAGGTTAGCCGGGGGGCGCATCTTTATGATGGCCGAAACCTTCTCGGGATTAGCCTCCACCCCTCGGTGCGTGACCATGTAGCCGAGGAACTTGCCGGAGGCTACCCCGAAGGCGCACTTGGCCGGGTTCAGCTTCATCTTGTACCGCCTGAGGGCGGAGAAAGTCTCGGCCAGGTCGGCCAGGTGCTCCGCAGCAACGCGGCTCTTCACCAACATGTCGTCTATATAGACCTCCATGTTTCGGCCGAGCTGCGCGGCGAATACCTTGTTGACCAGTCGCTGATATGTCGCGCCGGCGTTCTTCAGACCGAAGGGCATTCGGGTGTAGCAGTATAGACCCAAATCGGTGGTGAAGCTGGTCTTGCTCTCGTCGTCCGGATGCATCCGGATCTGGTGGTAGCCTGAATAGGCGTCGAGGAAGCTTAAGAGCTTGTGGCCAGAAGTGGCGTCCACCACCTGGTCTATCCGAGGCAGTGGAAAGCTGTCCATTGGACAGGCCTTGTTGAGGTTGGTGAAGTCCACGCACATGCGCCATTTGCCATCTTTCTTTGGCACCATGACCACATTGGCTATCCAGTCTGGATGATGTACCTCTCGGAGATGTCCGGCGTCCAGTCCCTTTTGTACTTCAGCCTGGATGGCGGCTCTCCTTTCCTGGTTGAAGGTGCGCCGCTTCTGCTTCACCGGAGGCTGATCGGGATCGGTATGGAGTCGGTGCTCTGCTACCTCCGGGTCCACCCCGGGCATGTCTGCCGGAGACCAGGCGAAGATGTCGAGGTTCTTTTTCAAGAACTCGGTAAGCTTCTCTGCTTCACCTTTCTCCAGGCCGGAGCCTATCATCAGGACTCGTCCTTCGCCTCCTGGAACAGGGACGGCGAGGAGTGCTTCTCCCGGAGATGCTTCGGCTGATGACTCGATCGCTAGGGTTTCAGCTGCGTTCTTCCCTTTGACCGAAATCATGTAGCATTGCCGAGCGGCTTCTTGGTTTCCTTTGGCCTCGCCGATCCCGTGGTCGGTATGAAACTTCAGCTTCTGATGGAAGGATGAGGGCACGGCTCCGACCCCGCCGATGAGCCTTCGGCCGAATATGGCGTTGTAGGCTGACTCGATCTTTACAACGGCAAAGTCCGTTTCAACGGTCAATTGCCGGGGGGCGGAGCCCAAGGTCACAGGAAGCCGAACAATACCTTCTACTCGGCAGGGCGAGCCGTTAAAACCGAAGAGAGGGCCCCGATGAGGCTTCATACTAGCCTCACTCAATCCCATTTTCTCGAAACAATCGTAAAACAAGATGTTTGGGGCACTTCCATTATCCACAAAGATCCTATGTACATCGTAGTTGTGGATTACAGCATTGACGACGAGAGCGTCGTCATGAGGGACCTGAACATCCGTCAGGTCCTCGGCGCCGAAGGTGATGTCTTCCAGACGAGGCTTCTTCGGCTCGCCCTCAACTGCTGCTACTGTGCTACGCTGCCGCGGCCTGGACCCTTCCCCCGGTCCTCCGGATATCATCATGATAGACCCAGAACTGGGTCTTTGATGGGATGATTCAACCGGGGCCGAGGTGGCTTTGGGCGGAGGAGCGGCTTCTGTTGCTGAGGGCTGCTGTTGTCTGGGCGCTGCAGGGGCGTCCTGGTTCTGTTGCGGTGGCTGCTCCCGGCGGTACTGCGGCAGTCTCCCCTCCCGGATGATGCGGTCAATCTCTTCCCGGAGCTGCCGACACTCATCCGTCGTGTGGCCGATCTCCCGGTGGTATTCACAATACCTGCCGGGATCCCTTTGGCGGGGATCGGTCTTGATGCGATCGGGCCGTCGGAGCATGCCTTTCACCTCCATGAGCATTCGGGAAGGGGGAGCAGGTAAGGGTAGGTACCGCGGCTGCGCGTCCCGTCGCCTCTCCCTGTCCCATTCCTCCCTGCGATAGCGCTTTCGCGAGGACTCCTGGTCCTCCGGCCGAGGTCGGACCAGCTAGGGAGCAGGTGCCGAGACGGCTTCGGTGGCGCCTCTTCCTCTGGACAGCATCAGGGCCTCCCGGTTGATGTATTTGTGGGCCCGTGCCACGAGGTCCTGGAAGGTCGGGGGATGGCGCTTCCCAATGGAACCGAGGAGCCCCTCGTCCCGACACCCGCTGATCACGGCCGAAACCGCGATTGAGCTGTCGAGGTTCGGGATCTGGGCGGCCTCGGTCCGGAACCTGGTGAAGTAGTCCTGGAGAGTCTCGGCAGGACCTTGCCGAATAGCCAGCAGACTAGCGGAGGTCTTGCTCTGCCGGGTGGCATCATAGAACTGGTCGATGAACAACTGGCCCAACTGTGCTAAGGAGTGGATGGAGTTGGGGGCCAGCGTCTCGAACCAGGTGAGGGCGATCTTTTCAAGGGTGAGGGGGAAGAGACGGCAGCGGACTGCCTCGGAGATCCCCCGGACCTGGAGGTAGGAGTTGAACTTCCGGAAATGACAGACCGGATCTGTCATCCCATCATAGGGAGGGCCCTTCGGCAGCTTGAAGTCGGGGGGCACCTCAGTGGCCAGGAGCTCCGCCGTAAACGGGGTCTGCTCCAGGATGCTGCTGGCGAGGGGCGCCCCGTGAGGCCGGGACACCATCTGCTGCATCTCCTTGCGCATCGCCGTCAGCCGCTGGTCCAGGTCCGGGGCGGCCGAAGTGGCGACGGATGGCCCTCCGGTGCGGGCCGGATGGTACTCCGACGAAGCATAATCCTGCTCCGTCGGGCGATCGACGCGGGGAGCTCGGGCAGGCAATGCCGAGGGCTCGCTGCGCGCCGCCGCAGCTTCGTAGAGAGAGGCTGGCGCAGGCACCGGTCGGAACCGGGCGTCTTGTACTGAGTAGAGTGGGGGGAGCGGTGCCTGCTGGGGAGGCTGCCCCGTCAGTCCCATGCGCTGGGCGATGGCAGATACCATCTCCTGAAGAGGCGCTAGGGAAGTGACGGCAGCGGCCAGCGTGGCCACCTGCTGCTGGAGTACCCCCACTCGGTCTTCCGAGCCGAAGGACTCCGGGATGGTCGGCAGAGGCGGGTTCGGCGGGGCAGATGGCGCGCCTTCGGAAAGCGGCATCTGTGCCGAAGCCTCCCGCGCTTCCGCTTCGCTCTGCCCGGATCGTCGGGTCACAGGTCGCTGAGACATGACTTGTTTTGTTGGTTTCCCACAGACGGCGCCACGTGATGTAGACTGGATCTATCACGACCGGATCCCGCAAACGGGGATCCGAAACAAGGAGGATCCGTAGCCGGTCCGGATCGAACGGTGACGAGGGGACCCGACGGGGATCCACAACAGGGCGAAGCCGAGGCTATTTCGGAATGAAGAGGATCCGCCCGCGGGGGGCGCGATCTGCCGCCGGAGCTGCTCTTGGATAGTGAGCCGCTGCTCCTTCGGTCGGACGAAGGCGCGGCGCGAGCAGGAGCTCCTGTCGGCGGAGCGGTAGACGAGCGTCGGAGCAGAAGCCGGAAAGTCCGAGATCGGACGGGGGGACGGCTCGCTCTCCGACGAGGGGGTCCGAAGGCACCTTCAGCGCGAGGCCGAGCCTCCTGGCGCGGGGCGACCGACGGGATTGCCCTCGGACGGCGAGTCCGAAGGCTACTTCAGCGTGAGACCGAGTCTCCTGGCGCGGTGCAGCTGGCGTTCGGCGTCGAGACCGGGGAGAGGAGTCCGAGGTCGGCGGCCGAGACCGACTCGGGGAGGTCGGCGATGATTCAAACCGAGCCCCTGCAGGAGGGAAAGAAGAAGAAGAACCAGTCAGCAGGAGTCCAGGGCGTCAGCCCTGGGGAACCCCCTCCGACGGTCAAGTTAGCTTCTGAAGAAGATTCGATTCAGGAAGCAAGAAGAAATAGCTAGAACACTATTCGGACAGTAGTCCTTTAAGGGGTTTCGGAAGCTTAGGGGGGCATCCGTTTTTCCCACCACCCCCTTGGCCACAAATAGCAGGATACTTATAGCGGAGGGTAGCGGATGGTTAACGGTGGCAGCCGATATAGGACTAAAAGGAGGCTTACTGACAAACCGCCATAGCGTCTGATCCGCCACCGGAGTGGGCCGGATTCGGCTACCGGGCCGAAGGGGGTTGGGCCGCTGACGGGCCGAAGCCTGCTGGGCCCTGGGCCGCCGTGCTGTTCCCGGGCCGTAGGTTGGTGGGCCGCTGACGGGCTGAAGCCTGCTGGGCCGGGAGCGACGGGGCCGCTTATGGGCCGAGGGCTGCTGGGCCGCTAACGGGCCGAAGCCTGCTGGGCCCTGGGCCGCCGTGCTGTTCCCGGGCCGTAGGCTGGTGGGCCGCTGACGGGCTGAAGCCTGCTGGGCCGGGAGCGACGGGGCCGCTTATGGGCCGAGGGCTGCTGGGCCGCTAACGGGCCGAAGGCCGCCGGAGGGCCTAATACTGCTACTGTTGGGCTGAATGGGGTTTGGGCCTGCTGTAATGGGCCGAATCGGATTCTGCCGCATCAATTATCATTATTATTATTATTATTATTATTATTATTATATCTTTTTCTCCTCTTTCACATTTTTTTCTCTCCATATTAATATTTTTATCTCCAATTTTTCTATTCCTTATTATTATTATTGTTGTTGTTGTTATTGCAGTCTCTTGAGATAATAATAACTAATTTTGACATCATCATCATCATTACTATTATTAGGGTAGTCTCATGAGATAATAACAATGAATTTTGATATTATTATTATTATTTTAAAATTATTATTTATTATTAATTAGACCAGTCTCTCTCTCACATTTCTCATTCATATTATTATTATTATTATTGTTGTTGTTGTTGTTATTATTATTAATATTAGGACAATCTTTTGAGATAATAATAATAAATTTTGATATTTCTTATCATTATTGAGATAATCTCATGTGATAATAATAACTAATTTCGTTATTAATGAGACCAGTCTCCATCTCATTTTTCTCCCAATCTATATTTCAACACAACATTTATTAGGATAATCTCACGTGATAATAATAATAACCTCCAGTTTACTTTTTAGTTTTCTCTCTCAATCAATATTTCAATTAAATACAATGTTTTTGAACTTTTAATGTTTATCAAACAATTAATCTAATATTTATATAAAAAATGTTAGTATTTCTAAATATATATTCTTATATAATTATTTTATTTATTTCTTCAAAAAATATAAAAAATTAACTGATTGACTTCACTTATATTAATCATATTTTTTCATTCAAATATGTTAACTGACTGTGCATCGCACGGGGTTGCAACTAGTATGTATAATTCAAGAGATTTTTTTGCATGTACCAGATTCTTTAGGAGGTTGCTTGCTAATAGCCCTTTAAGAAATGATGTAACAACTAATGGGCCAAATAAGAAGACTAACCATTAAAAGTGCTATAGTTGCCAGAATTAGACTTTTTTAAAATGAAGTATCATTTCTTCTCTTCTTTTTCCCGGGAAATTTATTGACCATGTCCACAATCTAACTGAATAGCAGGAAAAATAAGAGTGATCAAGATAAGGTGTAGCCTATCCCATCCAGGAGAAAGCATATTAGACAGATACAAGGACAATCTACTCTTTATTTTACATCAGTTATGTAATAAATTTTTATCTTCAAGTCAAGTAGGATATTATATATCTATAAATATATGCATAAAAAAGAAAGGACAGATTGTCACACCACAAAATTAAAAACCAGTAAAACAGGAGTAGAAGCAGCTGAATCAGAGTAGAGTTGGCTTTGACCAGTCCAGGTCTGGCTGATTTCCGGCTTAGCATAAAAAAACAATAAAAATAAAGTTTGTAATTGTTTTTTTTTTAAGGTGAACAAATAGATCATAGATTCGTAAATAATTAAATACAGAAAGTACACCAGAGAAAAAAATAGTTCTCAGAAAACACTAAAATCCCTTACAAAATAGGATAAACAGAAAAAACCCTCTCCCAGGAAGAATCCCACACTATATCTTATCAAGGATAAAAATATATTACATCAAGAACACCAAATTACAATATCAGTCAAACAATCTTGTCCACTGCTGCAAATCAGCCAGGATAGGAGATGAATTCGGATCCATCAAAACCCTTGCAGCTTTACCCCATTCAAAAATCCATCTAATAACTCTGCGCATTGTGTTGTAGAAGGTATCAAACCCATTCCTGAACCTTCTATAGTTTCTTTCAGTCCAAATTCCCCACAAAAATGCAGGAAGGATTAAAGACCATATCTCCCTCTCAGACAAAGAGGGACATAGCTTAGCCTATCCTTCCAACATGTGAAGCACAGAGGAGGGTTCCTCCCAACTCAAATTAAGGCATTTGCAGCATGACAGCCACCACACATGTATAATACCACACTTGCAAAACAAATGATCTGCATCCTCAGTAAAATTGCCATATAAATAACAACTGAGCTTCTACAAAAGGAAGGAACTTGCTAAGCCTATCCATAGTTGGTAACCTTCCTAAAGCAATCTTCCAAAGGAAAAGGTTGATCTTACAAGGTAAGATTTTAGACCACACTACAGGTTCCCAGGGCACTCTAACTTTACTGTCATTAATCACTCTTACCAATGCATTTAACAGAGAAGATTCCTTTAGCATTCCAAACCCATCGTCTTGTATCATTACAATTCCCTTGTAGCTCAAATATGTAGATGTTCAGTACAACCACCAACTGTTGAAATTCCTGACCTGTTAAATTTCTTCTAAATGTCAAATTCCATGGATTAGAATGCCCATATAAATATAACTCAGCTATATATTTGTTTTTATCCTCAGAAATAAGATACAAATCCATGAATTCCATTGCCAAAGGCTGGTGCAACGCCCATCTATCTTCCCAGAATTTAATCAAGCTCCCATTACCCACTTGAAGGGAAATAGAAGGGGCAATCAGATCCACCATATTGCTAATATTCCTCCTAATAGGGGACATATTAGATAAGGAGATCAGAGTCAAATTCCATCTAGATGAACCATGGTAATATTTTGTTCTAAAAAGATTTGTATCCACAAGACATCATCCTCTACACCCATTCTCCAAATCCACTTGGCCAATAAAGCTTAGTTAAAGGTACCAACTTTTACCAAGCCAACCCCACCTTGATCCTTCATCCTGCAAACTTTGTCCCATGCAACAAGATGCAAAACTCTTAAATCCCTCTTCCCTCCTTCCCAAAAAAATAGGCTTCTCTTGGATTCAAGTATTCTTTCCACCTTTTTCGGAATTCTAAAAATGGAGAGATAATAGGTTGCTAAAGCCGAGAGGACCAATTTAGATAGCACCCATCTTCTTCCAGCCGATAAAACCTGGCCTTCCACCCTTCCAATCTCTACTCAAACCTTCTAATAAGATCATCTCAATCCCTTACTTTACATTGAACATCAGATAGAGGGAGCCCTAGGTAAGAAATTGGAAATGAAGATACCTTGCATGTGAATGAATCAGCAATTTTCTGAACTCTCTCTAAGCCCAAATTAATGCCAACCACCTCAGATTTCTGAAAATTGATAGCCAACCCAGTGATAGCTTGGGTTAGAATCAGTAAATTCTTCATGTTTGAAAGCATAGCCTCATCACCAGAAGAAAACAACAGAGTGTCATCGGCAAACTGAAGATGTGACAACAAAAAACCATCTCTCCCCACTGAAAAACCATCAACCAACCCTTGTATTGCTGCCCTATCCCATAGAGAACTCAAAACCTGTCCTACTAAAATAAAAATCAGTGGAGACATAGGATCTCCTTTCCTCAGTCCCCGCGAACTTTTAAAATACCCACATGATTCTCCATTAAACAAGATTGAGAATTTGGCAGTGGATATGCAGCTCATGATCCAACCAATCCATTTATGACCAAAACCCATGGCACCAAAAGTGTTTTGAATACACAACCAGCTAACCCGATCATAAGCTTTCTCAAAGTCTAATTTAACAAGTACACCTTCTTTTTTACTGCTCTTTTGAGAAACAATTGCTTCATGAGCTGACAAAAAAAGTTTGTAATTATTGTTATAATTTAAGGATAAATGTGCAACATTTCCTTATTGAAGGGTCATTTTATAAAATCCATCCCCTTTAGGGCTGTAACCCTAAAATCCAATTGACTTGCCAATCCAGGAGAACCCAGAAAGGAACCAGCCAAGAGCAGTCCAGTTCCAGATTCCATCTTGAATTTGAACTAGAAGCGGAATCAGCCAAGACTGATCTGGTTCCGGTCTGGTTCCTTGCATCAAACATTCACTGACAACACTAGTTTAGGTGCATGATAAAGTGTGTAGTGGCACAGGACAATTCAGATGTTATTTGTGATTTGATTGCGTCTCCACCCTTCAAGAAATTTTCACACTTCTGACTCTTGTTAGCTCTTTTAACAATTACTGGATCATTCCCGCTCTGGCTCTCGAATATAGTTAGACCTCTGGGTGCATTGTCAAAATAAGAACTATGGCAGCAAACGGCAGTTCACAGGATAATTCTGATCTGAGTGTCTTCTCCCTTTTTAGCAAGTTTCAAACCTTTTAGCTCTTTTTTACACTCAAGCACGGTTCCCTCCCACCCCCCACCTTCTTTCGATTTTGTAGTTTGTGTGTGTGTGTGTGTGTGTGTGTGTGTGCACGCGCACGCACGCACGCGCGTCTTCATGGGTGCACCACACACACAGGATGGTGTGTGCATGTGTGCGCACAAGCATGAGCATGTGCATCCATGGGCTGCTGATGGCAAGGCAGTGAACGCATGTGCCTATGTGTGCATTCATGTGTTCTCCATATGTAGGTGGGTCAGTGAGTGTTTGCATGCACATGCATGTGCAAAGATGCAGGTGAATGTACTACCATGCATGCAAGCCTTCTTCTCCTCCCTTTTTTTGCTAGGGTGGGGGAGTGTCATGTGTTCAAACATGCCTTCCTGCATAAAAGTGCACATATTCATCTGTGCACATGCATACGCGTGTGCGCTTAAGCATGCATGCACTATGTTTATGCATGTACATGTGTGCATGAGTTGGGTGGGGGTGAGCGAGTATTGGTGTTTGGGTTTAGGATTGTGTCTACATGTATGTGTTATTTCATGGTTGAAGCTTAAAGGAGAAGATGTAATCTCTTGACTCTTGGTACCTGCAAAAGTTGAGATTGTTTGCAAATAACCCCTAACCAACTCCGAATAAATAAACACACACACAAATAACCCCTAACCAACTCCGAATAAATAAACACACACACACAAATAACCCCTAACCAACTCCGAATAAATAAACACACACACACAAATAACCCCTAACCAACTCCGAATAAATAAACACATACACACACACACACACAAATAACCCCTAACCAACTCCGAATAAATAAACACACACACACACACAAATAACCCCTAACCAACTCCGAATAAATAAACACACACACACACACACACACAAATAACCCCTAACCAACTCCGAATAAATAAACACACACACACAAATAACCCCTAACCAACTCCGAATAAATAAACACACACACACACACAAATAACCCCTAACCAACTCCGAATAAATAAACACACACACACACACAAATAACCCCTAACCAACTCCAAATAAACACACACACACACACACACACACAAATAACCCCTAACCAACTCCGAATAAACACACACACAAATAACCCCTAACCAACTCCGAATAAATAAACACACACACACACACACACACAAATAACCCCTAACCAACTCCGAATAAACACACACACACAAATAACCCCTAACCAACTCCGAATAAACACACACACACAAATAACCCCTAACCAACTCTGAATAAACACACACACACACACACACAGGGTATTATGTGAAAAATAAAAATTATGATACACACTATTTTTAACCGATCCCAACATTTAAGAGAAGAATAAAAATTGTGATAAATTTTTAAATATTCAATTATCCCCCTTTGCACCGTCTGATCATGTCCAATTGTGAAACTCAACCGCACCTGTTGATTGGGTGTGCATACATTCATATATATATATAGATATAGATAGATAGAGAGAGAGAGAGAGAGAGAGAGAGAGAGAGAGAGAGAAATGCTACTATGTGAATTGCTACAGTGCGTGACCATTCAAACTGTTTTCACCATCACCACATTAAAATAAAATAAAATTCATCACAAATTTTTAAATAGTCAATTATTAAGGTTGTTTCCATCCCTTAGGGCTTTAGTTTCACCATCTAATCATGAAACTCAATCATGGTCATCCATTGGGTATTTTACAAATTCGATTTTCAAAAAATTATGAAAAAATAGTAAAATATAACCGATTACCCTTAGGGTTGTTCCCATCCCCTAGGGTTTTAGTGTTCATAATCAACTTGCTTGCACAAGATTAGACGGCTGTAATCAATTCAAATACGATCTGACGGTGAAAATTAAGCTCCAAGAAATGAAAATAACCCTAGGACGATAATTAAACATATAAAAAATTTATGATGATTTTTAGTTTTCCAATACATGGAGATGGGATCGACTTGGACTGTGCCGTCAAACTACATGGACTGTGCGGTTCGCATGGTAGTACTCCTCTCTCTCTTTCGCTCTCCATATATATATGTATGTGTGTATGTGTGTGTGTGTGTATGCACGCCCACCACCTAATTTTCACCATTTTACTCCTCATGAATGTGGAAAAAGGGTGTTACGTAAAGGATAGTTATAATACAAGAAGCATATGTAATAATTCACGATTGGATGTGTATGTAGAGCGGGATTTATAACAATTGAAGAATAAGGGTAGTAGTAAGAGGTAGTTATCATCATTTGTTGTATTATACCTGATCGTGCTGACTTGTACGAGTCAACTTGTATTTGAGCGAGTCTGATCTACTGCCACGCATCAATCAGACCAGATCGTACCATCTCATACATGCATAATGAGTTGTTCTAGATTGAGCTTTTCTCATGTGGTAAGTAAATTTATACTTTTATATCAATTAATAGGGTATATTCTCTTAAATGTGGCTTAAACTCATTGCCATTGACAACCTCGTAGGCTTGAATTGGTCCGACTCATGCAAATATGAGTCGGTACCGATCAGTGATACGACAATCCTTGGTACTTTTGTCCTAACATAGAGGTGTGTATTTCAAAGGTAAAATGAAAAAATCATCCAAATGTATACATACACCCCAAAACCTTGGTACTTATGTCACAAGGTAAAATGGTAATCCAAAGAAAGTATATTTTTTTCCTAATTATTTCAATCTTAAAAGTTCTTAAAATAGTCATTTAGAGGTTGCATCTAAGTTAGATGCATGTACATGTGTGCATCAGTTGGGTGGGGGTGAGCGAGTATTGGTGTTTGGGTTTAGGATTGTGTCTGCATGTATGTGTTATTTCATGGTTGAAGCTGAAAGGAGAAGATGTAATCTCTTGACTCTTGGTACCTGAAAAAGTTGAGATTGTTTGCAAATAACCCCTAACCAACTCCGAATAAATAAACACACACACACACACACAAATAACCCCTAACCAACTCTGAATAAAAAAACACACACACACAAATAACCCCTAACCAACTCTGAATAAATAAACACACACACACAAATAACCCCTAACCAACTCTGAATAAATAAACACACACACACAAATAACCCCTAACCAACTCCGAATAAATAAACACACACACATACACACAAATAACCCCTAACCAACTCTGAATAAATAAACACACACACACACACACAAATAACCCCTAACCAACTCCGAATAAATAAACACACACACACACACACAAATAACCACTAACCAACTCCGAATAAATAAACACACACACACAAAAATAAACCCTAACCAACTCCGAATAACACACACACACACACACACAGGGTATTATGTGAAAAATAAAAATTATGATACGCACTATTTTTAACCGATCCCAGCATTTAAGAGAAGAATAAAAATTGTGATAAATTTTTAAATATTCAATTATCCCCCTTTGCACCGTCTGATCATGTCCAATTGTGAAACTCAACCACACCCGTTGATTGGGTGTGCATACATTCATATATATATAATAGATAGATAGATAGAGAGAGAGACAGAGAGAGAGAGAGAGAGAAATGCTACTATGTGAATTGCTACAATGCGTGACCATTCAGACTGTTTTCACCATCACCACATTAAAATAAAATAAAATTCATCACAAATTTTTAAATAGTCAATTATTAAGGTTGTTTCCATCCCTTAGGGCTTTAGTTTCACCATCTAATCATGAAACTCAATCATGGTCATCCATTGGGTATTTTGCAAATTCGATTTTCAAAAAATTATGAAAAAATAGTAAAATATAACCGATTACCCTTAGGGTTGTTCCCATCCCCTAGGGTTTTAGTATTCATAATCAACTTGCTTGCACAAGATTAGACGGCTGTAATCAATTCAAATACGATCTGACGGTGAAAATTAAGCTCCAAGAAATGAAAATAACCCTAGGACGATAATTAAACATTTAAAAAATTTATGATGATTTTTATTTTTCCAATACATGGAGATGGGATCGACTTGGATTGTGCCGTCAAACTGCACGGACTGTGCGGTTCGCATGGTAGTACTCCTCTCTCTCTTTCGCTCTCCATATATATATGTATGTGTGTATGTGTGTGTGTGTGTATGCACGCCCACCACCTAATTTTCACCATTTTACTCCTCATGAATGTGGAAAAAGGGTGTTACGTAAAGGATAGTTATAATACAAGAAGCATATGTAATAATTCACGATTGGATGTATATGTGGAGCGGGATTTATAACAATTGAAGAATAAGGGTAGTAGTAAGAGGTAGTTATCATCATTTGCTGTATTATACCTCATCGTGCTGACTTGTACGAGTCAACTTGTATTTGAGCGAGTCTGATCTACTGCCACGCATCAATTAGACCATATTGTACCATCTCATACATGCATAATGAGTTGTTCTAGATTGAGCTTTTCTCATGTGGTAAGTAAATTTATACTTTTATATCAATTAATAGGGTATATTCTCTTAAATGTGGCTTAAACTCATTGCCATTGACAATCTCGTAGGCTTGAATTGGTCCGACTCATGCAAATATGAGTCGGTACCGATCAGTGATACGACAAACCTTGGTACTTCTGTCCTAACATAGAGGTGTGTATTTCAAAGTTAAAATGAAAAAATCATCCAAACGTATACATACACCCCAAAACCTTGGTACTTATGTCACAAGGTAAAATGGTAATCCAAAGAAAGTATATTTTTTTCCTGATTATTTCAATCTTAAAAGTTCTTAAAATAGTGATTTAGAGGTGGGTTGCATCTAAGTTAGATGCCCCCCCCCCCGTCTAAATATTCCCAGATAAAAGAACTCCCACTGCATACAAAGACTCCTGAAGGAAACATCCCCTCCACCAGGACCACTTTGAGCTTAGACAGACAAGATAGAACTGGCAAACGATCAGCATCTCCACCTCACAAAATCCTAGCTCACTCTCTCATATGGTCATCAATGAACACTACAAGCTGCTGTGCCACCTCCGTTGTACCTCTCATTCACTCTCTCTTATCTTTCTCAACCTTAACTTGCAAATGCCTACTGAGCTGTGAAAGGCTCCTCTCTCTCTCTCTCTCTCTCTCTCTCTCTCATTCACTCTCTCTCTCAGTCACTTTGAATGATTACGAATAAGAAAAACAGTACCACATAATTTGAAAGATACAAGCATGTGACATAGACAACGTAGGTGAGTGAGACGAACATGAGGTGAGGCAAGGTACTTCGGCTTACCTCACCTCACCCTTCTTCGTTGCCTAGGTGAGTGAGGCAATCACTTTTCAATAATGTAGGATGTGTGTCCATAGTTAGGTGATCCTTCAATAATGTAGGATGTGTGTCATGTGGAGCTTCACATTTCCACGGAGATATGTTTATCTGGAAACCTTTATACATTTTCCTTCATAGATGGATGAGTTTACCTGTCCAACAACAACAATTTGTTTTATCAAGCTACTCCTCGCTGCAGCTTCTTCAAGTTCTGATGGTTCAACATTCTCACCTGAGTTTAATCAAAAACAAATATCACCAAAGTAGTTTTGAAAGGAAAGCAACCATGATTAAAAATGTTCTTATAACCATGAATTTCCTTATTGACAAAATTAAGCTGAACTGAAACAAAACAATGACACAATGCTAATCTCAGCAGAACAGTAGCTATTTTCATGTAAGTTAACTTTTACTTCAATGTACTTCTATTTGACACAGGCAAGATTAGTTGCCTTCAGAGCTTCTAAAAAACAAAATACACTTGCGAAACACAACATTCAGTAAAATTCTTTGACTTACCTTTGTGCAAGAGAAATTAGGAATGACATTTAGCACATATCAATATGATAACTCTAGAAACATTTTTTTTTTTTTGGTCATTTTACCGCTCCTATTTTTGCAGACAATATGCAATAAATCTATCAAGACAGACAATTGAACAAAGTTGCATTAAAAAGGATATTTTCTTTGATGCCTTGAATACCAAACATTAGCAACATGATAGCGCAACTCATATTCGCATAGAAAGGAGGGAAAGCCAACAACCATATGCATGTGCCATGAGGCAGCATCAGCAGAATGGAAATGGGGTTGTGCTAATTATAGTTATTATGTCCCATGTCAAAAGTTTCCAGATGCACAATTTATGATGTATTTTTATGCAATTATTCATGGGGTTATACTTTATGACTAGTGATGACGATGATGTACTCATGTGATTTTGACATGTTTATATTATTATTCACGAATGATACATGTGTCACTCATGTGACAGCCCACAAATTGGCCATTAAGCACCATATGTCCAGATTCCAGACTGAATTAGCACTACTCCCATTGTGATACATGTGGTGTTAAAAATGTAGCTATTAAGTCATAAGGCTAGTCACCTAACTATGATGAGAATAAAGAAGTGTCAAGAAATAAATTAGTCAGAGCTTGAAGCAGCAAGTTGCGTTAAAAATTAGATGTTATACATGGTTTTGCTCATTCACTCACCATTACACACACAAAAAAAAAAAGAGATTATTTTTGCTCCCTTTCATAGATCAACTATACTAGGATTCCAGCACGGTGATGCAATCAAGAACATTTTAGATTTGCTTCAATCCTGGGACTTGAAGGTTCATGATGGATGATGGACTTTACTTAATTCATCTACATGTACTATGCGCTCTTCCTTAATTTCTTTTTGTCGGATGACAATGCTGTGCTCATCCAGATTGCATGTATGGTGGGTTTCATCTGCTATCATGGCCACTGTGACACCCAATGGAGCACAGGGATCCTCAATACCCCCTATCACCAGCCTATGAGGGGCCATTATGAAATATGGCAAGGCATAACACATGTCCACAGCAAATACTCTCTTTGCTACCTGCTCACTTTGTCTCCCTTCTGATGCAGGAGCAGGTCCATAGACAGTGCAAAGCTGGCACCTTTCAGACTTGGAGATACGTCTTTTGGTTATTGGAGTACTTTATATTTTATTTGAGCATTGTAGACATGAATAAGGCCCATTTGATGTCTTTTCGATTTTTTTCTTTATTTTTCTGCATGTTTTTTTCTATTTTAGGAGTATACCTAAATATGTTTTTTCATGCTTATTGGAATCTATAGTACGTATTTTCATATTCCGTAAGTGTATTGTCATTTTTTTTTCATTTGTCTGGGCTAGAAGAATGGTTGATCTTGGCCAGCCTTGGGTCGGCCAGCATCGGCCCAGATTGGGCTGGACCAAGCCAGCATAAGCTGACCCAGCTCAGCACAAGACTGGCCCATCCCATGCCCAATCCTGTTTCTTGAATCACTGAGAATGTTCAAATCTCACACCTAGGTTAAACCTAGAACTTGGAGATGTATTCAGTCTCCCTCTCTCAAGATTCGGGAGCTCTAAACATTGACAGAATTCCATAGTAGAAAGTGAGCAAGACTTACAGAGCAGGCTTTATGCACTAATAACTGGCTTAAGATATTCTGGATCACATGCAGCAAACTGGTGGAACAACAAAGCATACTGTGTATGTGATTACAGAAATTTATAAAACATACCTTACAGGAGATCAAGTACCTAGTACCTATGTAATAATGAATGACAACACAAATTAGAGTAGTCCTCAATTTTACCTTTCAGAATGACTATATATGTTCAATAGCTCTTTCATCAGAAGCTCTTGTTCCCTGAACCACATTAATTGCACCAGTAGCCATGATGCCTATGGTAAAAACTAAGTTATAAATAAAGTCTAATTGATTTTTCATAAGCAGAGAAACACCAAGAATAGTGCTAAAAAATATGAGAATGGAATTTGCTGTGGAACCCACAAGGAGCTATAAGTTCTAGAATTGTAAGAAGACAGTTCAAATGCAGATATAAGAACAAGAACAGTAAATAATGTAAGCCAATGATCGAAGTCAAAGCTGAATAGAGGAAGAATGTGATCAAAGTATTTACCAATCAAAATGTTATGCATTGAGAGAAGCGCATAGAGTAATTCATTATAGATTCAAGTATCAATGTCTTACGTCCAAATGACAAGTCTGGGTGATGGCTTTATATCACTAAGATTCAACTACTCAACCTTCAATATGTGGAATTCAACAGATTTCACCTAAGAAAAACACATTTTGAGATATTGGTAAGCAGTACGGTTGCACTAGAAATTCAAATTAATTGCAAGTGTGAAGCTCTACTTCATCCCTACCACACTAGTCAGCCATTCATAGGTTGGGGTAACCAGATATTTGCTTTTCTTAAATAGCACCCTAATTTTTGAAGAACATAGGTTACCTTAAGAAATTTTTGGGGTTCTAGCATCCGTTTGGACCAGTTGCTGGCATGGTCAAACTAGGTTTGGTTATTTGGTGGCTCCAATCCCAGACTACCACTTATCCAAAGAATTTTGGTCATGCCCTTTTAGCCATAAGTTAGTTGTTTAAGGCATACACCTGGGCACCAACATGCATAATGGGCCTCCAGGTGCCCAGCCTCCTACAGTCAGCACAACAAATGTGGGCCTAGAGTGCACTTAAGCAGCCCAGATGGCCCAAGTACCTAGCGTCATGCCTTGGGTCTGCCTGACCCGGCACACTTGCAAACAGATGATCCAAAATCCGACCTCTTTTTGACCCACTAAAACAGTTGACCCACGGTGGAAGAAGGGGTACATGTTGTGTTTTACCTTTGGCTGAGGGAAGCAGAACCACCTTGAGCCCGTCGGGCCGGAGTAGCCGGTGCGCTATCCGAGGGGTTGCTGTTTGGCCTCAGCGGGTCGGGGTTTCCCTGTTTGTCGTGGCAGCTTTCGGCGCGTTTCTTGCTGTGGAGCTGGTTGTGGTACTGTTGGAGTTGTTTTACCCCTGTAGCCACTGGGCCTGATGTTACCTTTGATCAAGGTTACGAGTGGTACCCTTAGCCCTTTGGCCTGACGCAGCCCGGGAGGTTAGGGTTGTGGGTAGTTCCTGTAGCTTCGGCTTGACGGGGGTTCGCCGGTCCCCAGGGCCCTCCTGAAGCGCTGAGGCCTAGCGTGGAGGCAATCCGGTTGGTAGGACAGTAGTCTAGACTGCTTGTGTGCACACGTAGCTGGGCAGTGGCGGTACACTGGTCCCAGCTAGTCCTAGTTTGACTCACTGCCTCACCCTACAGTGCCTCGGAACACTGTGGGGGCGGATAGGCGTGAGTAGTGGTGGTAGTGTTGTGAGGCGACGTTTGACTTCGGTCGACAGTGTGGTTCAGTCGCTTTGTGGACTTTGGCTGTGAGACGTGACTTTGTGTTGGGTTCTTCGGGTTGCTTAGAACTGTTCCTGTTACACTGCTTATCGTATGTTTCATATCAGGTTTGGGTGCTATGTTTACTGCTTCACTTAATTGCCATATATCTGTGTTGTTGCACTTGTGGGTGTGTGAGTGGGAGGCAGGGGATCGGATGATCCCTACTGAGCCCAATTCTGGTGTGGCTCACTCCCTGCGGTTTCAGGTGTGGACCTCGTGGCGTTTGACGGTGGGTGGTGTCTTCTTGGTGTTCGGACCAGCAGCTGTCTCAGTTCCGGAGTATGCCCCGATGTTGTTGTACTTTACTTCTGCATGTACATATTTAATTTGTTGGACCATGTAATTATTGTTGGACTGTATACTGACATTGTTATCTTCCTTCCTGCGCACTTGTTATACCTTTGTAGTCCGTGTGATTGTTATATTTAGCCTTGTTAGCACTTACTCCTCCAGATGTGTTGTGTAAGATCCGGGTGTGAACCCGTAGTTAATGGGCCGACATCCATTTAGTGATCGGGTCTCCGGTCATAGGATGGCGGGTCGTTACAATGATTCTCCAAGTGTTGTGGCCTCATTGGAGAACTCTTAAGATGGGTTTCTTATCCCTAATCCAAGACTAATAGATGCCTAATCTACCCCCCAGAAGTAACCCCACTTTATCTATAAACGAACCCCCATCTTCTCCAAGAAAAAGTTAGAGACAAAAATCCCAAAAAAAAGAAAAAATAAGAAGAAAAGAGAGAGGCCAAGAGGAGAACGTCTCCTTCCTCCATTCCCCTCTATCTCCCGCATCCCAAGAGAGAAAAAAGAAGGAAAAAAGAAGAGAAAAAGAAAGGAAGAGTGTTAGAGAAGAAGAGAGCAAGATTGTGGATTTCAAAAGCCATTCTCCCTTCTCATCCCCTCTCCAAGGTAGAGTGGGGGTAAAGAAAGGGTTTATTTCTATCTCCTTGCTTTCTTATAATGTTTTTCTTTCAGTTTGATATTCATACAAACTTCTATCTCCCCCTTTATGTTCATCCATGGTGATTGAAAACAATGAAATGCAATGTTCAGATTTTTTTGTTCTGTTTATGAGTCTGCTGGTTATCTTATTTCTATGCTATTTTTTCCTTCATAAGTTATGTGTTTTTCGTGTGGGGATGGTAGAGGAACCTTTCTAGTTTATAGAAATGGTATCCTCAAGTCTTAAAACCCTCAAAATAGGGAGATATGACCCGAAATGTGCTTTGCTTTCCTAGTTTCATGAACATTGTTTTTTCTGATTTTGCCTTTGATTTTGGGGTTTTTTCAAGGTGACTTGGCCTTCCATGACCCTTAGGAGCATATCCCCTCTATGGATGATGCTCCCCCAAGGCCAAACACTAAGAGAAATCCCTTAAGATTCATATATGTTAAAGTTTGAGTTTCTATTTTCATGTTGGAACCGAATGGGTTTTGTTTGGATTTTTTCCTTTAATGGCTAAGGGTTTGAGTCCTAAAGGTTCTCAAGGAGGTTTCCTCATTGATTGGGGATGATCTTCTTGGAGTATAAACCCTCTAACATGGAGCCAAGAAGGAAGATCCATGGGAAAGATAAAAAGTATGCTTAAGTTTTTCATATGTTCATATTTAAGTTCTTCATAGTATTTTCTTAAGAAAATGCATTTAAAATATATTTTAAATAAATATTTTAGGCCTTCTATCTTTTATACTTTATTTTCCATCATTTAGGTTAGATTTAAACCCATTTTTCACCAAAAATCCGGATTTCAGGTGTGTCTGCGCATGTGCAGTGCTACAGTGTTTGAGTCTGCGGCACTGTTTATGAGTCTGCGCCGCCCTACGCAGACTCCGTGCCAGTTGCAGTTTTCTGAGTCTGTGCCTCTTTTGACTTGTTTTTTGGGCTTGAGGTGATTCTTTGATCTTCCCCCAAGTTGTCCAAAAGTTCCTTGGACCTAGGGCTATCCTTTTGAGGCCCAATGAAGCTCCTAAATGGCTTGGACTTTGGGTTGTTAAGCTCTTAATGTTTCAATCCGAAATTTTGCCAAATGTTTTAAGATTTTAAGTTTTTTCCAATGTTTTCCAAGGATGTCCCGATGCAAGGGTGCCAACAATCTCATGTTGGGCAACCCATCAAGGGCCCTCATACAAAAAACATCATTCTTGTGTTCCCATTTCTATGGGTTCATTTAGATAATATGTCCCGAAGTCCCAATGAGTTGGTGGAGTTCCTTGCTCCCCAAATGTAGAAGTGAAATGGGTGATTCCTTGTGGATAACCCTTGCATTTCGAAGGTATTAATGGCACCCTTTGGGTGAGTGTTTGGACGCTCGGCACACCTCCCTTTATAGCCACCTCCATGATTCATGGCTACATGTGATCCTCTAAGGAAATTGGTAGAGTTCCTTGCTCCCCAAATGTAGAGATGCTTTGGATTACCCCTTGCGGGTTTTTCTTACATCCTAAAGGCATTAAGGGCACCCTTTGGGTGAGTGGTAGGATGCTCGACACGCCCTCCTTTATAGCCACCCCTATGGTCCATTAGCCATTACATACCCTTTTAAGGGAGTTGGTCCTTCGGGTCCCTTCATGTCATGATCCTTCATGAAGATCTTAAACCTTTGTTGAATTTTCCTAAGAAAGGTTGAAATTCAACTTGGAATCATTATATTAAGCATTTTCAATGCTTTATAAAGTAATCCAAGAAGAATAGGATAAACATGGACAAATCATGTCATTTGAAGAAATCCACATAAGAACCACTCCTTGAAAAGGCTTTATGTAGCCATACTCAACTTCTGAGATTTCTCAGTATTATCCTCCCCAAATGTGTGGTGATTTTTGGATCACTTCAAGTTGAAAGAGGTATAAACCTGAAATCATACTCAGATTTTGAGTCTGCACACCTATAATCATGGAAATTTGATTGGGAATGGGATACAATCTGTTTTTCTCTACTCCGAATTTCATATTCTAACTTTAATAGTTGAAACTAACCCCTTGATGGATTTAATTGCAGTTTGAACTGTACAGGAAACTCAAAAAATCAATTTTCAGACTTAAGTCTACGCCACTGTTCTAAGTCTGCGCACCCTTGCGTAGACTCAACTCAAAACTGTCAAAGATGCCTTGCATGGACTGATAACCCCATTTATGATTCAAATAACTCAAATAATTAAAGGGTTAAGATAGCTATCTTCTATTTTAAATAAACTCAAAATTCCAAACTTAAGTTGAGTCTGCACCTATCTTAGGCTCAAAAGACAAAAAAGATTGGTTAATAACTCCAATATCCAAGCCAAACACCATTAAAATGTTATTCCATTGCACATAAATCAAGATTAATAAACTTCCTCCAAAATTGACTTTTGAGTCTGCACACTTTTCATAAGCTCATTTCAAATGAAAAAATCAACTAAACAATAAATCAAATTGCTCATATCTCTTGAAATCATATATCAAACACTCCATTTCATTTAAAATAAACATCCATTTACAAAAAGAATCCAAATCCCCTCAAATAAATAAAAAATTACAAGTTCAGTTGAGTCTACGCACCCCCTGCGCAGACTCAAACTCATTTTTCTTGTCTCCTTGATCTTTGAAGCTTCCCAGCACTTTGAAACTCTTGGAATTCCCCTCAATCTCAGGAGGTTCCATCTTTTTAAGAATCTTGCTCAAAATCCTCCTTAAACTTAAGTCTACGTATCAATCTCAAGGTCAAAATCCCATATCTTGGCCCCTAAATCATGCCCGCAACTCCAAACCTATAAATCATCACCAATCAAAACATAAAATCAAGTTATCCCACAAAAAAATCCATAAAACAACTCACAAACAAGGAATCCACAGTTCAAACTTGAGTCTGCACATCCTGACGCAGACTAAGTCCTAAAATTCACAAAAAATAAAAAATCAACTTTCCGACCACTTCAAGATGATCTAAAACTCTCTAAACATCAAGTTTATTCTTATCTATCAGGAAATTAAATAAAAACATCAAGTTGTTCTTGAAAAAATACAAAAAACAACTCAAAACAAATTGGTGATAAATGAGTCTACGCTACCCTGCGCAGACTCAACCCTAAATCCCCAAAATTGGCCTTTTTGACCTTAAATTCTCTCCAAATTAAACCCAAAAATTTACATAAAAATTTTATACTTTATATAAGTCAAAAACTTAAATAAAAGCTTAAAATTTCTTTTGCAAAAAATATAAAAAATGTTTAAACGCTTTGATGACAAATGAGTCTGCGTCCTATAGCGCAGACTCAACCCTAAATTTTTAAAATCTGGTATTTTGGCCATTAAATTCTCCTCAAATCAAATTAAAATCTTAAGAATAAACCCTAATTTTTCTCAAATCAAAATCCAAACAAAAATGCTAACTTTTCTCATTAAAATTACCCAAAAAATATAAAAAACAGGCTTATAACTCATGAGTTTGCGCTCCCCTGTGCAGACTCAACCTCCAATTGTTAAAATCTAATTTTTTCAATATCAATTCCTTTAAAATTAAATAAAAAACTCCAAAATAAAATTCTACACTTCCTGTAAATCCTGAAATCAAATAAAACTCAAATTTGCCCTTTTGCAAAATATAAAAAATACCTAAAAGAAGCCTCACTTCAATCAACTTTGTGACCTTGCTCATTCTTTAAAAAACCTACAAATTCAAAACATAAAAAGCATAAGTATTTGAAGCATCCTTCACTCAAATCAAATAAGAAAACGTTAAAAACACATTTTCATACCTTGCAAATCAAATCTAAAGTCTCTTCACTTCAAATCTGAAAAAACACAATAAGCAATGTCTATTATACCTTTTTGACAATAAAACACAACCAAAATTGATATTCAAATTATAAATCATAATCTCCATAAAAAATGTCATCCACTTCAATCAAAATACCATAAAAAAAAATTTCATTCCTCTCACAAATCAAAAATCAAAATAAATAGAAGCATTGTCATTAGTAACAAATGAGTCTACGCACCTTTGCGCAAACTCAACTTCATGTTCACTTCCAAAGATAAAAATTCAAACAAATCGTCAATGCATTCACATAAATCAATCCAAAAAGACTAAAAAATATCTCTCATCATTATCCATCAATAAAAATAAATAAATCAAGTCTTGCGTAGACTCAACCCTAAAACTAAAAATGAGCTTTCTCCTCAAATAAAAACTGAAATTCATTCATTTTTTGAATGTAATTTTGTATATCTTATTTATATCATTTCAAAGGGTGTTATTCTACTCTTCCGACGATTAATCAAGGGTTTTCCTCTTAGGAGGATGTAATTAATGCTATTCCATTTATGGGTAGCAGGATCGGGTCGAAGAACTACGCAATCATTTGATTGAATCAGGTAAAACGCACAAATAAAAATCTAAATCTAAAATCAAAATATCAAGATCAAGTACATTTTTTCCTAAAAAATGTACGACAGCTGTGGCAGAGGTTGTTGTTGTTCAACCTATGTTTCTTCCATCACCACTTGTTTGTCGTCTTCATTATTCCATCTCCATGCCTCTTCTTCGCTGAAAATAACATCTCTACTTTCCACTATTTTATTAATAAGTGGATTATAGAGACGGTAAGCTTTTGACTCACCACTGTAGCTGACAAAGATGCATTTGTCTCCACGATCATCTATGTAACGACCCGCCACCCTATAATCGGGGATCCGATTACTAAATGGGTACCGAATCATTAATTTGGAACCAAACCAGGATCTAGTAAGTCTGGGAAATAAATAATAAACTAAGCTAAACATCCACATTGCATTGAATTGAAATAAAAGTGCAGGAATTAAAATTATTACAATGCGACTCGATACGGCAAATAATTACATTCTCCAACAGAAGGAAATAATTAAACATACAGGCCAAAGATAAATAACAACTACATCGGGGCATACCCCGGAACAACCGCTGAAGGCACACCACACCCTGCCGCACACGCCGCTCTAAGTCTGCTGGGAGTCCTCACCTGAAAACCGCAGGGGTGAGTCTCAAGACAAGACTCAGTAGGGATCCTTCGATCCCCACTGCCCACGCACACACCCACAAGTGTAAAGTACAGCTAACGGTAAAGTAACAAGTGTAGTGGCAGGTACAATATCTAATTCTCTACGTGAGAACACATGCAGTCGAAATATAATAATCATGCACATTTTAAACCAACCGTTAGAAAACCCACAACTGCCGTCTCGATAGAACTCGCCGACCGTACAAACAACGGTGAGAAAAACCTCGACCCGCTGAGACCAAGGAGCAGCCCCTCGGATAGCACGCTCGCTACTCCGGCCCAACTGGCTCAGGTGACTACCCCTTCCCTCAGCATGAGTGACTCTCTGAATGTACCACTCCGACACCGGTACTAGCTGACCCCGGAGTTCACCAGGTGACCCTCTCTCACTAGGCGTCACCCCGCCCACGCCCCCACCGGCGCTGTGCTCACGCCCCCACCAGCACAGGGTGATAAATCGCTACAATGTCACTCCAGGTCCACAGTAACACAAAACCACCAAAACACAGCACTGAACGATCCGGTCACGTGAAAAGTCCGCGATCGTATAACACACATGTGACATCATCCGGTCATGAAGAATCCATCTCCACCGAGTACACTAAAACATGCACTAACCATCATCTAACAGTATGAACACATTTTACTGGCATGAATTAGTGAGGTTCTGTCTTGAATCGCGTCGCCCAAGGCCGACGCCATTCAAGCTTCGTGTACAGGTTTACATAAATCAGTCCTCAGAATCAGGCCCTTTAAAACACGTCGACACCAGTGGTCGCCGTTTCAAAAAGCGTCGACATCCGCAGACGCCATTCAGCACAGAAAACCAGGATTTTCCGAAATCTTTAAACAGGGGATTTCTGCCTTAAAAGGCGTCATGGCTACCCGACGCTATTCAAAACGCGTCGACCACCCATGACGTCTTTTAGTCCCAGAATCCCAAACTGACAGACTCTCAGTCAGGCGATTCCTGTCTAAAAGGCGTCGTGATGGCCCGACGCCCTTTGAAAAGGCGTCGTCAATGCACGACGTCTTTCAACCCCAGGAACCAGAGTTGCCATGAGCCCGAGGGCTCCCCTTTTCAACCCAAACAGCCCCAAAATATCCAAAAACGGAGGAGAAAGAGGGGCACACAATCCATAGGAAATCTCAATCATAGCAAATCCCCCATATCACCAAAAGAACTCCTAAACATGCTCATTCTACCCCCCAAAACCAAGGATCCACCACATGCATAAACGGGGGAAAACATGGTTTAAACACAAAGTCGTGAGAACCGTCACCCTACCGGACACTCGAACGCCTCCGAGCTTCAAGCCGTCCGCCGGTCTCGCCCCACGCCGCCGCCGGTACCGCCGAGGTCGTCCTAGCCCCACCGTGACGTCGGCCGCCGTCCGGAGAGTAGAACGCCGCAGTGGAAGTGGAGGTGGTAGGGGTAGGAGCCAGGTAGAGGATGGAGTGGAGGGAGAGGCGAAATGGTGTGAGGAAAAGAGGGAGGAGGAGGGGGTCGCCGCCGTCGCCGGAGGAGAAGGAGAGAAGGAGAGTAGGAGAAAATGAGGGAAAGAAGGAGGGCTCGCGGGGTTAACCAGAAACTGGCTAAAAACGCGTCGACATGCACGGACGCCTATCAGGTGACATGACGGCCGCTCTGACAAGATTCTGAAACGCGTCGTCCTACACAGACGCCATTCAGACAACTTGTCAGGGCCGTACTCTGACACACCCAGAGTCTCAGTCTAAAAGGCGTCGACCCACACGGACGCCGTTTAGACGACCTGACAGGGCCGGACTCTCGCGGCCCGAGGTCAGGCCACGTGGCACCCACGTGGCAGAACCTGAAACGCGTCTGCCACGGTGGACGCCGTTTAAAACGCGTCTCGGGGTCCTGACGCGATTCGACTTAGAACCCCCGCCCCTCACAAGGGCTAGAACTACAGGGTCCGACCCGAAAACCGGATCCGTAAGTCTCGATCCTTACAATCTAGCTTCTTCCTCTTCTCTTCAGGTACTCGTGCATATGTGATACACCTAAAAATACGTAGGTGATTCACATCTGGCTTCTTCCCGCTCCAAGCTTTTTGTGGAGTCATATCTATCAAGGCTTTTGTTGGACTTCGGTTGACAAGATAACTTGTACATGCAGCAGCTTCAGCCCAAAATGACTTGGGCATATCTTTCTCCTTCATAATGGTCCTTACCATCTCTAGAATGGTGCGGTTCTTCCTCTCAGCAATGCCACTCTGTTGTGGTGTGTATACAATTATAAACTGTTGTCTGATGCCTTCCTGTCTACAATAGTTCTTAAACATATTTGAGGTGTACTCACCACCTCAGTCATATCTAAGAACTTTTAATTTACAGCCACTCTCTCGCTCAACACGAGCTTTAAAGTGTTTAAATACATCAAAAGCAGCAGACTTTTGTTTGATCAAATACACCCATATCTTCCTACTAAAATCATCAATAAAGGTAATGAAATAACGATTACCTCCAAGAGATATAGGTTCCAATGGACCACATATATATGTATGCACCAACTCTAGTCGATTGGATACTCTTCTGGATACGGCCTTCGAAAAGGGATGTCGATGTTGCTTTCCAAGAGTGCATGCTTCACATAGATGTTTTGGATCTTCAATGTTGGACAATCCTTTCACGATGCCCCTTACTGCTAACTGTCTCAAGTTGTGTAATTTGAGATGCCCATATCGAAGATGCCACTTCCATGACTCATTTTCTATAAGTCCATAGAAACATTTCTGTACCTCAGTCTTCAAATGGAGGGGAAACATCCGATTCTTTACCATTTGGACCCGTGCGATTTGCCTTCCATTTTTATCTGTCAAACTTAGCTTGCAATTTTCCATGTGTATTGTGTACTCCTTTTCTAGGAGTTGCCCAATACTGAGGATATTGCTTTTCATATTAGGCACATAATACACATTGGAAATGTATTGAGGCGTACCGTCTTTTTGGAAAATTCTGACTTTTCCTTCGCCTTCTACAGCAAGCTTTGAAGAATCTTCAAGGCTGACAGTGCTGTGAGTACGGTTGGAAAACTCTATAAAGAGTTCCTTTCTTCCGCACATGTGGTTACTTGCTCCCGAGTCAAGAAACCACACGTTTTGTTGGTCGAGTGCCTCTTCCCGTGCAAGCAGAAGAGTTGGATCCTCATCAATAGTTGAAGCATATGCAAAGTTAGATTGCTCACCTTGATCTGACTTTTTGCTCCAACATTCTGATGCATAGTGTCCATATTTGTGGCAATTGTAGCACTTGATGTTTTTGCGGCTACTTTTGGACTTGTCCCGACTTCGTCCATGATCCACATTCTTTTGTGGAGATTCATCGTGGTTTTGTCGTTTTCCACGATGACGACCTCTTCCGCGGTTGTTAACTCCACCACGGCCTTTGTGTTGATCACCAAGAGTCAATTTAGACTCTAATCCATGCTCAACCACTGTGGACTGGGACATCTTTTGGATTCATTGCTCGTAGACTTGCAACGATCCTATGAGCTCTTCAAACGAGAGAGCCTCCAAGTCCTTGGACTCTTCGATGGCGACAACCACGTGCTCGAACTTCGATGTGAGAGACCGAAGCATCTTCTCGATGACGCGAACGTCCTCGAGTTTTTCGCCATTCCGCTTCATTTGATTCACGAGTACAAGTAACCGTGAATGATAGTTGGAGTTGCTTTCATCCTCCTTCATACGAGCAGCTTCAAATTCGGCCCTCAAAGTTTGAAGGCGAATTCGCCTCACACGATCCACACCTTTGTAGATCGTGCCTAGGATATCCCAGGCTTGCTTGCTCGATGTCGCCTTGGCGATCTTCTCAAAGGTCGCTTCATCCAACCCTTGGTAGAGTAGGAACAAGGCCTTCTTATCCTTCTTCTGCTGGTCCTTTAGTGCACTCCTTTGCTTTGGAGTGTAACCAGCCTATTGTTCGGGAGTGGGTTCCACGTACCTGTCAGAGACAATCTATAACGACCCGCCACCCTATAATCGGAGATCCGATTACTAAATGGGTACCGAATCATTAATTTGGAACCAAAACAGGATCTAAATGAGTCTAGGAAATAAACAATAAACTAAGCTAAACATTACATCGCATTGAAATGAAGGGAAAGTGCAGAAATTAAAAGTTATTACAATGCGACTCGACACAGCAAATAATTACATATTCCAACTGAAAAGAAGCGATTAAGCATACAGGCCAGAAATAAAAGAACAACTACGTCGGGGCATACCCCAGAACAACTGCTGACGGCGCGCAGCTCACAACAGCACATTCCAAGCTAAGTCTGTCTGGAGTCCTTACCTGAAAACCGCAGGGATGAGTCTCAACGAAAAGACTCAGTAGGGATCCTTCGATCCCCACGACCCACTCACACACCCACAAGTGCAATTACCAAGATACAAGTAAACAAGGTAAGTAAAGCTATAACACATTACCCTTAATTCTCGATATAAACCACATGCGTTCGGAATATAACATGCATATCACAGAAATCATTCTATCAAGGAGCCTACAACTTGCGTCTCGGCAAAACGCGTCATCTATGTCTCCGAAAGTGGGAAACAACGACCCGCTGAGACCAAACAGTAACCCCTCGGATAGCACGCTGGCTACCTCGGCAGTTACTCCTTCCCCCAGCAAACACCGACCCGCTGAGACCAAACAGTAACCCCTCGGACAGCACGCTGGCTACTCCGGCCCAACTGGCTCAGGTGGTTACTCCTTCCCCCAGCAAACACCGACCCGCTGAGACCAAACAGTAACCCCTCGGATAGCACGCTGGCTACTCCGGCCCAACTGGCTCAGGTGGTTACTCTTTCCCCCAGCACGAGTGACACTCCAAAGGTACCACTCCGACACCGGTACAAGCTAGCTAACCCCGGGGTTCACCTGGTGACCCTCTCTCACTAGGCGTCACCCCGCCACTGCTCCCATCAGCGCTGTGTTCCTCCGCACCGACACAGGGTGTCAAACGCTACAACTGTCACTCTAGGTCCACAGTAACATAAAACACGGTACGGTACGATCCGGTCACGTGAGAAGTCCACGGTTGCACGACATATAACATGGTGTCATCCGGTCACGAAAAGTCCATCACATCGAGTATACTAAAAGCATGCATTAACCAACTATCTAGCAGTGTAAGCACATTTTACTGGCATGGATTAGTGTGGTTCTGTCTTGAATCGCGTCGCCCAAGGCCGACGCCATTCAAGCACCCTAAACTGGTTCATGAAATACCGGCCTAAGAATATGGCCTAAAATGCGTCGACACCAGAGGTCGCCTTTTAAAAGGCGTCAACATCCTCAGACGCCAATAACACAGAAAATCCAGAATTTACAGAAAACGTTAATCAGGGAATTCCTGCCTTAAAAGGCGTCATGGTGACCTGACGCTATTACAAATCGCGTCGCACAAGCATGACGTCTTTCAGTACTAGAATCCCCGAACCGACAGAGCCTTAGTGGAACGATTCCTGGCTAAAAAGGCGTCATGATGGACCGACGCCCTTCTAAAAGGCGTCGTCCATGCGCGACGTCTTTTAGCGTCAGAAACCAGGCCATGTCTCGTGCCCGAGGGCTCCCTTTTCACCCCCAAAGACCCAAAATCGCCCAAAACAGAGGAAAGAGATAGAGGCAAACCAAACCATCATAAACCCACATTCATAGAAACCCTCATTCCCATCAAGAAAAGCTCCTAAACATGCTCATTCTACCCCAAACCATCGATCCATAGCATGCTTCAAGCGGGAGAATATGGTTTTAAAATAAAACACTACGGGAATCGTCACCCTACCGGTTACTTGAACTCCTCCAAGCTCCAAGCCGTCCACCCGTCTCACCCCACGCCGCCGCCGGTACCGCCGAGGTCGTCCTTACTCCACCGGGACGTCGGCCGCCGTCCGGAGAGTAAACGCCGCGGAGGAAGTGGAGGTGGTAGTGGTGGGAGCTAGGTGGTTGATGGAGTGGAGGGAAAGACGAAGTGGTGGGAGGAAAAGAGGGAGGGGAAGGGGGCGTCGCCAGAGTCGCCGGAAGGGAGGAGAGAAAGAGAGAAGGAAGAAAATGAGGGAAAGAAGGAGGGCTTGCGGGGTTAACCAGAGACTAGCTAAAACGCGTCGAGGTGTACGGACGCCTATCAGATGACATGACAGGCCGTTCTGACAGAAGTCTGAAACGCGTCGTTCAAGGCTGACGCCATTCAGACGACAAGACCGGCACCGTACTCTAACACCGCAGGGTTGCAGTCTGAAACGCGTCGCCCATCATGGACGCCGTTCAGACGACACGACCGGCCCGTACACTTGCGACCCAAGGCCAGCCCACGTGGCATCCACGTGGCACAATCTAAAACGCGTCTGCCACGCCGAACGCCGTTTAAACCGCGTCGAGCAGGCTCGACGCGAAACAGATAAGGTCCCAGCCCCGTTAGGGCCCAAACTACAGAGTCCAACCCCGAAAACCGGATCCGAAAGTCTCAATCCTTACATTCTCCCCCACTTAAAAGAATTTCGCCCCCGAAATTGTCTGCTAGAATTAACAAGGTCAAAACGTAGAGGTACAAGCTCACAAAGAGACTTACGAGAAAAGGTAAGGAAATTGCTCCTGCATCTCGTCCTCACGCTCCCAGGTTGCCTCGGCCCCGGAGCGGTACTGCCAAATCACCTTGACCAAAGGTACAATCTTATTCCGAAGGACTTGCTCCCTGCGATTCTCAATACGAACTGGAAACTCTGGAAAAGACAAGTCCTCAGCAATCTCCAACTCTGAAAAATCTAAAACATGGGACGGATCCTGAACATATTTCCTCAACAAGGAAACATAGAACACATCGTGCACTCTTGCAAGACTAGGCGGCAAGGCCAGCTAATACGCGGTTTCCCCAATTCGAGCAAGGATAGGAAAAGGCCCAACATATCGCGGACTCAGCTTGCCTCGCTTTCCGAACCTCATCACGCCCTTAGAGGGTGAGACTCGGAGAAACACGTGGTCCCCAACCTCAAACTCAAGCGGTCTCCTTCGGATATCAGCATAGCTCTTCTGCCTGCTCTGAGCTAAAATCAATCTCTGTTGTACCATCCTAGCAACCTCAGCACACTGCTGTACTAACTCTGGTCCTGCTATCTGCCTCTCGCCAATCTCGGACCAACACACCGGGGATCGACACGGCCGCCCGTACAAAGCCTCGTAAGGCACCATGCCGATACTAGAATGATAATTGTTGTTGTAGGCAAACTCCACAGTAGGCAAATGTTGCTCCCAAGAACCTCCCCAGTCTAAGCAACATGCCCTAAGCATATCCTCCAGAGTCTGAATGGTCCTTTCTGACTGCCCATCAGTCTCGGGATGGTAGGCCGAACTGAAGGCCAACTGCGTGCCCAAGGCCTTCTGAAAACTCTTCCAGAACCTGGAAGTAAACCTCGGATCCCGATCTGATACGATGGACAAAGGTACCCCGTGCAGAGAGATGATCCGATCTACAAACAACTTAGCCAACTTACCGACTGACCAGTCCTTCCTAATAGCCAGGAAGTGTGCCGACTTGGTCAGCCGATCAACAATAACCCAGATAGCGTCTCTCCTGCTAGGGGATGCAGGTAATCCCATCACAAAGTCCATAGTCACGTGCTCCCATTTCCATTCCGGAAACGGCAAGGGCTGCAACAACCCTCCAGGTCTCTGATGCTCGGCTTTAACCTGCTGACAAGTCATGCACCTAGCCACATATTCAGCCACATCTTTCTTCATACCTGGCCACCAAAAGTGCCTCCTCAAACTATGATACATCTTAGTTGTCCCAGGATGCACTGCATACCTAGAACGGTGCGCCTCATCAAGGACACTCCTGCGTACGTCCTCCTCGGCCGGAACATAGAGTCTACCTCTAAACTTGACTGTACCATCATTGACCTTGACCTTGACCTACGAATCCCTATCCACGGGATCTCTAATAGTCAAGGATCGGGTCCAGCGGAAGACCTTCGAAGGTGATTGCGTGTTCAATAAAAGATCGTTCACTCTCAGGTAACTGGAGAGATAATGCTCTAGAATAGATCCGCAAGAGTCTCTGGCCAGAGCTGAAACAATATCAGAAAAGTGGTTTTCTGATATTATACAGCGGAGTTTGATTCAAGTGAGTTGACTATCTAGGGTTTGACAGTTGACCATACTCTAGGTTAACTCGAGAGCATTGTGCGAACGAAGGATTATAGCCACGCGGTAACTGTGGACGGACAGGTTTCATGAGTGGGTTGTTGAACCCCATTACTTTTCGGGATCATGCGGTGTTGCTTGGCACCCAACTTGATCAGAAATCCGACCGAATTTATATGCGATGTTAATTCGGTTAAGTAATTAGTTAATATCTAGATATTAATTAATTATAATAAGTCAATAACTAGTTATTGGCCTTAACGGGCTGAAAATAGGACTGGTAAATGGGCCTAGAGGGTCACACGCAATAAGATTCTCAGTCGGTGGTACATAAGTGGGATTTATATTAACTCGGGGACTTTTCTGAAAAGTCGCGCCGACTTAATATATATACACGCTGTTGAGAAACCCTGGGCCAAGCTCCAGGATTTCCCCTTGCTGGCCGTCATCCCTCCCTTTCTCTCTCCTCCTCTGGACGCCCCGTTCGAGGCGCCGAGACTGTTTCCGTCTCCACCGCACATGATTCCCGAAAGTCGGGAATTCCCGTCGGCAGGTTTTCGGCAATCGTTGCGGCAGCGGATCTTCAACGAGCAAGCTGATACAGACGAGGGATCGATGACGAACCACCGCGGAGGATCGCGTAGATACCGCTGGAGGCCAGACGCTTGTGCGGCTCGCGGCATCGCCTCGACGGAACCGAGACGGAAGCGGATTCGAATCTGCGCACGGTAATCGGATTACTTCCCGTTGTTTTTGGTTTTAGTTTTTCGTTCCGAATCAGATCAGCGAGTATTGGGTAAGATTATTTTGTTCGTTGTTTCCGCTGCGTTGTTCGCGTCCCGCCTGGATCCCAACACTAACTGCTTCGTGCCAGTTGATAGTAGAGCCAGATTATACTTCACATTCATATTCTACCTAGCATAATTACATTTTAAATCAGGTAAAATTCAAAACAAACATCAATTAAGGAAAATATTTTACAGTACTCCAAGCACAAGAAAAACATAATTTTATAACTATTTAAGACATTTTATGGCAATTTATGACGCACCAAATGATACCTAGTATAGCTATAGTGTCATTATACAAGTCATACGGGCGCCAAGGGGGTCGTCTTCTTCTCTTGATCCGATTATCCTTTCTCCTTCACCTGTTGTGCGTGCATGCAAAGAGAAACCGAATAGCATGGTTTTAGGTTTTAGAGGGATTTTAATATGTCATGTTGCTTTGTTACTCACAAAAAAAGTAAAAAATAAGTATCACATAGATATTTTATGAGTTATTTTTCGATCATTATGTGAGGATAATCTTAGGAATGTCCACCTAACACTTGTCTATTATGAATCACAAAAGAGCATAAGAAGAAATGATGTTACTTATATAAGGGCTTTGTGGCATCGAGCAATATATTATTTAACCATTTTTATTGTTTTATGGTTGGTCTACCCACGGTTCTTCTGTGTCTTGTGTTAATTAGCCACTAGTCCGAGCTTAGGGAGCACTACTGGGCTGGTCACTGCTGTGCAAAGACATATAATATAATTTAAAGGAGCAACGTTAGTATGACCGGAAAGCTTCCCTAATTTTTTTACCGTGTTAAAGGAAAAAGTACAAATTGAGGATTTATTTACAAATGTACATGCTACAGTTACTCTCATCTTTTAGTTCCAACCAATCAAGTACACCCACCTCACCTCAGGTGAGTAAACACACTGGGAAACCTTTAGGTCCAGATAGTATTACCCAACTTAAAGGATTTTGTTGTGAACAGGTATTCTGTTGAGCAAGTCCCCAGGAGTAAGAAAATTATGAAGCTACTTTATGTGACACATATAAGTATTATCATTACAATAGATGAAAACGTAACGCGTGGCATAACCCATTAAATCGTGCCATATATTCTGGAAAAGAAATAGAATAATATGGCGAAACTTATCTTCTTTTACCGCTGTGAAGGGAAGAGATGGATGCTGGGATTTATTGTCGTGAACATGAAATGGAGGATACACTAGATTAGGAGCCGAAGAGCACCCCACAGGAAAAAGCTAGCTGCTGAAACACAACTTTCTGCACCATTGGAGTAACAAGAGATTGGAGCAGTTCCAACTGTCCTTTATTTCAACCGCAAGTTCCCTGCATGGTATCGCAAATTTAGTTTTTAGAGCCGCAGTTGCATCCTTTTAAGTAGCATAAGAATCTAGACAGGATGTAAAGTTCATCGCCTTCCATGACTTGGAGGTTCAAAGAAGATAAAGAATTAAAAAACCAATCATATTTGATAAAAAAAATGTCCATTGGAGAAGATGCTTCTTCCAGAAGTTGGAAAAAAGCTCACACTTTCATTATAATATTCCTGAGACGCACATTCGTACGTTTAGCCAAATGAATCTGTGTTGCAAAATCTTAGCTAAATTAGTGATTGTTCATTTGTACTATCTCCACTATAAAGGTTTTGAAAACATATTTGACCAGAAAAATGTGGAAGCAAAACCAATACTTTGCTTAAACAAGAAGACAATATTGGAACTTGACAGAAATTAAATTGCTATATTCCAGGAAACTTCATGATGCCACCAAGGAAAATGGAACCCACTTTCCTTGATCAATTACCTGTTACATTGCTAATTTGCTATATGCCTAACGAGAAAGAAGACTTTCTTGGGCTGTAAGAGGTTGCCAAGCATACTTCTCCATGGATGCACAATAACAGTACATGAAAACCAAGGTATATGTTGCTAAAACTTGTTGAAATCTATGGATGGAACTACTGCCTGTCAATATATATGACATTTTCACTCCGACGACATCTCGGAGTAGAACAGAATACTTGTTCAAAAAAAAAAAAAAAAAGAATAAGACGAAAGCTGAAAAGGAAACAGCAACAACAAATTAAAAAGGTTAATTACCTGATAACATTTAATTTATGCCTTAGGATCAATTTGGACGTCGCAAGATCCTTCTTCGATGCAACCAATTAACATGTATGCAGAATCAATTCCTGGGAATATTATAAGCTACATTGAATACTTCCAACTTCAAAATAAGCTAAAATGTTGAAGAATAAGGGCCAGTAGAAAATTTTGATACAAACCGGATAGGTAAGCGCCATGGACATAGCCATTATAATGTTGGCTTGTGTGCTCCCCAGTGAAGTACACTCTTCCCACAGGAGCCTTTTTAAGAAATAGGAAGCATGTTAAAGCAAAGCTAGATGATTTATCAAATCAACTAGTGTGCGCATCATATATACCAGTTTATTTAATAACAGTCAATAGAAAATTAGGAGAAGTGTGATAATGTATATGTTACCCTGATCTGATCATACTCATATCTGCTAACTCCAATCGGCCAATTAGAGAAAGTTCCCTTGTAGAACCTGTCAGACCACCACTTGGGGACCAGTATGTCGGTGGCATCGGGTATGTTCTTGCCAAACATGTCCCTTAACACTTTCATGGCTTCGGCCTTGGTCACATTATCTTGTTGCTGCTCCATCCTTCTGGATTCCTCGTCAGTGACTATGACAAGAAGGACGTTGGCTCCCGGGTATTCCGACTCCAATTGCTGCACTCACATCAATAAGAGAGTACCTTAGAATTCTTACCCAGATAGTCACATACATAATTTCCAATATGGATATGGAAGACTAAAAGAAAAGGAAGGGGAGCTTGAAATGGACAGATTACCTGCCACACCGGATAATATCCCCTTCTGTCACTTGCATACAGGAAGAACTCAGTCCCATTTCCAGTGGGCCAAAACTTGTAGGGGAACTTCAGGAAGATCTTGGTCTATACAGCCATGTTGAACTGATATATGGCTAGGATTTTCCATGTCTAATACAGTTTGAGAATAATGAGAGAAATGCAGAGTAAGCTTGAGAATAAAACTGATACTAATGAAGGGCAATATGCGCGCATAATGCTCTTTGGATCAGCAATCAAGAAGCTAGGCTAATCACAATTAGGGAGTGTTTGGCAAAACTTTTACTTGAAAGTCACTTTTCGCTTCTACTTCTTACATAGAATGAGTTGAGGGAGAGAGATTATGGGCATGTTTGGCAAAACTTCTATTTAAAAGTTACTTTTGACTTCCACTTTTTACATATAATGAGTTGAATGAGAGAAGTTATAACTAATTTTAATTTGTTACAAAAGTCAACTTTTTTATAACAACTTCATTTTTTCTTCAATCTTGGAAGTTCCCCCTTGTAATTTTTGATTGGAAGCTAAAACACAAGGAAAATATCACATAAATAATTTTCAAGGTCTAATGACTTTCATAAAAAATAACTAAATGGAAATACAAAAGTACTTTCAAATGGAAGCTGCACTAAACACGGCTTAAAATTAATTTTGATTTGTTACAGAAGTCAACTCTTTCATAACCATCTCACTTTTTTTCCAATCTTGGAAGCTCCCTCCTTGTAGGTTTTGGTTAGAAGTCAAAACACAAATAAAATACTACATAAATAGCTTCCAAGATCCAATGGCTTTTATAAAAAATAATTAAATAGAAATGTAAAAATACTTCCAAATGGAAGCTGCGCCAAACATGCCCTTAATCTCTTCCGATGACTAATTACCCAAGTTATAATTGCTGTTCAGTTTGTTGCACTTTTGCTTATACAGAAGTCATGTAAATTATTCCGCAATGAAGCCCACTTACTGGTAAATCTGGCTGAAATTTTGTAAGCTCGGTCTGCAGGACGCCGAAACTGGCAGAAACCATTACGTAACTAGATGCATAAGTGGAAGCGTCCTCTGTTTTGACGATTACACCAGTTTTGGAATAGCTTATCTGCCTCACCACCTGTAATATATCCATTTCACTCGATCAATTCGAGGAACATATGATGGATAGGGGTAGTTAATTAATTAGGATAGTTTCGGGGTAATCATTTGCTCTTTTGTCACTTGAAAACTTGCCGCCTGCATAAATCATCAGCTCTTTTTGTGACTTAAAAAGAGGTTAAACTCAAGTAGCTTTCGACCTGAGTTAATTTAAACGAGGAAGAAAGAAGGACGTGAAATAAAATCTAAAGTCTCTCCAACTGTTTTTAGGGGAAATCAGATGATACAAACATCGGTTTATTTTTTAGGCATCCTGAGAAAGAAATGTTTCGGTCTTACAAACCACAAAATTCGGGTGTTGAGTTTGAAGGGGCCCAAGATCATAAGCACTGGCCACAACTGAAATTAACCGATGTAGGACTATTATATAGTTATTCCAACACTTTTCCTCACGGCCAAGATGGGCCGTGGAAATTAGATAATAGGAGGTTGTGCAAATTAGAAGATAAAGTTGGGTCAGGCTCCTGTTCTGATACCATCTTACAAACTACAAAATCTTGGTGTTGAGTTTAAAGGGGCCCAAGATCATAAGCATTGGCCACAACTGAAATTAACCGATGTAGGACTATTATATAGCCGCTCCAATACTCCCCCTCACCGCCAAGATGGGCCGTCGAAATTAGATAACAAGAGGTGGTGCAAATTAGAAGATAAAGTTGGGTTAGACTCCTGCTTTGATACCATCTTACAAACCACAAAATCCGGGTGTTGAGTTTGAAGGGGTCCAATATCATAAGCACTGGCCACAACTGAAATTAACCGATGTAGGACTATTATATAACCGCTCCAACACTCCCCCTCACGGCTAAGATGGGCCGTGAAAATTAGATAATAAGAGGTGGTGCAAATTAGAAGATAAAGTTGGGTCAGGCTCTTGCTCTGATACTATCTTACAAACCACAAAATCTGGGTGTTGAGTTTGAAGGAGCCCAAGATCATAAGCACTGGCCACAACTGAAATTAACCGATGTAAGACTATTATATAGCCGCTCCAACATTGGGTCTATTCAAGCCATCTTCGTTCTATGACTTCTACCAAGCCCAACGTCAAATACAAAGTCAGAAAATCCCAGGTGTACATGTTGTTTGAAAGTGTGTGAAGTATAAATTATAACGTATATCACATTTCTAAATTAGTTTGTATAAATCTTACAATGTACCAACGCCTACCTAACTAGCATAAATGTGATGTACTATGCACAGTAACTCGTACCAGCTGTCCAAATTGATGAAGAACCGATGGTGTCTAAAATAAAGATTTTCTAGGTTAAAATCCGCAATTAGGCTAAGTATAGGACAGAGTATAATTATCTTTATGAAAGTAAACTTTCACAGACATAGGACTCGCTTCTGTTGAAACAATTCCAATTCTTGGATGTCAATGGTATGTTCAGTCTGGTTTCAACACCAACATATGGAAGGATAGGTGGATCCTGGATCTATGTCACCCCCCTCAAAAGAAATCAACCTTCACAGGACAACTGCCACAAAAAGTTTCTGATCTTCTCATGGATGGCCACAGCTGGAACAAAAGTGTTAATTAAGGAATTGTTTGAACCTGATAATCAACAGGCTATTCAGAGTATCCACCTACCCAGCACCATTAGTGATCCAGTGGACAGATTAGGGTGGCCGTTTACCAAAGATGGGAACCTCAGCATCCAATCTGCCTACAGGTGTCTTCATGAGGCCTCTTTCCCCTCCTCTTCAAATGGCCAGGCCCCAGTATGGAAATTAGTTTGGAATTCACTGTTGCCTCATATCATCCCTCCAAAGATTCTTATCTTCTTGTGGAGATGCATAATTCAAGTAACACCCACCAATGAGATAATAGCCAAATCTATCAGCTGGGTGGGACCCAATCTGTGTTTATTGTTCTAGAGAAATTGAGTCAACGGTTCATTTGCTATTCTATTGTCACATTGCCGGAGCAACATGGTTAACTTCCCCGTTATATATCTTATAAATCCGATGTCATCGACTACTCTCTTATAGATCATTTCCAGGATATATCCCTCTAACATACATCCATTGGCTATGTTCATTGTTACTTTGTGGAACATTTGGATGGTTCGATGAAAATTTGTCTTGGAAGGTAACCCCAATCATCCAACTTCCATCAATAAAACTGCAGTTCAGGACTTCCATGCATATACAGTGGACATATTGGTTCCATCCACTCAGCACAACTAGATCCCCCCTCCTCCGCGTAACACTAAAATCAATGTTGATGGAGCAATAAAGGAGAACATCTCAGCTACTCGGTTGTTACCAGAAACCGTCAAGGTACTATCCTCTTCTGCTCCACTTGTCTTGGCAAGGCCAGTCACCCGGAAGTTTGTGAACCCCAGGCTATCCTGGTATGGTCGGACTCAAGTTGGTATGCAGTCTCAATGTACATACCGTGGTGGAGGGGAGATGTTTTAGGTTTACTTTAGCTTAAATCAAAATAAGGTTTTGGAGATTTCTTAAATCAGAATAAGAGATATTTTGATTTTAGTAAGTTGTTAGTATTCTACTCAAAATAAGAAGAATTACATTGCGTTATTCCAAATGATTTGTTAGGAATAAGTGGAATAAAGAATGAAATAAAAGGTAAAATTGAGAGAATGGGAGAATCAGACAATTCCAAGTAGAGTTTGAAGAACTGGAAAATTAAGTATTCTCGCAATCAAACCAGAATATGACCTTTATACCGATTATTTCGGCCCTACGCTGCAAACAAAGTGAACCTTACAGATTGTCAAAGCTATGAATACGTGCAGAAATAAAAGGAAGAGAATAACTTGGGACGGGACGGGACTGGACGGCTTATTCCACCTCAATTTGCTACGATACAACAAGTTGTTCTTTTCCTTTTATTCCTGCATGTATTGTATCAGTTTGTTTCCAATTCGTCGGAATTACTCTGTTATTCTCTTTTGATTTGACTTTGATTATTACCACCGCTTTCGTTTCCAAAAAAAAGCCCTCACTCTTGTTAATGAACTTGACGGAAAACTTATTTTTTTCGGTTGTGAACCAAGACTCCGCCAGCCTCATTGTTTGCCGAAAAGCTACCATCAAGACAGTCGGCTCAAAGACACATCAAAAAGGACGTAGGAACCTTAATCATGACTTTTTTACTTTTTAATCTTTATAAACTTTCAATATTATAGAAAGTCCTCCTAATCAAATTATTTTATCAAAAAACTCCGTATAATCTTTGAATGTTTACAAAAAGGTCCATATATAAGTAATGGACATTTGATCTCCATGGACATAAGAGAGAATATTCCACTGCCATCGCCTTCACTATCATCTCTGGCGACCCTCATATGATTTATGTCTACGACAATATCATCCATGGCTTCAACGTACGACTGTTTGACTCTCATCCACACCCGCTACTTAAAAAAGAGCCTCCTTGCTAAGGAGAATGGTATCTTTGTCGCCCTCATCGTTGGGAACGACTGCCCCTATCTTTGGATCATAAACTACGGCATGTTGTGGTGCCAACGGTGAGGCCGAACATGATGGACTACTAGTTTGAAGGCACCATCGTCCTCGACGAATCGAGCATAAGGACAATTTTAGTTTATCACGATGAGCATAATGGACAACAATACTAAGATGGATGAAATATTCTCTCATATATTCTTTATTTCAAATATTTGTTAACTATATAATTATTTTTGTAAATATTCAAAGATTATGAGAACTTTTGAAAAGATGATTTGATTAGGAGGCCTTTTTTATAGTATTAAAATTTATCGGAGATAAAAGTAAAAAAAACCCTAATCATTGACATGTTGAAAAGTCTGATATAAACTGGAAGCAATTTGTCCCGGATCTCATTGTTATAGATTATTACAATTGTTTTTAGTCGGTTCTCAATAAAAATGTTCGACACATTATAATATGTCATTACCACCGTTACTGTCTATTGAGTGTGATTACAAAGGGCATCCTAGTAGGGCACATGGAAATAGAAGTGACATTTGAAGGACAACATCTTCATCTTTTTAAGGCCCACTAATAAAAGTGTCACTTTTTACTGTTATTGTCCTCATTTTTCTTGGGAAGAGTGACTAGATTCTCATGTAATTCTAAAAAGGTTAGATTATGACCGAATTTAAATGAGTAATATTTGTTTCACCCCATCAGGTGTAGTCTAACTTTTTTTTATTTTTTATAACATTTTTTTAGGTTGATCTCATCATGTCCAACATTATAATCTGATCACTGATTGGATGACCTAAAAAACCTGAAAAATAAAAAACTAGGGCAAATGAGTTATTTAATATTTTATTTTTCGGATTTTTTAGATCATCTGATCGAAATCGGATTGTAAGATGTGTCAAACAATGATGAGTCGACCTAAAAGAAAATTAAAAATAATAAAAACAAAAAAAAGTTACTGTTGCAGTCATCCAATCAAATATTACTCAATTTAAATATATGAATGTGAATGAAGAGGTAAACGCCGCATATATTAACAGCACACTAGTTGAAGAACTTCGAATACTCTCAATCTCTAATATGTGCACCAAAGCCTCATTTAGTAACAACACTTCTAGTCTGATCTACCAAATCTTCTTCTAGTTCGATCTAACCTACCAACAAAACAATCCTCAAATCCCCACCTCCATTGACAGCCTGTGTATAGTATCTATAGATATATAAAAATCCAGAGATTGATGGATGATGGTGGCAACGTTTGGATAAGTGTACAACAATCTAGTGATCGATGGAGAAAGAGATAGTGCGATCGATGGATCAGAGAAAGAGAGAAGTCGATCAAGGCACAAATTGATCGTATGAATAAAAAGTAATAAGTTGAGTTGGAACGAGTAACTCTATCTTCTCTTGCAGTGAGAAACTTACCTGGCTTTTGTCCTCCTTATTAAATACATCCTAACGTCATTAGTATTAATACATATAAGATGTCGGACTAAAAAAATGATAAAAAATTTACCTTACTTTTCGAGAATATCTTGAGGCACCCGAGGACATTCTGAAACACTCGAGAACATATTGTAACTCTCGAGCGCATGATGACGAAAACATCTGATGATCTCAAAAATATGATATTTTCGAAATATTTCAGAACTTCGTGATCTCATGAGTATTCTAAAATATTCAAGAACATCCTAAAACTCTCAAACATATCCTAAAGTTCTTTAACGCATGTTGCTTAGAGATTTTCAAAAACTTCATGATGCTTTTAAGATCATAATTTATTAGATAAGTTTTTTATTATTTTTTTAATTCGAGCGATCTATGTGCGTAGACCCTCAGATGACAAAAATCATTTAAACGTTTCAAATGACAGCAAAAATAAGACGATTCGATCCAATTTAACTTGATGCATGCGGTACACCATGTATTAATCGTGGATGATATATGGAGAGAGATATATGTGCTTTCCGGGTCACTGACTCGCTCACCTTGTTAAGCTTGAGTCGGGGATCGGTAATGGTGCGCTTGGCATCCGTGGCAAGGAACTGGTGCGCCAGCGCGTACACCATGCTCTCGTACCCCCGGGGATCCGCCACGAAGTAGATGTCGTTCCCGAAGTTGGCGAACGTCGGTAGCGGCTCCGTGTTCTGCAGGCTCGTCACCCGCGGCGGCTCCGCGAACTCGTAGTCGTGCCTGTAGTAATCGATAACCATATCTAATGGTGTCGAAGGAACACTGTGTACACCCCAAGAAGAAGAAAAGGGAGGAGGAAGGAGATCACCTCAGAGCCACCGCCCCATCTGTGGAAAAATTAAAGAAGAAAGGCAAACAAGATGTTTTAGATCATCACTGTTGTCTGAGACGTTGGGAGGTCAAAACGGAGATGTCATCAAGCCCGCTTGGCGCCAAGGTCTTGGTGAACTCCGCTGCGGCTTCTGTGTCGTTGTCCGCCCTGTCAATGGCCTCCTGAGCAACAGATGGGTCGTATAGCCCATGCCTGGTGATCAGTGCATGACGCCCGTGTGTGAGAACTACTGAACTGATGAGCGAATGCCAGGCCAGTGGAAGAGGAGGAGGAAGAGAAGGAACAGAAAAGCTGCAGTTGTATATGTATATTACGTTTCCTGGTAGACATTGGAGGAGAGGTTGCCGTAGTCGGAGAAGAAGGTCCTGAGCTTGAGCTTCTTGGCCATGGTCCACATGGGGTTCACCTCGTGGCCGTTCACCCCTTCCACCCAGTTGGCGCACATCTCCACGTTGAGCCCGGCGAACTGGGTCTTGCGCATGCGGCCGCCCATGCGGTTCGTGGCCTCAAGGATCAGTATGTTCTTGATCCCGGCCTCCGACAGCGTCTTCGCCGCCGATATGCCTGCGTAATGCGTGCACCGGTGAATTCATATCCACAAGAAGAGTTCAGATTTATAACTAGTTTTCCATCTTTTGCTACCCTTCATATTATATATATATATATATATATAATGTATACCAGACATGCCAGCTCCGACGATGATGACCGCCGGCCGGGGCTCAGACCTCGCCGTGACCCCCACGGAGGCGCCGAGGGTGAGCAGTGAGAGCACCACGAGAGAGAGAGTAGGAGCCAGTTTCTGATCTCCCTTCATCTCTTGAGCTCTCACTCTCTGCTTTGGGCGAACACCAGGCCTCGCAGCACGCAGCGATCTCCTCACCGATTGGCCATTTTGTACACAATCATGCGCCGAGTCTAGAGTCTAGAGTCTCGAGACATGCTTGTTAATCCTGAGAGGGAGAGAGAGGAGTTATTTTGAAGGGGAATCTGCACATGTAATTTTTAATGATTAGCCAAAAAATAAATTAAAACAAAACTTTTATTCTAAAGTTATTTGTGACTTCCACTTCCCATGATGCCTCCGTGTTTAGGCATGTTATATTAATCATTTTATATGTTAAATTTTAAAAATATCATATTTATTTGCATAATATCTTATATACTATCATAGTATATATACATAATATTTCAAAATTATCACTTTGATGGCATCATTGATACATAAGTATTTCATATATGTCTTGAAATGGCATATTTGATAGATATGTTATTTTATAAAGGTATATGAGATGATATGAAAATAAATATAACTTTTTAAAATTTCACAAACAAATGTGGTTAGTATGAAACTATCCCAAAACAAAAACATCTTAAATAAATAATACTTTCAGGTTCATGCCCTTTGGAAAAAAAATATCGTGTTATACACCTTGTTAGGTGGTGCAACAACGTGTGCAATTCAATTTTGTAATTGGATGGAGGTTACAGTTATAATACTCTAAGACATTGTAGCAAGAGTTATTGATCATCTAAGAGAAATGGTGAATTGAGTTTTACAAAGGTTTAGCTGCGATTGCAAGATCTACAGAAAAAAGAATAAAAATCATAATAAATATATCACAATGATGATGACAACAAGTAAAATAAGATGACAATTTACAATGATCTACATTATAAGATCATATACATTGAAAAAATGCAGTGAAAAAAGAAGAAACAATCACATATCCAGAGGCAAAGATCTTTTTTAACAGGGTTTTGGCTAATCTCAAGGCGTGCAGCCACTCTCTTCCATCCTGTGTAGAATTTTTTACAAACAGTAGGAGTGAATATAGTATATGCAATGCTAGTTGACAGCACCAATTCATCATTCCATGTGTGCACACTATATGTAAGCTTTAAACACGCAGAACAACTGCATGCGAGTGACAAATACGCAAGTCTATACAAACAAATTAAGTTTGAACTTTAAATGAAAGTGGAACAAGTAAATTGGTGTAGATCTACAAAATGCCAATCTTCTCTTTTCCCTCAGGTGCCTCCCCCTCCATCCTTCCCTTGTACCTCCCCTTTCCCCTTCCCTGCATGGTTTCCTCCCCTTCGCTGTGGCCTCTCCATCTCCCTCCTCTGCCGCCACCCCAACCCTTTTCCTTCTGGTCCAGTCCCCACCGTCGCTGTCCTCCGTTTCCTTCCCTTGCCTTTCCCCCTCCCCACCTTACTGGCAGCCCTTTTGTTGTGGCCTTAACCTAAATTTTGTTCCCCCACTTAGTGGGTTCTGGCCCTTCGGGTTGCAACTGCCAGTTCTCGACTTACTGTGTTTTATCCAGCTGCCTATATATATATATGTTCCTCCCTCCCCCTACCTTTTGGATGCCCTTCTGGTGTGGTGCTTCATGTTCGTCGATTCTAGTCTCTGGTGGTCTTGGTGGCCTCGACGGGAAGACTCCATTCAGAGTTTTTGAATTTTCGTCAGGGTGCTCGAGACTGCAAACTTCATTTGTGCGTCCTCGCCGGCGTGCGCTTCTAATCTCCCTTCTTCGGCTGCTCTCAGATTGAGTATGCAGCTCCTTCTGACGATTGTGCCGGCGCTTCCGAGGAGGCCCACCTTCCTCCCCTCGAGCTTCCCGGTTGACCTGGTTTAGACGAATCTGTACTCGTGCTCCCGGTGCGATCTTTTTTCTCCCTCACTCTATCTTCTCCGGGTAGAATCTTTATCTTTTGGGCTCTCAATTTCTGCAAGATAGGTCTTGAAAAGATCGATTGACCAATGAACCAGTGAAATTAGGTTTCAACATTCAAACACATTGGAATAAAGTAATTTTCGATACTTCAAAGGTACGAAAAATGATATTAAATAATTTGCAGCAATCCAACAACGAGGAAAACATCATATTACAGTCATCTACGATAGTTTATGTATCCTATGATACATCAAATGACCCTCAAATGTAAATTTGTTTACCAGCCGAATGACCATTTTCTACTAACGTTATATTTTCTTTTAAAAATTAAATAGGCACTCGGTTTCTTGTTCGACCGACAATTCTTTATTAGGAAATAGAGCTGATGATGGCATGCTAATTACATTCTTTGTCAATAGATAGATAAAAGTACACACAGCATAAAATATGTTAAGGATAGACAACTAGATTTTGTTATCATCACAAAGACCACAAGCGCGGATTTCAAAGTTGTAGGATATCACATTTTCATCATGACTAATACTTAGTGCACTATATAGGGGAATAGTCTTAAAAAACATTTGGGTAACTTTTTTAAGATTGACTACATTATATTTGACATGTTCTTACAATTCACATACGATCGCACTATTAAAAAAAAATTCAAATAATAAAAAATTGAGCCATTTTGTTAGGCTCGACCCATCGAAGATATCTTTTTACTATCTATTAAGACTTAAATTTTTATTTTTTAATATATACACACATATATATATATAACACACACGGTTACAATCGAATCCCCTAGTGATAGACCTTTTTTGAGAAGAATAAGGTGTCGTATTCTTGAAACAAAGTTAATTCTAATTTGATAGACAAAATAAGTTATACCGAGTCAAAATTGCTTATTCTCTCGATAAGGAGAATAAGTAATTTCATCCTAGATCTAAGAATTATTTATTATGTCTATTCCCTCAATGGATCTCACACCATTATTTAAGTGGAATGTCTCTTATTCTGATATAAACAATTTCAATATAAATAATTTTGAATAATTTATTCTGCTATCAAAATGGCTCGTCGTCCTTTTATAAGATCGTTGTTCGCCAAGTTGGACAGAGTAAAAAAATCCTTGTAGGTGTACATTAAAACTTTCTTGTCCATGTATGAATAATGCTGGCGGCAACATTAGAAGGATTATAGTACCTTCCAAAGTTATACTATGATTATTTCGAGATGGTACTTTAATAGATAATCTATTTTAAAATATATATATATATATATTCAAATTCGACCTTTATATTATCTCATCATTGATCTGATAGTTATAAAAAAAGGTAATACCAACACCTAGACCGTTGGCCGTGTCTTATGTGATGCGAGTTGTCGAACTATGTGGAGACGCAAGTTCATTTTTTTTTTTATGTCAAAAATTTTCTTTTTTAAATATTAGACAGTATGAATGGACCTCCTAAGATTGCCACCACCTTCTAAAATTTTAATAAAAGATAATGAGATAATGACATATATCACCTTATTAAAAGTGAAATGATATTTTCGTCTTTCTTATTTCTACATTATTTTTAATAATCCTATTATATGTCGATTGTTGCAAAATATCTTTGTCCAGGCCTTCCATTAACATTCAATTAAATACCTATTCTTTAATTTTGGTTAGTATTTAACTAAAATTAAAAATAAAAATATCTAGAATATATTTATTCTTTCATCAACTCTCTTTATGTCTTTTCATCTATCTCTCTATTCTTTTGAATGCTCTTATTCTTCTCCTGCATCAGAATCTTGAGAAGGAGTAGGCAGCCCTAGCGCCTCTTGTCCTTCTCTCTTTGGCCGCCTTTACTCTCTTAATTGTCAGGGGAGAAGATAGATATCCAACCTTGTCATTGAAGTTCTAGTCTATGGAGGTGTGCGGTAACTGATCATGAATTTTTTTAGAGTAAAATTTTCTACACCACAGCAGGTTGAGTTGGAACGAGTCTCCTATCACTTCTTGTCATCTGGAAAGTTCATATGGAATTCGTTCTGACATCATCCCTACATCAATGTACATAAGGAATGCTGAATTAAAAAAGAATAAAAAAATTTATCCGTCGGATTACCTTTCAAGAGTATCTTGAGTTATTCAAGAACATTCTAAAACACTCGAGAGCATACTGAAGCTCTCAAGCGCATGATGCGCACCTCAAGACGCTTTCAAACATATCTGATGATTTCAAGAGCACGATGCTCTCGAAAGATTCCAAGTATCACGATCTCAAGAGCATCCTAAAACATTCGAGAAGTTCTTGAGCACATCCTAAAGCTCTCGAACGAACACTTCATGATAGTCTCGTGATTACAGTCTATTGGGTAAATTTTCTTATTATTTTTTTAATTTGATGCCCCCATGTGATGTCGGGATGCATTTAATAAGGAAGACAAAGGTTATATAAGTTTTTCAGATGAATGACAAAAGAAGATAAGAGTCGTTCTAACTTATTTAGATTGATGTTGTGCAGTAAGTATTACTCTTTTTTATAGTTATGTTGGTAATGATAAGTGGGTCAGGTAAATGATTGGTTCTTATTCTTACAGTGCACCTAACATGGCATTTCCACCATTAAACAATACATCATTATGTTTGTTGCCACCAAGTCTCTTGCATCCATTAAGCTCATCCCTCGGCTGGGCTAAACTTGCCTTGGGTTTTACCGTTGCGATTGGGTAGGTCTCCCTCTTTGGTACAATATGTGCTAATAAAAAAAATAAGAGTATTTTTATTTAAATTTTAACTTTAATGGCTAAAAAGATATTATTCTTTTTTAATGGAAGGAAATAAGAATATTTTTACAATATTGTAAAAGATTATGTGTAACAATATAAAAACAAGATAGATGCATTTATTAATTTTAATTTTTAACATAGTTATATATACAATTATAGACTGAACACTGACTATGCTGTCAGGGTGTAACTGTAACCACGCTGCACCGGCCCACGTCGCAGGCGTGGGACACGTACATAGCTCACATGCATGACGACTTTTAGTCAAAATCAAACACCGTTAGTAACATTTTTATGAATAAAACATTAGATAAATTGAATGATGATGTGACCCGCCACCACGTGAAACATCCGCTCTCAAGACAGGACCGTTGGCTGTAGCTTTTCAGGCTGACAAGACAATTTCTCTAAATGCAAACTCTACAATGCATTTTTTTTAAGCCTTTTTATTTGTTGGTTTACATAGTTTTTAACATTTTACATTGATTATTATAACTATATTTTTTATGTTTTTCAAGCTAGGCTTTTCATGCAAGATTCAAAGATTGTTTGAGAATTTAAAATAAATATAAATATTGTAAAGACTAATAAAAAATATTAAAAAATTATGAAGATTAAGAATATTTCTATCCTTTTATACTTTAGTAGTATTTTCAATCATTCAGAAACTAACAAAATTAGAAACATGATTAGATAAGACGGGGAACAAGTGGAGGACGGACAGACGCGGATGGAAGGGAATTCCCATACTTTGATGCGTCCTCAAATCTAGCCAAAGTGTACCTAATATATTTTTAACTGGTATAGATATTTACAAGTGACTAGGAGTAAAGTCTTAATAAGAGATCTTTTAGAATTAGAGATAATGCTGAATGGATTGATAATCTCGCCTAATTAGACGAAAAATTCAGATCCACTTAATCATCCGAAGAAATGATCTTACAGGTTAAGAATAAATATTCTAAAAAATGTTAAACTTCAACTAAGAATGAAATTTGAGACCTCTCAATTGAGAGACAAGTAATAAACCAATTACGTTATGCAGCTGGCTCAAAGTGTGCGCAACATGATCACAACTGTTAGGGGTGCAAGTAGGGGTGTCAACTGGACGGGTCAGCGCGTGGCCCAGCCCAACATCGCCCATACCAAAGGAAATTGCGTTGAGTCAAATTATATAAAGTGGGTTGATATAAATATAGATTGACATTAATTAAATATGGACTGAACAAGTCTCAAAACGGGTTGACCCGATTTAAATTATTGACTTTTACAAAAATTCATACAAAAAATAAAATATTTTTAACAAATCATTTATAAATAGGATTAGTCTAACTCAACCCCACCCAACCTACTCACTGTTGAATTGTGACTGAATTTAGATTGAATTTAAGTTAAATTTGAGTTGAATTTGAATTGGATTATTTTAAATTTGAAACGTAACCCCAATCCAATCTACCCAATTTACATCCTTAGACGTAAAGAATAGACATGTGCTGTGAGGAAGCAATAGCTGGCTCACCTAGATGAGCGTACCATATATCCCCAAGGAAAGTACATATTCTAGACCTAATTCTTTTGAGTGCACATGAGAGTGGGGAGGTGTACTTGCACTGGCCTCCTCGTCTTTTATGGACAAATAATCTATTTGCCCTTCTTTCATGTGTTGATGCACACAAAAGTCGAGGAGGTTAGATCTAAAGGATCTCATTTCTTCTCCAAGGGGGTCACGGCTGTCTTGGATGACCTGGACAGTGAGGTGAGCGTCACCTTCAATTGCGTTCGGAATCAGCTAACTGGATGTATGGAAAAATGTTAAACATACATTAGGGATATCCATCATCTATGTACTCACTACTATGAACTCCTCGCGATTAAGAGAGAGAAATTGAGGCAGGGACAAAAGTTAGGGCAGTGGAATGAGTTTATTTCGATTTTCTAATAATTCAAAAGTTATTTAATTTTGTAAAAAAAAGAATAGACAATGGGCCAAGTTGGTCCATGGGCTTTTAGGCAGGCCAAAAGACAGTATATATTTTTAAGAGTAATGTTTGCTACAATACCCTCTTTAACTATAATAGGGGTATTGCAGTGGGTAAATCATGGTTTGCCGTACCGGATCAACTCATGACGACTCGGATGACTCGTACCGTATCAGGGCAAATATGAGTCGATACGGTTCAACTAAGTCTATGCGATTTGGAAGATTTTTTTCATGCGACTTGATCGAGTCTATGCGAGTCGACCGAATTCATACTGGATCATGGGAGATCCGAATCGGTCCGACTCTTCGAACTGGCAAACCTTGGGATAAATAGGAAAAAAATGAATTTTTTTTTAGTCGGGCCCGGCATGTCCTATCTATCCGTACAGTGCAATACTCGATCAGACGAAATAAAAAAATCTAAAAAACATAAAGATCAAACCTAAAAATATATCCTTAATGGGTCACAGGACCCCACTGGATTTTATAAAAAATATTAAAGACTATTAATTTTGACTTATTAGAATAATTATCCACTGATCTCGATCTATTAAAGTGACTTCATTAGTCCATTGATTCTGATTTAATAGAGTGATCTTATTGACTCGTTGTCCAAGTGACCTCATTGAACAAAAAAATTTACGTCCGTTACCGTTCAATATTGTAGAAGTTTCTTCTCCGCACTATAGAAGTTTCTTCTTCCCTTGGAGAGAGGTGATCATTTTTTTTTTGAAACTAAAACGGTTCCATTCATATATATTGAGAGAAGTGTACAAAAATCTGTTGTTAAGGTAGAGAGTAATTGAGGGGGAACAAGGGGGAAATCCCAGGAGGATTGTGATCTGGAGGAGGCTGCTAACTGAGCCAAGTCATGAGCCACCCGATTACCAGATCTAGGCACAAAAGAGACGGATAGCAAAGGCTCTGAACTAAGCCTATGTTGACATTCATTGATTAATGCCAAGGCTTTCCACGGAGGAGGGCGCTGGCCATAAATGGCCTGGATGATGGAGAGGGCATCTCCCTCAATGAGGACAGGTTTTCGAATGAAGCTGGCCAAAGCAATACCATGTAACAATGCTCTAGCCTCACAGATTACAGGATGGGAATCCTCTCCGATGAATGTTTTACACATTAAAGAAGTTCCAGCTGCATCCCTGAGAACAAGTCCAATACTGTTGTATCCATCTTTTAAAGCTCCATCAACATTGATTTTGTAGGAATTGGTAGGGGGAGCTGACCATGTTTGGTTGGGTATCTTATTTGAACCATCTGCCCCAATGGAAACTGACCAAGAGTTAAACTCAGATAAGGCTCTGTTAAGGATGATGTGTGGGTTCGAAAGTTTACCCTCCATCACAAATTTGCACCTATGTTTCCATAATTGCCACAAGAGAGAACATTTGAGAGCCAAGTGAGTAAACTTCACAAGTTCATCAGGATATGGGTCATTAAACCATTTAAGCAATCTCTCTTCCATATTCCCATTGTCAGCATCTGTACGATATGAGAAGGGGGAGGCAAACCAGGTAGCTCGGGCAATCTGACAATGAAACAATATGTGGTCAAGAGACTCTTCGGCAGCATCACATCTATCACAGCATTTAGACACTTTTCTAGAGAACCTGGTGAGTCTGGCATTAGTTGGAACTGCTCCATTTAAAGCTTTTCACAAAAATAGATGATTCTGGGAGGAATATTCCTAGTCATCTTAGGATGCCAAAGACATTTCCAAATGCTAGCTCTGCTAGAAGAAGTCGGTCTTTGCACATCAGCCAAACATCTGTATGCTGATTTAACATTGAAGTTACCATCAGTGGTAGGTTTCCAAATCAGTTTATCAGTTGCCCAACGAGAATTCTGAAACAGGTGAATCTTAAGGATAACATTCAGTGTTTGAGGATTGAATAACTCAACAATTTTATCCGTATCCCATGCTCCATTAGATATTAGCTCATCAACTCGTTGGGGGATAGGACCTTCATAACCGTGTTTAACAGTTGCCAGATAAGGTAGATCCGGAATTCAAGCATCCTTCCATATATTTATATGAGCACCATATTTGACTGACCAAATGCAACGACTCAAAATATCCTGCCTAATAGATAACATACCAATCCAGGTGGAGGAGATGTTATGTTTCTTCTTGATCTCCCAGAAGGACTCCGATCGCAAGTATTTATTTCTCAGTAGACAAGCCCATGGACTTCCAAAATCTTGTAAAAATTTCCAAGTAACTTTCACTAGGGCTGCCTTATTATAAATCTTGAAATCACGGATGCCCAAACCTCCTTGATGTTTGTGGGAGGTAATCTTATCCCAACTAGTGAGATTAAGTCTACGATTCTCTGAAATACCCCACCAGAAATTTTTCTGTATTCTATTAAGATTCTTGAGTAAGGTTGTTGGGAGTAAAGAAGTTTCCATGAGATGAGTTGGGATTGCACTGAGAGTAGATTTGATGAGCACAGTTCTGCCCGCTGTAGAGAGGGTGTTTGCCTTCCACCTATTTAAACGCTGACGTAGATGATCTTCAATGAATTGAAAATGTTTGATTTTACCCCTTTTAAGGCAGATAGGCACTCCTAGATAAAGTGAATCTCCCTTCAGGAGGGGTACATGGCAGATGTCTAACAGCTGTTTACGAATGTGGCTAGGTGTATTTGGGCTAAACATAATGCCAGACTTAGAAAGATTCACCTCCTGACTAGACCAACAAGAGTACTGATGCAAACAATGCAGGTATTCTTTCAATTCCATAGGTGTTGCCTTCCCAAACAGGAATAAATCATCATTATACATGAGATGAGTAAAGGATTTAGCTTGAGCATTAATTTTAAATCCTTTGATCTTACCATGTAAATGACATTGACTGATAATTGCTGAGAGAATTTCAGAACATAAAATGAAGATATAAGGAGACAAGGGACATCCCTGCCGGATACCTCTTTCAGTTGTAATGTGGCCAACTGGTTCGCCATTGATGGTAATTGAGAAGGTGGGTGCTGAGATATAATGTTTAATCAGCTCCACCGTCATATCCGAAAATCCATGGCTTCTCAAAGCAGACTAGATAAACAGCCATTCTAATTTGTCATAAGCCCTTGAGATATCCAATTTTAAGGCAAAGACACCAGTCTTGCCTTTTTTCTGATGCAGCGAATGAAGCAATTCCTTCATAATAATAATACAGTCTGTCATATGCCTGTTAGGAACAAAAGCACCCTGATTTTGGGAGATGATGGAGGGTAATAGGGGTTTCATCCTATTGGCAATCACTTTAACTATAACTTTGTAAACAGTGTTGCTCAAACTAATAGGACGGAAATCTTTGGGTGAGTCTGCAGGGGATTTCTTGGGAATCAAAATAATATGTGAGTGATTTAGGCCTGCAGGAAGAATACTAGATTGGAACACAAGTTGAATGAGCCCAATTACCTCCTTACTAACAGTAGACCAAAACTTCTGATAAAAAACTGGTGGAAGGCCATCCGGACCCAGAGCTTTCAGAGGGACAAGCTGTTGAATCACTTGAGTTATCTCCTCCTCCGAGGGGGGAATGGTAATATGAGAATCAACAAGTTGAGATATAGGGGGGTTGCAGGTGGGTAGGAAGAGGGGGGGGGAGGAAGAAGTAAATAGAGAGGTGAAGAAATCAACAAAGATGGATTTAATATGCTCTCGATTACCAGTCCAATTCCCTTGAAGATCCTGGATCCAAGTGATGTTGTTGGTTCTCCTTCTGTTAAGGGCCTGAGCATGAAAATATTTAGAACACCTACCTGAGCATGAAAATATTTAGAACACCTATCTACCTCTTTGAACCAATGAATCTTGGCTCTTTGTTTCCAATACACTTCTTGTTTACCAAGCTCATCCTCCAATTCTTTTTCCAATGCACTCTCTTTGTTGAGATTTCGATCAGAGATGGCCTTAGTGCTGAGTTCAGTCAGTTCATCTTTAATTTGGTCAATTCTCTGGTTAGGATTCTGAAAATTCTTTCTCCTCCAAACTTTAAGCTCCTTCTGAAATTGACTGATCTTGTACTGATAGTCCATAAGTGAAGGGCCAGCATTCCAAAATGTCTTGATTGCTTCTTCGAACTGGGGGTGTTTTAACCACATGGCTTCAAATCTAAATGGACTGTTCCTCTTGAACTGCTTCCCAATGAGGTTGAGATAAAGAGGGTTGTGATCACTACAGTATCGGGGGAGGTGATGAACCGAAGCATCAGGGAATTTAATTATCTAGTCACAAGTGGCAAATGCTCTGTCGAGGCGCTCCCTGATGTGTGAGTTGGCTCTCCTCCGATTGGACCAGGTAATGCCGGTCCATCAAAGCCAAGATCAATAAGTTGGGCATTCTGCACAAAGGAGTTAAGTAGATGCAGTTGTCTCTGAGTGGGGATAGAACCACCTTGTTTGTCAGCAGGGTGGAGGATACAATTCATATCTCCTACCACCATAACTGGGTGGACAGAATTTAGGACAAACTGTAGGAGGTCCTGCCAAAATTGCTCTCTAGCTGAAATAGAGGGGGGAGCATAAACACAAATTATAACCCAACAGTGACTATTACTTGAAGAATCAACTTCAGCAGCAATCCAATTATAATTGTTGTCAACTATTTTCAGATTGCAATCAGCCTTCCACCAGAGACATAAACCACCTGAACGACCTTGAGCTTCCACAATATGGAACTTAGTGATATTTCTACTCTGCAAGAATTCAGTAGTCTTCCTCGAATTGCATTTAGTTTCAGATAAAAAGAGATATCTTGATTGAGGGAACGGGATAATTGATCAATATAAGAAACTGTCTTGGCCTCGCTCATACCGCGACAGTTCCACACTAGTAATTTTATGGTTGATGAGGCGATGGCTTAGGGTCCATCGCCGTACCCTTACTCTGTATGGAAGATGATCCAGCAATTCTCATACTTCGCTTAAGTTGAGTAGCTCTGTGTAGCTGGTCCAATTTACCTGTGGAATTTTTGCTTTTCAGATTCTTGGGGCTACCCTCTGTACTAATATTAAATGTGAATGGAGTATCCAAGATTGGTTCAAAGTGGTCAGGTTTAGATTTCTTGGGAGTTTGTAAAGGATGCCAGACTAATTTTCTCTTGGGATGATGCAAGGAGGGGTTATTTGGGCTAGGATGGATATTATAAGGGGGTACTTGGGGAGGTTGGGGGATAAAAGGTTGGGGGAGAAGGTTAGGACTATGGGTGGGTATGTCCTGGTGGGGTGAAAGTTGATCCTCAGGGAGAGGGGGAAAAGTTAAAGGAGGGGGGGTAATGGTCAAGGGTAGGTAGAAGGAGGACAACACAGGTTCTGGGTGGAGAGCCAACTCTGGGGAAAGGTGAGGGCCATGCCGTCTAGGGATGGGTTTATCTGGTGTAAGGCAGGCCATACCTGAGCTGACCTGTGGGGTACAAACTGGTCCTGTAGGAATTGAGGGAGGGGCCTCCAACTGAGGAGTAAATCTTGAGGGGGGCTTGCATGGAACATCCTGATTATCCCCAACTGGTGTTGGTTCCACAACCAATTTAGAGGGTAGGAATCTATTAGAAACTCTGAGACTATCTGCAAATGGGAATTTGATAGCTTTCACCATTTCCTTTCTGAGTTGAGGAGAGTATTGACTCTGAACATTACTTTTAACCTCCTCCAAGCTAGTGCAGAGTTCAACTTCATGCCCCATTAGCCCGCAGAATTTGCAGAATCGAGGAAGTCGTTCATAAGCTACTGGGAACCTTTTGACAGCACCTCCAGGAAGTTTAACATCAATGTGCTGAGTTAGTGGGACGAAGACATTGATAGATACTTTGATTCTGATGAACTTACTCCAATTCACAACAGAGTCCTCCATGGGTCTTTGAGGATCCCCAATACGACTTGCAATGTGCATCGTAGCTTCCATGGTGAGAAACTCTTCTGGGACATCGTAGATACGAGTCCATAGTTCTGTAAATTTAAGAACATACTCAGAGGGGGACGTACCTGGTTTAACCTTCTCAACCAACACTAGATCATTGTTGAAAAGCCAAGGAACTCTTTTACAAACTTTATCAACGTCCATCAGGTCTGAAAATCTGATTATAAAAGTGTTATTGGGATAATCTAGCATCACCCAGTGCCCATTAGGATTCCACATTTTCTGCATCCACTCTTTCAGACCCGCAGGACGAATATTTATATCAGTGTGGATCTTAGCAACCACAGCAAATTTGCATCTCTCTGAACCCGCCGAATCAGCAAATCTTAATTCAGTAGTAGGGAGTTGCTCGCTGGATAGTATACCTTTGAAACGCTGTAAGATAGCTTCTTCTTGATTGGATAGTGGGGTATCCACATCTTCACCTGTCTCTATGGATTCACGGGAGAATTGACTGGACCCCCGGAAGCAGGCCAATAACTGATGAGTTAGGAGAGGAACAAACGGGTTAGGGGAGGATTTGGCGGAGGTGAGGCATTGTGGAGGAGGTGTACAAGGGTGGAATAGGCTGAAAGTAAGAATATAGTGGAGCTAGGACTGGAAGGGAAGAAGAAAAGGGGGAGGAAAAGGAGCACAGATCCGGAAGATTCACAAGGACAACCGAGAGAACGAATCGCTACTCGAAGAGAGCTCAGTGGAAAGGGAGAAACATGTTAGAGGGGAAAAAGGAAGCAGGAGTAATGGGGAAGAGACGAAGGAGGATGGAAGAGGGCGAAAGGCTAAGCTGGAAAATAACCCGGAGGAGGAGAAGCGTAATAAGGCTGGAGGGGAGGAAAGGAGGGATGAGGAGGAAAGAGGAGCACAATTCCGGAAAGTCCACAGGGACCCCCGAACGTTCCGACAGCTACTCCGAGAGAACTCTATGAAGCTCCGACAGGCCTTGCCATGATAATTCTTATTTAAATTGCCCCAGTATTTGTTTTATTTATTTATTTATTATGGAGTACATGCACCTCTCCCAAGGACCCCATGGCTCGGCAGCGAGAAAAGTTTTTTAGAGCAGATTTTAACTTTTTCAGTAGGTTAGCCTCACTTTAATAGCAGAATTCAACAAAACAAGGTTGTCTTGGGTCAAATTCCGATTTGATAGGAGGGTCTATTATTCAAGAATGACTTATTCCTTAAGCTGAATGAAACATTCCATTTTACACTTAAGAACATGGTATTCAACTTTAAATTATATCCTACCGTTAAAGTGAAATACTCTTTATTCTAAAATAAACAATTCAAAATAATTTATTCCATCATAACTCATTTTGTTATCAAAGTGAGATTAAAAGAAAAGATTTACCTCATGAATGAGTAAGAGCATGAGTAAGAGCCATGTGAGTGTCTTCACCGGTGACAGTTCACCAAACGTCTAAAGTAAGACACCATACGTCTAAAGTAAGAATAGTAATTTAGAAATTCCAAAAGCATTCATGACTATGCAAAAAGGTAAAAAGAACGGCTACCGGAAGAGAGATTGATACGAGTAACCTGAAATCGACTAATAGACACATAGGTAATCGATTAGTCGATATTCATGTACTTGATAACTTAACTTTATAATCAATATAGAATCGATTAACTATCACACATATAATTGATATCTGAATTATATGTAATCGATTCACTGATTGAAGATGAGACATATGTAACCGATACCTACAACATATGTAATTGATGACTTAAGTCCTGTAATTGATTAATTGAGTAATGCATGTAATCGATAGATATAACATAAGCAATTGATGACTTAACTTATGTAATCGATTTTATGACTAAAACTTAATTATTAATTATTCTTATAAAAAGACTAATATTTTGTAGGTTGCATGTGTAGGACCTTTGTGCATTTTGACATAAGTTGTTTTTATGATTTTTAGTAGGATATCTAACTCATTAGGCAGTGCATGTGGAACACTTGACTTTCTAAATATTTATAAGTCGCTTAGCAATAGATTAGACAGGCATTGTAGTGGGTTTATAAGTTAATTTAGTGAAAAAAATTTTGTTCTTCTATAGTTTCTCTGAGAATTAGCTGAGGCAAAGGAGGAAGCTGTGATGTTCTTCAGCTTGGGCAGCTTCAGGAGTTTGGGGATTCCTTATTTCGAGGCAGGTGTATGATAAACAATTTCATGTTATTTTGTTATTTATATTATTTTAAATCTGTTTTTTTTAATAATTAGAAGATTATAAAATCCACATGTGTGCGGATTTAATGTTTGACTTGGTATTGTTTAATCTACATGTATCCTAGATCAAACCTACATCAGATTGTACATATTTTTTAATTTTCCTATTAAGATTTAGTACACTCAGAAATTAAACAGTTCTGCACACAATTTTGTATTCAGATTTCTGTCAATTTGTTTCAAAATTACGATACAAAGACGTCTATTTTAAAATTTAAGAAACTATAATGTGCATGGATAATATCATCTTAAGAAGGTTGTAGGGATGAAACCGTAATAAGTATCTGATGCGGTCTAGGACCTTATGGACAACAAGTCAGGTAAATTCATGAAGTTGAACTTCAGTTTGGTGTAAGGTATGGTAATGACCTCCCATTCCCCATAGATATCAAGACTATGGCCCAATTTTTTATTTAGGTGCCAAGGTGTTTCTAGGACTCTTTATATTATGGTTTAGATATTTGTCTGAAATCTAATTAAAAATCTGACTAATTATATGTATTTCCTTCACAAATGATCAGGTATGATAGAATTATGTGATTGTAATTATGTGGATGAAAAGTTTTTGATAAGTTAGATCACCATTTGAATTAATGAACTCTTATATAAGAGTAAATGAGGTGTTAAGTGATTGAATTTCCTACTATGCATCCTTCTTTAACGTATGATAGCATGTGTATAACCTGTGAGATTTCAGTATGTTAACATGTATGTTGTGAACTTTATTATTCAGTAAGCATACTTTAGTTCTACCAAGTCTTAGACTTACGTCGGATTAGTTAATACGTTTCCAAGTGATTCTAGTAGGGGGCAATGAGAGGATCTAGGCTAAAATTTAGAGACTTGGGTTTGGAGAATTTTGAAGACCTAGAGAGTAGGTCTAGCTAGGTATATTTTTAGTTTTGATGTAAACTTTGTAGAGTTTAGATATACTTTTGATGTTGTAATTAAACAAGTATTAATTCAGTGAATTTGGTATGGTTATCATGTGTATGTTTTGATTGTGTCAATGGTATAGCATTGATTGCTTGCAGACTCCCCAAGACCACAACTTAAGTATGTGATAAAGTGGCATTACCTAAAAGGGATTGTCATAGGTAGTACCTATAAGGATCTCACAGAGAGATTGAACAAAATAAATAAAACGATTATGCAGCAAAAATTAAATTAATTCCCATGATATCTTGATCCGTTCTGAGAATTAAAATGAGGGAAGAACGATTCTTCACCTTGCGTGGAGTTGAATCTGCAATCAAAAGTTGATTTCGTTTAAGCAATACCGCTAGTTGCGTAGATATCCGGCCTCTAACAGTATCTACGTGGTTCGCTCGTCTTCACTTCTTCTTTAAAAGGATCCATCTAATCTCTTAGCCTTCTTTTCGTCAGAGGTGCCTACGGCATATAAGCGATGCCTCAAACTACGAAAAAGCGGAGGCAGGAGAGAGAAAGGAAGGGCGCCCCCTTCTCTAATAGGGAGAGAGAGAGAGAGAGAGAGAGTATGTGTGTGTAATGCCTCGACCCTCTAGCTTACGATTCTCGAATCAATTTATTAGTTTTGACCAAGTTTGACCCTCATTGAATCGAATCGATTTCCATTGAATCTTTTTAAATTGTGTTGAATTGATACTGTAGTAAAGTATGTGTGAATTAAGTCTAATTAAGTGGGTTAATTAAGACTTGATGAATTTAGACTTGGACCCATAAGTTATTGGGTTTAATTGCATTAGATTGAGTGGATAAAATATTTTAAAATGACTTTATTTAATGGACTAACTTTTAGGATTCAAATAAGAGTTATTGAGCCTTAAAAAATAGATTTTAAGTAGTCCATTGGGTATATATGAGTGTGAGGGGTTAATTTTGATAGTCGAGAAGTTTATTTGAGATTTTCCAAGTCCCTTATATAAGGGGGCAAGGTGGTATACGTACCACTACTTTCTTCTCCTCCCATGCATTCCCCACTCTCCCTCTCAACTCTCTCTTGGATCTCGGTAGGAATAGCATGTGCATGTGTGTGGTGTGACTCTTGGAGGTCTTGCATATGAAATTGGAAGCTTGGAGATGGTTCTTGAAGACTTCTTGAATGCTCTTGGAGACTTGGGAGATCTTGGTGAATGTCCTTGGAGCTCGGATTTAGATCTTGAATCAGGTGTAAGGAACTTGGTAGTTGTAGGTTGGCATCCCTTCATGATGCCTCTTCGTTATTATTTGGCGAATGGGTGTTGTGCTTGGTGCACCCTTATGGAATAGAAGGGACACAACCTTTAATGACATCCAAATTATGGTACCTTAGGTTGATCCAAATTATCTAAATTAAGTTGGATTAAATTTAGGTTGAGATTAGTTAAATTGAGATTGAGTTGGACCGAAAACGGGTTGACTCAGTTTGATTCATTGACTTTTACATTACTTCATATAAAATGTAAAATATTTTTAACAAACTAATTATAAATAAGGTCAATCCAACCCAACCCACTCGGTGTTGAATTTGAGTTGAATTTCAGCAGACTTTGAGTTGAATTTGAGTTAAATTTGGACGGAGCTGAAATTGAGCTAGATTATTTTGAATTTAAGTTAAACCTAAATCACCGCATAACCTAGCCCAGTCTGTCCAAATTATATTCCCTAATCTCTTGATTACAGAGATTTAGCATTTGGTGCTGGCGTAGCACCTCTTAACCTGACCCTCTGGACATCTGCTCGTATTGGAGACACCTATTGGCTGTTGAAGGAGGAGGACAAATAGCTGGTGCTTCTCCAGATAGATGGCACCCGTTCAAGGATAGAGGTGCCACGAACTGGAAGGGTACGACCCTTGGGACCTCTGGGACATGTCGTAATGGTCAGGTGGCCTGCCCGTGGGCTTCTAATCTTCTATAAATAGCGGACCTTGGTCCAACGCCAAGAACCCCCATGAGTTTGTATACTCTATACTTGCGAACATAGTGAAACTACTATTTGGGCCCTAATAAGTGTTCAGTAAGTGGGTGGGCTGATTGTTTGGGCTTTTCCAGTGTCTTCGCAGGAAAAAAAAAAAAAAAAAAAAAAATCGTAGCTTTAATTTTACCTGTGACACTTGTGACTTGTCTATATATATATGGGCACTCAAAAGACCGATTACTTAATGGAAACTCTATTTTTCATGACCAGGAAAAAAAAATCACATGGAGATAGTAATTAATGCATGTGACATAACTTTTGCATTCTGTACAATGTTTTTTAATCTTTAAAGTCGTTTGATAAAAAATTAAATGATTTGGGTGGTCTCTGAACTCTCAAATTTCGTAAAGGTTTTTTTACCTTTGCAGAGGATCGGCTCATGTGTTGTGTGTTGCACTATGCAGTATGCATTGACTCCATTACATCGCATTTAGGGTACTACAACCTGTAAGTGATATATGTATATACCACCTGTAAATTAAATATATAGAGAGAGGGAAATGCTAGAATGCAGTTTGCTTAAGTCCATGCAGTTTAATTACTGTTCAACTTTATCTCGATGTTTAAAAAATATAAAAATTATCGTAAAATTTTAAATATTAAATTATACTTCTCAATTAATTATGAAATTCAATCATAACCATCAATCGGGTGCGTACAAGTCTTACTTTTGAAAAATTATAAAGAAATAAATAAAAAATATAAAATTCGTCAAATTAGCTTCTAGAATTATTCTCATCCCTTGATTTATTTATTCCTTTTATAACCTTAATATTTTAATTGGACAGCTACAATCAAATCAAATAAGATCAGAGGGTGAAAATCATGCTCCAAAAGATGGAAGGAATCTAAAAGGATAATTAAATATTTAAAAATATTTGATGCTTTTATTTTAATTAAACATAGGGATGAATAGGAGTGTCAATTGGACGGGTCAGCCTGTGACTCAGTCGAGCCCAGCCCTGTCCACATTATAGTATATTGAGTTGACCCAAATTATCTAAATTGGGTTGGGTTAAATTTAAGTTGAGATTAGTCAAATTTAGGCTGGTTGGACCGAAAACGGATTAGCCCAATTTGATCCATTGACTTAATACAAAATGTAGAATACTTTTGACAAACTAGTTATAAATAGGATCAACCCAGCCCAATCCAACCTATCCCACTCAATGTCGAATTTGAGTTGAATTTAAACTGACTTTAGATTGAATTTGAACTAAATTGGGGCCGAACTGAAATGAATGGACTATCTTAAATTTAAGTTGAACTCAAATTACCGCATAACTCAGTCCAATTCACCCAAATTAAGGCGTACCACATAGCAACCGCCGCATTGCACTTCTCTCTCTCTAGTGTCACAGTCTAAACCTTACCCAGCATGATCTAGTTGCAAAACTTTTAGCATTACTCTAACGAGACATAAGTTTCGAACAAAAATGTGTTTCACATTTACACGCACTATTTTAAAATTGAATGATCTGATTAAGAAAGCTATTTAAGTTGGCCCATGCGCTTAACATTTATTTTTTATCTTATATTAAATATGTTTATTAGTTCATGAGTCAAATCACTCAAGCTATTAAAAAACATAAACCAGTAGAAATCTGATACAATTTTGCTTTTCTGATTTTTCTTAACAATATTTAATTACATGCATTTCTTATTCTCTAAATAGTAAAAAAATTTCCTTTTATAACTTTTTACCTGCCTAATTTTGTTTGATCAAACAACCTATGTTAAGATGTCTGAGATAAAAAGCAAAAGGTTACATATATGGACAAAAGAGGTTTCTCAATAGTCTGGATTTCATTAAGGGGTGGGATTGAGATCGCTTACATTATTTATTTGATAATATTAGTACTCGTTTTTTTTTGGGTCAACGTAACCTAATGACCAAATATTTACGGTGCCTGCCAAGTGGGAGATGTTCAATCTCCCAAAAGTCCACTACTGGGGATACTTCGACACCAAACACGAATATTATTAGTCTAATTGGATGACTATTCTAGGTCAAACCTACGGCCACAAACTCATGCATGGAAGTGTATTAACCTAGTGAGAGTTGAACCCTAACCACTTACAAAAATCTCCACTTATTATAGATTCAACTTCTACTATTTAAGTAAAATATAGATGATTGATGAGGTGGATCAACTCGATGAAATGAACAATAAATGATTAGAGAGAGTAGATTGACAATTTCAGCCATATTCCCATCCAACATCTACCTAGGGGGGTTGACAATTAGATAAAAGGAAACGTGTGGTTGTATGTATTTAGTAAGGAAACAGAATTGATCATGTTGGATTCATTCGTTGATATAGTTAAATTTATTAAAAATAATTATATTTTATAAATTAGTTATAAAAATGAGCAATAATTCTGAAATAAATAAGGGTTTTTGTTTAAATGAAATTTTATAGAGTTTTTTTGTACATATACCTATGTACATTAACATATTTGTATGTATACCTCCGACTCTTAAATATTGTTATAATATCCTAAAATCTTCAAAAAAGATTGGAGTTAGGTCCCTCTCTCAGAATGTTGTGAACTCCCACCAAATATGTTAAAAAGGTTCCATAAATGACAATCTTGATAAAGTCATGGGTATATATCCAAAATTCTAGTAAATTTGGGGTTGGGGTCTATTTATGCAAATGTAAGTGAATTTAGACATGTATGATCTTTTCGTTTGATTTCATGGCGTTTTGATGGGGGGGATATATGAAGATTTTAGGTGTATTTCTAATAATACATAAGATTTAGCAGTGTATGCAAATATGGTAATCTCAAGGGTACATATACATATTCCTAATCTCAATTCTACTTCGCCCCCTTCTTAAATTTCTTGCTTCAGCATTGGTTACAGCTATCCGGTTTTATATCCGAAGATGCGCTACACATTAAAGAAATCTTTTTTAAATTTTCTTATAAGAAATTCGGACACACTATAGTATTGCTTTAAGAAAGAATCCGGATCCTCTAGAGGATGGGATGCAGTAAGTGCAGAGAGAGAGAGAGAGAGAGGGAGCTTTTCAAAATAAATCCTCACATGAAAATTTTCCCATTCCCAAGGAGGGGTTTTCTTGAGAAATTTTATCCCCTTCTTTACACTTGTCCAATTCCATCCCCACTTGCACTTGCAAGGATCTAACTCTTTAAGAAAATACTGGTACTCAAGATCACACACTACTATGATACGCATGACATTATTCAATACACTTCCACCAATAAGTTTATTATAATTGAAGTTTATATATATATAGGTGCGCGCTGCTGGATGTTTTCATTTGAGAATAACTTGCTGTATCGCACATGACTGAATTGGAACGGGTCATCTTATCCTGTTCCGCCGTATACACAGCTGCACATGACCTGCGCGCACCACATTAAGTGCGCCTTGATATCAACAGAAAAAATTAAAAAATTTTAAAAAAAAATTTGCTCTTGAGAACCGAGAGCATCAAGAAGCTCTTGAGAACATTCGAGCAATCAGATGCTCTCGGAAGCATCTTGACGCTCTTGAGAGTATAAAAAAAAATAAATTTTTCTTTTGCTGACGTCAGGACGTAATTAATGTGGGACGTAAGACTATATACGACTGTGCATGTGGCGGAGTGGGATGAGATGGCCCGTTCCAACTTAATCATGTGCAGTGCAACAAGTTATTTTCTTCTCATGTAATGATCTTCACATCGTATACCATGTAGCATAATAATATTTTAAGTCATGTAAATTTTAAAATAAGCATCGCAGGTAAGGAGTAAAATAAAAAAAATATCATAATTAGCAAAATTGTATGCAAGTATGAATCAATTGGTAAATACAAAATCTTTTAAAAACTATTTCCAAAAAGCTCTTAGTAATAAAATGTATGTAATATTGAAACTAGATCATCTGGACCTGCCTTCCTATGCGCCCTAAGACTCAAAGTAGGAGGGAGGAGGAGGTGATGGGTCGGGGGAATGACTCGAGAGAACACTGAAGAAGAGGGATCGATGGAGGAATTTAAGGAGAGTTCAGAACCATCATATCGATCGCCCCAGCCGTGGAAAATTAAAGAAGAAAGGCAAACAAGATACATGCATGTTTTAGATCATCAGTACTGTTGTCTCGTCTGAGACGTTGGTAGGTCAAAATTAATGGAGATGTCATCCAGCCCGCGGGACGCCAAGGTCTTGGTGAACTACGCTGCGGCTTCTGAGCCGTTGTCCGCCCTGTCAACACAACAGATGGATCGTATAGCCCATGCCTGGTGATCAGTACATGCATGACGTACGCCCGTGTGTGGGAACTACTGAACTGAGAGAATTAATACCAGCCCAGTAGATGAGGAGGAGGAGGAAGAGAAGGAACAAATTAAAGGAACAACAAAGCTGCATGCAGTGCTTTCCGTATGTCACATTTCTTGGTAGACATTGGAGGAGAGGTTGCCGTAGTCGGAGAAGAAGGTCCTGAGCTTAGGCTTCTTGGCCATGGTCCACATGAGTTATAAACATGACAAATGTGAACGTACAAATACTTAAGACATGATAAATAATATTTGTCATATTTACGAAGTAATTTGTTACGTCTATAAATAAATTTGTACACATACATAAAAATGACAATAATTTTCAAATATGACAAATACACCTTGGGCACAACAGAGAGTATATGTACATTTTGTCGCATCCGAAATTTTGTATCTATATTTAATGTTTGCCAGATTACTCATAAAAAAAATTGTTCAACATGTATGACACGTTCATGTAGATTAATAACATCTTACATTACAACATGTGACTCATGTTGCAAGCATTACTCTTCTTAAGGAGAGAGAGAGAGAGAGGGGTAAATAAGTGTTAGGCCAGACTAATTATTAACATGATGCCTTCGTGTGTATGCGCATGCACGCGAGAGGTTTGATCAGTTTTTTAGGTATGCAGCGTCATGTACAAATGTGTCCGCTTTTATTACGAGAGGTCAGATCTGAGTTTGTCTTGTAATTCTTAACTCAGGAATTTTTTTTATTTTCAAATCAACATATGTTCAATGAAAGTTTTAACTTTCTTAAAAGAGAGCATTTCGCATCAGCACATTTATTATTTTTCCTTCTTGCGACTTTTATGGTGTTGCTGCAAAAATTCAACTCCTGACAATAACGTCTGATTTCGACATATGAGATAACGAACCCTCTGATGGGTCCTTAATTTCCTCAACAATAAGAATCTTAAAAAAAGGAATAATTTGCTCATTAGTTAAAATACCTCAAAGGTGCAAATAAAAAGATCTCAAATAAACAATATTTTTTAGATTCCCTCCTAATTTTCTTATCTCTTACGTTCTTCCAAATGAGGAGGTAGATCTACCTTATGGTCTCTTGGAAATGCCTTGCTCAGGTGAAAAAAGATAAGATTACGTGAATTATAAACTCAAAGATTAGACAGGAGAAAATGTCATGTTACAGTCATTTGCGATATTTTATGATACATCAAATGACCTTAAAATGTAAATTAGTGAACCAGCCGAGTGACCATTTCCTACTAAAGTTATATTTTCTTTGAGAAAAATAGGCACTTGGTTTCTTGGTCGACCACCAATCTTTTATTAGAAAATGAAGCTGGTGATGGCATGCTAACTACATTTTTTGTCGATAGTTCAAAATATATAAAACAAAAAATATGTCAATCTATATAATTAGATTTTGTTACCATCACAAACACTTTTCTTTTTTAACATGAAAACAGCTTACTTCATTCAAATAAAAGGAGAGTACAACATGACACTAAGCAATAGGTAGCGTACAACTACAAAAGTCAGACCCGCCGAAAGCCTGCAACAACCCATGCCCAGTGGGCAAAGACCCAAAAGGTACATCTATAATAATATGTGTACATCTATTCCACTCTCCTCCTCACGGAGTCCTCCATCACAAACACAACATGCGCAAATAGCAAAGGCTATGGATATCACATTTTTATTGAGTATGCTGTGGGGTGCAGCCAAAAAGAACAATGAAGTTTTTTAAACATTGGCCCTACAATACCCAACATGTGCGTGTAATCCGATCTCTGATTGGATTACTTAAAAAAATTTAGAAAATAAAAAAACAAGTCCAATTTTGTTTGGCTTAGCCCATTAAAGGTTTTTTTTTTTTAACTATTTGTTGGGGGTTATTTTTATTTTTTAGAATTTTTGAATTAATCGATTAGAAATCGAATCGTATAAATATATTGGACATGATGAAGGTAAATATAAAAAGTAAAAAAATATTTATTTTTTGAAGTCATACCCTATATGGTGCAGCCCTAGCAACCGATTGTTAAGATTGGGTGCACCTACTACTTTACGAAGATTCTAAGAGATTTTTTGCAGAAATGATTTTATTAATTTTTTTATTATAAAGATATTTATCTCATTTTTATATGATTGTGAATAATCTCAATGTATCGCAATGCTTACAAAAATGCTCTTCTATTAGCCTCACTTTGTTTGTGGAATAAGTCTTGAATATGATGTTTTATTCTCCTAAAATTTTTTAACCCACTTTGGTGGAGGGGAGTGCTTAACCCAGGGTGCTATGGGTTATACCAGGGGTTAAGCGGAATAACATGGGTATTTTGAACTCTTTATTCCACTCTTTATTCTCTTCTTTATTCTACTTATTCCTACCAAATCACTTGGAATAGCGAAGTGCAATTCTACTTATTCTGGGTGGAATACTAACAATTTACCAAATCAAAATATCTCTTATTCTAGGTTAAGAAATCCCCAGAACCTTATTCTGGTTTAAGTTATTCTGCAAACAAAGTGAGCATGAGATTTTTGACAGAATGCTAATGGAGAGCAGTAGAGTAGAGCTATTTTTATAAGTATTATGATGCAGTAAAGATATATATGGTAATACAAAAGTAAATAAATTTATAATTAAAACTTTAAGAAAGTTATTTTATAGATATCATAAGAAAGGAATCACAAGCATGCCAGTTTGAATAGAAAATTATTCACAATGACTACTTGGGTGCTCTGAGCAAGAGGAGAAGAAAATGAATAGAGGACAGTAACTAAGAAACAAGAAGTTTCAATTTATTAAAATAGTCCGACGTTGAGTGTAGAAAAAGATAAAATATAAATATAAGAGATGTACCAAATTTATAAGAGTTTTTCAGTTTTCAATCCCTAAAAGTGGAGTAGATGATGAATGAGTCCCTATATTTATCATAGATAAGTTTTACACTTACATAATATCAATTTTCATCACTCGTCGATGGAGACTGCAATGCACTTCTATATATAATAATATCTTTGAGTTATTCCTGCACTGCTACATGCAACCATTTTAAAAAAAATATTTGAAAATCGGTCCCATCCTACTCCACATATCTGTACAATTTGATCAATGATCTGATCGCTTAAAAAAATTTAAAAATAAAAAACTGAGTCTGGTGTACCGTAACTGTTATTTAGCTCTACCCATTAAAAGCATTTTTTTAGTATTTGGGACTACTTTTTTCTTTAACAAACATGTGGGACATAGAAAGGTGAAATTTTCTTTTTAAAAAAAACGACTTATCTGCATCGCCATGCAATACATCAAGTATAACTAAATCTCTTTTATCTTTATGGCTGTGCTATAATATGCCGTAAAATCTCCATTTTGACTCAAAGATTTTAAAACCAGTGGAAATAAGATTTTTTATTTTAATATCATCTCTGATTTTGATTTACGATGGTTTTAGAGTAAGAACTAAAATCAACCATAAGGAAGATTATAAGAGTCAACTGATTTTAAAATACGATCATTTATATCATTGCAAATGCACAAAAAATAATGTGAAACAATTTTTAAGTATCCAAACATAAACAAAACTACCATTTTACGTTGATATTTATGGCATTTTACAATATTTTTTTGATACATCAAGCAGTCCCTTAATGCCATTATAAAATCGACCAAAGTTATCTCCGTAATAAGGGGATGCGACACACCCATGCAGAATTTTGATGGTCGCCAAGAGTAGATAGGTGATCGTCCACCCGCCACCCCCTTCAAGGGGACAAGATTTGTTTTTTCCTTGTAACTCCTATAAACTCTCAATATTATAAAAAAGTTCTCTTAATTGAACTATTTTCTTAAAAATCTTCATAAAGAACACTTCTTTGATTAACCACCGTAGAACAAACGAGTCACCTAGAATAACAGTAATAAACAGCCGAATAGTTGATAGATGAAATATTCTTTAGCATATTTTTCATTTCAAATGTTCATTAATTGTAGGAGTGTTTTTGGAAATATTTAAAGATTATAAAAACTCATAAAAAAATAGTTCAATTAAGGGGCCTTTTTTGCAGTATCAAAAGTTTGTAGGAGTTACAACGTAAAAATCCTTTTTCCTTAATCTGCTAATAATAGCAATTAATCAAGTCTAATGGCCATAACATATTTTACATTGTAACTTGTTTTTCTCTTGATTAACTTGTTTTCTCTTTACCTGACGAATAGTACCAAGACAATGTTTTTTTTTTCTTTTTTTTTTCTCTCATAATAACCATGAGCACACTTCCCCTCACAGACATAATGTTTTTTTATTCTCTCAACCTACAACACTAAAATCTAACTATGAGCACACCTCCCATCACAGACGTAACCCGGTGGGCAATCCTTGAATTACAATTCGTGCTTGTTCACCCTGTTTATCACAGCATTCAAAAATTCTTCTTGTTATTGAGCAAGATAGATTTGGTCACAAGATCAGGAAGTGATTACCTTGCTTCACCTTTCGTTCAGTGATTCTCCTCAATCTCTAGTGTAGTAAAAGGACTCTTTCAAGCATACTCACTCTGTGTTGCTTAGGTTACAACAAAGGATTCCCAAATGGAACTAGCTTTTCAATAATACCAACAGGTTGAAAAAATGTAAAAATTTAGACATAGAAATGCACAAAGCATTTATGGCACAGGGCCATTCCAAGTGAATGCAGAATTGAAATTTTGAAGTCCCTAGGAATTTGACTCAATTGCAAAGGTTGTGCTTATGTTTACTCATTTTTTGGGGGAAATAGTTCTTGAGGAAAAAAACCCATCCAACCAACTTCCACTTGAAACAACACGATTGGGTATATCAATCAGAAGAGAACTTATTTTGTGTGAGAAAGGAACCATAACTCACTGGAATATATTTTTTTAATGAGATAACATCCGAAATTCTCTGCAAATATTGGGAGCAGCCATTGCAGTGGATAGATTTATAGCACGACATTTTATTATGAACTATCTGCTGTACAATAATAAGATGCCAACAAGGAAAAAAATCAACGAAATAAGAAGAATAAAGAATCAAAAAATAAAAGAATAAGAATTACAATCTAATTAGATCCGGCCAAGAATGTATTCTTTAACTAATTTCTCTTCAATTGAGTCTAATTTATTTTGCTTTGATTTGTGTTGAGAGCAATCTTCCACTCCACCCTTGAAAACTCACATGCTTTAGTTGTTCTTTATAATGTGTTTGAAATGATACCTTTCTTCTGTGTTAATTTTTCTTCATCCACAATGCTGCTCTGTTTTGCAAAAAGATTAAGACTGAGTAGTCAGTGCAACACCATCGTCCTCGGCAACTGTTGCAGCCTTGGGTTGAGTGTATGGAGCCAAGTCCACACTCGTGCTGCCATACTTGTTGAAGATGCGGTCCTTATTTTGTCTCCACCATTCTTCTGCCTGCTGCTCTGCAAACCTTCTTTTGCTGCATCAAAAGGAAAAAGAACAGAACATGGGGTTACTAGGACCCAAGTCAAGAATGTCATAGTGATGATACAGACTACAGAGACGCAAACAAACAAGAAGACACAGATCTAAAATGCACACAGAAAAATGTTGACAATTGGATTAATGTCAGTATATAGAAAACAAGAGTCCAGTAAATAAGAGTCATAAAAGTAAATTACATTACCTTAAATTAAAACTAGGAAATGACATAAAATAGTAATAAAATAACAATATAAAATAGTAGTTGTAGCAGCAATAACCAATAGTAACTCAAATCCATTGGGATCTGAATATTTGAATATCACTGACCTACCTTGTGCAACATGAGCTTCTAAAACTATGAGAGCCCAAAGGAAATGAAAAATAGATGAAATATTACCACTAAGATCAAGTAGGATTTTGCAATTTCTATGTGTAGCATAACTATATTAATATTTATCTAGAAAATGCAACATAAATTTTGAAGATTCTTATGTATTTCTCTACCTGAATCTCACTTGTTTGAATGCTTTAACTCCATTCCGAAGTAGAACAAGAGTTGCATACACTCCTGGCACGAACTGTTCAATTATTTCTCCTCTGTCACCATTGTATGCTGATGTACAACTTGTAGGTGATCTGGGGTCGTTATCTGTATTTTGATGTAGTATCTCTCTGGAATCAGACACACTGGGTTGGTTGCAGCTACATTCAACAAGTTTCTGTGATGAAGAGACATCTGATAAACTATGACTCTCATCACTTCCTTCCATAGCATCCTTTCTTAAAGAAACAGCTTCCTCACAATGATGTTGACAATTGCCATCAACAACATCTAGTGATAAATCTGCACCATTTCCAGGATCCCCCCTTGGTGTAGTGCTGGTAAGAGGTGAGGCAAATCCTGATATATTAATCTGCTTAGCTATCAAGAATGATTCTGCATCAGTGAGTGTGGCTATCAACTTGTTAACATCAGGTGCCTGCTTTTCTGCTATATCCTTCAGCTGACAACAAAATAGAAGTAAACACAAAATAAAAAGTTCATAAAGCATGGAACAACATTCCTGATCTTAATTATTCTTAACACCCCCCGCAATTACACTTATATTTGATGAACCCCTTTTTTTAGTTTTTTTTCCCAAAAATTTGAATGGTCTACCAAACTGTGAGATTGTGAGGGATTATAAATTATCAGGATTGAAGGGTTAAGCCCTAATATGATTTGTTGTAGGAGTGACACCCATACATTCATAATTTGCTACATGAGGCAAAATTAATGCCACCAAAAAAGACAAAATATGCCAATAAGAATACAAATATCTCAAAAAAAAAAGATCAAGGGTCACCATATAATTTCAAAATACAAACCTCAAAGGAAATGAACAACCTTTTTTGACTAATGTCCAACTCCAGCCTCTAATTAGCAGAGCTGGAAACCTACTATACAGCAGCAGGGGGGCAAACTATGTAGATTTTCATGTTTTTATGTCTACAGACCTGCTCACACAAATATGCTGTCCTCAACATGTGAAATGATACGTCAACCTCCCCACCATTCTCAAAATAGCCATGGGTTGTCAATCCATATGCACACCAATATAATTTTCTCAAAATTAAACATGATGTACCCCCTAGTTGTTTAGACCGAATGTGGGGTTGAATTGGTAGATGGAAGATTGAGTTCAACGGTGGGTAATGAAAACCAATGGAAATTTTTGCCCACCCAATCCACATTAGGACTTGATACAACTGGGGTATTCATGAAAATCACTAGTATATGCAGGGTTTCCTGTTATATTAGACCCCTATTGAGTCCCACATTTGCTTTGTATGGGTATTTGGAGGAGTGAGTTTCTAGGAAAACCCTTTTTTTGGTTGAATTTGCAAATTGGATTTAAGTTTGCCATTGAAATTGGCCAGTTACAGTTTGAAATGTTGGACCATCCCCATTGACCTCGAATGATCTTAATTACATCACTATGATGAGCAAAAATTCTTGATTAATTGCTTTCAGTGATTCCCTTAATAAAATCAACCACAAAATATGCAGGGATGTGTACAAAAGCATAATTTGATCAAACCCAAAGTCTTACCAATGCCAAGATAGGTTCTGAAATGTTTAAAAGAGTTTTAAGGGACTTTGGATTGATTCTATACATTTTTAGGGCAAAAGGATATTTTTGTGATTCTGCAAAGTTTAAGAGTGTAGTGGCATTACGGTCATTTGAATGTATGCGATGTGTTTTAGTGGAATGATGAGATTTTAAAAACATAACATGTATTTCTACATCAGTTCAAGTGGTTTATGGACAATGGGTTTTTCTGCCATTTTTTAAAGGTTTAGGGTGTCAAAGGTATTTAATGAGTTTTAAGTGATTTTATGTTTTTATGGGTTTTTATAATTTTTAATAATGTTTAGTGTGTTAAAGTATTTTGATAATTTCGATCATCTTTTAGGCCTTTGTGGGGATTTAAGGTGTTGCAGATGACTTTTACATTTTTTAGGATTTTCTGTGTTTTTGACTTTTCAGTCCCTATAATCTTCTAATATTCATATAAACCCCTGCAATGTTTGTATTCCTGATTAGTTCCTACAATCATTTAAACTGTCCTTAAAAGGCCCATCAAACCTTCATTGAAAAGCCCCTATGGAGGGACTTATTTAAGCATGGTTCAAAGATGGTGGGGAGTTTCAAGGAAGGGCTTTTGTTCTTATATATACGTTTGGAAATTAGCGTATTTGTATCTATATCCTCAACTCTCATATTTGTATGAAACACCCCCCAAAAACTCAGAAGCATTGTGGTTATACTCCTTGTGAAAATGTCATGAATTTTCAACCTAATATGTTAGAAAGGTTTCATAAATTCTGGTAAAGTCAGGGACATATATGCAAAGTTCTAGCGAATTTAGGGGTATAAATGTAAAAATCTCTTAAATCTTTTTGGCGTATTCATTTAGAGTCACGGCATTTTGACCGAGGGGGATAATCGCAATGCTTATAAGGTTTTCGGTGGTATTTCATACAATATATAGGAGTTGGGAGTAGAGATACAAACATGCTAGTTTGCCCCAATCTGATCCACATGTTCGTATTGCCCAATCCCCGATCAGACGACCCAAAAAAATCTGAAAAATAAAAAAACTGAGCAAAGTGTTGTTCATTGGGGCTTGGTTTTTTATTTTTCAGATTTTTTGGGTCTTCAGATAGGGGATCGGCCGGTACAGAAACGTGGCGTGTAACGGAGCCGACTAAAAAAATTTTAAACACCGCTAGGCAATGTAGAATTGCCTGGTGGTGCAGCAAGTTTTACTCTATGAAAATTGCAAAGACTTACAAGGAATATTGAAAGATTATAGGGACTGAAAATTAAAAATTTCAAAATTCTTTTACAAGCAAACAAATGGATGAAATTGTTTTCAGGAAAATATTTTTTGGAGAAACAAAGAAAGGAAAATCAGAAGTACCAAACATTGAATTCTATTTTCATTTCCCTTGTAAATTTGTTCCCTTAGAAAAGCTTTTCCATCCGAATAAGTTTAACATAGAAGGATACCACTCAACGGACCCTTCGTCTTTTTCTTTTTCTCAATTCTGGATGTTAGTCTGCACTTTGTCCTTTCATTTCTCTAAGTAACAATATAGAAAATTGGTGATGATCCCCACCTTCCACGTAGAAGAAATTTCATTTGTTTCTAAAAATCAAGGGAGGCCTGCTTTAATGAAGAAATGCTACTTGTTAATGTTTTTTACATCACTAAAAATAAAGTAAACATGATGTTTCAGAAAAGCTACACATTATCACTTTTCCTTTATATAACCAGTGATGATCCGTGGGATGATTGTAAGGAAAATATATAAACCTGCTTGTAAGTCAGCTTTGATGGTGGATCATGGTAACGATCCACCAATGCCACCCTATCACCATATTTCTCTGAGGTTGACTTCCAAATGTCCGGAATTGCCTTCCACTCACTTGAGACCAGTGCGTTGTCCTTTGGCAATAACGCAATCTCTAAATGAGGGACTGGTTGATTCTTTGTCATCGAGTTCTTTTGAGGACTTTGGAGAGCTGACCACGCCATTTCACAAAAAAAGAAGTTCGGATTCACTGCTTTGGCGGCGATTCAAACAACTTCCTGGGAGATATGGAACTCTAGAAACAAAGCCATTTATGAGGACTATTCTCCTTCAGCGAGGATTATCATTTTCAAAGTACTTCACCAGGTCAAGTTAATGTTTTCTTTGTGTTCTTTTTCAACTGCTTTGAAGCCTGCTCAATGTCAAATTCTTCTAAATTTAGGAATACAACCCTCTGATCCACCAATTCATCAGCCCCACCTTATCCAATAGTATCCTCCTGTCGTGGGTCGTATCCAAATGAATATTGATGGGACATCTAAAGGCAACCCAGGGCTTGCTACTGGGGGCGGGATTTTAAGGGATGGCATTGGCAACTTCATCCTTGCTTTCGGTTCCTTCTTCGGATTCACCTATTCTCTAGTAGCTGAGTTTCGTGCGATGCTTGATGGTATCCAACTCTGCCTTGATTCTGGATTCTATATTAATCAGGTTGAATCAGATTCCAAATGCCTCATTGGCATAATCAACAATGGGGGACCCCTGGTTGTTCAGGCCCTGATGGGATGAATTCAGTGATATAGTGTCCAGGCTGCAGCTTGTCTTCATGCATGTGTATCAAGAAGGGAATGTAGTCGTGGACAAACTTGCAAACCACGGCTGCGATGCGGAGAAATCCTTCATATTCCGTACCCTTGACGATAAGCGCATCTGAAAGAAAGGGCTAGCATGCGGCAGGATGGGGATTGTGAATCGAGGTCAGAATCTACAAGCGGAAAAGGAGTAGAACTTGAGGGCTTAGACTATTCATTCACAGATAAGTTCACCTAAGAAGGGGCGAACGCTACTTAGAAGTGACGGTCTTTGGGTGCAAAAGAAGTTTGCCTAGGTAGGGCGCCATATAGCCTTAGTCGCTATGGAGTTTGATTGCTTGCCCTGGGCCTCTGGCGTAAAAGGATTCGCACCTTTGCTAGTCCGGTCCCAATGAACCGATCAATGTCTGCCACATCTGTTTCTCCGACTACAGCTGGTGAACCGAGAGCTACTTCTTAGTTATAGGTATAAGCTTTCTCTCAACCTCCTTTCGAAGAAGCTTCAACCTATAAAAAAGAAGGCAATCTTGGGGGAAGAGTGACCCCCTCTATGAAAGAAGATTCACTCTTGGGTCGGCCAAAGAATGGAAAGATTGATTCTCACTGATGGGGGAAGACTCGTGAACCTTTCCGCAACGACAGAGTGAGTAAGGGGGAAGACTCGGTCACCTAAACCAATAAAAAGGGACGTCGTTATTCACCCGATGAATCAAACAGGGTACGAACTCACGACACATGATAGGAACAGTTAGCCTAATAAGGGAGGACCTATACACACGCAGTTCCGGTCAAAGATCAGTACCACCTTACCTTACTTCATTACCTCCAACCAGATTTGTTACGATTTCTATTTCTCTTCTCCCGATTTCTAGGGTTTTAACCAGTCGGGTTACGATTGGGGCTTCAGTTGGTTGGGGCTTTAGAAAGCAAGTTTAATTCATACTGTGCCCATCCGCAGTTACAAGTAGTTTGACCGTCATGGAAAACATATATATGTGAAAAGAGTATGATGGGCCCAACCCAACACAGGGCCCGAGCTTTAGACCTTGAACTTCCCGTTGATGAGTATATTGGTGATTTGGGGGAAGAATCTCTTAGTGACTGCTTTGGGGCAAAGCTGGTGGCTACTCATGAAGATGAGACAAAGCTTGCTGTCAATATTAGAAATGTCTCTTGTTTCAGACTCGAAATATATTTTTCTCTCTTATACATTCTTGTACATGTATATGTAAAATCAAATGTATAAATAGTCCGTCCTATCTCTTCATGTATTTATTCGCGCACTTTTGCTCCTTCCGAATATTTAGTTTAGTTTGATACCGGGCGAGTGGCCGGATAATCGTCCAAGCGTCAAGTGAAGAGAGGAGATCCGTTTTCTTATTATGAGATAAGTTACATTAAGCTGCTAGCTTTTCGAAAAAGCAGCTATAGAATTGTTCCAGAACCCGAAGGCAGAATAACCCTTGTTGGAAGAAGGATGTATAGTATGACATCTATCACTCTATAAGTCTTAGCTGTAAACAAAACTCAACTCAAGCTCTCTCGTGTCGAGAGGGATTTCAAATAGATTCCGACAAAAATACGAGCAGAGATATGTGATGCAATAGCGAAAAGTGGTATGGCCATTAACAATGTATTGATAGCCAACCAAGAAAATTGCTGAAACTGAAACATTTGTTGAGAATATTAAAGTACACAAATTCACCTTGCCTGCGATATGTTTGTGAAGGGGAAAAACCTGGCTTCCAAGATGGGGGAAGTTCCCATCAACTGGTTGGATCACTTCTCTTTAAAAGGCATTCTTAGGGTTCGTATGAATGGGGCTTGAGCGAGGGCCTTCCTCCAACTCTGATAAAGCTGCCCATGACACAAGGCTGCCAATCTCTTCTCTTCAATGAGATTACATTGTTCATATCGGGCCCATTCACTTTCTTCCAACTCAGTTTCCACCAGAGGAAGGAATTTCCACTTCTACGGGAAGAACGGCTTCCATCCCATATACCAGAGAAAAAGGGCTTGCCCCAGTAGAAGTTCTCACAGAGGTGCGATATGCATGGAGCACAAACGGGAGCATTTCATGCCAATCCTTATATGTCACCGCCATCTTCTGCACAATCCGATTTATATTCTTGTTCGCAGCTTCAACTGCCCCATTCATCTTTGGGTGATAGGGAGCTGAATTATGATGCAGAATTTGAAATTTGGCACAGAGCCCATCCATCATCTTGTTATTCAAATTCAAAGCATCGTCTGTGATCATTTGTTGAGGTAGCCCATAGCGGCATTTCCTTTTTTAGGAAGCGAAGAACCACATTCTTCGCCACATTGGCATAAGAGGCTGCTTCGACCCACTTCGTGAAGTAGTCAATGGCCACCTGAATGAATCGATGACCATTTGCAGGGTATGATTGGACCAATAACGTCCATGTTTGCACTATAAATTTACTAACAAAATCTCTAAACTCATGAGACATTTAATCATGCTGAATGTGATTACAGAAATAAAAAGAGCCATGATGTTACAGTCACAGGTATGCATGTGTGATTACTTGGCTTTGAAGAAACTCGAAGCATGATTGAGCTATAATGAACACATTGCTCCAAGATATCCCAAAGAAGCAATACAAAATAACATGACAGGTTTTCAGCAACCTGTTAACTCATGACATAGAGATGGTGGTGATCAGTAAAAGGTGTAATCACAGCCTTGAGCAATTAACCTATACACTTAGGTCACATTTACTTAAGTGAAAAGCAACACATTCATGCAGTCCCATCAGGTTACAAGCAAACATTAGGTACTAATCTCTCCAATACATTTGTTTATCTTACAAATATTCAAGAAAGAACGGACTTCTAAAGAGATTTCATAGGAGCCTTTCTGATGACAAACTTGTATACTGTTATATGAGATACATGAAGATGGAGGGGCTCACGTTGTGTGTGGTCTAAACAGGAGCAAAGAGGGATGTGGAAGTTTTCTTCTGTGATATATCGGCTGGTTTAATATTTTACAATAGGAAGAGAAGATCAATAGTGGAAGAAAGTGATTGTTCTTTTTTTTTTTTAAGAAATGTGGATTGTACCATCAATTTTATTCAAGAATAAATAAAAGAAGTACAATCATGTAGGCATAGGAGAGATTCCTATCACCAAAAGTAAAAAAGAAAATTTACGTATAAACCGCCACTTTTCTCCACTCCTCAGACGACACCTTCAAGAGATGTTAACACCAAAAGAACAACATATTAAGGACTCTTTCACAGATATTTTCCACATAGAGTCTTGTTCCTCTGAAAATTAAATCATTCCTCTCTCGCCGCAAGCTCCAACATATAGCATGCGGTAACAGGTTAAGAATTCTGTATTCTTCAGGCTACCAAGGGTCATACAGTGAAAACTGCTCCATACAGTTTCTAAAGAACTCAGGTTTATCACGCAGTTAAACAACTTTCCGAATGTTTTCCAGACTGTTTGACTGATAGGGCAAATGAATAGGTGCTCAATATCTTCATCTTCTACACCACAAAAGGAGCAAACAGCTTCTGCCGAAGGATGAGATTGTTCTTGTTGTCAAGATGCCAAAAAAAAATATACATAGGACAGGAAAAGGACAAGAAACCTGGTCAGTGATCCCTTCTTGGCCTTTAGAAGAAAGCAACCACAGCAGGTGGACCCCTCCAAGACTTAGAGAAATAAGTAGACCAAGGGCATGAGCAAGGGCACCTTGGGAAGGCTACAAAGAGCACCAACAAGAGAGGAAGCAGTAGGGGGACCGGCTCTTTCCATATATACATAAAACAAAAAAAAGGAAGAAGATAAAGTTAGGGAGAGACGGGAGGTCACTCCCAATTCAAACTCCACCGGGGGTCCACCTCCACCCATAGTATGCAAAATCGGCCGATTCTGATCTAGATCGGAATCGATGCCTAGCGATCCAATCTCAGGAGGAAATCCGATCCTCCCATGAAACCAGTAGAAAATAAAAAATTAAATTAAGTCTGAATTGGCCCTGAATCAGCTTGAATTGTCCTAAACCTGGTCATATTGGCATAGGTTGGGCCGATACAAGTCAAATCCAAGCAGATCGAGGCCAATGTGGCCTGTTTCAGCCTGATTGAGGCCAATGTGGCCTATGAGCTAGGGTATTTAATTCAATATTATGTCATTCAATTCGATTGTTAGTGTGTGGTATTCATTTTTGCTTATTGTTTTCTGGATTTTTCTCTCTTGTTTTTATTTTTATTATTTTTAAAAATAAAAATTCAAGCCGATCGGCCGTTTCCCAATGGATCTGCCGATTCTGCCAATCCATCCCGATCTGGATCGGATCGACATCAGGCGATTCCCTGTCCCGATCCAATTTCACATGCCTTGCCGCTACGGGTGGAGGGAAGCCACCTGGTGGAGGTGGAGGGCTTCCAATGCGGGAATCTCACCTGTGGTGGGATTCCAACACCTGTTCGATGTAGGAGAGAGGCCGCAGGCCTCTGCTCCACCTCTCGGAGGCATCCAGTGGAGGTGGAGAAGGCTGTGCCCCCTTCTCCTCCGCCCTAATTAACTCCTACTTAGTTACAGAGAATAAAAGGAAAAGAAAACACAAAAAGGAGGGTTTTTTATATACATTGACACTTTCTTTTTTACCGTCTTACAAATGTAAGAGTAAGAAAAAACAGAGAGCAAGAAAGAAGGAAAATAACAATGGGGTAATTTATGTAATCTTGAACCTCACCTCCACCGGATGGATGCTTGCTTAATGCACATACGTGCAGGACTGCCATCCAGTGGAGATGACCAGGCGGGAGTCATCTAAAATTTGTCTTTTTACCCCGCGGTAATTCACCATCCAACCACAGCCCGGTGGAGGTGCATGAAGGTGGTTACAGGAATTCAAATGTTTGATTTCTAGTGTCAATTTGCTTTTCAATTGGTGAAGTATATTTTAGGCATTTCTCAAGTCTCGGAAAAAGGAGCTTGGTGATAAGTGAATTTTGTTTACAATTTTACTTTTTGTTAGGAATCTCTCCTAACTAATTGATTGTACTAACTCTCTTTATGCAATAAAATTTGTGGTACAATCCACTCTTTCTTCAAAACAAAGAATGTTGTGAATGCCATTGCTACCCCAGTATACAAATAAAATAGAATTTACTATGGTGGGAAATGTAGATAATAGTCCTCTTGAAACATACTAGATTACATAAACTAGGCTTTGCCTAGGCATCTCACCTTGTCGCCTAAGCAACAAGGCGGTAGGCAACCGCCTCGATTGCCTTGACAACCATGGCTGTAATGACATCTTGAATCACCCATACACAGCATGATGAACATAGATATTATGTCACATAATTCTATGATGACATTACTACATGATATCTTATCATGCCATCACATGATGATATAACAAAAGATTGAGCCAAAGGCTTATAACCAAGGCATATATATAGGAGCACAAGACTGCAGCCTTGATACTCTATAACAAATCAAAAAGTGAGGCCGCAGACTTACACTTAGAGCAAAGAGTCCTTCCCATTAAGAAGTCTTAACATTGGCCTGTCTTCCCATCCCCCGCAAATGAGAACCCCCCAGGGGATATTTATAGCCGATAAGGAGGTTGTTACAAGCCCGAATGCTCACCTCCACCAGATTGGAGTTGAGCTTCCTCCCATGCAAACACACCTCTACAGGTCTAATCAAACGTTTCACAAGTAATAAGCTAAATTTATTGCCATAACTCGCGGGTTCATAAAAAATTGATCCATTTACATTTAAACCATGATCATGAGCAAGTGCATAAATATACTCTTGAAAGAGTAGCGGAGCGGATAACTGCTGAAAGCATCTAAGTAGTAAGCCCACCCCAAGATGAATGCTCTCCTATTCCGACTTCCCCAGAGCCTCCGGCAGCATAGCCGAGACAGCGACGGGTTCTCTGCCCCTACGGGGATGGAGTGACAGAAGTATTGAGAATACAAGATAAGGTCACGGCGAGACGAGCCGTTTATCATTACGATAGGTGTCAAGTGGAAGTGCAGTGATGCATGCAGCTGAGGCATCCTAACAGACCGAGAGATTTGAACCTTGTTCCTACATGACCTGATCAATTCGATCAGGCACTCGCCATCTATTTTCATTGTTCAACTGTTTTATAACATGAAAAAACAAACAAAAAACTCTGCCCGCCCGGTGACAAGTTTGGTAAGCAAGAAATCAAACATTTGACTTCCAGTAACCACCTTCATGCACCTCCATATTTATTCTTCAGATTCTTCTTCTTTTCCTACCACTTGTTCTTGTACATCCTAAGTCTCCCCTTCCCTTGAGAAAACTTGGACATATCAGAAGAGGGAGCAAACCCATCAACCTCTTGTTGCTAAGGAGACTGTTGTGATGTAACTAGGATGACCCTAGCCTCTTAAATCTTTCAAGCCTCCTCTTTGGTCACCTAGATCTTCTTTAGGCAGACGCTGGTCTCCTCCACAATATTTCCTTGTGCTTGGGAGCTTTCACATTCTTCTTATGCCCTCAGACATTGTTTGAGGACCTCGAATGTTTGGCAGAAGCTTAGCCTTACCCTCCTGAACCTTTAGGAGAATTCCAAAATGGTTCCATATAGGAACAATAGGTATAAGACGTCTCGAAGGAATTGTCATCTTGCACCCATTTAAGTGCACCGATAAGTCACCAACAATGACGATTCTATGGGATGTGGTGTTTGTTGATGATCTCCATTGAGACCTAGGCCTCTACCTGTTGCCAGGTGTGAGCATTGGTCCATGCCTCGATGGAGTAGATGCTGAAATTTAACCCCCTACTTGGGGTTGCAACTTTCTGGGCAATACCTTGTCGAAGGCTTGGTGCTATAGTGGAAGGTGTAGGTCCCTCTTGGCAGGCGCCACACCAAGAAGTACGGGATCCCACTGCAGTAGGAAAATCTCCAAAACAGAGTGGCATGGTTAGGTAGCCATGGTTGGGAGTCTTATTCTTAGGAAAAGAGTACGGCTTCTATAATTTTTCTTCCAATGTCTTAACAAGATTCTTTCATTTCCTTAAAGTGTCAAAGCTCCAACCATGGCAGCCATTTCTATCAGGGAATCCCTCCTGACTAGTGAGATGTTCAGCTGCAAATCTCCTTCGATTATTGCAACATTTGTGGATGTCAAATTCAAACAACCTCTGAGGCCCTTGACTGGCCCTACTTGTTGATGGTTTTCCGAAGTTTCAACTCTTCTAGCATCTCTCATGCTCATAAAAGTTGAAAATTGCTTGCTCAAACACTCCATTTTCTGAGCCAGCTGTGAATAATGTTGATTGAGCTGCACTATCTCATTTTGGAGGTTCTTGTCCATTACGCTAGGTAGTACCTTGTGTGGGATGGGCAACAACCTGGGCAACACATTGGTTGTCAAAGTTGTTACTGGAGTGACAACTGTAGATCGGCTCATTTGGGTCCTCTACAAAATCGCCCAAGTAATTTGATGCAATGGGTTTGTCTCAAATGTCTTACAAGTGACATTTACAGAGACATTCTGCCTAGGTTTTTGATAGGGTTGAGGCAGATCCACCAACTATTTTCCCATCTGAATAATTCCATTTTGGATAAGTTCTTCAGCATGAACCTTAAACAAATAGCAATCCTCAATCACATACCCCAGCATCTAATGGTACATGCAATAGTTAGACTCAGTCATTTTATCAACTTCCCTAGGCCTTCACGGCTCTGGTAGAGTCACCAACTCCTTGTTTATGCAAAAATCAAATAATTTCCTAGTATACTCCCTAGGAAAGGAGTATGGTTTCTTCAACCTTTCAAGAAGAGAATAGCCAGAATTCCTTGCTCCATTCTTCTTGCCAGAAGATGAAGCATCTGCACCTCCTTTATTTCCAGACTCATTCAAAGATGCTGCAAAATCGGCTGAATTGACTATCTTTACTGGTGATTACACACTCCTTAGGAGCCTTCATCATGTTAGTCGACACCAAATTTGGATTTTCAGCAAAAAAATATTTCAATTGTGATCGAAAGTCTTAATGTTAGCACCGGTTAACTTCTCATTAATTTCCAACTTGAGCCCCCTTTTGCAAAATTTCACAACGTCCTCATATACCAGATCACATTTCATACTCATGTCACACCACTGCTTGATGAAATCTGGAGCAGACTCATCCTTCTTCTGTTTTATAAAAATTAATTCCATTGGTGAAACTTTTCTCTCAGCAACACAGAATCTGTCCATAAACTTTCATTGCATAGGTTCCCAGTTAGCAACAAAGTTGGGTTTAAGTATTGAATACGATTGAGAAGTAATACCTATTAATGAAGTTGCAAAATATCTCAACAGATATGATTCATCTGTTGTTAACTCCCCAAGTTCAGTAGTATAATGGGCCAAATGCTCTTGAGGTGGCCCATTACCATCAAACCTTGTGAATTTTAGGATCTTGGGATGATCAGCTAGGAGCTTCTTAAACTGGTGATGAACAAGATATAGAACTTTATATAAGTCGAAAGTAAACATGCCTTCATCATGCCCTGCTATTTTAGTCTCTATGATCTGCTCAATCATGGGATTTTGTGTAATTGCAACAGCCTCCCCCAAGACGCCTGTGATTGCTGAGCAATATTATTCAATTCTCCAAAAAGCACTCCCGGCAAGTTCCCCGAAACTCAAGGAACATTGGCAGCCAGAATACAAGTTGTCGTTGCAACGGGTGCATTTCCACCCCAAGTTGTCTTCGATGGGATTGGATTTACTTGAGCCACCAGAGGTGGATGTATCCTAGCATCTCAATTTTGCATACAATTCTCCAGAAGGAGAGCACAATTTTCCTAGATTAAGTCTTGTTGAGACATCCCAGCTGTAGGGTTCATACCTTTTGCTGATTCTGGTGCAGATTTTGATCTTGAGCATTTTCATGTTCTTCCAACTCATCATGCTTCCCTTGGGCTTCTAGGTTGTCAGCAGCATTTTCTGGCTACGGCTCAAATAGTATATTTCTTCTTTATCGCCATTCTGTGACAAGTTCCACAAATCTAGTCATGGGTCCTTGTTGATTAGCAATATTGACTACCTCTTGCCCCTTGGGGAATGTTGAAAAGTGATTATTGCTACTAGAAGTATAAAAGTTGAAAACCTTGATGGAATCGCCATTTGAACAACTCTCCTCTTCTTTTGTGGTGGACGTAGTGACATGCTCAAACAGTCAAAGACCAAGATTCTCGGTTCACCTTCATGGAATGCAGAATCGTCTGATCCAGATCAGAATCGGACGATTCGGATTGGGACTGCTGGTTGGCGATTCGGTTCCATGGGTTAAATGCCAAAAAAAATAGTAAGAATTGGCCTATTGGTTTGCATTGGGCAATCCACTTGATCCGAACCGATACGGGCCCGATACGCCTGATCCGGCTGAAAGGGAGCTTTTAAGCCCCCTTTCTCCCAGCTGTCTGCTGTGTTTTCATAGCAGACACAGTGAGAGAAGGGAAGCAGGCCCGCTGACAGCTGCCGCCCAGCCCCACCCCCCGCCGCTTGCCGGTCGCCGCAGCAATCGACGTCGCTGGCTGAAATCCGTCGAGATCTTCTATTTCTCTTCTTAAAAGGAGGAAAAGAGAGAGATTTTTCAACGGAAAAAAAGAAAGGAAAGAAGATCTTCAAAGGTGGAAGTTTAAGGGAAGGAGGAGGAGGAAGAAGCTTTGTAAAGTGATTTGGAGGGGAGTTCTTCGTACGGATGTTCACGGTTTGGTTAGGTTTGATTTTAGAGAAATTTTAGAGAACCCAAACCAAACCAAAGTAACTTCCAAACCAAACCAAATGAAACTGAAATAATTCAGTTTGGTTCTGTTTGTTCGGTTAAGCCATCATAATGAGTTTCTATCTCAAATAAGTCTTAAATGTACTATTTGATTATTCCAACTAACCTTCTAATGGATGATTTAGGCATTTAACGATGAAGAAAATTAGATCATTTAAATAGAGAGTCATATTACTCTTTACACTTTAATTCAAATAGAGAACACTGTTGCAATATACATGAATGGAGAAAGATGTCTCAATTTAAATAGGAAGGATTATAGTAATCCATTATACCAAATAATTCCATGATTTTAGTTAGATATACATAACAACCACTAAAAATTTACACTAATTTTATGCCCTTTTATGTAATTCAGTTTGTTCGGTTTGGTTTGGTTTACAAAAGGTAGAAACCAAACCAAACCAAATTTTCTTGTTCGGTTTGGTTTCAAAACCAACAAAAATTTTTTAGACTCCAGATCGAACCAAACCAAACCAAATGAGTTGATTTGGTTTGGTTTTTTGGCTTGAACCAAATAGTTTACACCCTTAGTTCTTCAAGTTCCATCCTTCTTCACATCCTTATTTTTTCTAATTTTGTCTGATTTTTTTTCTTATTTTTTAATATTTTTTAATTGAATCGATCTAGAATCAGTTCTCTTCCATTGGATCGGCCGATGGCCTATCCAGATCGGATTGGATCAGGATTGGGACCGGCCGATCTTGGAACTCGATCCGATTTAGAATTCCATGCATTATTAAGGTATATAAACACCCCCATATTTATCCTTTAGATTCTTCTTCTTTTTCTGCCACTTGCTCCTATATGCCCCTAATCTCTTCTTCCCTTAAGAAAATTTGGGTATGTCAAATGAGGGAGCAAACCTATCAACCTCTCGTTGCTGAGGAGACTGTTGTGGCGTAGCTAGGGCAACCTTAGCCTCTTTGATCTTTCGGGCCTCCTCTTTGGTGACTCGGATCCTCTTTAGGTGGAGGTTGGCCTCCTCCACAAGATTTCCTCTCTGCTTGGGAGCTTTGGCATTCCTCTTTTGCATCCGGACATTGTCTAAGGACCTAAAATGTTTAGGTTGAGGCTCAGCCTTATCCTCTTGAACCTTTGGGAGAAATCCCAAAACAGTTATGTACAGAAACAATAGGCAAAGGACGTCGCGAAGGAATTATTGTCTTGCGCCCATTTAAGTGCACCCGCAAGTCACCAACAATGACCGATCTATGGGAAGTCGTGCTTGTTAGTTATCTCCTTTGAGACTTAAGCCTGTGCCCTTGGCCAGGTGCAGAAGCATTGGTCCGTGCCTCAATGGAGTAGATGCTAAAATTTAACCCCCTAGTTGGTGTTGCAACTTAGTGGTCAATACCTTGCTAAAAGGTTGGTACTATAGTGGAAGGGGTGGGGTCCATATTTGGTAGGCACCAAACTAAGAAGTAGGGGGATCCCACTATAGTAAGAACTCCAAAAACATAGCAACGTCGTTAGTTAGCCATGGCGAGCATGGTTCGCCACAAGCAACGGTCCATACGATACCTTTGTCATTGCCGCTCTTCAGTACTTGTTTCTCACGAACAGAAAATGCCGAACATTGAATTTGTAATAACATATATCATCCATTGTAACCATTATCACAAATCCAACGGTCTGATCACATTAATCATATTTATTCTCAGAAATCTAATGTCCTGATCGCATCAATCACGTCTGTTTTACCGATCCAACAATTGGATCACACTCATCGTGTCCGTTAACGCATAACCGATCACATCGATCTCATCTGTGATTACAATTTTAATGGTTTGATTACATCAATCATGCCCATTAACATATATTTAGCGATCTGATTATGCTCGTCATACTTGTTAGCACATATTTAACGGTCTGATCACATAGATCATGTCCGTTAGTATACACTTAATGGCTTGATCACGCTGATCATGTCTGTTAAGACAAATTTATCAATTGATTGCATAAATCATGATTGTTAACATACATCTAACGATCTGATTCGGTCAATCAGGACCGTTAACACACTCTTAACAATCCATTCATTTGGATTGCATTTGCGATCATTGTTTATGATTTTAAATGTATATTTTAATATTATAATCACATCGATTAGGATCATGATTACGGTGGCCCAGGCGGATGCCGGCAACAGCGGTGACAGCCCCGACGGACGGTGGCAACAGCAACGACGAAGGTCGCCAGGAGCGACGATGGAGGTGTCGACTGTAAAGGGCTACAACGAGAGTAATCGTAGAGGCGGCAGCGGGTGGGGAGGAAGGGAGTTCCAGCGGCAGTGAACGATGGAGATGCCAAGGGCACCGGCAATGTCTGCAGTGGCCGACGATGGCAACGGCAATGCCGGCCATAGGGATCGCCGACAGTAGCTGCAGCAGCCCGTGGGGCTCCCAGCGGGCAGCGTGGTTCCAATGGGGAACCGGCAGGGTAGGGTAGTGTTGGCGGTGCCGGTGAAGGTAGGCAACAGCGACGGTGGCCCCGATGGAGCCGGGTGACGATGACGATGGCAGACCCGAGCCTTCTCCTCTCTCCTCTTCTTCTGTCTTTCTCTGCAGCAAACCGAACCGAGGGGAGAGAGAGGGATGGGTGGCGGCAGCACAGGGCGTGGGCGGCAATGCGACGCACTGGAGGGTGCTGACAACGACAACAGCGGCTCCGGTGGGGCTGGGCAACGGCGACGACGGCGAGCCCGAGCCCCTACCTCCACCTCTTTTGTTTCTTTTCTTCTTCTGCTATTTTGTTGTGGGAGATAGGGGAGGTGGATGTTGCGGTGGTGGTGGGATGGGCAGAAGTTGCAAAAGACAGTAGCAGCAGTGGCGGACGGCGGCGGCGCGGTGGCGCAGTAGGGGACCGATCTTGGGCTCTGATACCAAGCAGATGGGGAACAGGAAGGAAAATTGGATGAGGGGCTTGGAGGCCAGAGAAGGAGGAAGAAGACATGGGTAGGAGACGCAGAAGATACAGGGGAGGAGGGGGTAAGAGAAGAAGATACAGGGAACTCCTCCCCAATGCAGTCCCCTCACGGGACCTTCTAAACACCCACAAAGCACAGATGACTTATCTTTCTTCTTTCAGCAAAAACTCATCATTCTCATAATTAGTCTCTCCGGAAAGGAAAACAAGATATTATATAGGCCTCCAAAAAAAAGGAAGCCTTAATCCACGTAAAGACCATGATACTTTTATGACTCTTAAAATGGGAAAAAGTATGTATAAAAATAAAGAAAAATAGAAAAGATATTAAATGGGATTCTAATGGATTTTATTCATGTCGACAATGTTCAAATAAAATTTAAAGTACTTCAATAACTAAAAGACGTATCTCCAAACCCGAAATGCGTTGACTTTGCACTGTCCGTAGACCCCGCTCCAGCATCACATTCAAATTGTGATCATCTAGAGATTTGATCTTTTTTATTTGAACCACCCAATCAGATGTCGAGTTAGGGTATTCTCTCAATCTAGGTAATTTAAAAAAAAATCTTTTGACTTTGCCATTCAAATTTTGATCATGTGGAGGCATGATTCTTTTATTTGAACCACCTAATCAGATGTCGAATTAGCATTAAGAAAAGGATTTAGCATTAAGAAAAGAATAAAATCCTTTCACACTGGCATTCGAATTTTGATCGTGTGAGGTTGTGATCCTTTTTTTTTATTTGAATTGTCCAATGAGATGCCCAGTTGGATGTTCTCCAGCTCAGAAAATTTTAAAAAACAAAGTCCTTTGATCTGCCATCTATGTTAGTAATCTCATAATGGGAAAATTCTTTTATAAGTGAACAAATTGATGAAATCATTTTCAACAAAAGATTTTATGAGAAAACGAAGAAACGAAAAGATTTTCAGTAAAATATTTTTAAAAGCACCAAAAAATCGATTACGTCTTCATTTTCCTTGTAAATTGGTTTTCTTACAAACTATTTTCCATTCAAATATGTTCTACGTAGGATTTGCCATACCGGATGGATTCGTGCCAAGCGACTCGTACCGTATTAGAACGAATCCGAGTCGGTACGACTCAACCGAATCTATACGATTTAACCATGCGACTCGTACGAGACGTCACGAGTTGGCACGAGTCAACCCGACTCGTACCGGATCATGAGAGATCCGAGTCGATCCGACTCGTCGAGTTGGCGAACCTTGGTTCTACCAAAAAACAAATGGACCTTAAAGGGAGGGCATTATCGGGCTTTCCTGGACATTCATTTGTTTATTGCAGACTTACAGGCACAAGTGTAGCACAACCATAGCTTGCATGCATAAAGTAAAAAGTACGTACTACGTACAAGTGTAACACTCCCTCTAGAGAAGACTTCCAGGCACCCATGAGGCTAGCTCTTACAAACAAAAGAAGTTACATCGGACCCCCACGCACAATAGGTGGGCAAGTGTCCCATACGCAAGCAAATAATCAAACCGTCCCAAAATGGCAAATCATCCCCCTTCTAGAAGATTCCCAGAACATCAGTTCACTTGCTGACTGTCTCCTAATAGTATGGTCAACATCATGCACATCTCTCTGAATCTTTCTGAAGGCCCAAGTGCTTCAAATTTGGGAATAATACATTTAACTAGAAAAGAATTCACTTTTTCACCTTCACAATTGAACCTGAGAATTTTAACATCTACTACGTGGCTCTCAATTAATTGGAAATTATCAAAGGTCACTGCCCTATCAACAATTTTTTCAGTTCAGATAGATACCACTCAAATTTCAGATGGCCCAGGTTGCATTTCTGATGTGCTTCTCTGATTCCCCAGCTCCACATCAGAACATACGTATGAGAAAATTGGCTGCAACATCACATTAAGAGCTCAAATGCCAGAGATCAGACCTTAAAGGAATACTGTGCAAGTCCAAGGAATCAAATACAGGGGAGTGTTTGCTGAGTGGACGAGAGGTAATAATACAGCGGGTAGGGTTATTTGGTTCCCTCATCAGTCATCACTAGATGTTAACCATACATTTGATAAGACAAGCCATATAATGTCACATTCTTCCTGTATGTCCAACCACTCTACTGCACAGCAGACCACCCGATAATTTTCCCACAACTCTTAATGCAAAATCATCCTAGTCAACAACAGCGGAACAAGGAGCATCCTACTTGTTGGATAAATGTTCTCCGTGCATTAAATAAACAATGTGAATATAGAAGCATGCATGGAGATGGAGCGCGGTGAGAGTTAAGCGATTATCTTAATGACGACGTTCGAAGATGGACTACAACGGTTCTGAGAGGACGAAAAAGAAAATCATGTCGAGACTTCTTCTGACATTCCACGCTTCAAAGCTTAGGCACCTGCTGATTGCCTCTTGAAGAGCAACCCTAGGGAGAGAAAGAGAATTCTTCTACAGAGAGAATGACCTTCAACTTTTTTCACGTATCTCCCTTTTCTCCTTAACTATCTCCCTTTTCTATATTCAAAAAGGTAGAGGGAACGGATATAAAAAATACATTGGAATTGGAGATTGCGGTTTCCAATCGCATGGTCAAAATCCCACTTACTATGGACTTTGTCTACTCATTCCACTCCTGGCCACGTAGGCATCACATGGCCATCCCTCGTTCCCACAATGCATGTGACGGTTAACACTCCTCTAGAGCACTGACGAATTGGAACGGGAACTTGACGTCATCTTCACAACAACCCGGTCCCAATTCTTGTTCACTCGGTCCAAATGCTATCACCAACTAATTAGAGAAAAATAAAAACCAAAATGTAGCAACGGAGTATACGAGTGTCAAGCCTCACTGCGTCAGCATGTCCTACTATCCGTATACAATACTATATCTACTGAAATCCCTCTCGAAGACTAAGAAGAAGATGAGCAAACGATTGGAGATCGGACTGATGCAACCAGAAAATTTGACACAGGGAGAGAACAACGTCCGAAGGCTAACCTCCAGACTGCAGAGAAGCCTCGGCCTCCGAGCCGCTGGCGGGCGGGCGCCGCGGCGGCTCCCCAGGGTCAACCCCGGCCCGCCAATCAAGCAGCTGGAACGGACGACTCCCCACGCCGAGGGGCCGTCGAAGCCGCAGGAAGCGAGCACGGGGTGGACGCAGGTCGGCATCGCAGGAGGGGTCCTCGGGCTCCTCCTGGCTACGCCGGAGGCAGTGCACGGGAGAAAGATGAGGAGGAGGAGCGGTGACAAGTAACAGAGACTTGATGGGACAGGACGTCAGAAAAATAAACAAGAAACAGAGCAGGGCACTTCCCGCGGCGTTGGGAAGAGGAGGCCCAAGCAAAACGAAGATTTCCCGGGCGGAACAGCCGATGCCCAGTGAGCAAACCTTTAGGCTCGGCCCGCCCGCCCAATGTTGGCAGTTGGCTTTATTAAATTGAACCCATAAGTGAAGCCCATGTTAAATCGCTAACTATAAGACACTGGTAGTTGGCTTTATTAAATTGAACCATAAGTGAAGCCCATGTTAAATCGCTAACTATAAAGCACTTGAGTAGGAAGTAATGCTTGTTGTACTGAGGCCAGTGCAGCAACGTTGATTGGATTTGCAACCTCAGTTTCCATTCCCCCATATGGCACGATAAGTTCGTCCAAGTGGTATGGCGTTGCGCACGAAGACTTGAAGGGTCATGTGTTTAGATCAGACAAATGGATCCATGTGTTGGAGAGGGGTGCCATCATCCCTATATTAAATGTTGTCCAGTCCGTTAGAAACAAAAAGTTACACATAACCAAACTGTCCTTTTGCACTCTTTTCTCACTAAGAGCACGTTACGTGAGCTAATGCGTGCTCTTCCATGGCGTAAAGTAGACAGAGGCCGGCAGATGACAGGATCCAAGCCCCTGCGTAGGTGAAGCTTCTCATGCAGTAGAGAAAGTTCACTGATCCTTTAAACTTCTCCCCTGTTGCATGCAGTAGAGAAAGAGAGGGGACATAGACAGAGGCCTGATTCACTGATCATTTAAGCTTTTTTCCTGTTGCATACAATAGAGAAAGAGAGGGGACAGCACGACGAAAGGTGTTACTGCATCGTAGAAGAAGCTTTTCTCTCCCATTGCGTGTAACAGGGAAAGGGGACAGTGGATTGTAGAAGCATCAGCATGTACTCTTTCAGGTCCCCTTGTTGTTTGCAGATCCAAGGTAGGTTCCTCTCATTTAGTCCCCCTCATCTGCCTTATGCTCCCACTGCCCTTCTTCCTTTCTTCCTTTAGGCCATGATGACGAAAGAATCTGGTTTTTATTTTTTTGGAGTAACAGGAGATGGTAGAGAATATCTAGATGAGGAACAGGCATAGTGTTTGTCATGCCCAATAGACATGGTTCGTTAAAAGAATGGCATTAGTTGTCTCCAGAAGCCTAATTTAACTATTATCAGCACTTGTCACGCCCACATGTTAGTTGTCATGCCTAGAGCATTTTTCACACTTGTTGGGCATGCCCAGATTTAATTTTTAGCAGTAGTTGCTATGCCCAGGCATCAATCGTCATACCTAGAGTATTTGTCACACCTATTGACCATGACAAATGGACTACATGTGATAACTGCTCTATGGACATGATAAATACTCTTTAGGAGTCAAGATTTAATTGTTAACAGTATTTATCATGTCCATACATTATTTGTCATCGGTAGAGTGTTTGTCATACCTATTGTGCATGGCAAATAGTCTAGGCAAGATAAGGGATATACGGATAAGATAAATAATCTCTAAAAATCCAGATTTAATTGTTAGCAGTAGTTGTTATATCTGAAAAGTAGTTGTCATGTCTCAATATATTTGTCACTACTAGGCATGACAAACACCATCCATGTGATAACTATTGGTTAAAAATTCATAAGAGGAAGAGAAGGAGATGAATACTCACCAAGTTATTAAATGACTCCTCCTCTTCCACACGTTGCAGTCCCTGTGCCTGGAAAATAGTTTCAAGACATGAGAAATAGTCCCTGTCTATGAGAAATATTATTTGGAAAGCAAAATAACTTCATGTGAGCAAAAGTTGTCATGCCTGGGAGTATTTTTCATGTCGAGCATGTACTTATGACTCCTAGGGATTACTTTGTCATATTCAAGTAAACTTTGGGCCTTGACAATTAATCCCTAGACATTACAAGTAGACCCTAGCTTTGGGAATTACATATCATAATACTCTTTTTAATGTTGTTGTAGACCTTATGGCTGATGTTGACCCTATAAAGATGCCTACAAAATGGCAGATAAGAGTAATTCTTCTACAGTGGAATCATATGATGGGATGAAGTTTAAGACCATCTTAGAGGCACGTGATTTCTACAATGCATATGATAGGCATAAGGATTTCGAAATTAGCACCATCACTAGTAGGTTCGAAGACCAACAGTGCATCTATAAACATTTTAGTTGTGACAAATCTAGACAAGCAAGGAGGGATCCAAATGTCACACTACATAAAGACTTTACAAAAGTTGGGTGTATGGCATCGAAAAAAGTTAGGCTTGACAGGACCAATGGAACTTAGAAATTAGAAAATGTTGTGCTGACCATAATCATGATTTGAGTGTGTTGGTTGTAGCATATCTAAGATCACATAAAAAAATTTACACTCCTAAAAAAGCAAAGATTAAAACTATACGGAACGTGGGAATACCTACATCTCAAATAGTTTCTTGCATTACAAAAAGAAAATGTGGCATTCGACAGTTGCAATTTACAGGGATTGTAGAAACTTCTTAAATAGATAACGTCAAAGTCAACTTAAAGAGGATGATGCTCAGATAATGATGAGGCACTTTCAGAGCATGCAATTTAAGAACTCTACGTTCCTTTATGTAACAGACATAGATGATATTGGTGAATTAATAAATATTTTTTGAATTGATGGCAATTCACATTCTACATGTAAATATTTTGCAGATGTGCTATATTTTGATACAACTTATCTTACTAACACATATCACATGCCATTTGCACCTTTCATTAGAACGAATCATCATGGCTAATCCATCTTTCTTACAAGTGCTTTACTTTCAAATGAGACTATAAAATCATTTGTATGGGTATTTAGATCATGACTATAGGAAAATGACGGAGAAGCACCAAAGGCAATTATTACTAACCAAGATAAAGCTATTGAAGCTACAATTGCTGAGGTATTACCAAACACACGACATCGATTTTTCCTTTGGCACATCTTGAAGAAGATACCTGAGAAAATAGGACACATATGTGCTGCAAATTTATGAATGATTTTGATGAATGTATGTATAATTCATTATCTATCCATGAATTCGAAGAAAGGTGGGACCAATTGATATCCAAGTACATAATATGTAAAGAGAACAATTGGTTGAATAGACTCTATGAATGCCGTAAAAAATGGGTTTCAATATTTTTGAAAGATACATTATTTGCAGGTAAATATTTTAGATTATTCACTGCATTATTTATTTCATTCATTACAGTAGTTTCATATATAAAATATGTCTGACCATTCTTATATGTGGGAATATCCACCTCACAAAGAAGCGAGAGCATCAATCACTTCTTCGATGGTTATGTATGATTGAAGACTTAACCGAAATAGTATTTTATGTACCTCAGAAAGAAGCAAGAGCATCAATCACTTCTTCAATGGTTATGTACCTCAAAAACTCAACTTAAACTGTGGTTTGTGCCTTAATCGAAATAGTATTTTATGTTTCATTTTGATTAGCATTTTGGAATATCTTTCAATTACTAATATAATGCTAATCGAAGTTTTGCTTTTAGACTTTACTTCGAATAACGTTATAAGTTTCACTTAGATTAACGATTTATTTTATTCTGTGTGAACTTAAGTGTTGTTTCGATTACTAATCATAAGTCTCACTGCGATTACTCATTAAATTGATTAATGTTCCAACTCTTTACTCCGATTGTTAGAATTTGATGGCCTCAAAGCCAATCATTGTACATTCTAGTTCAGATTATTAATAAAGGCAATTATTTCTTCATTTAATAGTTCTCGCAAACGACTATCGTAATGAAGGTCCATAAACAAATGTATGGGATATTGAATCATAATGAGATCATGATAGTGAGATCAATATCCTAAGGCGATTGTCTTAAATAGTTCTCGATCATAGGATATTTGAGATGGACATTAAATATCCGATAAGATCGACACAAGTTATGTCTGCTCATATGATGAGGGTGAATGATCTCACATTCACTCGTGTGGTGACACTAAGACAAACAAGTGGGTGCTCATTAGAGAATGAGTTCACTGAACAGACCCAAATAAGAATTCCTTGATGGTAATTATACCTATTAGTCAACCAAATTCATTTGTTGCAGTAGTACAGTTGGTCCTTTGACCTGAGTCACCAATGATACCTTGTTTGTGGACCATTGTATCTTGATTCTCTGACTCGTGGACTTTAACCATTAAGCCTACCATAATCGGTCTTTCAGATACAGTGGAAAGCTTGCGAAGGTAATTGAGTGAACGACAAGGGATCACTCACTCTTGGTATAAGACTGGAGAGAGAATGTCCCATGGATGTGTACACAGAAATCCCTGGCCAGGGTCTAATGAAAGAGATGTCTTTCTAGATATTAACTGTGTACTGGAATCCATATGGATAATGCGATAGAGGGTTTGACTATAAAACCATACCCTTGCGTTATCGGGACATTGCATGAGTGAAGGATTATATCTGTGCGGTATCTGCAGACGGAAATGTTCAATTGAAGGGAACAGTATCCCTTATATCTTCTGGGATCATGAGGTAGTGTTTGGTGCTGTTCATGAACAGAAGGCCAAGTGAATTAATCATCGGATGATAATTTACTTGTTTATTAAATTAATCATTTAACATGTGATGTTTAAATGTTAATTAATAAATATTAAACTCAAGAAACAGTTCTAAGTTTAATGGGCCTGCAACCGGACTGATATATGGGCCTAGAGGGTCACACACATAAGAGTTCTCGTCAGACGGTGAGAGATGTTAAATTTCATGCTTATCTGGTTTTTTGTGAAAAGCTGCAGGATAAACATGAAGATTTAATGGAGAATTATCCAAGGCCAAACTCTTGGATAATCATGAAGATTAACTGTTGTGCTTATCCTTATTTCTATATAAGGAGGGCCAAGGGGGAGTGGTAAAAAGTTAGTTGGACGAATTTTTACTCCCAAGATTCTCTCTCCTCTCTCTCTCTCCTTCTCGGAGTGGATCTGTCTCTCTCCGCGCATGGTGGATCTGAGATCTGGTCGGAGCACTCAAGTCGAGGAGGAAATCGCGTCTGCTGCGGGAACTCGTGTGGATACCTCTAGAGATCATGCGCGTGCGCGATTACCGAGTCGGCATCATCCACGGGAGATTCGAAACCCCGCAAAGGTGAAGAACTGTTCTTCCCACTTAGATTTTAATGTCCGTTTTACAACCCCAGCAACCGATGCAATGGAATCATTTTTATTTCCGCTGCGTTCATGGCGATTCCTAACAGTGGTATCAGAGCCAGGTTCGCTGGTTCGGTTGTAAAACGGCACCGTTATGCGTGTTTTCTCGTTATGCGTGAAGAACCCGTATTGTACGTGTTCTTAAGTATAATCCGATTAAAAATGACAGATTAGTGTTCATATGATGATCACGATCGATTTGATTATTTTTCTGTATTTTTCGGATTTTTATTTGGGTTTTTCGGAGTTCGTCATGTGATGATGAAACGGGGTACTTCGGCGGCTTCGTATGTGCATCCCAAGCGTTGGGATGGCCGGAAGAATCCCTAGATCTCTTGGTGATAGTCACCACTTCTCATTAGGCATGGAGATCGGCACCGAAGTGCCCTTGGAGGTGCTAAGAATCAAGCCCAAAGTCGATTGTTTAACCCTGCAAAATCAGATTTTAAGGGAGTTTAGGGCTCGATTCGAGGAGCATTTAGCCACCGCCGGCTGCCCCACCGGTGCCGGGCTGACCGCCGGAGGTGGGGGCGTCGCCGGCGGTGCCTGGCGGCGCCGTCGCCGGCGCCTGGCGGCGCTGCCATCGCCGCAACAGCCGCCGGCCTGCACGTCTAGGGTTTCTGGTTTTGATTAGAGAAGAAGGGCCGGTCGAGTTGCAGAGAATCGGGTGAACCGCCCGGTCCCGACCCGGTTGGACCGGGCGGGGGCTGGGCGGCGCCCTGGCCGAGCCAGGGTGCGACCCTGGCCGAGCCAGGGGCCCCTGGCCGAGCCAGGGTGCGACCCTGGCCGAGCCAGGGTCATGGGCCCGGACCGCCTGGGCCCTAATGGGCTAGGCCCATTTTATGGTTTTTAGAATTTGATTTTAAATGCCTGTTTAACCCCATTGAACCCTATTTTAGCCCATTTAAGCCAGTTTTAAAATTGTTTTAAAACAGAATAATTATAGAAATGATTAATAATTGTTATTAATTATTTTTTTTTTAATTATTAACAGGTTATTAAAGTGTTTAATAACTGTTAGTCAATTAAAGGGCTCTATAATTAATGGGTGTTAGTTAATTATTTAAAATTGTTTTAGATAATTAATTTTCCTGTTAATTTAATTAGTTTAAAATTATTTTAAACTAAATTCATGCATAACTTGATTACACTATTACTGTTCAAATTGTTTGAATCATTATTTAGATTAACTGAATAGTTTAGTTAGTTTATTTGTCAATAATATTTTGAATATTATTGATTATGCTGAAATAAATGTTATTTCGAAAACTAATTAGTATTATAATTTTATATTTATAAAATTTAATACCAAACAGTAATTATGTGATGATTGTGATGCATGCGATGTGTTTTATGGTGGGATGATCATGGACTTAGAATTTTCATGTGATGAATGATGTGAATGGATGCGATGCTTATTTCATTTGGCATTTTAAATAGGACCTGCGTGTCCTCCTCTCTCTTAATCCAAGTCTACTTTCTACCTTCTTATAAGATTGTACTCCCCTTGATAAGATCAAGGTTTCTAATTGTTTAAATGTACATTTGTGGACCTGCGAGTCCTGAATTTTGTATTTAAATGTATCGGATTAAGTTTAGAGGACGGGATCTTTTGAAGACACCTCTGGAGGGAGGACTCGCATCAAATGGAACCAGTGTTGCTGTTTTCACATTAGGATCCTATTATGGATCATCGTTTGGCTCCGATGATTCCATAGTAGTTTAAGCAGTCCATGATCATCCCCATTTAATTTTTCTGCATATATGTGATGTTTGCGGACTATGCTATCATATATATATTTCTATTAAGTATATTGATACTTCAAATTGAAATACTATTGATAGCACGATTTTTTACAAATCAAAATCAAATCCCTCTTTTAAAACTTAAGTTGTAAACGTGAGATATTAAGAATAATCCACGTAACCCACCATCATTATAGATCTTAGGATAATTCTTATCTCAAACGGATTTGTTGTGCTACCACAAGGTCTATTTGATTTAGAAATTAAATTAGGTCTACGACATGTGATGTCATTAAGATGAATGGACAAATAGTGTAGTTTTGTTGTGCTACCACAAGGATTGCACTATGAATTCATGTCATCTAAGTAATGATGGATAAACTTAACTGAATCAAATTGATTTGTTGTGCTACCACAAGGTCATTCTGATTCAGGGGTTAAATCGATCGGATATTGCAAACGTTGCAACTGTCAAGAGTTGACTGCCTAAGGGACTTGATGTGATTTGTTGTGCTACTACAAGGTCACATGCATGTTGCCCGAAGGATTCTGATCCCCACTAGGAGATCACCGGAATCTCCCGTTCTGTATCTTAGAGGGTCATACAGATCGCCGAAAAATAGTGGGAGCATAAATCTAGATTAAAAGTCCTTAATCTGATTTTAAGAACTATCTGCTCATTTTTATATATTTCCATGTAGGTCGCTATGTCGTCACCTAACCCCCTCCGATGCATACTTGATGCAAACAAACTCACGGGACCAAATTACATTGACTGGTTACGCAACCTGAAGATTGTCCTCAGGTGCGAAAAGCTAGCCTATGTCCTGGATCAACCAGATCCAGTGCAACCCGGTGATAATGCTAACGAAGATGAATTAATGATGTATGAAAATTGGAAGGAGGACTCTGTCAAGGTCTAGTGTTATATGCTCGGTTCAATGAATAATGAACTGCAGCGACAGCATGATAACATGGAACCTAAGACCATTCTCAATCACCTACAAGAGTTGTTTGGTGAACAATCCAGAATAGAAAGATATGAGATATCTAAGAAATTGTTCAGGACCAGAATGAGCGAGGGCACATCTGTGCAAACTCATGTGCTCAAGATGATAGAATGGATTGAGAGGCTTGCTGTGCTGGGCTTTGTTATGAACAATGACCTGAGCATTGACTTAATCCTACAGTCCCTTCCAGATTCATTTTCACAATTCATTATCAACTTCAATATGAACAAAATTGAAGTTTCACTAGCTGAGCTGCTCAACATTTTGAAGACAGCTGAAGGCACTATCTAGAAAGATAAGCCAAGTGTAATGCTTGTTGGTAAGACCAACAAGAAAAGGAAAGCTGGACAGATCTTTAAGAAAGGTAAGCTTAAGAAGCAAGTGAAAAGCAAACCGGCGGCACAAAAGGACAAAGTTAAAAGTCAATGATAAAGGTCAGTGTTTCCACTGCCATAAAGAAGGTCATTGGAAGAGAAACTGTAAGATTTTTCTTACAGAAAAAGCAAAGGAGAAGCTTGGTGAAGCTTCAGGTATTCTCATGATCAATCTTAACTTGTCTTATAGAGAATCAACATCCTGGGTATTAGATACTGGATGTGTTTCTCATATCTGCAATAACTTGCAGGTGTTAACAAGTAAGAGAAGATTGAACCGCGGAGACATGGATCTGAGGCTCGGGAATGGAGCAAAAGTTGCTGCGTTAGCTGTGGGGACAGCAAGACTTCAGATGCCGTCAGGAGACTCCTTGGAACTGATAGATTGTTATTATGTTCCAACCATTATTTGGAATATCATATCTATTTCATGTTTAGATAGACAAGGATATTCTATGAAGCTAGAGAATAAAGGTTGTTCAATTTATCAAGGAGACAAATTGTTTGCTTCCAGATATTTATTGAATGGATTATATTTACTTGATATTTCATATGATGTTTGTCTGGTAAATAATTCTCTTGAACACTTAGATAAGGATGTGAATAAATCGTACCTATGGCATTGTAGGCTAGGTCATATAAATGAGAACAGGATCATAAGGTTGCAAAAGAATGGATATCTTGATCCATTTGATTATGAATCATTTGCAACCTGTGAAGCCTGTCTCATGGGAAAGATGACCAAAGCTCCATTCTCAGGACATGGAGAAAGAGCTAAAGACTTATTGGAACTAATACATAGTGATGTATGTGGTCTAATGTCCACTCATGCTATGGGTGGTTACTCATACTTTGTTTCATTTACAGATGATTTCTCAAGATATGGCTACATATATTTGATGAAATAGAAGTCAGAAGTCTTTGAGAAATTTAAAGAGTTTAAAAACGAAGTTGAGAACCAGACTGGAAAGAGTATTAAAACTCTTCGATCAGATCGAGGGGGTGAATACTTAAGTACAGAATTCACAGAATATCTTAAGGATAATGGTATTTTGTCTCAATGGACTCCTCCCTATACACCTCAGTTAAATGGTGTATCGGAAAGGAGAAATCGTACTCTATTAGATATGGTACGATCCATGATGAGTTATGCCAAACTTCCAATCTCTTTATGGGGATATGCACTGTTGACTGCTGCATATCTGTTGAACAAAGTTCTCAGTAAGTCAGTACCTTCCACTCCATATGAGATATGGAAAGGAAAGAAACCAGACTTTAAGCATGTTAGAGTCTGGGGTTGTCCTGCACATGTCAAAAGACATGATCCAGACAAACTGGATTCTAGGACAGAGAAATGTAGATTTGTGGGATATCCAAAAGAGACTTTTGGATATTACTTCTATCAGCCCAACGATCAAAGAGTGTTTGTCGCAAAAAGAGCTATCTTCTTAGAGAAAGAATATCTTTCAAAAGAAGACGGTGGGAGCAAGATAGAACTGGAAGAAATTCTAGACTCACAAATCAACACTGGTTCATCTACTGAACCATTGACTCAAGAACTTGTTCAAGATGATACACAAAAGGTTCGCAGATCAGGTAGAGTGCCTAAGCAGCCTGAAAGATATGTTGGACATATCGATGAAGGCAAACCAAAAGTGCACTTAAATGAGGATGATGATCCTCAAACCTACCTTGAAGCCATAAATAGTCATGAATCAGAAAAATGGCAAGAGGCAATGGATTCTGAAATTCAGTCCATGTATGCCAACCAAGTTTGGAACTTAGTTGATCTGCCAGAAGGTATGGTACCTATTGGCAGTAAATGGATCTTTAAAAGAAAGATCGGGGCAGATGGACAGATTGACACATACAAGGCAAGGCTTGTAGCAAAAGGATATCGTCAAAGGCAAGGCATTGACTATGACGAAACTTTTTCTCCAGTTGCCATGATTAAGTCAATCAGAATACTTCTTGCTATCGCTGCATTCTATCATTATGAAATATGGCAAATGGATGTGAAAACAGTATTCCTCAACGGGAACCTTCAAGAAGAGGTGTATATGATACAACCTGAAGGATTCACTTCCAAAGAGCATTCAAGCAAGGTATGCAAGGTGCAAAGATCCATCTATGGATTAAAGCAGGCATCCCGAACTTGGAACTTAAGATTTGATGAAGCAATCAAATCTTATGACTTCATTAAGAATGAAGATGAACCTTGTGTATACAAAAGGTTAGTGGGAGCGCAATTACCTTTCTGGTACTTTACGTTGATGACATTCTACTAATTGGGAATGATGTAGGAATGTTGTCATCAGTAAAGACTTGGTTATCCAAAAACTTCTCCATGAAAGATTTGGGAGAAGCATCCTATATTCTGGGAATAAGGATCTATCGAGATAGGTCCAAAAGGATGCTTGGCTTGTCCCAATCTATATACATAGATACCATAGTAAAAAGATTTGGCATGGAAAATTCCAAGAGAGGCCTCGTTCCTATGAGGCATGGAATTTATCTCTCTAAAGAAATGTCTCCCAAGACACCTGAAGAGAGAGCATACATGGATAGAGTTCCTTATGCCTCGGCAATAGGATCTATCATGTATGCAATGCTATGTACTAGGCTTGATGCGGCACATCCATTAAGTGTCACTAGTAGATATCAGGCTGATCCAAGTGAGGAACACTGGAAGGCGGTGAAATGTATCCTTAGATACTTGAGAAGGACTAAGGATCTATTTCTCGTTTATGGAGGAGACGACTTGGAACTTCGAGGATTTACTGACTCGAGTTTCCAGTCGGATATGGATGATAACAAATCCATGTCTGGATTTGTGTTCATGTTAATTGGAGGTGCAGTAAGTTGGAAGAGTTCCAAACAGGAAACTACTGCAGATTCGACGACCGAAGCAGAATACATTGCTGCAGCTGAAGCGGCCAAGGAGGCGGTTTGGATGAAGAAGTTCATCTCGGCGCTTGGAGTCGTTCCAAGCATTTCAGATCCTGTTCCATTATTGTGTGACAACAATGGGACAATTGCTCAAGCGAAGGAGCCAAAATCACATCAGAAGTCAAAGCACATTCTGAGACGATTTCATCTGATTCGTGAGATTATCGCCCGAGGAGATATAGTAGTTGAGAAAGCCTCATCTGAAGATAATGTAGCAGATCCCTTGACTAAGCCATTGCCTCAAAACAATTTAGAACGTCACCTTAAGTCTATGGGACTTAGACACATGGGTGATTGGCTATAGTCCAAGTGGGAGAATGTTAGAATTTGGTGGCCTCAAAGCCAATCATTGTACATTCTAGTTCAGATTATTAATAAAGGCAATTATTTCTTCATTTAATAGTTCTCGCAAACGACTATCGTAATGAAGGTCCATAGACAAATGTATGGGATATTGAATCATAATGAGATCATGATAGTGAGATCAATATCCTAAGGCGATTGTCTTAAATAGTTCTCGATCATAGGATATTTGAGATGGACATTAAATATCCGATAAGATCGACACAAGTTATGTCTGCTCATATGATGAGGGTGAATGATCTCACATTCACTCGTGTGGTGACACTAAGACAAACAAGTGGGTGCTCATTAGAGAATGAGTTCACTGAACAGACCCAAATAAGAATTCCTAGATGGTAATTATACCTATTAGTCAACCAGAGAATTCAATCGTTGCAGTAGCACATTTGGTCCTTTGACCTGAGTCACCAATGATATCTTGTTTGTGGACCATTGTATCTTGATTCTCTGACTCGTGGACTTTAACCATTAAGCCCACCATAATCGGTCTTTCAGATACAGTGGAAAGCTTGCGAAGGTAATTGAGTGAACAACAAGGGATCACTCACTCTTGGTATAAGACTGGAGAGAGAATGTCCTATGGATGTGTACACAGAAATCCCTGGCCAGGGTCAAATGAAAGAGATGTCTTTCTAGATATTAACTGTGTACTGGAATCCATCTGGATAATGCGTTAGAGGGTTTGACTATAAAACCATACCCTTGCGTTATCAGGATATTGCATGAGTGAAGGATTATATCTGTGCGGCATCTGCAGACGGAAAGGTTCAATTGAAGGGAACAGTATCCCTTATATCTTCTGGGATCATGAAGTAGTGTTTGGTGCTGTTCATGATCAGAAGGCCAAGTGATTTGATCATCAGATGATAATTCACTTGTTTATTAAATTAATCATTTAACATGTGATGTTTAAATGTTAATTAATAAATATTAAACTTAAGAAATAGTTCTAAGTTTAATGGGCCTGCAACCGGACTGATATATGGGCCTAGAGGGTCACACACATAAGAGTTCTCGTCAGACGGTGAGAGATGTTAAATTTCATGCTTATCTGGGTTTTTGTGAAAAGCTGCAGGATAAACATGAAGATTTAATGGAGAATTATCCAAGGCCAAACTCTTGGATAATCATGAGGATTAACTGTTGTGCTTATCCTTATTTCTATATAAGGAGGGCCAAGGGGGAGTGGTAAAAAGTTAGTTGGACGAATTTTTACTCCCAAGATTCTCTCTCCTCTCTCTCTCTCCTCTCTCTCTCTCCTCCTCGGAGTGGATCTGTCTCTCTCCGCGCATGGTGGATCTGAGATCTGGTCAGAGCACTCAAGCCGAGGAGGAAATCGCGTCTGCTGCGGGAACTCGTGTGGATACCTCTAGAGATCGTGCGCGTGCGCGATTACCGAGTCGGCATCATCCACGGGAGATTCGAAACCCCGCAAAGGTGAAGAACTGTTCTTCCCGCGTTAGTTGTAATGTCCGTTTTACAACTCCAGCAACCGATACAATGGAATCATTTTTATTTCTGCTGCGTTCATGGCGATTCCTTACAGTGGTATCAGAGCCAGGTTCGCTGGTTCGGTTGTAAAACGGCACCGTTATGCGTGTTTTTCTCGTTATGCGTGAAGAACCCGTATTGTACGTGTTGTTGAGTATAATCCGATTAAAAATGACATATTAGTGTTCATATGATGATCACGATCAATTTGATTATTTTTCTGTATTTTTCGGATTTTTATTTGGGTTTTTCGGAGTTCTTCATGTGATGATGAACCGGGGTACTTCGGCGGCTTCGTACGGGCATTCCAAGTGTTGGGATGGCGGCCCGAATATCTGGATCTCTTGGTGATAGTCACCACTTCGGATTGGGCATGAAGATCGGCACCAAAGTGCCCTTGGAGAAGCTAAAAATCGAGCCCAAACTCGGTTGTTTAAACCTGCAAAATCAGATTTTAGGGTTTTCCGGGAGCTTGTTTTGCTCTCCATCGCCGGCCGCCGGCGGCCCTGCTGGCGCCGGGCACGACGCCGGCGCCGGGGGCACCGCCGTCCGGGGCCGCCGCCGCCGGGGGTGGCCGCGGGCGCCGCCCACTACTCCTCAACCGCCGCCAGCCCTCTTGCTGGTTTAGGGTTTGATAGGGAAGAAGAAGCCGGTCGAGCGAGAAGGAACGGACCGAACCGCCCGGTCCCGATCCGGTCAGACCGGGCGGGGCCGGGCGGCGCCCTGGCTGGACCAGGGTTCGACCCTGGCTGAGCCAGGGCTCGACCCTGGCCAAGCCAGAGCCCCTGGCCGAGCCAGGGTTCGACCCTGGCCGAGCCAGGGCTCGACCCTGGTCGGACCAGGGTCCGGGTCCGGGCCAATTGGGCCCTAATGGGCTGGGCCCATTTATTTCTGGTTTTAAAATTGTTTTAAAATACCTGTTTAACCCCCCTTAAACCCAATTTTAGCCCATTTAAGCCTGTTTTAAAATTGTTTTAAAACAGAATAATTATAAGAATAATTAATAAATGTTATTAATTAATTTTTATGATTATTAACAGCTTATTAAAGTGTTTAATAACTGTTAGTCTATTAAAGGGCTTTATAATTAATGGGTGTTAGTTAATTATTTAAAATTATTTTAGATAATTAATTTCCCTGTTAATTTGATTAGTTTAAAATTGTTTTAAACTAAATTCATGCATAACTTGATTACACTATTACTGTTCAAATTGTTTGAATCATTATTTAGGATAACTAAATAGTTTAGTTAGTTTATTTGTCAATAATGCTTTGAATATTATTGATTATGCAGAAATAAATGTTATTTCGAAAATTATTGGTATTATAATTTTATATTTATAAAATTTAATACCAAACTGCAATTATGTGATGATTGTGATGCATGTGATGTGTTTTATGGTGGGATGATCATGGACTTAGAATTTTCATATGATGAATGATGTGAATGGATGCGATGCTTATTTGATTTGGTATTTTAAATAGGACCAGCGTGTCCTCCTCTCTCTTAATCCAAGTGTACTTTCTACCTTCTTATAAGATTGTACTCCCCTTGATAAGATCAAGGTTTCTAATTATTTAAATGTACATTTGAGGACTTGCGAGTCCTAAATTTCATATTTAAATGTATCGGATTAAGCTAAGAGGACGGGATCTTCTGAAGACACATCTGGAGGGAGGACTCGCATCAAATGGAACCAGTGTTGCTGTTTTCACATTAGGATCCTATTATGGATCATCGTTTGGCTCCGATGATTCCATAGTAGCTTTACCAGTCCATGATCATCCCCATTTAATTTTTCTGCACATATGTGATATTTGTGGATTATGCTATCATATATATATTTCTATTAAGTATATTGATACTTCAAATTGAAATACTATTGATAGCACGATTTTTACAAATCAAAAATCAAAACCCTCTTTTAAAACTTAAGTTGTAAACGTGAGATATTCAGAATAATCCACGTAACCCACCATCATTATAGATCTTAGGATAATTCTTATCTCAAACGGATTTGTTGTGCTACGACAAGGTCTGTTTGATTTAGAAATTAAACTAGGTCTACGACATGCGATGTCATTAAGATGAATGGACAAATAGTGTAGTTTTGTTGTGCTACAACAAGGATTGCACTATGAATTCATGTCATCTAAGTAATGATGGATAAACTTAACAGAATCAAATTGATTTGTTGTGCTACCGCAAGGTCATTCTGATTCAGGGGTTAAATCGATCGGATATTGCAAAACGTTGCAACTGTCAAGAGTTGACTGCCTAAGGGACTTGATGTGATTTGTTGTGCTACCACAAGATCACATGCATGTTGCCCGAAGGATTCTGATCCCCACTAAGATATCACCGGAATCTCCCGTTCTGTATCTTAGAGGGTCATACAGATCACCGAAAAATAGTGGGAGCATAAATCTAGATTAAAAGTCCTTAATCTGATTTTAAGAACTATCTGCTCATTTTTATATATTTCCATATAGGTCGCTATGTCGTCACCTAACCCCCTCCGATGCATACTTGATGCAAACAAACTCACGGGACCAAATTACATTGACTGGTTACGCAACCTGAAAATTGTCCTCAGGTGTGAAAAGCTAGCCTATGTCCTGGATCAACCAGATCCAGTGCAACCCGGTGATAATGCTAACGAAGCTGAATTAATGATGTATGAAAATTGGAAGGAGGACTCTGTCAAGGTCCAGTGTTATATGCTCGGTTCAATGAACAATGAACTGCAGCGACAGTATGATAACATGGAACCTAAGACCATTCTGAATCACCTACAAGAGTTGTTTGGTGAACAATCCAGAACAGAAAGATATGAGATATCTAAGAAATTGTTCATGACCAGAATGAGCGAGGGCACATCTGTGCAAACTCATGTGCTCAAGATGATAGAATGGATTGAGAGGTGTAGACACGCTAATTTTGACGTCATTTCGAGTAAATTTCATATCATATAGTAATGCCTCAAAATGGTCTGATAATTAATCATTAATTAATCTTTTTTTGTCGAGTTTAACAGATGTGTTTAAGTTAATCAATTGAATTGATTTTAATTCAATTTTGAGTTAAAATATGAAGAATTCTAAAAGACGTCGACCCAAGTGGACGCCATTTAGAGTTTATTCCTGTTTTAACGATTAAATTTGAATTTTAATTAATTAATTAATTAACTAAAAGGCGTCTGGGAATGTCGACGCGTTTTAAGTTTCCTAAATGGTTTCTACTTCTCCTCCGGATATTTATCCTTATCTTAATTAGTCTAAAAGACGTCTACATAGATGGACGCGTTTTAACTAATAAAGATAAAGATAAGTTTTCCCGGATATTTATCCTTATCTTAATTAGTCTAAAAGACGTCTACACAAGTGGACGCGTTTTACCTAATAAAGATAAAGATAAGTTTTCCCGGATATTTATCCTTATCTTAATTAATCTTAAAGGCGTCAGCCATGGGGGACGCGTTTTAGATAATTACAGATAAAGATGAATTAATCAATATTTATCTGTCGGTTAAGATGGATAAATTCGGGATTTTTCTAATGTTAATCGCGAACGCAAGGAATGCCTATAAATACCCTGCATGTTGAAGAAAAAAGAGAGAACAGAATTAAGTTGAGTTGAGCCGTAGCATTATAGCGATTTGAAGATCGAAGCAACAACGTCGTAACGCCGGAGCGCTGCCATTTCCAGAAGTCGGCGTCCTTTCAAGATCTTCATCCTTTCAAAAGCTTCAACCGATTGGGCATAAGTTTTTCATTTCTGCATTTATTTTCATTTCATTAGTTTTTTTTCATATTCACTTCATGCAAACACACACCACAGCATAATCTTTCAAAAACCTACTTGATCTAAGGGGTTTCAAAGCCATTAAAAAAGTGAGTTTGCTGTTTTAAATATGCTTAAAATCATGATTAGTTCAGATACTACTTCTATTTAAATTCTCATCATTGTTTCTTCATTCTGTTTTTTGTCTCTGCTGCACTCAACGACAACAAGAGATCAAAAAGGGAAATCAAGCACAACTTCTGGACGATCCTCAACCTCAAACTCAACAGCAAGAACAAAGAAGCAAAGAAAGGGCTCTCTTTCTTCAGCCGGCTGAGGAAGGGGAACCAAGGACTCAATCTTCCGCGTTTGAAAGGTAGGCGATCATATTCTCTTTTGAAACTTTTAAGTTAAAAGTTTCTGGCGATCACTGCACTTTAGTTGCTGTTTTTAATAGGTTAGTTTACACCTAAACAACATAGATATTTCATGCTAATCACACGGTCATTCTAAGCACCTACAGCTTTTTTGGCGATCACGGTGGGACTTGGTCTCGCCATCTTTTAGTTTCCTTTTGTTCTTGCTATCATCATATCGGGCACCCACGGTGCACCATTTGTGTCTCTGGACACGTCCTCACCAATTGGTGAGTGTTTAGTTTAATTAATTTCCCTCGTGCACCACGTGCACACCCCAGTGGCAAGATCTTGCCCCCCCCCTTGATTAACTCAAAAAAGCTATTTTTGTGATAAAAATGATGTGTGATTGATTGTTTTTCTAGTTGTTTAGTTAGTAAACCATCCTGTTTAAAATCTGGAACTAAAAAAATTTGCATGAGTCGATTGTTTACTGCTTTTCATCTTGTTTAAGGAGGATTCAACCCAGAAAATCCTCCTGGAAAATTGCTTCTGCGAACTGAAAAGCGTCCAGGATAGCGGACGCGTTTCAAAACCGCGTCAACACACCTAGACGCCTTTCAGGCTTCACAGTTTCTCTGCTGTCTGCATCTGCTTCTGCGAAAAATTAAGTTCTGTTTTGAATAGCGTCGACTACCATCGACGCGATTCAGACAGTTTCTTAATTTTTTCAGTTTCCAGATTTTTGTGTTTTGAGTGCTAGCTACCCATTACTTACTAAGCATTAGAGGCCATCCAGGCCACAGGACATACGCATTGAGGCTAATCCCTCCTCTTCTTAGGAACACATTACTCGACGTCAGCAACTCTCTCTGATTGGGTTGGTCCCTTGATCAGACTAGAGAAGTTGACGTTGAGACCTCCATAAGTCCCCAAAATCAAGGTATTCCTCCTTGATCATCGGGCTGGTTGTACCAATTGAAGTCCCGGTTAGATTCTGAAAGCGTTGAGAGAGAAAAGCCTTAGAGAATAACGGTGGAAATCGAACTGAAACTAGGATCCTTTCCCTGAGCGAAATTGTGGTTTAATCCAATTCAAATAACTCAACAAGGAATCCTAAAATCACGTTAAGCATCCACTTGTTTGATTAATCTCTGTACAACTTGTTTGATTAAATCTTTGAAAAGGGAATCTAACATCATGTTGCTACGATCAGGTAGGGACTTGAGTGTGGCTCCAGACGCCATGATTAATTACGAGGGAGATGCTAATGCCCCTCGGAATTCTGAGTACAACTATGAGAGTGGGAGAGATGCTGATGCCTCCCGTAGTTCTATCCCCATTCCGTATCGTCTAGATGGGAATGTTCGGACACCTCTTTTGCCTCCACGTGATCAATATCCTGATCCTCTTCCGCATGAATATGCGATCCCTAATCCTGATCTTGAGGGGGACATGAACCAGAATGATCCCTCATCCTCTGATCCTACGGATCTCATCAATGCTCTGGGAGTTCTTGCCTCCCGACTGGACCCTCAGCAGTTCGAGGCGATCCAATCTATTTTGAAGGGGAAGGCACCTATGTAGCCTGCCGAGCCGAACCCTGTGGCTCCCCCTGCTGTTCCTCAGCAACCTTCTTTTCCTCCTCCTTATATCCATCAGGCCGTTGAGGGCCTTCATATTACTTCTCGGCCAGCTGGGCCGCAGCTTTCATCATCTAGGCAACCGGCTAGACCGCAAACGCCTACTTATCAAAATGCCCTCGGGCATGGCGGAAGCGCTGCCGGACCTCCCCTCTATTGTCCACCCTGTCCAACGTACTCTAGGCAGCAGGCCTACCAAGTACCTCCTCCTCCTCCTCAAGCAGATCTGACCACACAAACGCTGCTGGCCAAAATGGAGCGTATGGATGAGCAATTTAATAACCTCCAGAAAATGATGGGGGTCAAAGCTGTGCCAGAAATCAGTCTACCGAGTCTGCCAGTATTCCATCTGCCACCCTCTGAGATGCCAGTGTACCGAAAGTACAACGGTACTGGTAACCCCTTCACACACCTGAAGGAGTTCATGTATGAATCCTCTTTCTGGCAGAACGACAAGAGGTCGTTGGCCTTCTTGTTCAGGAGATCTCTAGAGGGACCAGCCCTCGAGTGGTTCTTTTCCCTGGAACCCTCAGAAGTAGAAGATTACGGTATCGTTTCACGCAAATTCATTCAACGATACCAGGACAGAGTTGCACCCTCCTTGTCTATCACGGACCTCATTGCAGAAAAGATGAAACCTGATGAGGAGTTTGTCAGTTTTGCTGACAGGTGGCGGGGTCTGGCTGAAAAGGTGAAGGATCACTTGTCCGAATCTGAACAAGTGAAAATGTTAATTTCTAATGCCACGCCCCAGTTCAAGCTCGTCCTCTCCTTGAACAATTTGACTAACATGGCAGAGCTCTATGAAAGAGCACGGTACTGCCAGAATGCTTTCAAGGACGCTACATTCTCTAGCGTCTTTGATCCTCATAGACCTAGCAGACCTCCGCCTCGGAAGCCTGCAGTGCCGAACTCTTCCAGCACAGGTCCGACTACCGAGGGCACGCTCTCTCATGAGCAAGTGAGTACCATGAACAATAACTCGCCCCAGTTCGTGAGGAGTCAGCAGCAGTACCAGAGGCCACAGCAGCAAGGGTACAGACAACAGCAGAACTCCCAGTACCAACAGCAGTATCAACGGCCCCAGCAGCCGAATCAGAATCAAAACCAGCAACAGCTACAGCAACAGCCGCAACGGCAATAGCAGTATCAGCAGCAACAACAGCCACAGTACCAGCCGCGCGCACCGCCGGCGTACCACAATGTCCCTCCTCCTGGTGACTACAACCAGCAGAGGAGACCTCCAGGCCCGAAGAGGGCAGAATACCCGGCACTCCCAGAATCCTTGGCCGATATTTTCAGTGCTTTAATGGCAGCCAATGCCTTAGCTTTGCCAAGGGAAAAGGCCGTCTGGCCTCAAAATGCCGATACGTCCAGATATTGCTACTTCCACAGGCAACCTGGGCATACCATCGACACCTGCTTCCAATTCAGAGATTATATTCATGATCTCAACGAGCAGGGCGGCATAGACTGGGAGGAAATGAAGAAATACATAACAGCCCTGAAGGCGAGGAGAGCGCAACAGCAGCAAGCAAGACCACCAGCACAAGCAGCAGCACCACCCAACATGGGCATAGTGCAGAATCCGCTCCCGGAGCACCAGAATCAGAACCAGGTTGCTCCCATTCTAACGAACAGCCAGTCTGAGGCTGGTCGTGGGCAACAATGGAGGATAGAGGACTCTTCCTCTCTCTACTCAACGGGTCACGTTCAAAGTACCGCAGAGCGACTACCACGCCGCACCATCCACATACCCAGACCACAACCCGTCACCATCACCCCTCTACCCACACCCACATATCATTCGCCCGCATCCAATAACCCATTACCACTACCCACCTTCCTTAGACCCATTGCGCCCCGCACTCCTACGCCTCCATCATATACCCCTCCGCAAACCAATAACGCACCCCTTTTACCATCTAGGCCATTATTACGCGTACCATTTCCTACTTCACCCGCTACCACTACCACCTACCCAGATATGCCCCAACCATCCAAACCGTTACTACGCGTACCATTCCCCACTTCGCCAACCATTTACCCATCTACCATCCAACCATCTAGGCCTTTAATCCGCACCGCGCCATCACCACTCAACCCTACGCCATCACCGCCTAACCCAACGCCACCACCTACGCATCAACCCTCCGCACCGCTTACGCCACCCGACTCTGCAGTACTCAAGGTGTCACCCGGATCCTCCACGGTCGAGGAACACGCGCTCCGGAGTGGGAGGATTTTCAACAAGGTCTTTCCTCAGTCCACAGTCAGAGACGGCCCATCACAGCCGACTGAGGAAGCCCATAATGAAGAGAGTGCACCAGGCACTCAATACGACTTGTTGAAACATCTGGGCAAAACACCGGCACGGATCACTGTCCTGGAATTGATTAAAAGGTCCAAGATTCACCAAGAAGCTTTAATGGAATACCTACAGAAGGTGATGGTCAATGAGGACGTGCCGGTAGAGAAAATTGCAGCACTACTAGTTCCTCAGGGGGATCAGCCCGCAATTACATTCCACACATCGGAACTAGCACCGCCAGCCGCCAGAAGCATGGCTCTGAGCATCACGGTCAATATCTGCAAGAAGGCCGTGGATGCATGCCTAGTTGATACAGGGGCTTCAATTAATGTTTTACCTCCGAAGACCCTGGAGCTATGCGGTGTGCCCAAGGAGAAATGGCTGCCAAGCCCCATCTCAGTTACGGCATATGACAATTCTACCCGTTCCCCTCTGGGAATGGTTTATTTAAAGGTAGAGTTAGGTCCAGTAAGTCATGCAGAGGTTGAATTTCATATTCTAGAAATCGACCCTTCCATAAATGCCATTCTGGGACGTCCTTATATCAAAACTCTTGAGGCGATTCCTTCTACGAATCACCAATGCCTCAAATTCCCTTATAAAGGACGAATTATTAAAGTGACGAGCATGCCGATCCTTGCTGCTGCTCATACATTGAATATTAAATCTGCTGTTTTACCTGGCTGACAACCTTTTCTGTCGGTATTACAGGTCTACCGTCCAGTGGCTGATCCTTTGAAAGCCGCTACCATTTCTCCATATCCATTAAATGCTATCAAAAGGGGGAAGTGCATGAGTACCCCGGGATGGAGGATCATGATGAAGAACGGCTACAAGCCTGGGAAAGGTCTGGGCACACAGTTGCAAGGCAGGACCACTCCTGTTAAAAATCATCGGGCAGTACCTGGAAGCGGTCTGGGCTATAGGCCGAGGAAACTGAAGCAAGACAGGGTTCAGCAAGAAGACGGTCAAGAAATCTTGGAAACAATGTCCACACCACTGAAAGAAGGCCGGGATCCCTTAACATGGACTCTATATACACACTTTGTGAAAGGGCCCATACTTAGTCACGACAACATGGTGGTCATTACCTCCTGTTTTGACTTCCATGACATATATGGGAGGGACTTGGCCAGACATTGTTCCGAATTACTTACGTACCAATCCTTGGAGGCTCTGCGGCCTATGAAAAGGAGGAAATTCCATGACCCTGAATGCGAATGGTACAGATGGTTCGACCTAAGGGACCTATACATAGCACTGAACAGACTATTCCTGGATCCTGCAGAACCCAAGTGGCCACCGCAGATTGACGAGCTAATTGAGAGCCCTGGCACAATCTTTGACAAGCGGATACTGCTGTCCGAACAAACTGATGAAGGGGAGCCAGATGACCCCTATGAAGCTGGTTATACAACAGATCTGCTATGGAGGGGGACATATCCTTCACATGTCCTAATGCTCCATACTCTTTTTCGTACACTACTCTTGACCCCGACTTGGTCGCGGGTCATAATTGAAGATATTCCACGGGCTCCGCCCGTTATGATAACTCTGTCCCCTCGGGACTTTATTCCACAACCTCCTCTCGACCTAGAGAGGTTGAATAATCTGATCTGGGACATATTGCTATATGATCCCCCTAATCCTCTGGCCTTGGTGCCGCTTCCTCCGTCTGATTCTCCTCCCATTTGTATTCATTCTTGCTTTATGTTTAATTCTTTCATTGTCCAAAAAAAAACGCCAATTTGGCAACAAATTCTTCCCAAATCATTATCGAGGAAACATCTTACTTGTCCGATTACACCCCATCGCGCGGGTCCGTCGGTCAAGATTCTCTCCTAGATCTACTCTGTCCCTCCCCACGGGAGGATTCCCCTGTATTTCTACCTGTATCCCAGGATTTTCATCCTGTTTCATCTTCCTTAGGTTATGATAAACAGTTTAGTGAAGTTAGTAAGTCCAGTTTTAGGCACGTTAGTCAGTTTAGGAAGTCTAGGAAGCCTAAGGGTAGGCAAATTCCAGAAAGATACCTCCAGGATTTGGCTGATAAATGTTCCTTTTGCTCTTTAATCCCTCAGCTTTTAGAAGATCCAATTCAGATGCCAGAAGGTTGTACAGATGATGAGTCAGTCAATGATGGGTATGGGGTATATGAGTTAGTACATGAAAAGGACCCCATTGTTGAAGATGAGGAAGATGATGAGGACGCAGCGGAGGCATATGCCAGTGGAGTGAAGAGATTTGATGAACCTTCAGCTGCCGTAGAAGAGCCCACCAAAGAAATAAACTTAGGGACTGAAGACGAACCTAAGGTTGTCCTCGTCAGTAAAAATCTTTCTGCAGAGGATGAGAAGGCAATGGTACAAGTGCTTAAGGATTATAAGGACAATTTCGCCTGGAGTTATGAGGATATGCCAGGGTTAGACTCATCTTTAGTTGAACACAGGTTAACATTAAAAGATGGAGCTAGTCCGGTCAAGCAGAAATTAAGGCGATTCCACCCACAAATGGCTTTAAAGATGAAGGAAGAGGTCGACAAATTACACAAAGCCAAATTCATTAGAGTTGTCCTTTATCCACAATGGGTGGCCAATATAGTCCCGGTTATGAAAAAGGACGGGAAGGTCAGAATTTGCATTGACTTCCGCGACCTAAACCGGGCATGTCCTAAAGACGATTTTCCATTGCCTCATATTGATGTACTCATCGATAACACTGCTGGCTATGAGACGTTATCGTTTATGGATGGATTTTCAGGATACAACCAGATTAAGCTGACAGAAGAGGATCAAGAGAAGACTTCATTCACTACACCTTGGGGAACATATTGTTATGTTGTCATGCCATTTGGATTGAAGAACGCTGGAGCCACTTATCAAAGGGCCATGATGGCAATATTTAATGACATGATGCATATAGATTTGGAAGTGTATGTGGATGATTTATTGGTTAAGTCTAAAACGAAGGCTGAGCATGCCAAAGTTTTGGCAAGGGTATTAGAGAGATCGAGACAATATCAGTTGAAGATGAACCCCAAGAAATGTGTATTCGGGGTATCTTCAGGAAAATTGCTTGGATTCATTGTCAGCAAACGGGGAATTGAGATCGATCCCAATAAGGCGAAGGCTATCAGAGAAATGCCACCTCCCAAAAACTTGAAAGAGTTAAGAGGATTAATCGGGAGGTTACAATTTATTCGCCGTTTTGTCTCCCAGCACTCACAAAGGTGTAAGCCGTTTTACGAGCTTACCAAGCCAGGAGTCAAATTCAATTGGGACGATAAGTGTCGGGAGGCATTTGATGGATTAAAGGACTATTTGGCAAGTCCTCCTGTTTTGAGACCACCATCTCCAGGCAAACCATTGATACTTTATATTTCAGTCCTGGATGATGCAGTGGGGGCTGTCCTAGCACAAGAGGATGAAGAAGGAAAAGAGAGGGCAGCCTACTATCTCTCTAAACTTCTCAACCCCGCTGAACAGAGATATACGGCGATGGAGAAAACATGTGCAGCAGTGGTTTGGGTTGTTCAGAAATTAAAGCATTATTTTCTGGCCCATGAAGTCCATCTCATCGCTAGGATGAATCCGATCAAATTCCTTCTGGAGAAATCTGTTCTTACTGATAGGTTAGCGCGATGGCAAAGCTTTCTATCTCAATTCGATATCATTTATATTCAACAGAAAGCGATCAAGGGCTATGCCATAGCAGAACATCTCGCTCATCATCCCCTTCCTCGATTTGATCCAGTGCGATCAGAGTTTCCGGATGAGGAACTGATGTCCGTAAATCAAATCAGAGATGATATGTGGACTCTGCATTTTGACGGAGCTCTGAATTCTCATGGAAAGGGGATCGGAATCGTTCTATTATCACCTGAAGGTGTCACCATTCCACAAGCCTTTCAGCTTGACTTTCCAGTCACCAATAACATAGCTGAATACGAAGCACTTCTTGCTGGTCTCGAGGCTGCTCATTTTCATGGTGCCACCAAACTCAGGATTGTGGGTGATAGCCAATTAATTCTTCGCCAAGTGCTGACCAAGTATCGGACTCTTGATCCCAAGCTTAAGCCATATCAAGAACTTACTTCTGCTTACTCAAAGCTTTTCACAAAATTGATCTTTGTCCATGTCCCTAGAAATCAAAACATCTTAGCTGACGCTCTAGCTTCACTTGCATCTTCCCTTGATTTTCCTATTAGCAAGCAATCTGAATCAATCATAGTTCATAGGCGTCTTTCACCCGCCGTGAAAGACCCTTCATTTCTTAGAACTAAGGAGAAGTTGCTGAAGAAATTCAAAGATGGAAGTATCGTGGAGAAAAGAGAAATCATGTTGATGGAGCTGTTAGAAGAGATGGATGATGAACAGAAGCCATGGTATTATGAAATTGCAAAATATTGTGAAGATCAATCGTATCCTGAAGAAGCTACAACTGAGGAAAAAAGAGCTATCAGGAGAGTTGCTCAACGGTACACCCTAGTTGGGGGAGCATTATACAAAAGAGGTTTTGATGGAGTTCTTCTGAGATGTTTAGACGAAGATGAGCTTTGGAAGGTTATGGAAGGAGCTCATAGTGGAGTTTGTGGTGGCCATGTCAATGGACAGATGCTAGCAAATAAGATCCTTAGACAAGGATTTTATTGGCCAACCATGGAAGAAGATTGTGTAGGATATGTCCGTAGGTGTGCCAAGTGTCAACTTCACGCCGACAAAATTCATTCTCCTGCATCTTCACTCCATCCTGTTTCTTCCCCATGGCCTTTCTCCATGTGGGCTTTCGACATTATTGGACCTCTTGGTAACCCAGATTCCGGCATCAAGAAAAAATCTTTCATTCTCACGGCAACGGAATACTTCACCAAGTGGGCAGAAGCTGAAGCATACGTGGAAATCAAAGCATCAACCGTCTGCAAATTCATCATGAAGAACATCATCACAAGATTCGGAATTCCAAGTACCATCGTCACCGACAACGGACCGCAGTTCGTGTCACAGGAATTGAAGGACCTCTGCAACAGGTATAAATTTGCATTGCATCATTCATCTCCTTATTATCCGCAAGGCAATGGCCAAGCAGAGGCAACTAATAAGACTTTGATAAAAATTATCAAAAAGACGTGTAAATCTAACAAATTCGTAGATTGGCCAGAAAAATTGATTGAGGCTCTATGGGCCTACCGAACTTCAATCCGCACGCCCACTGGGCAAACTCCTTATTCCTTAACATTTGGAATGGAGGCGGTAGTTCCATATGAGATCCTTATACCGTCATTAAGAGTACAATTGAACAAGGAATTCTCCATTGATGAACATCGTTCAGCACTCCTTGCCCAATTGGAACTTTTAGACGAGAAAAGATGGTCAGCTGCTAATCACGCAAAAGTTTATCAAAACAGATTAGCACGTTTTTATCAAAAGAAAGTCATTGAACGAAAGTTCAAAGTCGGTGAAATGGTCGTTAAAAGAATTTTTGTAAAACCTGGTGGTCCGCGTTCTAAGCTCCAACCCAACTGGGAAGGACCTTATGTTGTATCGCACGCTTATCCTGGTAATGCTTATCGTTTGGTTAATGCAGAAGGAGAAGAGCTAAATCATCCCTGGAATGGTTTACACCTTAAGAAATACTACCCTTAAGTTAAAGAGTCGATCAGTATGGTACAAAGACCAGTGGAATCAGAAAATTTATAAACTCAAATTTCTTAGTTAGTCTGAATAATTAACTTCAAACCCATTACTGCACACACTGACACGTTTGATTCGTGAGTAACAAGAGATGCCAAGTCCTTAAGAATATCAAAAGCTTGACTAAAAGTATAAAGTACAAATCATTCCTTTTAAATAAAATTCTGTTTTACACTCGGCCCATGATGTCGGAACGAGACTTAAAATAGACTACCAAGAATACCCGCCATCTTAGTAGGAGGCCGTCATAAAAAAAATGGGGGAGATCCGTTCCAAAGCAAAGCAAAAAAGAAAAGAATAGAAAAGCAAAAGCAAGGCAAAAAGCCAAATTCAAAATCAAAAGGCCAATACACTACAAACGTTACATCAAGGCCATGAAATGAGACAAAAGGGAACGCAAGGTCGATAAATACCCCGGAAAGAAAATGACCGAACCCCAACAGATATTAGGGTTGGAAAGGGACATCTTTTTAGGTCTCCGGAACCTTCTCATGGGCTTTCTAAATCTATTCTTCTTTTCTTTCTAAAGAGGTGTACTTCAAGCTTAAAGAATGGCTTAGATTGACTAAGGGTCAAATCATCAAATGGGATCACGAATGGAAACACAAGTTCAAACACGATGGGTTTTAAGTTAAGTTGTTAAAGAACAATTTGGAAATTAAGTTAATAAATGAATATGATCTTTTGATCTAAGTACCATACTGGTCTTTTAGTCAAAAAAAATTGCATATGTCAAAAATTCAAAAAAAATATATATGTCAAAAATTCAAAAAAAAATATATATGTCAAAAATTCAAAAAAAATGTATATGTCAAAAATTCAAAAAAAATTGCATAGTCCAAAATTCAAAAAAATTGCATAGTCAAAAATTCAAAAAAAAATATATATATATACATTTTTTTCAAAATTCAAAAAAAAATATACAAAACCCAAACAAAATGAATATTTCAAAACCACAAAAATATTTCAATTAGCATTTGCTTGTGACATTTAGTGTGTTTCATTCATTTTATTTTCAGTGAGCATCTGTTTGCTTGTATATTGCATTTTGCTTAAGTCTGATTACTCTTATTACCTTTGTTAATAAAGGCTATGCCCCTTGACCCTTCTATCAAGGATAGGATCAAGTAGTCGGTTACTTAACCAGGCAAGGGGCTAAGCCTGAACAGATACTTAACTTGTTTGTTCAAGTCATATACAGGATACAAGGCATTGGAAGAGTTGGAATCCGAATAAAGAACAGCTAAGAACCTGTTTCTGAAAATTAAAGAAATGATTGCAAAGCTGGAAAATATCAAGAAGATCCTATTGCGGGAATTCAAGAAGTCTCTACCGTGGCTAAAAAGACGGTTATTTCTATCCTTGTATTCTTCCATGTAAAGCATTCGCATTATTATATATTAAATATTTATTAGACTATATCAAGGACCTTGTGGTTTTGATGAAACTGGAATTTGAGTTCCCCTTCAACAAAAAAAACAGTGATAATTTCAGAGAATTCTTAATCGCACGGATAGGCCGTTGGATTGTTAATTAGTGAGGACGATGGTTCCACTTTTGTGAAACGGTGTGTGGATAAACGAGCTTCGGCTTAGCACTGAATTACAAGAATTGGTATCTTGACTCATTAATGACAATTTAACAATATTATCCTTGATTAATTTATATTTTACTTGACTTTATATTTTCCTTTAGCCCAGCATGCATCATGTAGGACTTTGAAATCATTGTAATAAGAATTAATTATTGATTAAGTTTCAGACCATTAATTAAATAATCTCAAACATGATATGAAATATTCCATTCCGAATTGAGTATCTTGATTATCTTTGAGGTTCGCTTGAAGATATCCTTGGAATTCTATCCTTGATTGGATTCTTTATCCGATATTCTTGTTTTCTTTTAAGATCCATCATGGCTGCAGCACGTCCACATTGGCTGGCAAACGCTCCCCATGATGAAACCCGCAGTGTCTATGACCTGGGGTACTTCCCACTCCGAGGAGGTTGATCGACTTTATTTTGTTTCCTTGTCTACCTCATCCAGACAGGATTGATTCCATTGATTTCCTTGAGCTATCTTCATTGATAATTTTGAGAAAAATTCCAGTCATGTGATGTTAAGAGCGTGTCTCATCACACCTTGGCATCACCTTTTCAGTACATTCCATTCCATTTCACTCCCTTGCAAAGACGATGCCAAGGTGAGGCAGCTGTAGACACGCTAATTTTGACGTCATTTCGAGTAAATTTCATATCATATAGTAATGCCTCAAAATGGTCTGATAATTAATCATTAATTAATCTTTTTTTGTCGAGTTTAACAGATGTGTTTAAGTTAATCAATTGAATTGATTTTAATTCAATTTTGAGTTAAAATATGAAGAATTCTAAAAGACGTCGACCCAAGTGGACGCCATTTAGAGTTTATTCCTGTTTTAACGATTAAATTTGAATTTTAATTAATTAATTAATTAACTAAAAGGCGTCTGGGAATGTCGACGCGTTTTAAGTTTCCTAAATGGTTTCTACTTCTCCTCCGGATATTTATCCTTATCTTAATTAGTCTAAAAGACGTCTACATAGATGGACGCGTTTTAACTAATAAAGATAAAGATAAGTTTTCCCGGATATTTATCCTTATCTTAATTAGTCTAAAAGACGTCTACACAAGTGGACGCGTTTTACCTAATAAAGATAAAGATAAGTTTTCCCGGATATTTATCCTTATCTTAATTAATCTTAAAGGCGTCAGCCATGGGGGACGCGTTTTAGATAATTACAGATAAAGATGAATTAATCAGTATTTATCTGTCGGTTAAGATGGATAAATTCGGGATTTTTCTAATGTTAATCGCGAACGCAAGGAATGCCTATAAATACCCTGCATGTTGAAGAAAAAAGAGAGAACAGAATTAAGTTGAGTTGAGCCGTAGCATTATAGCGATTTGAAGATCGAAGCAACAACGTCGTAACGCCGGAGCGCTGCCATTTCCAGAAGTCGGCGTCCTTTCAAGATCTTCATCCTTTCAAAAGCTTCAACCGATTGGGCATAAGTTTTTCATTTCTGCATTTATTTTCATTGCATTAGTTTTTTTTCATATTCACTTCATGCAAACACACACCACAGCATAATCTTTCAAAAACGTACTTGATCTAAGGGGTTTCAAAGCCATTAAAAAAGTGAGTTTGCTGTTTTAAATATGCTTAAAATCATGATTAGTTCAGATACTACTTCTATTTAAATTCTCATCATTGTTTCTTCATTCTGTTTTTTGTCTCTGCTGCACTCAACGACAACAAGAGATCAAAAAGGGAAATCAAGCACAACTTCTGGACGATCCTCAACCTCAAACTCAACAGCAAGAACAAAGAAGCAAAGAAAGGGCTCTCTTTCTTCAGCCGGCTGAGGAAGGGGAACCAAGGACTCAATCTTCCGCGTTTGAAAGGTAGGCGATCATATTCTCTTTTGAAACTTTTAAGTTAAAAGTTTCTGGCGATCACTGCACTTTAGTTGCTGTTTTTAATAGGTTAGTTTACACCTAAACAACATAGATATTTCATGCTAATCACACGGTCATTCTAAGCACCTACAAGAGGCTTGCTGTGCTGGGCTTTGTTATGAACAATGACCTGAGCATTGACTTAATCCTACAGTCCCTTCCAGATTCATTTTCACAATTCATTATCAACTTCAATATGAACAAAATTGAAGTTTCACTAGCTGAGCTGCTCAACATGTTGAAGACAACTGAAGGCACTATCTAGAAAGATAAGCCAAGTGTAATGCTTGTTGGTAAAACCAACAAGAAAAGGAAAGCTGGACAGACCTTTAAGAAAGGTAAGCCTAAGAAGCAAGTGAAAAGCAAACCGGCAGCACAAAAGGACAAAGCTAAAGTCAATGATAAAGGTCAGTGTTTCCACTGCCATAAAGAAGGTCATTGGAAGAGAAACTGCAATATTTATCTTGCAGAAAAAGCAAAGGAGAAGCTTGGTGAAGCTTCAGGTATTCTCATGATCGATCTTAACTTGTCTTATAGAGAATCAACATCCTGGGTATTAGATACTGGATGTGTTTCTCATATCTGCAATAACTTGCAGGTGTTAACAAGTAAGAGAAGATTGAACCGCGGAGACGTGGATCTGAGGCTCGGGAATGGAGCAAAAGTTGCTGCGTTAGCTGTGGGGACAGCAAGACTTCAGATGCCGTCAGGAGACTCCTTGGAACTGATAGATTGTTATTATGTTCCAACCATTATTAGGAATATCATATCTATTTCATGTTTAGATAGACAAGGATTTTCTATGAAACTAGAGAATAAAGGTTGTTCAATTTATCAAGGAGACAAATTATTTGCTTCCGGATATTTATTGAATGGATTATATTTACTTGATATTTCATATGATGTTTGTCTGGTAAATAATTCTCTTGAACGCTTAGATAAGGATGTGAATAAGTCGTACCTATGGCATTGTAGGCTAGGTCATATAAATGAGAACAGGATCATAAGGTTGCAAAAGAATGGATATTTTGATCCATTTGATTATGAATCATTTGCAACTTGTGAAGCTTGTCTCATGGGAAAGATGACCAAAGCTCCATTCTCAAGACATGGAGAAAGAGCTAAGGACTTATTGGAACTAATACATAATGATGTATGTGGTCCAATGTCTACTCATGCTATAGGTGGTTACTCATACTTTGTTTCATTTACAGATGATCTCTCAAGATATGGCTACATATATTTGATGAAATATAAGTCAGAAGTCTTTGAGAAATTTAAAGAGTTTAAAAACGAAGTTGAGAACCAGACTGGAAAGAGTATTAAAACTCTTCGATCAGATCGAGGGGGTGAATACTTAAGTACAGAATTCACAGAATATCTTAAGGATAATGGTATTTTGTCTCAATGGACTCCTCCCTATACACCTCAGTTAAATGGTGTATCGGAAAGGAGAAATCGTACTCTATTAGATATGGTACGATCCATGATGAGTTATGCCAAACTTCCAATCTCTTTATGGGGATATGCACTGTTGACTGCTGCATATCTGTTGAACAAAGTTCCCAGTAAGTCAGTACCTTCCACTCCATATGAGATATGGAAAGGAAAGAAACCAGACTTTAAGCATGTTAGAGTCTGGGGTTGTCCTGCACATGTCAAAAGACATGATCCAGACAAACTGGATTCTAGGACAGAGAAATGTAGATTTGTGGGATATCCAAAAGAGACTTTTGGATATTACTTCTATCAGCCCAGCGATCAAAGGGTGTTTGTCGCAAAAAGAACTGCCTTCTTAGAGAAAGAATATCTTTCAAAAGAAGACAGTGGGAGCAAGATAGAACTAGAAGAAATTCTAGACTCACAAATCAACACTGGTTCATCTACTGAACCAATGACTCAAGAACTTGTTCAAGATGATACACAAAAGGTTCGCAGATCAGGTAGAGTGCCTAAGCAGCCTGAAAGATATGTTGGACATATCGATGAAGGCAAACCAAAAGTGCCCTTAAATGAGGATGATGATCCTCAAACCTACCTTGAAGCCATAAATAGTCATGAATCAGAAAAATGGCAAGAGGCAATGGATTCTGAAATTCAGTCCATGTATGTCAACCAAGTTTGGAACTTGGTTGATCTGCCAGAAGGTATAGTACCTATTGGCAGTAAATGGATCTTTAAAAGAATGATCGGGGCAGATGGACAGATTGACACATACAAGGCCAGGCTTGTAGCAAAAGGATATCGTCAAAGGCAAGGCATTGACTATGACGAAACCTTTTCTCCAGTTGCCATGATTAAGTCAATCAGAATACTTCTTGCTATCGCTGCATTCTACGATTATGAAATATGGCAAATGGATGTGAAAACAGCATTCCTTAACGGGAACCTTCAAGAAGAGGTGTATATGATACAACCTGAAGGATTCACTTCCATAGAGCATTCAAGCAAGGTATGCAAGGTGCAAAGATCCATCTATGGATTAAGCAGGCATCCCGAACTTGGAACTTAAGATTTGATGAAGCAATCAAATCTTATGACTTCATTAAGAATGAAGATGAACCTTGTGTATACAAAAAGGTTAGTGGGAGCGCAGTTACCTTTTTGCTACTTTACGTTGATGACATTCTACTCATTGGGAATGATGTAGGAATGTTGTCATCAGTAAAGGCTTGGTTATCCAAAAACTTCTCCATGAAAGATTTGAGAGAAGCATCCTATATTCTGGGAATAAGGATCTATAGAGATAGGTCCAAAAGGATGCTTGGCTTGTCCCAATCTATGTACATAGATACCATAGTCAAAAGGTTTGGCATGGAAAATTCCAAGAGAGGCCTCGTTCCTATGAGGCATGGAATTTATCTCTCTAAAGAAATGTCTCCCAAGACACCTGAAGAGAGAGCATACATGGATAGAGTTCCTTATGCCTCGGCAATAGGATCTATCATGTATGCAATGCTATGTACTAGGCTTGATATGGCATATCCATTAAGTGTCACTAGTAGATATCAGGCTGATCCAGGTGAGGAACACTGGAAGGCGGTGAAATGTATCCTTAAATACTTGAGAAGAATTAAGGATCTATTTCTCGTTTATGGAGGAAACGACTTGGAACTTCGAGGATTTATTGACTCGAGTTTCCAGTCGGATATGGATGACAGCAAATCCATGTCTGGATTTGTGTTCATGTTAAATGGAGGTGCAGTAAGTTGGAAGAGTTCCAAACAGGAAACTACTGCAGATTCGACGACCGAAGCAGAATACATTGCTGCAGCTGAAGCGGCCAAGGAGGCGGTTTGGATGAAGAAGTTCATCTCGGCGCTTGGAGTTGTTCCAAGCATTTCAGATCATGTTCCATTATTGTGTGACAACAATGGGGCAATAGCTCAAGCGAAGGAGCCAAGATCACATCAGAAGTCAAAGCACATTCTGAGACGATTTCATCTTATTCGTGAGATCATCGCCCGAGGAGATATAGTAGTTGAGAAAGTCTCATCTGAAGATAATGTAGCAGATCCCTTGACTAAGCCATTGTCTCAAAACAATTTAGAACGTCACCTTAAGTCTATGGGACTTAGACACATGGGTGATTGGCTATAGTCCAAGTGGGAGAATGTTAGAATTGGGTGGCCTCAAAGCCAATCATTGTACATTCTAGTTCAGATTATTAATAAAGGCAATTATTTCTTCATTTAACAGTTCTCGCAAACGACTATCATAATGAAGGTCCATAGACATATGAATGGGATATTGAATCATGATGAGATCATAATAGTGAGATCAATATCCTCGGTCAATTGTCTTAAACAGTTCTCGATCATAGGATATTTGAGATGGACATTAAATATCCGATAAGATCGACACAAGTTATGTCTGCTCATGTGATGAGGGTGAATGATCTCACATTCACTCGTGTGGCGACACTAAGACAAACAAGTGGGTGCTCATTAGAGAATGAGTTCACTGAACAGACCCAAATAAGAATTCCTGGATGGTAATTATACCTATTAGTCAACCAGGGAATTCAATCGTTGCAGTAGCACATTTGGTCCTTTGACCTGAGTCACCAATGATACCTTGTTTGTGGACCATTGTATCTTGATTCTCTGACTCGTGGACTTTAACCATTAAGTCCACCATAATCGGTCTTTCAGATATAGTGGAAAGCTTGCGAAGGTAATTGAGTGAACAACAAGGGATCACTCACTCTTGGTATAAGACTGGAGAGAGAATGTCCTATGGATGTGTACACAGAAATCCCTGGCCAGGGTCAAATGAAAGAGATGTCTTTCTAGATATTAACTGTGTACTGGAATCCATCTGGATAATGCGTTAGAGGGTTTGACTATAAAACCATACCCTTGCGTTATCCGGATATTGCATGAGTGAAGGATTATATCTGTGCGGCATCTGCAGACGGAAAGGTTCAATTGAAGGGAACAGTATCCCTTATATCTTCTGGGATCATGAGGTAGTGTTTGGTGCTGTTCATGATCAGAAGGCCAAGTGATTTGATCATCAGATGATAATTCACTTGTTTATTAAATTAATCATTTAACATGTGATGTTTAAATGTTAATTAATAAATATTAAACTTAAGAAATAGTTCTAAGTTTAATGGGCCTGCAACCGGACTGATATATGGGCTTAGAGGGTCACACACATAAGAGTTCTCGTCAGACGGTGAGAGATGTTAAATTTCATGCTTATCTGGGTTTTTGTGAAAAGCTGCAGGATAAACATGAAGATTTAATGGAGAATTATCTAAGGTCAAACACTTGGATAATCATGAGGATTAACTGTTGTGCTTATCCTTATTTCTATATAAAGAGGGCCAAGGGGGAGTGGTAAAAAGTTAGTTGGACGAATTTTTACTCCCAAGATTCTCTCTCCTCTCTCTCTCTCTCCTTCTCGGAGTGGATCTGTCTCTCTCCGCGCGTGGTGGATCTGAGATCTGGTCGGAGCACTCAAGCCGAGGAGGAAATCGCGTCTGCTGCGGGAACTCGTGTGGATACCTCTAAAGATCGTGCGCGTGCGCGATTACCGAGTCGGCATCATCCACGGGAGATTCGAAACCCTGCAAAGGTGAAGAACTGTTCTTCCCGCGTTAGTTTTAATGTCCGTTTTACAACCCCAGCAACCGATACAGTGGAATCATTTTTATTTCCGCTGCGTTCATGGCGATTCCTTACAAAAAGTTAGTTGGACGAATTTTTACTCCCAAGATTCTCTCTCCTCTCTCTCTCTCCTTCTCGGAGTGGATCTGTCTCTCTCCGCGCATGGTGGATCTGAGATCTGGTCGGAGCACTCAAGTCGAGGAGGAAATCGCGTCTGCTGCGGGAACTCGTGTGGATACCTCTAGAGATCGTGCGCGTGCGCGATTACCGAGTCGGCATCATCCACGGGAGATTCGAAACCCCGCAAAGGTGAAGAACTGTTCTTCCCACTTAGATTTTAATGTCCGTTTTACAACCCCAGCAACCGATACAATGGAATCATTTTTATTTCCGCTGCGTTCATGGCGATTCCTAACACCGATTACTATAATATAATTAATCGATTATTTCTCATATTCATAACATTGCTTATCATCTTAGATTAATCGATTGATGTGTTTAGTTTGATCGATTCTGAGACTCGAATCGAACTTCAATTTACTTTATAATCTCAAATCGATTAACTATTACACATACAACTTTGATTAAACCACTTTGAGTGAAATACCTATGACTTAATTATGTATCTAATCGATTTACTTAAACGGTTACTACTTAAATTGAAAAGGCTCTCTATGTACTTTTTCTATAGCAAATCTCGTGATATGTCAGAACAGATATTTGATAGCACCTTTCGTTGAGCAACGTGCAAACGACTCTTTTCGTTATGTCCTGTCTATATGAGAGGATGTCTATATTTAATTCTTGACATTTTTTTTGAGCTATTTTGCATCATATAATCTTTTTTAATAGATTTCATGTTATACTAATAGACTAGGTAGAAAAAGTCTGGCTGCCTTTTAGTGTAACCTTATTTTTCAGGTTCTTGTCAAGAAGTTTACTAACCAGTCTAAGGTTGTACTTGCGTACTCTAGACTGCATAAACTTGGTCAATGAAGAACTTCTGGACAATAAAATTGTTCTTGTTTATCTGAAGAATTTCAAATGTTAGACTTAGCGGGAAACCTTCATCTAACAAATCTGGACTTGCTGTCTAACGAATCATGTTCTGCAATCTAACGGACAAGTTCTGAAGACAGTATATATATGCCATGTATTTCGAAGCTTTATAGAAGGTGTAGAACACAAGTGTAGAACATACAGAGATTCAAAAAAGAAGATGAGAGAGTTTCACTGGAAAAAAAAAAGGCTTCCATTGCTACCTCTGAAAGAGCCTTCTTCACACTCAAGGGGTAACGTGAGAGAGAGAGCTTCAAGTTTATTTACGCACCAGTAGTTCTCGAGCCTTCAATAAGTTCAAGCATTGCATCTTTTATTTTATAGATTTTTAGTGTTGATCTATTCTTCTAAGTTATATTGTATATCAACCTATCAAGAGATATATCTATACTCATTTTATATCACAGGTGTTGTAATTCCTCTTCCTGACTGTGGAAGAGAAGACCTACCTGGTGTATGCAAGATTTGTTATTCCTTTTTATTGAAAGGGAAGACATGCCTAGTGTGCAAGGTGTGTTGTTCCTCTTTGTTGAAAGGAAAGACATGCCTGGTGAGCAGGGTGTGTTGTTCTCCTTTGTTGAAAGGGAAGACATACTCGACGTGTAGGGTGTTGTTGATAACTGACAAGGGATTTGTACCTTGTGAAGTGAAAATCCCCCATATTTCCACTTTTAGCACATCCCAAAATTTGTTTATTTCTGTTCCAAGGCTTCACATTGTTATACTCCTGGTTTTATACTTAATGATGTGCATATTATGTTATTATGAAATGCGAAACTCATGTCATTGATTCATAACCAATGGATATCGACTTTATCTGTAATCACTTTTATGTGCTTTCATCTAGATGATTTTTTTCACTCTTTTTTTGGATGTGAAAGTAAAATTCCGCCCGGTCGAACTCACATTTTGATCAACAGATTTAGTTTTTTATTTTTACCAATATCGATACCTTATTTACACACTTTCAAGAGTTCATTATCATGATCCTGTAGCAATTTTATAGGTCAATACCATTATGCCTGCTCCCTCTCTTATAATAGGTTTATGAGCATATTGTGCTTGTTAACATAACTTCGTCGACCAGGATGCTTATTATTGGTCTTCATGGGTGCCACTGCTCATGTCCTTTCCCAATTTTCATATCTTGTGTTTTGCATTTTCATCTTTTGTTCTTTCTCTCTCTCTCTTTCTCTCTCTCTCATGCATGTGTAGCATCTTCATGTATGTGGTGTGTTCACATTTAGAAGTGTTAATCAATTCTGTTTTGCTAATATGTTTACTGTTCGTAAACAGAAGGTTGATATCTACCACACGTTCATTGAGTTCAAAGGTATTGTTGGTGTTCAGAATGAGCTAAAGGTCTGCTCATTTCATTATTGAGAGGCACTTATGGTATAGGCCCTTTTGGCCTTTCTCTTGCATATAAATGCCCAACCCAACATAGTACAAGTCTATATTATTCAATTAAAGTTAATGTTATATTTTGGTTATTTTTTTGTTTTATGTTTCCCATGAAGTGGGAATTTGCATTCAAATTTTAGAATAGATATGCATCTTGCCTCCTTTCTTCAGTGGAATTTTAGATTAAGTCTTTTGTTAGTGTTAAGCTTCATTATAGTGTGTGTGTTTGAGCATAGATAACAAAACCATAATTAGGTTGTGTTATTTCTCTACATTTTCATAGAGATAGTGTGCCTTAAAAATTTATGTAATTTCTATTATTGTGCATCGTCTTATCTTTTTCTCTAAAATCAACTCAATTTTGACCATGATTTGTCTCTTTACTTATAGTTGACTTTCAGTACACATTTATTTATGTGGGAGCTAAAAGTATACAAGACATTTTGATCAAATGACAATATATAGCTTCATAAGCAAGGCACAATTTTAATTTGTCTTTTTTACATCATTATTGGTACACATGTTATCAACAACGACTATTCAAGTGCCTTCTTTTAAGTAGTTGTGGAATTTCTGCATGTTTTCTCGAGTTTACTTGTGTTCTTGATCTAGACTATACAATATGTTAACAATAATAACTTCTTCCCCAGTATAACCCAATTAAAGCAAACTTGCTTATTATAATTTGCACAATACACTTTTATAACTTGCTTGTGATTTTAATATTGATAGGTAGCGTGATTGTATGAAGAACCAGATGTTGGCTTTCATGATCTAATAAATGCTTGGTTAAATTCCAGTGGTTGTTGCCAACTTCAATTTTTCAACCCTCTTTACAGGTGTGCAAACCTATGTGATGGCTGCATAAAGATCTTTTGTAGAAACTTTTTGATGCTCATACCAAACATTGTTTAGGGCCCCAAGCTGATGTAGGTAGAACTCTCATTTCTTCTATGAAAGTTTTTGGCAAATGGCAATGTTCACTGACCAATGAAGGGATGGACATCATAGCAAGTTTACGAACTACTTGCATCCAAATGGAAGTTCTCTAGTTTCCGTAATTTTTTTTAGCCATATCTTAAATATAAATTTTTTTTTTCTTATATCATGAGTACCTTTTGGTGCTCCATTGTCAAATATTCCATAGTGTTAATGATGACCACTCTCTTACTTTTTGTCATTGTAGGTGACAACAAAATAGGTTTTATTAGATCTATTTATGTTTGCTTTTGGAATCATGTTTCAACATAAGTAGTCATTCCCTCTACATTTTTTCCATTGGGGGAGGGTCAATATTGTTATCAATGCATTTACTGCAGTCTCTATCCCTATGCAAGATATCTAGAAGGCATTGAATTCTCATTGTCCAAGCCACAAGCCCAAGTTGATGCCAGTCTTCTTGCCTTTAGCTTCGTTTGTGTGTTTATTCTCAATGTTTGTTGTAGGGATCAATGAAATCCATGTGTTTTTAATGGCCATATTTGGTGATGTTGCAGGGATTAATGAAGCAGTGGAAGAGCTTTAGGAGGTAGAATGTTTTTTATATTTAGGTTAACTCTTAGCTATGATTTCTGATTTGGCAGGCACTTCTATTCATACAAAGGTGCCGTGTTGAACACACATGCCAACATCCTGATAGGAACTTCTTGTAAACTTTTTTGGATCTTCCAATGGGCACTTAACCTTTTGATAATTCTAAATAAAAAATCTATTAATTTTTTAGATTGATTTTATATCAGTTGTTTCATCTTTTATAAATATTTTGGTGCCCCTAGCCCCCTTTTCTGAATGTGTATGTACCTTTGTTCCCTATTTGACACTGTCTTGATTTTAGTATTTTATCATGTTTGAAACACAGGATATATATGTTCAGCCATGTTATGGTTGTGATAAATTATAGCCATACAACTAAGCTTCTTTTATTGTTACCTAGTTGGTAGATTATTTGAAGAATCTAAAAAATTTTGATGAAATGACAAAAAACACCCTTATGGGATTCTTTCGAAGGGTCCTTATGGACGTGGGAACATGAATAACATATTATATGGAATTCGTAAATACATTTTATAACTTACTTTACGAACTAACTTTGTAGTTAGCAATTGTCTAGACATTGGTTGGGATGGCTATTGCGAGCAAGACTAGTGTTCCATTTTATCAAATGGCCGATTTTGAGTTTGTTGGTTGGTATTGGCTCTGCCCCTCTTTAAGATTATGTTTGATCAATGCCATACTTGCATAGTTGATAGGTCCTCTTACCTACCCACTGGCCCAAGAATCCCTAATTGAATGCCTTCATGGCCCTCCACCTCACTCTATCTTCACCTAAACCATTCAAGATATGAAGAATTAAGAGAAAACTTTAGGTGCCATATTCCTTTCTATCCTCTAAACCTTATCCATAACAATGGAAACCAACTCATTTTCCTTCCTTTAATTGACATGCTCTAAACCAAATTAGTACCACTACCTATAGACACGCTAATTTGACATCATATTTGAATAAATTTCATATCATATAATAATGCCTCAAAGTGGTTTGATATTTAATTATTAGTTAATTTTTATTAATCTTTCTGGATTAATTGTCTAAATGATATCGGTCAAACAGACATTATTTAAGTTTATTAAAGAAATCTATTTTAAACTTAGATTTTTAATTAAATATGAAGAAGTCTAAAAGACGTCGACCTGTGTAGACGCCATTTAGGACTTAATTTTTATTTTGATTATTAATCTGATTTTTAATTAATTTATTAATAAACTAAAAGACGTCTGTCATGCACAACGCCATTAGGTTTCCTAAGCTGTTTCTGTCTCTTTTTCCAGATGTTTATCCTTATCTTAATTAAGCTAAAAGACGTCTCCCAAGGACGACGCGTTTTAGATAATTACAGATAATGATGAATTAATCTGTGTTTATCTGTTTGTTAGTTGGATAAACTTTAAAATCTTTCATGTTAATATTTAAGTAACCACGGTTGCGTGAACTTAAGCCTATAAATACCCAACCCCTTGGTCATTAAAAAGTTAGTAATAATTCTTGAAAGGTTAGTGATAATTTTGAGTGATGATAGCGATAATTGAGTGAAAATTGAGTAAAGAATCTTGGCGACGACGTCCAAACGCTGAAGGATTGAAGCACTACTACTTCCTGGAGTCTGCATCCTTTCTTCATCGCTTCTTCGTCCATTCAAGAGCATTCAAGACCAAGGCTTTCCAGGGGCCATCCAACTTAGTTTTTAATTGATTTCTACATCCTTCTCATATTTTTATCACATTAGCATCATAATTTCATCACATCACTCCATGCAACACACACTCACTAGCATTATTTTTCAATCCATATTTTAAAGGGGTTTAAAAGGCCATCAAACAAATGAGTTCTTTGTTTAAGTTGCATGATTAGAATCTTCATTAGAATAGATACTACCTCTGCTTGAGTTCTTATCATTTTCTTTCATCTTTGTCTTTTGCAAGGTACAAAAAGCGATAAAGAAGAGAGAATCAACAATAAGGAAAAGAAATCTAGATGATCCTCAAGGTCCGATAAGCAGCCAAAGTAAGAACAAAGTAAAAAATAGCTCTCTTTCTTCAGCTGGCTGAAGGAGGGGAATCAAGAATTTCAACATCTCCCAATTTCAAAACAGGTAGGCGATCAATCTTTTCTTTCGAAACTTTTTAGTTAAAAGTTTCTGGCGATCACATTCACTTAGTTTTTAATAGGTTTATTTGTCACATAAACAACATAATTTTTCATGATAATCACATCCTAATTTGAGCACTCACACTACCATTGTAAGAGCAGCAAAAGCCTTCATCAACTGTTCACCATCAAGTAGTCCTTCACACCTTCCTTTGTTGCTTGTTTCACAACACCTCATTATCCAAGTAAAAGTCAAGAAGTTGGCACATCAAACCCATGATGCGACTGTAAGAAATCTCAACAACAATAATTATTGCCTCATCTGGAGCCTCAATTGATATCTGTCACTCTTGAAACTTTAGAAGGGACATGTACATGATAAGGGTGTCGAAGTGGTAATGGTATTCGGCTATTTGTAGTACCATATCTGATTCTCTCCTATGTTCTTGGATAAGATTAATATGCACTTTTCTATTTCTTTAGTGAATTGAGTGATTTTACTTCCACTAAATATTTGATGTTATTTGAGGATCCTAATATTGATGATGTAATATGTGCAATAATGGTATTAGCAATAAAAATTTATATTTGGATATCTGATGATAATTGACATTATAAATTGCTTTGATTATTTGTCTCTTATCATTCATTTCAATTTTTATGCTATTTTGGTTCCGTAGTTATGTTGCTTGAATCCAAAATGAGTCCAAATAATTGAACCGGATCAAGGGCGTAACATAGAGAACCTTCAGCTTCTCCTCCTAGGAACCTGAACCATTGTAACCTTCATCTCCTCTACCACCTATATAGCCTAAAGCTGAAGAAGTGTCCTTTTCATCTTCAGCACTAGAAATCACCACCTTTATAGTACCATTGTTTGAAAGTATTCACATCTTGGATAATGTACGTGCACTTTCCTCTATACCCCCCTACTCACATGTCATCTACTGAACCTTCTACTTTTCCATCTTCACCATCTCACACACCATCTAAAACCGTTGATGCACCACCACCAACTTTTTCTCCTCTAGCATCGGTGGGTCCTTCTACTTCTTTTAACCCTTCTAATATGCCTAGTTCCTCTTCTGGTCCATCCACCCTACCAAGCATAGAAGCTAGATCATCCTTATCTATTCCTACCCTCTCTGATGAGGAACTTGTCACCTTCTCCTTCTTCTTTTCCCTCAACCACCACAATTTCTCCTACGTTTGTTGTATCCCTTCCTCAATTTCCAAAGGCAGTCTTTGAGGAATCAGTTTCAACTCCTTCAGTAGCAGAAATCGCCTCTCGAATGAGATTTTCTAGTAGAAATCTCCAAACTTTATTTTGGGGATACCTCTTTCAACCTAATTTGCATGCTATGGATGAGATGTGCCTTCCTAGTAGCAGAAATCTCCTCTCGAATGAGATGTGCCTTCCTTGTGTTAGAATTGGGTGGCCTCAAAGCCAATCATTGTACATTCTAGTTCAAATTATTAATAAAGGCAATCATTTCTTCATTCATAGTTCTCGCAAATAATTCTCGCAAAGTAACTATCGTAATGAAGGTCCATAGACAAATGTATGGAATATTGAATCATGATGAGATCATGCTAGTGAGATCAATATCCTCAGTCAATTGTCTTAAACAATTCTCGATCATAGGATATTTGAGATGTACATTAAATATCCGATAAGATCGACACAAGTTATGTCTGCTCATATGATGAGGGTGAATGATCTCACATTCACTCGTGTGGTGACACTAAGACAAACAAGTGGGTGCTCATTAGAGAATGAGTTCACTGAACAGACCCAAATAAGAATTCCTGGATGGTAATTATACCTATTAGTCAACCATGGAATTCAATCGTTGCAGTAGCACAGTTGGTCCTTTGACCTGAGTCACCAATGATACCTTGTTTGTGGACCATTGTATCTTGATTCTCTGACTCGTGGACTTTAACCATTAAGTCCACCATAATCGATCTTTCAGATACAGTGGAAAGCTTGCGAAGGTAATTGAGTGAACAACAAGGGATCACTCACTCTTGGTATAAGACTGGAGAGAGAATGTCCTATGGATGTATACACAGAAATCCCTGGCCAGGGTCAAATGAAAGAGATGTCTTTCTAGATATTAACTGTGTACTGGAATCCATCTGGATAATGCGATAGAGGGTTTGACTATAAAACCATACTCTTGCGTTATTGGGACATTGTATGAGTGAAGGATTATATCTGTGCGGTATCGGCAGACGGAAAGGTTCAATTAAAGGGAACAGTATCCCTTATATCTTCTGGGATCATGAGGTAGTGTTTGGTGTTGTTCATGATCAGAAGGCCAAGTGAATTTATCATCAGATGATAATTCACTTATTTGTTAAATCAATCATTTAACATATGATGTTTAAATGTTAATTAATAAATATTAAACTCAAGAAAGGGAATAGTATCCCTTATATCTTCTGGGATCATGAGGTAGTGTTTGGTGCTGTTCATGATCAGAAGGCCAAGTGAATTTATCATCAGATGATAATTCACTTATTTGTTAAATTAATCATTTAACATATGATGTTTAAATGTTAATTAATAAATATTAAACTCAAGAAAGGGAACAGTATCCCTTATATCTTCTGGGATCATGAGGTAGTGTTTGGTGCTGTTCATGATCAGAAGGCCAAGTGAATTTATCATCAGATGATAATTCACTTATTTGTTAAATTAATCATTTAACATATGATGTTTAAATGTTAATTAATAAATATTAAACTCAAGAAACAGTTCTAAGTTTAATAGGCCTGCAACCGGACTGATATATGGGCCTAGAGGGTCACACACATAAGAGTTCTCGTCAGACGGTGAGAGACGTTAAATTTCATGCTTATCCGGATTTTTATGAAAAGCCGCAGGATAAACATGAAGATTTAATGGAGAATTATCCAAGGCCAAACTCTTGGATAATCATGAGGATTAATCATTGTGCTTATCCTTATTTCTATATAAGGAGGGCCAAGGGGAAGGGGTAAAAAGTTGGTTGGACGTATTTTTACCTCAGATTCTCTCTCTCCTCTCTCTCTCTCTCCTTCTCTCTCTCTTGGAGTGGATCTATCTCTCTCCGCGTATGGTAGATTTGAGATATGGTTGGAGCACTCAAGTCGAGAAAGAAATCGCGTCTGCTGCGAGAACTCGTGTGGATACCTCTAGAAATCGTGTGCGTGTGCGATTACCGAGTCGACATCATCCACGGGAGATTCGAAACCCCGCAAAGGTGAAGAACCGTTCTTCCCGCGTTATTTTACTGTCCGTTTTACGATCCCAGCGACCGATACAATGGAATCGATTTTATTTTCCGCTGCGTTCATGGCGATTCCTAACAGTAGTATCAGAGCCAGGTTGCTGGTTCGGTCGTAAAACGGCATCGTTTTGCGTGATTTTCTCGTTATGCGTGAAGAACCCGTATTGTACGTGTTGTTGTGTCTAATCCGATTAAAAATGACATAATTGTGTTCATATGATGAACACAAACAATTTGATTATTTTTCTGTAATTTTTCGGATTTTATTTGGGTTTTTCGGAGTTCTTCGTGGGACGACGAACGGGGTACTTTAGCAGCTTCGTACGCGATTCCCAAGTGTTGGGATGGCGGCCCGGATGTCCAGATCTCTTGGTGATAGTCACCTCTACAGATTGCGCATGAAGATCGGGGCCGGAGTGCCCTTAGAGGTCCTGAAAATTGAGCCCAAACTCGGATTTAAAACCCTGCAAAATCAGATTTTTGGAGGGGTTTTGGGCTTAGTTTTCACCTCACCGGAGGCCGACGGCGGCCCTGCCGGCGCCGGGAACGTCGCCGGCGCCGGGGGGCACCGCCGGCGTGGCCGACGCCGCCGCTGGGGGGGGCTAGCCGCCGGCGCCGCTGGCCTGCAACCGCAGCCGGGCTTGCAGATTAGGGTTCTGCTTGGGGAAGGGGCCGGTCGAATGCAGGAAGAGAGGGCCGGACCACCCGGTCCCGACCCGGTCGGATCGGGCGGGGGCTGGGCGGCGCCGTGGCCGAGCCAGGGCTTGGGTCTGGCTGGGCCAGACCCCCTGGCCGAGCCAGGGCTCAACCCTGGCTGAGCCAGGGCCCTGGGTCCGGGCCATTGGGCCCTAATGGGCTGGGCCCATTTTTAGATTTATTAAAAATTGTTTTTAATACCTGTTAAACCCCATTAAACCCATTATTAAGTCCATTTAAGCCCGTTTTAAAATTGTTTTAAAACAGTAAAATTATATGAATAATTAATAATTGTTATTAATTACTTTTATGATTATTAACAACTTATTAAAGTGTTTAATAACTGTTATTCAATTAAAGGGCTTTGTTATTAATAGGGTGTTAGTTAATTATTTAAAATTGTTTTAGATAATTAATTTCCCTGTTAAATTAATTAGTTTAAAATTGTTTTAAACTGATTTCATGCATAACTTGATTACATTTTTCTGTTCAAATTGTTTGAATTAGTATTTAGCTTAACTGAATGGTTTAGTTATTTAATTGTCAATAATGCTTTGAATATTATTGATAATGTTAAAATAAATGTTATTTCGAAAACTAATTGGTATTATAATTTTACATTTATAAAAATTAATACCAAATTGCAATTATGTGATGATTGTGATGCATATGATGTGTTTTATGGTGGGATGATCATGGACTTATTATTTTCATATGATAAATGATGTGAATGAATGCGATGCATATTTCATTTGGTATTTTAAATAGGACCTGCGTGTCCTCCTCTCTCTTAATCTAAGTGTACTTTCTACCTTCCTATAAGATTGTACTCCCCTTGATAAGATCAATGTTTCTAATTGTTTAAATGTACATTTGTGGACCTGCGAGTCCTGAATTTCATATTTAAATGTATCGGATTAAGCTAAGAGGACGGGATCTTCTGAAGTACCTCTGGAGGAAGGACTCGCATCAAATGGAACCAGTGTTCCTGTTTTCACATTAGGATCCTATTATGGATCATCGTTTGGCTCCGATGATTCCATAGTAGCTTTAACAGTCCATGATCATCCCCATTTAATTTTTCTGCATATATGTGATATTTGTGGACTATGCTATCATATATATATATATTTCTATTAAGTATAATGATACTTCAAATTGAAATACTATTGATAGCACGATTTTTATAAATCAACTCAAAAACCCTCTTTTAAAATTTAAGTTGTAAACGTGAGATATTCAGAATAATCCACGTTACCCACCATCATTATAGATCTTAGGATAATTCTTATCTCAGACGGATTTGTTGTGCTACCACAAGGTCCATTTGATTTAGAAATTAAACTAGGTCTACGACATGTGATGTCATGAAGATGAATGGACAAATAGTGTAGTTTTGTTGTGCTACCACAAGGATTGCACTATGAATTCATGTCATCTAAGTAATGATGGATAAACTTAACTGAATCATTTGATTTGTTGTGCTACCACAAGGTCATTTTGATTCAGGGGTTAAATCGATCGGATATTGCAAATGTTGCAACTGTCAAGAGTTGACTGCCTAAGGGACTTGATGTGATTTGTTGTGCTACCACAAAGTCACATGCATGTTGCCCGAAGGATTCTGATCCTCACTAGGAGATCACCGGAATCTCCCGTTCTGTATATTAGAGGGTCATACAGATCGCCGAAAAATAGTGGGAGCCTAAATCTAGATTAAAATTCCTAAATCATATTTTAAGAACTATCTGCTCATTTTTATATTTCCATGTAGGTCGCAATGTCGTCACCTAACCCCCTCCGTTGCATACTTGATGCAAACAAACTCACGGGACCTAATTACATTGACTGGTTACGCAACCTGAAGATTGTCCTCAGGTGTGAAAAGCTAGCCTATGTCCTGGATCAACCAGATCCAGTACAACCCGGTGAAAATGCTAACGAAGATGAATTAATGATGTATGAAAATTGGAAGGAGGACTCTGTCAAGGTCTAGTGTTATATGCTTGGTTCAATGAACAATGAACTGCAGCGACAACATGATAACATAGAACCTAAGACCATTCTGAATCACCTACAAGAGTTGTTTGGTGAACAATCCAGAACAGAAAGATATAAGATATCTAAGAAATTGTTCAGGACCAGAATGAGCGAGGGCACATCTGTGCAAACTCATGTGCTCAAGATGATAGAATGGATTGAGAGGCTTGCAGTGCTTGGCTTTGTTATGAACAATGACCTGAGCATCGACTTAATCCTACAGTCCCTTCCAGATTCATTTTCACAATTCATTATCAACTTCAATATGAACAAAATTGAAGTTTCACTGGCTGAGCTGCTCAACATGTTGAAGACAGCAGAAGGCACTATCCAGAAAGACAAGCCACACGTAATGCTTGTTGGTAAGACCAACAAGAAAAGAAAAGCTTAACAGACCTTTAAGAAAGGTAAGCCTAAGAAATTAGTGAAAAGCAAACCGGCGGCACAAAAGGACAAAGCTAAAGTCAATGATAAAGGTCAGTATTTCCACTGCCATAAAGAAGGTCATTGGAAGAGAAACTGCAAGATTTATCTTGCAGAAAAAGCAAAGGAGAAGCTTGGTGAAGCTTCAAGTATTCTCATGATCGATCTTAACTTGTCTTATAGAGAAACAACATCTTGAGTATTAGATACTGAATGTGTTTCTCATATCTGCAATAACTTGCAGGTGTTAACAAGTAAAAGAAAATTGAACCGCGGAGACGTGGATCTGAGGCTCGGGAATTGAGCAAAAGTTGCTGCGTTAGCTGTGGGGACAGCAAGACTTCAGATGCCGTCAGGAGACTCTTTGGAACTGATAGATTGTTATTATGTTCCGACCATTATTAGGAATATCATATCTATTTCATGTTTAGATAGACAAGGATTTTCTATGAAACTAGAGAATAAAGGTTGTTCAATTTATCAAGGAGACAAATTGTTTGCTTCCGGATATTTATTGAATGGATTATATTTACTTGATATTTCATATGATGTTTGTCTGGTAAATAAATCTCTTGAACGCTTAGATAAGGATGTGAATAAATCGTACCTATGGCATTGTAGGCTAGGTCATATAAATGAGAACAGGATCATAAGGTTGCAAAAGAATGGATATCTTGATCCATTTGATTATGAATCATTTGCAACCTGTGAAGCCTGTCTCATGGGAAAGATGACCAAAGCTCCATTCTCAGGACATGGAGAAAGAGCTAAAGACTTATTGGAACTAATACATAGTGATGTATGTGGTCCAATGTCCACTCATGCTATGGGTGGTTACTCATACTTTGTTTCATTTACAGATGATTTCTGAAGATATGGCTACATATATTTAATGAAATATAAGTCAGAAGTCTTTGAGAAATTTAAAGAGTTTAAAAACGAAGTTGAGAACCAAACTGGAAAGAGTATCAAAACTCTTCGATCAGATCGAGGAGGTGAATACTTAAGTACATAATTCACATAATATCTAAAGAATAATGGTATTTTGTCTCAGTGGACTCCTCCCTATACACCACAATTAAATGGTGTATCGGAAAGGAGAAATCGTACTCTATTAGATATGGTACGATCAATGATGAGTTATGCCAAACTTCCAATCTCTTTATGGGGATATGCACTGTTGACTGCTACATATCTGTTGAACAAAGTTCCCAGTAAGTCAGTATCTTCCCCTCCGTATGAGATATGGAAAGGAAAGAAACCAGACTTTAACCATGTTAGAGTATGGGGTTGTCCTGCACATGTCAAAAGACATGATCCAGACAAACTTGACTCCAGGACAGAGAAATGTAGATTTGTGGGATATCCAAAAGAGACTTTTGGATATTACTTCTATCAGTCCAACGATCAAAGGGTGTTTGTCGCAAAAAGAGTTGTCTTCTTAGAGAAAGAATATCTTTCAAAAGAAGACAGTAGGAGCAAGATAGAACTGGAAGAAATTCTAGACCCACAAATCAACACTAGTTCATCTACTGAACCATTGACTTAAGAACTTGTTCAAGATGATACACAAAAGGTTCGCAGATCAGGTAGAGTGCCTAAGCAGCCTGAAAGATATGTTGGACATATCGATGATGGCAAACCAAAAGTGAACTTAAATGAGGATGATGATCCTCAAACCTACCTAGAAGCCATAAATAGTCAAGAATCAGAAAAATGGCAAGAGGCAATGAATTCTGAAATTCAGTCCATGTATGCCAACCAAGTTTGGAACTTGGTTGATCTGCCAGAAGGTATAGTACCTATTGGCAGTAAATGGATCTTTAAAAGAAAGATCGGGGCAGATGGACAGATTGACACATACAAGGCAAGGCTGGTAGCGAAAGGATATCGTCAAAGGCAAGGCATTGACTATGACGAAACCTTCTCTCCAGTTGTCATGATTAAGTCAATCAGAATACTTATTGCAATTGCCGCATTCTATGATTATGAAATATGGCAAATGGATGTGAAAACAGCATTCCTTAACGGGAACCTTCAAGAAGAGGTGTATATGATACAACCTGAAGGATTCACTTCCATAGAGCATTCAAGTAAGGTATGCAAGCTGCAAAGATCCATCTATGGATTAAAGCAGGCATCCCGAACCTGGAACTTAAGATTTGATGAAGCTATCAAATCTTATGACTTCATTAAGAATGAAGATGAACCTTGTGTATACAAAAAGGCTAGTGGGAGCGCAGTTACCTTTTTGGTACTTTACGTTGATGACATTCTACTCATTGGGAATGATGTAGGAATGTTATCATCGGTAAAGACTTGGTTATCCAAAAACTTCTCCATGAAAGATTTGAGAGAAGCATCCTATATTCTGGGAATAAGGATCTATAGAGATAGGTCCAAAAGGATGCTTGGCTTGTCCCAATCTATGTACATAGATACCATAGTCAAAAGGTTTGGCATGGAAAACTCCAAGAGAGGCCTCGTTCCTATGAGGCATGGAATTTATCTCTCTAAAGAAATGTCTCCCAAGACACCTGAAGAGAGAGCATACATGGATAGAGTTCCTTATGCCTCGGCAATAGGATCTATCATGTATGCGATGCTATGTACTAGGCTTGATGTGGCACACCCACTAAGTGTCACTAGTAGATATCAGGCTGATCCAGGTGAGGAACACTGGAAGGCGGTGGAATGTATCCTTAGATACTTGAGAAGGACTAAGGATCTATTTCTCGTTTGTGGAGGGAACAACTTGGAACTTCGAGGATTTACTGACTCGAGTTTCCAGTCGGATATAGATGACAGCAAATCCATGTCTAGATTTGTATTCATGTTAAATGGAGGTGCAGTAAGTTGGAAGAGTTCCAAACAAGAAACAACTGCAGATTCGACGACCGAAGCAGAATACATTACTGCAGCTGAAGCGGCCAAGGAGGCGGTTTGGATGAAGAAGTTCATCTCGGCACTTGGAGTAGTTCCAAGCATTTCAGATCCTGTTCCATTATTGTGTGACAACAATGGGGCAATAGCTCAAGCGAAAGAGCCAAGATCACATCAGAAGTCAAAGCACATTTTGAGACGATTTCATCTGATTCGTGAGATCATCGCCCGAGGAGATATAGTAGTTGAGAAAGTCTCATATGAAGATAATGTAGCAGATCCTTTGACTAAGCCATTGTCTCAAAACAATTTAGAACGTCACCTTAAGTCTATGGGACTTAGACACATGGGTGATTGGCTATAGTACAAGTGTGAGAATGTTAGAATTGGGTGGTCTCAAAGCCAATCATTGTACATTCTAGTTCAAATTATTAATAAAGGCAATCATTTCTTCATTCATAGTTCTCTCAAATAGTTCTCGCAAAGTAACTATCGTAATGAAGGTCCATAGACAAATGTATGGAATATTGAATCATGATGAGATCATGATAGTGAGATCAATATCCTCAGTCAATTGTCTTAAACAGTTCTCGATCATAGGATATTTGAGATGGACATTAAATATCCGATAAGATCGACACAAGTTATGTCTGCTCATATGATGAGGGTGAATGATCTCACATTCACTCGTGCGGTGACACTAAGACAAACAAGTGGGTGCTCATTAGAGAATGAGTTCACTGAACAGACCCAAATAAGAATTCCTGGATGGTAATTATACCTATTAGTCAACCAGGGAATTCAATCGTTGCAGTAGCACAGTTGGTCCTTTGACCTGAGTCACCAATGATACCTTGTTTGTGGACCATTGTATCTTGATTCTCTGACTCGTGGACTTTAACCATTAAGTCCACCATAATCGGTCTTTCAGATATAGTGGAAAGCTTGCGAAGGTAATTGAGTGAACAACAAGGGATCACTCACTCTTGGTATAAGACTGGAGAGAGAATGTCCTATGGATGTGTACACAGAAATCCCTGGCCAGGGTCAAATGAAAGAGATGTCTTTCTAGATATTAACTGTGTACTGGAATCCATCTGGATAATGCGATAGAGGATTTGACTATAAAACCATACCCTTGAGTTATTGGGACATTGCATGAGTGAAGGATTATATCTGTGCGGTATCGGCAGACGGAAATGTTCAATTAAAGGGAACAGTATCCCTTATATCTTCTGAGATCATGAGGTAGTGTTTGGTGCTGTTCATGATCAGAAGGCCAAGTGAATTTATCATCAGATGATAATTCACTTATTTGTTAAATTAATCATTTAACATATGATGTTTAAATGTTAATTAATAAATATTAAACTCAAGAAACAGTTCTAAGTTTAATAGGCCTGCAACCGGACTGATATATGGGCCTAGAGGGTCACACACATAAGAGTTCTCGTCAGACGGTGAGAGACGTTAAATTTCATGCTTATCCGGGTTTTTATGAAAAGCCGCAGGAGAATTATCCAAGGCCAAACTCTTGGATAATCATGAGGATTAATCATTGTGCTTATCCTTATTTCTATATAAGGAGGGCCAAGGGGAAGGGGTAAAAAGTTGGTTGGACGTATTTTTATCCCAGATTCTCTCTCTCCTCTCTCTCTCTCCTTCTCTTTCTCTTGGAGTGGATCTATCTCTCTCCGCGCATGGTGGATTTGAGATATGGTCGGAGCACTCAAGTCGAGGAGGAAATCGCGTCTGTTGCGGGAACTTGTGTGGATACCTCTAGAGATCGTGTGCGTGCGCGATTACCGAGTCGGCATCATCCACGGGAGATTCGAAACCCCGCAAAGGTGAAGAACCGTTCTTCCCGCGTTATTTTAATGTCCGTTTTACGATCCCAGCGACCGATACAATGGAATCGATTTTATTTTCCACTGCGTTCATGGCGATTCCTAACACCTTGATGTTCCTATTGTTTATTCTGGGGATATCTCTTTCAACCTAGGTAATTCGACCATTAATGGCCCTATTATTTCCCCTTATAAAAGAAAATATGAAAAGCAATGTGACAACTTGCAATTGGCTGACTCAACTAAAAAATGCATAAATGGGCTTGGTCTTATGTCGGAATCTCCAGCTGAGCTACTACCAATGACTGAGGCTATCTTCTCCTTTGGCACAAGTTACCAGCAACCCCCTGTTGGTGAGGAATTATGGCTTCAAAGCTAAAAGATATAAAGATGGTGCATCTTCTCTTGCTAAGAATAGCAATCCCACTAGTCTAGCTCCTGCTATTAATAATAATGTGGTCATGGCGGTAAACCCCAAAGTGCCACAAGGTCCCAAATGAAGATATTGTCTTGGAACTATCGTGGTATTAGAGGGGCCACAACAGTTCCATACCTTAAGCAGCCGACCTTCTCCACAAAGCTGGACATTGTTTTCTTATCTGAAACCAAATCTAATAGTTGCTTTGTTGATAGATTCTTCAAATCAAATAATATTTTAATTTTTTATACAATGGATGCTGCTGGTAAAGTAGGGGGACTTTGGCTCTGGTGGAATTCTAATGTTAATCTCAATGTCATTTACTCTTCTGATAATTGTATTGTTGCTGAAATTAATCTTTAATCAGATAGCAGCTGGACCCTTCTTTGTATCTATGGTCCTCCCTGCTCCTCCGACATGAATGTTGCTTGGAACTCTATGCTCAGATTGCTCTACTATTTCTGGTCCTACTTGCATTTTTGATGATCTCAATTCTGTTACTTAATAGCAAGAGAAATGAGGAGGTTTGGCTTCTGACTCTCAGAGAAATCATAATTTTATTAATTTCATTCATGAAGTTGGACTTATCGATGTTGGTCATGAGGGCCCTACTTACTCTTGGTCAAACAACAGGAAGTTATAGTTCTATATTGCAGAAAGGCTGGACCAAGCTTTAGTCAACACCCAATGGTACCTCTAATTTCCAAAGGCTCAGCTTCTGCACCTCCCCAGGGTTGCCAACGATCGCTGTCCTATCCTTTTAACCACTCAAGGCCAATCCAAGAGGGTGTTGTATCCATTTAAATTTGAAACATCTTGGACTCTTACACAAGACTTTTAGTATCTATACAAATAAGATGAAAAGCCTGCACACCATGTTTAGAAGCTGGAATAGAGCCAACTTCTCTAATGCAAAACTCAAAATAGGAAAAATTGGAAAAGAGATCAATCTTGTTGATGCCATGCCCATTACTGAGGACTCTATGAGAACAAGATCTAAACTATCCATGGATCTGAAGCAAGCCATTCATGAAGAAAATGAATGTCGGATATTGAGAGCCAAGGCCCATTGGTATAACCATGGTGACAAGAACACCAAATTCTTTCACATTATGATTCTAAATCGTAGAAGCTTGAACAAGATTACTGGTGTCCAATCCTCTAGTGGTCAATGGATTGAGGAAACTCATGGTGTTAAGCAGGTTTTTGTTGAATACTTCAGAAATCTCTATAAATCTGATGATGTTGACAATTCTTTCAAAGAGTAGGGTTCTAATCTGCAGAATAGTCACATAATTTCTGCTGGAGATCATCTCATACATGCTCCATTCCCTCCCCGGAGGAAATCAAGGATGTTCTTTTTGGTATAGCCCTTAGGAAGGCTCCTGGTCCTGATGGCCTACCCCCTTATTTTTTTCAAAAGTATTGGGAGGATGTCAGTAGCGAAGTGATTCCCTGTATCCAAAATATCTTCAAGAATGCTTCCCTCCCTGAGCATTTAAACCACACTAATATTGTGCTCATCCCTAAGAAAAAGCCTACTATTACCACTTCAGATTATAGACCTATTAGCCTTACAAATGTCCTTTACAAAGTCTACTCAAAGATCCTTGCTAATAGGATCAAGCCTCTATTGCCAAAACTTATCCATGAGAACTAAAAAACTTTTGTTCCTAAGAGGCAACTCCTGGATAACATCCTGGTTATTTAGGAGCTTATCCATTCCATGAAAATTAAGTAAGGCAAGGTGGGTTTCTTCAGCATGAAGGTGGATATCTCAAAGGCCTATGATAAGTTGGAGTGGCCTTTCACCACCCACACACTCCACTCTATGGGTTTCTCAAATAATGCTATATGATTAATCATGATGTGTATTACCACAGCTTCTTACTTTGCCATTATCAATGGCAAAAGTGTGGGTCATATTCTACCTATCAGGGGTCTACGTCAAGGCTACCCTTTATCCCCCTACATATACATTTTGTGCTCGGAAATCCTCACGCAACTCATCCAGGAGAAAGTCAGATATGGTAGGATCTAGGGGTGCAAAATTAACATGTATGCTCTAGTCATTACCCATTTAATGTATGTTGTTGATATAATTATCTTTGGGCGTGCAAGGCATGAAGAATTACAAGAGTATTTTTCCTGCGTACACAATTATGGGTGTTGGTTGGGCCAGTTCATCAATAGATCTAAGTCTGCTCTGGCTTTTAGCGGAAATGTCCCGCTGTGCACTAGAGATAATATCTGTGTTAGTTTCAATGTCCCTCTCATCTCTAAGGATGAGATGTACCTTGGAGTTCCCTTTTGGACTGCTAGGAGCAGGGTGAATCAGCTCAGCTATCTTGAGGATAGGATGATGAGGAAGCTCTCTCTGGAAAGCCCATACCCTCTCCACAGCAGGCACGGTGACTCTTACCAATTATGTTCTGACTTCCATCCCTATCCATATCATGGGTTTGGTTTTGTTGCCCAAAACTACTATTCTCAAGATCAACCGTATCATCAATAATTTCTTCTAGGTTGAGAGGGCTGATAAGAGGAGGATGCATCTCTGCAGTTGGAATCTCCTTACCAGTCACCAATTGATTGGAGGTTTGGGTATTCGAAATTTGGACATGTATAATAAGGCTACTGTTTTCAAACTCGTGTGGAAATTCACTCAAGATCAATAGTCACTTTGGGCTTCTATTCTTAGAGCTAAATACTTTAGGAACTCCTCAATGCAAGTTAGAGACACTTTTGTTAATATCTGCTTTAAATCAATTTATGATGGCCAAACCACACACATTTGGAAAGATAAATGGATTATCAGCCACTTCAGGTCTATGTTCCCTCGGCCAGAGTACAACAGTCCTCTTCCCACTTGGGTCTACCAATTGTTGAAGAATAGAAGTTGGGATGAACAGCTCATCCATGACATATTTCCTCCTCGTTTTGCTAGCCACATTTGCTCCATGAAGCTTCGTGGATCCTCTGGCAGTGTGGGTGATAAATTCATTTGGCCTCTCACTTGCTTGGGAGATTTCTCCATCAAATCTGTCTACATGTATCTTTCTCAGTGAACCCCAACGATCTCGGTTAGAAACCCAGACCTGTCCGGAAAATTATTTGGGACCCCCATATTAAAAGTTTGGTTCCGGGGAAGATTGTCCATTCTATTTGGAAATGCATCTCACACACTATTCCAGTCAATGATATCATAGCCAAAAGACTATATTATGTGGATAGCTCTTGCCAAATTTGTAATCAGGATCCTGAATTGGTCGAGCATATGCTTTTTCACTGCAATCATGCAAGACTGACTTGGCTTGCCTCTCCCCTATCCTATCACTCCAGTATGGATTGCAGGGACTTAATAGACAGAGTTTTGGAATGGGTTTCTCCTCCCTTGCTAGGAATAAAGAAGATATAAGACTTATTTCCTTATGCTTCTCTATCATGTGGCAGATTTGGAAGGCCAGATGTGCCTACATCATGGAAAACAAGCATATCAATCCTGTGTGCAATATGTTGGATTATTAGTTCTAGATTTCTCATCAAGGTCCTCTTAGACATCGTAAGCCAAATAAGTTGGATCGTAGTGGATGGTTTCCCCCTCCTGCAGGCTCCTTGAAGTTGAATTTTGATGGTGCAACTTCATATATCTCCAGTGGATATGGCATTGTCCTTAGAGATCATTTGGGTGTTGCAATCCTTGGTCTTACGGATAGAGCTACATTTTGTGACCCCTTTATGGTGGAAGCTCTTGCGATGCTTAAGGCATTGGAGATGGCAACTCAGTTAAATTGTCCCGTCATGGTGGAAGGCGTTACTCTTGTGCTTATTGATTCTGTCCTAAAGTTTAAAGCCCCTCTGTGGCAGGTTAAATATATTGTTCATTCTTGCAGAATCATTTTGTCTAGAAATCAAGACATCACCCCCGAGTATGTGCCCAAGAGCGCAAATTATGCTGCTCATTGCTTGACTAAGCTTGTCATTATGTCTGATTAGGTTGGAATGTTGATAGCCCCACATTTACCTACCTGTTTAACTACCGCTCTAGAAGCAGATTGTATTAAACTTGTTTCTTAGTAATGAAGTTTGTCCTCTCTTTTTCTGGTCAAAAAAAAAAAAACCTTGGTTGGGAAAGGAATACCGTGAAAGCCAAATGTGACTAGTGGGGCTACCAAGTAAGGAAATTGTTGGATGTGAAGGACGTCCCTCCTTGCGTCTGCCACTATTTGTTATTAAAGGAGTGGTGTTCCCGTAAGTGCAAAGTTGGATGGAATTCAATAAGTAAGAGAGGTGGATGAAGAGTTTTTCAAGAAAATTCTTCATTAGGATGGAAAAAGATAAGTATGAAGGAATTTTTTGAAAACCTCCTCTGTTATTAAAGATAAGTACGGTCTAACCTTCCACTTAAAAGATACCCTCTCTTATTAAAGACAGGTGGGTCAGGAGTCGAGAGAAAGTGGCGTGGGACGCTTCAGACCCGATCGCTGGTACGCTGGCCCACGTAGACAAACACACAAGGCCGAGTCCAATGACTGCCATCGTATTGGTCAGGTGAGTTATCTTTCATTTTCATAAGAAACAAAATTATTATAAGGATACAAGATTATAGAAAATGCTGCCTCTACGTTCTTAGGCTAATCTTTACAACAACTGGACCCGGTGAACTGGCGGATGGTGAGCTCATATTTTGATGAGATGGTGACAGACCAAGTCAGTACGGTGACACAAGGTTTCAAATTTAACTAGGGCCGTTGATGCGGTACTGATCGCACAGTTATGATGAGGGGACTACCACTGAAGACAAACGTTCTGCATACTAATAACTGGAGTTACACGTAATGAAGCAAAGCTTGGTTACAAAGTAGATTCTTTCGCGCCCACAGTATGCAGAGTTGAGCTAACTGTTCAGACTTGGGGGGGCCACACAATGTTCTTACTCATTATCCAAAAAAATAATGTTCTTACTCATATCCTCCATGAAGGCCTTTAGATTCCGATCGGACGATCCACCTTCCTTCACGGCCTCCCGCGCCTTATCCCTCCATGTCCCGGCGTTTCGCTGGATCTCCTCGCTGCGTTTCCCCTCCCCCATCACCAGGTCCAGGCACCGCCGCAACTCCCCCGCCTCTAGCAGCCCCTCCGCGTTCACCTCCGCGCGCACGCCGGTTTCCCACGCCGCCTCCGCCAGCCGCGCGTTGGTGGTCTGGTCCGTCCACTGCGGGAACCCCACCGTGGGCACTCCGCACACCAGGCTCTCCACCGTGGAATTCCAGCCGCAGTGGGTGACAAAGCAGCCCACGGCGCGGTGGGAGAGCACCTCCACCTGGGAGCACCAGTCCACCAGCTTCCCGTCGGCGCCTTCCTCCACCCCCTCCCGGTTACCCCGCACCACCCATAGGTATGGTCGCCCGCTCTCCGCCAGCGCCCGGGAGATCTCCTCCCTCTGGCGGACCGGCAGCACTGAGATGCTGCCGAACGAGACGTAGACAACCGACCGGTCCGGTTTCGTGTCCAGCCACTCCATGTATTGCTCTCCGACGTCGGCTTGGAGCAGGTCGCCGCCGAAGGATGTGTCCATGCGGTCCTTAAAGTCCGTGTATGCCGACGGGAGCATCGGCCCTATGGGGATGAGCTCCATGGTGTCCACCACGGTGAGCTGCTCGTGCTCCAGCTCGTCGAAGGTGTTCATCAGGACCTTAATCTTCTTCTCCAACGGTCCCTTCTTTGTCTCCTCGACCTCTCTGTCCAGCGTCCGGTACATCTCCTCAAAGGCAGGAAGAACGAAGGAGTAGTAGCCGGATTTCTCAGCGGGGACGAGGAACGACGGCAGGTCTCGGATCCGGAGGGGTGGCATCCCAGGTAACTCGACAGTGAACCAGGGGTCTCTGCCGTGGGAAGAGATGAGATCAGCGTAGCCATGGAAGTAGTGATAGTAGGCGCCGAACACAGTGGCCGGCTGGATCCAGAAGAGCACGGACGGGACGCCGAGCTCCCTTGCGACGTCGGCCGCCCACGGGAGGAGGAGGGTGTACACGACGCAGGTGACGGGGCGGCCTTGATCCTCGAGCGAGAGGGCGAGGCGGGCGAGGGTCTCGGAGCCGACCACCTTGATCTGGGACATGTAGTGCGCAGTGTCGTCCTTGAAAGGGTTGAAGCCGTCGTCGTAGCCGTCGGAGTAGGGGGAGAACGAGAGGACGGGGGCCTCCTGCTGCTGCTCGCCACCGTCGTGGGACAAGGCGAGGCTGGAGGAGGAGAACATGCGTCGGTGTGCGGAGATGGTGGTGGCGAAGGTGACGAGCGCGCCGGCCCTGGTGAGGCGCTTCGCGAGCTGGAGGGCGGGATTGATGTGGCCCTGCGCCGGGAAGGTCACCAGCAGGAAGTGCTGGCGCTGTCGCTGCACCATCTCGGGCAACAGGCACGAAGGGCCGTAGGCTTGCTGTTTATTGGGAAGTAAGAAGTGGGGGGAGCAGCAGGGCTTCGGCGGCTTCTTATACGACGCGGGAGAACGGAAACTCCGATGCACATCCACGGACCGTGGTTGGGCGGGAGCTAGCACTAGTCGGTACACAACCGTAACTTGTTACGTGGAGGATTTTTGCACCTTACTTACAGAAGACAACTCTAATCTATCCTTTAATATGGCTTTGGTGTAAGAAACTATGGTGCCTTCTGGCACTGATTTGAGTGATGACCGAGTTTGATCAGATGACAATTCTACAAAGATTTGCATTTAAGATCATAACTCAGAAAAAATAGATCGCCTGTATTTTTGAGTCGATCAATTTCTAAAAAATACTTACTGAAATTTAATTACGATCTTTACTTTTTGTAACGATAAGAGTTCTTACCAAAAAAATCCTTCACATCATATCTAATGTTAAGAAAGTGTATTTATGAAATTCTTATCATGAGAGTCCTGATGCGTCTATATAATAATAATAATAATATTAGACAGATACACCTGTCTGACGTTAGTGGTGACGCCCGGCTACCGGTTCATAGAGCCGTCTAGTTGGGGTTAAGAGCAAAATTCCCGGTTGGGGAGAGGGGATGAGGCGAAGCCGCGAGTGGAAGGAATGGTTTGCGTTGGCGGACCCCGCAGGTGACAAAAGAGAACCACGCGTTCAGATTCGGCGCAACTGAGCCATCATCTGTTTAGCACATGGTCAGGAGCCACCGTTTGTAATCTGCACCGGCTTGCAAGGAGCGGCGAGTAACGTCACCGCTGAGGCGAGCGGTTTCGGCCCGCTCCGGACGTCGGCCACCAGATAGATGATGGCTGGCACAGGTGCGACGTACCGGCCGCAGACGCGGTGCCAGTTGGGGGCAAAGTTGGGGCAGCAACCGTACTCTCTTCTGAATTTGTTTTTGGACAAAAATCTTTTCGGAGCTTTAAAGGTGGAGCCATGCAGCTCCTATAATATTACAAAAGTATAAGCAGACAGTACAGCAGCAGATACTAGTGGAGGAGTCTGGGATAGTCCTACGCTCCCTCGATATTACATTAATGTAGAGCTATCTTGGCAATAGCGTGAGCTATGCCATTACGTAGTCTTGAAACATCCCTATCAGAAGTTTGGATTCTATGCAAAAGATGTTGAGTTTTCGCTTAATAAGATAATCTACTTATAGTCATTCGGCTGCACACAATACATTATTAGGTCTAATTAATAGAATATGATTATTGGACTTAATCCATAAGGAGTCTATTAAGATCTTGTAATGGATGAGCTCTATTTAAGATTAAACGAGACTGATTTCTTCTCTCGATATAAAAAAAACTTATGATTCTCCGTCAAGTCATAAGCATCAAGTGAGATAGAGAGAGAAAACCAATAAAGAAGGTACTCGGATAACATCATCTTCTCGTTCGACGTTCGTGCGGTGCTCGCGAGGCTCGTGTGTATGTGGAGATCGACTTGGACGTCGTCTTCCTCCTCTTGTTAGGGATGGCATCCGCTGCAGATATTCTTAAATCCCTAACAAGTGATATCAGAGTCTGTGTCGATATTTTTTAGATTTTAATGTACCATAATTTTCTTGTTTCCATCCAGTTACAGACGAGAAAATTATCGCGTAATTTCTGTTAAGTTAATTTTAATTTTTAATTTTAGACTTATCGGACGGTGACGGAAGTCACCGTAAAAGAACCGGCAAAGACGAAACCCATAATCCATGAGGGTGGGCTGCTGGCGGTGCTGTACGGCCCAAGGCCATACACGGCCTGTTCGTGGGAACCATGCAGATCCCTTTAAATGGCCTTACGTTTCTTCTCCCCCAACAGTTACGTTTAGTTTGATTTCTGCAAATGGTTATCTCATGGTAATCTTCATGCTGACCTGCATGCCCATGCGCCTGTTATACCTCCCACATACGTTGTTTTTTTTTTTCCTGCAACATCATCTTCAAGGGCATGGGAGACTCCATCGTCATGGCCGTTTCTCCCCAGCTGTTACGGTTTAAAGGTGGGGGAGGTTAAAGATGAACCATAAAAGGTCATTAAGCCCCCATTAAGTCATATTTTAAATTTGGGATCCAATGAAGGTTAATGGATCTTATTTATTGGGTCTCTTTGAGTCTTAATTTTGGGTTGGGTTTTAGATCCGTAAAGGATCTTAATTAATGTTTTTCAGATCTATTTTCAGGTATTAGATTCGTTTGGATCTTATTAAGATTCGGATCTGGATCCAACTTAAAATTCCGTGACGGATCCTTGTTAATGGATTGCGGATCTATATTTGGGTATTAGATCCGTTTGGATCTTATTCAAGACCCGAATCCATATCCAATTAAGTATCCGACCCGATTTCGTTAATCCAACTCAACCCGAATCCGTTAATCTATTAAGATCTGAATCCGTATCCGTTTTATTATCCTTTAGTATTGTACGTATCTTTTAAGATTTAAAAACTGTTTAATTTTAATTTCTTTAGTTATCCTTATCCTTTAAAGTTCACTAATGACAGCTTAATAGGTCCATTAAGTTCTGGATCTAAGGTCCATATCTCTGAGTCAATTTTGAGCCCATTAGTCGTATTTAAAGTGTAAAAGATCAATTTTTAAATAGTTTGGATACATATACAATTTCTGAAGATCTATTTGCGATTCTGTTTAAATTATGCAAACAGAAACGAATATATTTGCAATTTAGTTTATTCTGTAAACAAGTTCGGATATGTTTACATGGTTACTTTTACAAATTAAAAAGGATCTGTTTGCGATTCTGGTTATTTCTGCAAATAGAAACGGATTTATTTACAATTAAGTTTAATTTCTGCAAATAGAAATAGATATATTTGCAAATATTTGCAAACAGAAAATAATTAATTTGCTATTCTGGTTATTTCTGCAAACTGATAAGGGTATGTTTATAATTCAGGTTATTTCTATAAACAGAACAATATTTGTTTGCAATTCTAGTTTAATCTCTATAAACAGAAAATGACATTTATGTAACAACATGTTATAAATTTATATTTTACCCCTTTTAATCTAGTTTTAAACATGATTAAGGTTGCTTATGGGTTAATAATTATTGCTGTAAACTTAGGAGATATTTTTTGTAATAATTGACATCTTTTTAGTATTTATTTATATATGAATATCTCCATTTCAGATTGTAATAATTATTATGTTTATGTCCTTTTTGCTCATATTAAGTGCTAATTGATACTATTATATAGTTTTGTGATAAATTTTAAATTTCTAAATAGTTAGTTTTACCACTAAAGTGGCACTAATAATGATGAATGATAAAATTTAATTATATTAAGTTTAAAATAGTGTCATTAAATGAGCATTTGGTTATTTGTTATCATTTTAATTAAAGGGATGATGTTTTAGAATTCAAAGTATGTAAGCTGATCACCAAAGTGGCCTTATGCATGGAGAATAATAAAAAATTCTCATTAAGAAATTAAAATGATATCAAATGTTTGTGTTCTTGGTTTGATTGTAAATTTAAACTCCCAAAGGAGTATCTATTTTTCATGTTATGAGTATGATAGAATAAAATTTATTTGCACGGCGACTCTTGAGAGTTAAGTATCCAAAAGTACTTTCTCTTAACATCAAAATATTTAGAAATTTTAATTTTATCACTTAAGTTAATTTGGAGAGTTTGTCCATAAAGCAATCGGACGACTTGATAAAGTAGTTCATTTCAGTTATTGAATTACTTTGCAATTTAAGATATTACCTCATAACTTGCAATTTTGTTACATTATCTTACATGTGAGCATATGTGTCTTTATTACAGTTACTTTTTCTTTGTTGCACCTTTTATTGGAAATGTGCCATATCTGAATGACATTAATTTCACTGAATGGAAGAATACTATTTGCTTTAGGTTGTATGGACTTAGATTTGGCTTTACGTGAGGATATGCTAGCTCCTCTTACTCCAGAAAGCTCAATAGTAGACTCATCATGAGAAATGGGAAAAGTCCAACCATCTCTGCATTCTGTTCCTTCAGGGACATGTTAGACAGAACATCAAGGGATCTATCCCAAATCAGACCACTGCTAGTAGATTTCTTAAAGCAATTGAGGAACAGTTCATTAGTTCTGATAAAGCAAAAGCCAACACTTTAATGACTAAACTGTCCTCAATGAAATACACTAGTGGTAGTGTTCGAGTGCACATTATGATTATGAGGGATATTTCTGCTCAACTGAATGACATGGAAGTTATCATTTCAGACACTTCCTAATCCATTTCATTCTCAACTCTCTGCTTAGTGAATATGAGACATTCAAGATCTCCTACAACACACATCAAACTAAATGGTCTGTCAATAAATTGATGACCATGTGTGTCCAGGAGGAGAGAGATAGAGAGGAGAGAGAAATAATGTTGTTTTATTTACCTCTCATAAAATGAAAAATGTATTAGGAAAGAAAAAGGGTGTCCAGAAGAAGGGTAAGAAGAAGAACAAGTCAAAAGGTAAAATGACAAGTACTTCTTCTGCAAATTATCTAGACACGTTAAGAAAGATTGTCTGAAAAGGAAGACATGGTTTGAAAAGAAAGGTAATATCTCATTTTATGTTTGCTATAAGTCTCATTTAGTCAATGTTCCTAAAGATACATGGTGGATTGACTAAGGTTTTACTGTGTATGTTGCCACTTCTATGCAGGGATTCCTTTTCCAAAGGCCTCCGAATGAGGGTGAGCGAAGTATCTTTTCAAGAAATAAGATGCACTCACAAGTCAAGGCTGTAGGAACTTATAGGATTTTTATGGAATCATGATTTGTTATAGACTTAGAAGACACTCTTTATATACCATGTTTTAGTAAAAATTTGATTTCAGTATCAAAATTTAATTCAAAAGGTTTTCAAGTTAGTCTTGGAAACTCTTCAGTTGAATTAATAAAAGATTCAATTATTTTTTGTACTAGTTCTCTATCTGATGGTTTATATAAATTGTATCTTAGTAATGTGAATGAACAATCTCATAATACCCTGTATACTTCAGTTTATATAGGCAACAAGCGTAGTAGAGTTAATGAAAATTCATCTATGTTATGACATAGGAGATTAGGACATATCTCCATTATGAGGCTTAAGAGGTTAGTGGGAGAAGGAGTGTTACACACTCTAAATTTCACTGACTTTGAAACATGTGTTGATTGCATTAAAGGAAAGCAAACACACACGCCTAATAAAGATGCCATTAGAAGTTCTAGAATTTTAGAAATAATCTACACTAATATCTGTGGTCCAGTTTCACCCTGTCTGATTGGTGAGAGGTACTTTGTCACTTTTATAGATGATTATTCTAGATTCATGTATCTCTATTTACTTCTTAAAAAGACAGATGTTTTCAATATCTTTAAGAATTTCAAGAAGGAAGTAGAGAAACAATCAGAAAAAGTAATCAAGATAGTTAGGTCTGATAGAGGTGGTGAGTACTATAGTAGATATATAGAGATGGGACAAAGGCCTGGATCATTAGCTATATTCCTTAAAGAGGAGGATATTGTACCTCAGTACACTACTCTTGACAGCCCAAATCATAATGGGGTTGTAGAAAGAAGGAATCGAACGCTTAAGAAATAATCAGGGCAATCCTGAGTCATTCTACCCATCTTTTATCCTTGTGGGGCGAGGCCGTTAAGACAGCTGCACACATTGTGAACAAAGTTCCTACGAAGGCTGCACCTAAGACTCCCTATGAGTTGTGGTGTAGTAGGAAACCTTATGTGAGCTATATACGTACATGGAGGTGTTCAGCTGAGGCTAGACCATACAATCCACAAGAAAAGGCATTTGATCTCAGAACAACTAGTGGATTCTTCATTGGTTATCTAGAGAGATCAAAGGGGTATAGATTCTATTGTCCATCATATGTCCCTATCATTATAGAAACAGAGAAAGCAAAGTTTCTTGAAGATGGCGAAGTTAGTGGGAGTGGACCTTCTCGAGGGATTTCTTTTGAGGAGTTACAGGATTAGGTTGATACACATTGTTCCCATTCAATCTTCAGAATGATATTCTGGGAGAGCAAGTAATTGCAGTTAATCCATCCCAAGTTGCTCTAGAGCCACAGGATGTCACAGTTATTGACCAGCCACTTCCTCAGGTGGATCATAGGCCAACATTGCGGCGTTCTGAGAGAGTCAGGAGACCTGCTATATCTGATGAGTTTATAGTATACCTATAGGAGGACGGTGTAGACAGGGGTGACATTGATGATCTAGTGACGTTTTCACAAGCCATAAAGAGTGAAAAATTCGCCTATTGGTTTGAAACCATGATAGAAGAGCTTGACTTAATGACTAAAAACCAAGTCTGAGAACTCATTAACTTACTAAAAGGGTCCAAACTTGTTGTGTACATGGATATTCAAAACTAAAGTGAACTCTAAAGACATAGTTGAACGATATAAGGCTAAATTGGCGGCTAAAGGTTTCACTCAAAGGGAAGGCATTGACTATGATGAGACCTTCTCTCCAGTTTCTAAGAAGCTCTCATTTAGAATAGTCATGGCCTTGGTAGCTCATTTCGACTTAGAGTTACACCAAATGGATGTGAAAATGGTTTTTCTCAATGGGGACCTAGATAAAAAAGTGTATATAGAGCAACCTCAAGGGTTTCGTACTGAAGGGAAAAAACACTTAGTATGCAAATTAAAGAAATTCATTTACGGACTTAAGCAAGCCTCCTGCCAATGGTTCATAAAGTTTAATGAAATCATACTATCCTTTGGGTTTAAGGAAAACATTATTGATAAATGTTTATACCTAAAGATCAGTGTGAGTAAATTTATTGTCTTGCTTTTGTATGTGGATGACATTTTGCTTGCTAGTAGTGATCTTAGTTTATTACACGAAACGAAGTCTTTTCTTTCTAAGAATTTTGAGATGAAAGATATAGGTGATGCCTACTATGTTTTGGGCATTGAGATCACTAGAGATAGACCTTCAGGCATTCTTGGTCTTTCTCAGAAAGCTTACATCTCAAAGGTCTTGGAAAGGTTCAACATGCAGTCCTGCACACCCGATAAAGTACCCATTGTAAAAGGTGATAAATTCAGTGAATTGCAGTGTCCCATGAATGACTTGGAAAAGAAGCAGATTGAGCCTATTCTATATGCTTCAGCCATTGGGAGCTTGATGTACCTTCAGACTTGTACACGTCCATACATTACTTTTGTCGTGGGTATGCTCAGCAGGTACCAGAGCAACCCAGACATGTATCATTGTAAAGCTGCCAAGAAAGTCATGCATTATCTCAAAGGCATAATGGATTTCATGCTCACATATAGGAGGTCAGATTAGTTGGAGGTCATTGCGTATTCTGATGTTGATTTTGGCGGTTGTCTTGATTCGAAGAAGTCCACTACAGGCTATATCTTCCTCTTAGCAGGGAGGCTATCACATGGTTCAGTGAGATGTAGAGTATTATTGTGGCTTCCACCATGGCAGCTAAGTTCATTGCTTGTTTTGAGCCTAGTGCACAGGCCATTCAGTTGCAGAATTTGCTTACATGTCTATCATTTATTGATTTAGTCTCCAGACCTATCATGATTTACTGTGACAATTCCGCGGTGGTCTTCTTCTCTAAGAACAATAAGGCCTCCAAAGGTGGTAGAGTTTTGGATATCAAGTATTTTGCTCTTAGAGATAGAGTGAAGAATTATGAAGTGTCTGTAGACATGTTGGGACCAATCTTATGGTTGCTGACCCACTCACGAAGGAACTACGTGCTAGTACTTTTTGTAGTCATGTGATTCGGATGGGTCTTATCAGTTCTCTCCATATGTTATGACATTTTCAGTTTGACACATACAATTATTTGTGATCATATTTATATCATGATTCTTCTATTGTTTTTTGCCTATTCCATTTGTTGTATATACATGTTAGTTGTGGATTAAATCTGGTAGATTGTATGTTTAAGTGGTGACCAACAGATAAACATTAGGTTTGAGTTTATCTGTAGTTCCATATTTGTTGTTCAATTATAGTAAGTTGGTGGCATTGTGGTACATGGAAGTAGGTGTGTAATTGAATGCATTTGCCGCCATGATCCATGTCATTTGATTTACTATTCTTGAATTCTTAAGATTCCATTAACTGGAATGGTGTGTAGTTTTGTTTTATTATGCGCGCGCATATTGTGTTTTTATCTTAAAGTGTATGCCCATGATGTCAAATCTTTAAGAATATTTTGAAATTATATATGTTTATACTATAAGTATGTTTTCAAAGGAAGATTTGATGTGCTTATGACAAGTTGGATCAAGTGGGAGAATGTTGGGTTTTCATCTAATAAGATGATCCACTTGTGGTCATTGAGCTGCACACAACACACTATTAGGTCCAATTAATGGAATATGGCTATTGGGCTTAACCCATAAGGAGCCCATTAGGATCCTATAATGGGTGGGATCCATTTAAGATTAAACAGGACTGGTCTCTCCTCTCTATATAAGAAGCCTATGACTCCCCATCAAGCCATAAGCATTAAGTGAGATAGAGAGAGGAAACCAGTGGAGAAGGTGCTCGGGTTAGACCATCTTCTCGTCCGGCGTTCGTGCAGTGCTCGCGAGGCTCGTGTGCGTGTGGGGATTGACTTCGGTGCCGTCTTCCTCCTCTCGTTAAGGATGGCATATGCTGCAGGTATTCCTAAATACTTAACAAAAGTGACTTTGTTTCTTCCATAATAGGTTTGCTCCTCCATGATGGGGTGCTGATAGATTGGATAGAGCAGACCACATCGAGTGTATCTCCTTCATTAGTCACTGGACTGGATTCTACTTCAACAAGATAAAGACCTTCCCAGAAAGCAACTGCCTCAACTACATTGGGGAATAAAATGGAACCAGAACTGCTTTACACTTGAGGATACTCCCCTCCCAATCTCTGATAACTAAGCCCAAGGCACCTGAAGAAGAGAATGGCACCTGAAGAAGAGAATGTTGCTCCATCCAGGTTAATCTTGAGGGTACCTTGAGGAGGTGGATCCCATTCAAGATGAGTGTTGAGGTTATTGTGCCATCTAACTCAAAACCTTAAGGCCTTGAGTGGAGTAGGCACCATGTATGTTGAGCATTATTTTTTTTGTCCTTTTTCCGATGTAAGATTATTCTAACATGCCCTCTCACGTGTACACAATTTTAAGTTCTGTCACGTGAATCACAAAGACGGATGTGTGGCCCAGTTCACAACAATACGTTCTGATACCATATTGAAGTTATTAAACCGTCCAACTCAATCTTAAGGCCTTGAATAGAGTAGGCACCATGTATATTAAGCATTATTTCTTTTTGTCCCTTATCCGTTCTAACAAAGTGGATATTATCCTGCCTGATAGATGCAAGGGGACTTGTTCCATGAGTTACATTCATTGATGGCTCTTCTAATGATAGCTTTGGGGGATGCAATTCTGTTGTCAAACACTTGGTTACAACTTTCCTTCCAAATGTGCCACATAATGGCAAAGCATAGCGATAGATATTGGAGGTCCCTTTTGTGCTTAGAGAATGGAGGGCCAGTCCAAGCAACTATTCTATGAGCAAGTAAAAAGGGCTCCCTGTCAAATAGATACTTTATAAGAGAGGGTAGCCACATAGCTCTAGCCATGTTGCAATCAAACAAAAGATGTTGAACATCCTCCTCCTCCTCCTTGTGGCAGATTGGGCAAAAGGGATCAATGTGGGCAATTATGGATGCCAAAATGCCATTAAGTGGGATAGCTGAATTAAGACACTTCCATATAAATTCAAAATCTTAAGGGGAATGGTACTGACCAGGTCAGGGTTCCGAAGGCATTTCTCAACAGAGTCAAGGCTAGAAGTAGATGCTTGACTAGCTTGTTGGCGGAGTCATTTGTAAGCCCCTCTAATGGATAGAATCCCATTGGTTGACTACTTCCAAACCAGAGCATCAATTGGGCTGCTTGGTGATCTATTGAGGAGAATTATGTTAATCATATGTGACACACCTAGATCAAACAAGTTGTTGAGTAATTGTGTATTCCAAGATCTGACCAAAATTAGCTATTGCACCTTACTTGGAATATGTGTAGCATTCAGAGGAGGGTGTAATAAGGATTGGCGATTTGGGATCCAATATCCCTTACAAATACTAACACAACAACTGGATTGGATGGACCACAATGAGCCATTCCTGAGATGTTTCCTGACACTGAGAATTGCTGACCACGTAGGTGAGCATTAGCGTGGAATAGTAGCATCTTGATAAGTTTTATTCTTGAGCTATTTAACTCTCAAAATAGAGGACCATATAGAATTATCCTCATTCACGACGCACCAAGCTAGAGTCATTATGGCAGCCGTGTTGTACTGAGCAAGATCTATGAAGCAAAGATCCCCTTGCAACTTGTGGAGTTCTAATGCGCTCCTTCTATAGAGATGTATTTGTTAGTTCTATGTGTGGCCTACAAGCCAATTAAATACGATCTTGTTCAATTATTTAATTATGACAATATACATTCATTACGTGTGAATCGAATTCAGTTTATAACTGTTACCATTATTGTTCGTGTCATAATGAAGTTCACGATTGTGTAATAGTTGTCAGATTGTGATGAGATTATAATATTTAGGCCGACAACTTATAAACACACACTCTTAATTGTTCCCAGTCAAAGGATATCTGAGAAGAACATTAAATACTTGATGAGACTGGTATAAGTTTTTTCGACTCATATGGTAAGAGTGACTGATCTTAGGGTCACTTGTGTGAAGACATTATATTGAACCTATAGGTGCTCATTGATGAATAAGTTCACTGAACTAATTCGAATTGGATCGCTTGATGGTAAGTTATCTAACTGTCAACTAGCTTGACCCAACGTCACAGTTACATAGATGGTCCTCGGACCTAAGACACCAAAGACACCTTGTCGGTGGACTTCTGGACTTTGACCTTATCTAACGAATCCTTAAGTACGAAGTTCTTAACAGTCAAGGATCGGGTTCAATAGAAGCCTTCGAAGGTGATTGCGTGTTCAATAAAGAATTATTCGCTCTTGATAATTAAAGAGAAAATGCTCCAAGTAAGATGTGCAGAAGTCCCTGGCCAGGATAGACACTGCGTCAGAGAGGGAGTTCTCTAACACATATTAGACATGTCGAATCCAAGTGAATTGACCAATTGGGGTTTGAGAGTTCACCAAACCTTAGGTTGATTCGGGAGCATTGTACAGATAAAAGATTATATCTACATGGTAATTGTGGATGGAAAGGTTCCTTGTATGGGTTGCTTAACCCCATTACTTTTCGGGATCATATGGTGTTGCTTAGCACTTAACTTGATTGGAGGTCCGGCTAGATTTACATGAAGATGTAATTTGGTTAAGTAATTAATTGAGTATGTGATATTAATTAATTATTTTTTTAAGCCAATAAAGTACTATTGGGCTTAACAAGCTAAAAACCGGACAGGTACTTGGGCCTAGAGGGTCACACGCACAAAAGTTCTCAGTTTGAGATAATTAAGTAGATTTTATATTAAACTAAAAGTTTTTAGGAAAAATCACCCGACTTATAATAGCCATGTGAGAACCCTGTGCCAAGCCCCATGGTTCCCCCTTTCTGGCCGCCCCATTCTCTCTCTCTCTCTCTCTCTCTCTCTCTTCCGACCCGGGCGCCCCCCTCTAGCCAGGCACCCCTTTTGTCCGCCTCTGTCGCTTCTGTCTCTAATCGTCGGAGGCCTTCGTCCACATGCTGTGGACACTGTCACGAAGGAGGATCTTTGCGACCGCACCAAACTGAGCGATGAGACGAGGATGATCCCCAAAGAGGAGAACTGTGTCGATACCACTGGAGGTCGGGACTTGCACAACTTGCAGTATCGCTCCATCAGAACCGAGTGGTCATGGATTCGATCCGCACAAGGTGATGAATGATCACCCATTCTTTGTTCTAGTTTTCTCAAAACGGATCGGTGACGGTGGGATTTTATTTTAAATCATTGTTTCCTCTGTGTCTTGTTCTCCCCGCCTGATCCTTATAGTGGTATTAGAGCCAAGTTTCCACTGGATCTGTTCCAAATGAACATAATATACTATAGTTTGATTCCATGCCATAAAGATTCAATCTTTCATGTTTTTCTGAGTTCACGGTGATGAAACGGATATGAAAAACATGTTCTTCATGAGGATATTGTTCGGACAAATGGTTTTTTTGAAATTTTATGAATATATATGTGCATCTGCATTTTATTTTTGGGTTCCATAGACCCCGCCGGCCATCACCGACATCCCTGGTGATGCTAGTGATGACCGTCGACCCCAAGGATCCCCTAAAGGGTTGCTGTAGGGCAGCAGTGCTACCCCCCTCACCTTCTTCTTCCATCACATGCGATGGGGTAGGGGAGAGAAGAGAGGGAGGGGTTGGCAGAGCCGGGCTCCATCGGTGTCGCTAGTGGTGCCGGCAATGCCTGCTAGCCCCCACCGCACACTACGGGCCGACGGGAGGCACCGCCAGTGCTGCCCCCTCCTCTTCCTTCAACTACATGAAGGATGAGGGGAGCAGCCAGCGACTAGGGCTTCTGCCCTAGCCGCACCCCTTCTCCCCAGTCTTGACCCTATTGGGCCGAGCTGGCCCAACCGGCTTGGCCGGTCCAAGCTCGGCCTGAGACAGGCCAGGCCTTAGGGCCTAGTTTGGCCCTAGCCAGCCGCCTAGACCAAGCCAGACCAGCAAGGGCCGGTCCAACGTCGGGCCAAGGCCCATTTAACTTAAAAAAGATTGTTTTAAAAGCATTTTTATTAATGGGCCATTTAGTTATTGTTAATGGGCATGTTTTAACATAGAGTTGTTAAAAGGTTATGGGTTGGGTTTTGTTTAACAAAAGTTGTTAAGTAATTAATCGGGATTGATAACAAGTTGTTATAAGTTAGTAATATTAGTCTAAGTGTTAGATTAATGGATTTAAATTTTAGAAGCATTCTAAAATTTGTGGCATAGAATTAACTTTTAATTTATTCGTTATTATATGCACATGTGATGTGTTGTTAAATACTTTATAGGTTAGAATTAAAAGCATGGTTAGAATATTGAGTTTTCAAAAATTCCAAAGTATCTAACTTTGATTGGAATCCAATTTTATGAAAATAAAAAATATATTATTTTCAAAAAATTTAGCTACTTGTGATGTGCCCTATCATGTGTGGATGGTTAAAAGTTAGCCGTGCTTACGAATACACACATTTGATTAAATTATGTGATGATATTATGGATGTGGATTATTTGTGGAATGTGGTGGTTAAATTAATTGTTAATTTATGAGGCTTGTGTGCCTTCCTCTCTCTATCATTTCGAGGTAATTCTATCTCCCTCCTTAGATGTATCCTGCCATAAGCTTTTTTTATATATGTATATTTGATTATTTGAATCAAAGAATTGTAATTGATCGTGATAGCTGGACAAGGAGCGAGGATGATCCAAAATTGCGACCATGAAGTCATGAAGAAGAGATCACTAGCTTTATGCTCGCATAAAATTTTGATATAATTGTTATATTAGAATTAGTATGATTAACTGTATGGCTCCTGTCAACTATCCATGACCACATTAATTAACATGTATGTTGATGCATGGTTTGACTATTTGATTATGAATCAAATTGATTATCTAGGTATGGTAAATATCTAAATACATTTGATATATTTACTTACTATCACCTAGGATGAGACCAACTTAAAATAAAACTAAATCGCTCGTTATTAAATTTTAAGCTATAGTGTACTAGTTATGAATATACTACGTGGCCCTCCATCATTATGGTTTTAGGATTGGACTCAGATTGAAATAGGTTTGTTGTGTTGTCCACAAGACCTGTCATATTTTATGATAAACTAAAACTATGACATTATGATGCCAGACAACAACGTAGAGGTACAATGTAGCATTGTTGTGTTGTCCACGAGGGTTATATGTTAATCTATGACCGTTAAGTAATGATGGTAACACTTAAACCAAAATTTGGTAGTTTATTGTGTTGTCCACAAGGCCGCTAATGTTCTGGGGGCCAAATAATGATCATATATTATAAGGAGTTGCAACTACCAAATGTTGACTACTCTCTGATCATAATATAGTTTGTTGTTGTTGGGATCTCGTCGTTTCTCCAAATCGCGAATGCAGCGGAATAAACAAAATAAAATCGACGATCCGTTTCCCGTTTCGAATATCGGAAATCGATTATCGGATAATCAAAGTCTTACCGTATGCGGATTCGAATCCGCAACCGTTCGGTTCCGTCGGTGTGACACCGCAAGCCGCGCAAGCACCCGACCTCTAGCAGAGTCCACGCGATCCTCCTCGCGACGGATATCCTCACGTTCCTCGGTCTTCGCAACCCACAAACTCTTCGCCGTTCGCCGCAACGCGCGGACGATTTCCCGTCGAACGGGAGTTGGAGAAGCGGCGGAGCAGATCTGGGGATCCCGATTCTTCTCGGGCACCAGAGAAAGAGAGGAAGAGAGGAGGGGGCGGCTAGGGTTAGCAGCAGCTTGGCCTGCTCAGCCCGTTCGCTATATTTTATACTAATCGCGCGGTTTTTCATAAAAAAACTCCAATTTATATAAAACCAACTTATTTATCCATCACCTTGAGAATCTTTTGCGTGTGACCCTCTAATAGCCCAATAAGCCCAGTGACTCCTCACTGGCTTTATTAATCAATTATTAACTCTTTATTAATTTATTAATCAATCGAATTAAAGTCACACATTAAATTCGATCGGGCCTCCGATCACGTTAGGTGCCAAGCAACACCGCGTGAACCCGGAAGGTATCGGGGTTAAGTAACCCACTCTTGGAACCTGTCCGTCGACAGTTGCCGCGTGGATATAATCTTTCATTCGTACAATGCTCTCGAGTTGACTCATTTGGATTGGATGCCGCTGATGAATATCGGAAAACTCCTTTCCCGATATTCTTGTCCGCCCTGGCTAGGTACTTTCGCGCATCCTTCCTAGAGCATTCTCTCTTACTGTACCGAGAGCAAATGATTCCTTATTGACACTCAATTCCCTTCGACGGTATACGGTATACCTGATCCTTGGCTGTTTAGAATCCCGTGGTTAAAGATTCATAAACCAAGGTCAAAGTATAGAAGTCCACCAACAAGGTGTCCTTAGTGTCTCAGGTCCGAGGACCATTCACGCAACTGCGACAATAGAATCAAGCTGGTTGACAGTGAGGTACAATACCATCCAGCGATTCAGTCGGATCAGTTCAGTGAACTCATTCTCTAATGAGTACCTACAGATTCGCCTTAGTGTCTCCACACAAGTGACTATGAGATCAGTCACCCTCATCTTATGAGCGGGAGTAATCTGTACTAGTCTAACCGGATATCCGATGTCCTTCTCGGATATCCTCCGACTAGGAACTATTAAGAATATGTGTTTAAGTGATCAATCTCACTAGTATGATCTCATCATAATCTGATCACTATCGCACAAATTCACGGACTTCATTATGAGACGATAATAACGAATTATACATAATGAATATAATGTCATTATATATTAATAAATGAACGAGATTACAAAGTCATATTGGCTTGTAGGCCTACTTGGACTAAAGCCAATCACCTTTATACAGTAAGCCTATAGACCCTAGGTGACGCTCAAACACAATTTGAGATAACGACTTTGTCAGTGGAACTGCTACATTGTCGACAGATGGAACTCTTTCCACTACTACATCTCCTCTAGATATGATCTCTCTCATAAGATGAAAGCGCCTCAGAATATGCTTCGATTTCTGATGAGACCGCGGCTCTTTCGCTTGTGCAATGGCTCCATTGTTGTCGCACAATAGCGGAATAGGTTCAGAGATGCTAGGAACTACGCCGAGGTCGGTGATGAATTTCTTCAGCCACACTGCTTCCTTGGTGGCTTCAACTGTAGCGATGTACTCAGCTTTAGTCGTTGAATCTGTAGTGGTTGGAACTCTTCAAGCACACTGCGCCTCCATTCAAAGTAAATACGAATCCAGATGTAGACTTGCTATCATCTAGATCTGACTGGAAACTCGAGTCAGTAAAGCATCGCAGTTTTAAGTCACCTCCTCTATAGACAAGAAACATATCCTTAATTCTTCTCAAGTACTTAATAATACATTTCACTGCCTTCTAGTGCTTTTCGCCTGGATCAACCTGAAATCTGCTCGTAACACTTAGAGTAAATGCAACATCAGGCCGTGTACATAGCATGGCATACATGATAGATCCTATGGCAGAGGCATATGGTACTCTATCTATGAGTGCCCTCTCATCAGGAGTCTTAGGAGATTGCTCCTTTGAGAGATTAATTCTATGTCTCATCGGTATGAGACCTCTCTTGGAATTTTTCATGCCAAACCTTTTGACTATGGTATCTATGTACAAGGATTGGGTCATTCCAAGTATCCTCTTTGATCTATCTCTATAGATCTGTATTCCCAATACGTAAGATGTTTCTCCCAAATCCTTCATGGAGAAGTTTTTCGACAACCAGATCTTTACCGATGACATCATAGCTACATCATTCCCAATGAGTAGTATGTTGTTTACGTAAAGAACTAAGAAGGTGACTGCGCACCCACTGGTCTTCTTGTACACACAAGGCTCATTTTCATTCTTAATAAAGTTATAAGACTTGACAGCCTCGTCAAATCTTATGTTCCAGCTCCGGAAAGCCTACTTCAGTCCATAAATGGACCTCTAAAGCTTGCATACTTTATCTAGAGATTCTTTGAATGTGAAACTTTCTGGTTGTATCATATACACCTCTTCCTTAAGGTTACCATTGAGGAAGGCAGTCTTCACATCCATCTGCCAGATTTCGTAATCAAAATGTGCAGCAATGGCGAGTAGAACTCTGATCGACTTTATCATGGCAACTGGTGAGAAAGTCTCGTCATAGTCAATTCGTTGCCTTTGACGATATCCCTTTGCCACCAACCTTGCCTTGTAAATATCGATCCGTCCATCAGCACCGATCTTTCTTTTAAAGATCCACTTGCATCCGATGGGTACAATACCCTCGGACAAGTTCTCTAAATTCCAAACTTGGTTGGTGTACATGGACTGGATTTCTGAGTTCATGGCTTCTCGCCATTTCCCGGCTTCTGGGCCTTCTATGGCCTCCTGGTAGGTTTTAAGATCATCATCCACATTATATTCAACCTTAGACTCACCTTCAGCGATATGTTCCACATATCGTTCGGGTAGTCTAGGTAATCTACCAGATCTACGTGGTTCATCTATGTGTACTTGAACAGATTCAGGAAGTGATATCTCATCCGATGATATTGTAGTTGTTTGGGGATCTGGAACCTCTTCCAGTACTATTTTACTCTCATTGTCCTCCTGGAGAAGGTATTCCTCTTCCAGGAAGACAACTTTCCTGGCGACAAACACCTTTTGTTCACTAGGATGGTAAAAGTAGTATCCAAAGATTTCCTTTGGATATCCCACAAACCTACATTTATCAGTTCATGATTCCAGCTTGTTTGGATCATGCCTCTTTACATGAGTAAGACAACCTCAGACTTTAACATGTTTAAATTTTGGTTTTCTGCCTTTCCATATCTCATATGGAGTAGAGGCCACCGACTTGCTGGGTACTCTATTCAGTAGGTATGCTGTTGAGTCTAGAGCATACCCTCGGAAGGACATTGGTAATCCTGAAAAGCTCATCATGGATCGCACCATACCCAATAAGGTGCGATTCCTCCTTTCGGATACACCATTCATCTGTGGTGTATATAGAGGGGTCAGTTGAGAAAGGATACCATTATCCTTTAAGAATTGTGTGAAATTAGTACTCCAGTATTCTCCTCATCGATCTGATCGAAGAGCTTTAATACTCTTTCCTAACTGCTTCTCTACCTCATTCTTGAACTCCTTGAACTTCTTAAATGCTTCCGACTTGTACTTCATTAAGTACACATAGCCGAATCTTGAGAAGTCATCAGTAAACGTAATGAAGTATGAAAAGCTACCTTTGGCTTGGGTGGACATTGGACCACATACATCTGAATGTATTAATCCTAGAATGTCCTTGGCACGTTCTCCATGTCCAGTAAATAGAGATTTTGTCATTTTCCCCATAAGGCTAGATTCACATGTCGCAAACGATTCATAATCGAATGCATTTAAATAACCATGCTTGTGCAACCTTTGCAACCTGCTTTCACCAATATGTCCAAGTCTACAATGCCACATGTAGGCTTGGTTCATACAATTCTTGCTATGCTTAAGAGCATTGTCAATATGAAGATTGTAATAAGAAACATCAAAAAGATATAGTCTGTTGACTAAAGATGCCAAAGTTATTGATTTATTACCATAATAAATCGAACAACTTATATTCTTAATAGTTAACCTATATCCTATCTTGTCCAAACAAGATACTGATATGATGTTTTTTATTATACTAGGAACATAATAACAATCTTCTAATGATAAGATGTCTCCTGATGGAAGCTTAAGGTTTGCTGTCCCAACAGCAACCGCCACAACTTTTACGCCGTTTTCTAGCCTCAATTCCACCTCGCCTTTTCTCAGCTTGCGCTTACTTATCAGCATCTGCACATCATGACAGATATGAGAAGCACATCCGGTATCTAATACCCAAGATGTGGAATCTCTAACTGACAAGTTGATATCTATCATATAGATATCTAAAGCTTCAGACAACTTCACTTTTCCATGATCTTTATCGTTGAGGAATTCCTTGCAGTTTCTAGTCCAGTGACCATTCTGCTTATAGTAGAAGTAGTCACCTTTTACTACTTCTTTGCCTTTGTCCTTCGATCTTTTATTGTTAACTATCATCTCTGCGTCAAGGGTATCCAATGCCGGTTCAGCAGGAGGATCAGCTCCAAAGACATAGTCAATGTGCTCATATCTGAAGACATTCTTCAGGTTTTTGAACCAATCCGAGTAGTTCAGGCTAGTCTAACATTTGGTATTAAGTATGCCACGGCGACGACATAATTTCCTACAGGAGATGAATAAAATCTATTTAGCAGATGTTCAATTATTAAAATTTAAAACAAGACATGGTCTTTTATTCAAGTTTTAACTCTCACTAATTTTTCGACGGACTGTATAACCTCAATTATATAGAACGAGAGACGTCGACAGTCTCCTAGTAGGGATCAGAATCTCAATGACTTGCAGTACAACCTTGTGGATAGCACAAGAAAGCTGTAAAACAATCATAGAGCACCCATCTCATGGGACTTGCAACTCCTTGCAATATCCGATCATATCTTCGGTCTCCAGAGATTTAATGGCCTTATGGATAACACAACAAGCCACTAATTCTAGTATAAGCTAACCATCGTTATGAGACGAGTATAGATTTGCATGCAGCCCTCGTGGATAGCACAACAAAGCTACATGGTTTCTCTACCCCGATCAAATAGGCATCTAATGCCATAGCCACAGTCTCTCCTCACAATTAAACAGGCCTTGTGGTAGCACAACAAACCTACTTAAAGTGATTCGAATCCTATGACTATAACGATGGTGGACCACGCGGTAAGTTCTTAACTATTCGCATTTTGGCTTAGAATTAAGACGAGGGTATTTAGATAACTTTTATCTTGATCTCTTCTAGGTGATAGTATATAAATATATTGTATATATTTACTAAATACTATACTTACTTTGATTCATAATCAAAAGAAAACAATACATCTCATACATGTCATTAGTGTGGTCATGGATAGCACAATGAGTTTAACTGGAGCCAACAGTCAAACGCACACACAATCTAACATAACATTTATATCAGATAAATCTGCAAACACATAGGCAAGAGATCTTCATCAAATCGCCTTCTTGGTTGCAGCTGTGGATCGTCCTCACTTCTTCCTTGGTTGCCTCGATCAGATTACAATAATTCTAGAATTACATGTAAAATAGAAGAAGGTCGTATGGCGAGTACAAGAGAGAGGGAGGCAGAAGTACATCGGATTATGAGAGAGAGAGAGAAAGGTACGCAGACCTCTATTTATTAACAAATAATAAATATCCATTATTCATCCACGATCTACACAAGACATTCATCACATGAATAATTTAAAATTGCATATCCATGACCATGGTGTGTTTTATACAATCCACACAAGATAAGCACATCACATGGCTAAAACAAAAGAGTTTTTCAAAATAAATCATTTTGGCTTTCAGAAAGTTAGGTTCCAATCAAAAAATTAGTATTTGAATTTCGAAAAACTCTTTTAATTAACTTAACATGCAATTAAATCAAATTTAAAAGTATTAAAACACATATCACATATGCACACACTCTAAATTAATAATTTCAGATTATTCCATACAATTAGAACATTTCTAAAATTTAAACAATCTAATAATTAGATTGAATCAATTTAATAATCTAACAATTATAATATTAAAATTATTTACTAATCTAACTCTTAGATCAGTAGATTAAAATTAATCATTAATTTAACACTTAAATTAATAATAAACTTTAATTAGTTATTAACTATTAATCTAACTCTTAGACTAATTAATTAATAAATGTTAATTACTAATTTAACTACTAAACTAATAATTAATACTAATTAATAGTTAACCACTAATCTAACTCTTAGATTATTGGATTAAAATTAATTATTAATTTAACTCTTTAACCAATAATTAATAACTCCTTATTAAACCATTATATTATTTAATAAAATTAATCATTAATTTAACAATTAAACTTACAATTAATTTAAATTAACTAATAACTACTAATTTAACATTTAAATTAGTCTTTTAAAATTAATTATTAATTTAACACTTAAATTAATAACTAATTTTAATCAATTAACAACTACTTGTTAATATAATGATTTCAAAATCATCAATGCCCAAATAAATGAAAATTGAATAATAAATTTAATCTTTAAAACAATTTTAAATTAAATTGAAATCCAATTTAATCCTTTTTTTAAATGGGCATGAGGTTTAATTAGATCAAAGGGTTTAGTAGGGATTGAGGTTTTATTAAATGGGATTTAATAGGCTATTGGGCTCAGCTCATTTAGGCCGAGCAGGCTCGGGCCCTGCAGGGCTAGGGCTCGAGCTAGGGTGTGCCTGGGCCCGAGCTAGGCACGCCTGGGCTCAGGCCCGATCCAGTCAGGGCCCCTGCCCATCTGGACCTGCCGGCAGCCTCCTGCAACCTAACGCCCACCCTCCCTAGCCGAACCCTAAGCCCTAAAGCTGCAGCAGGTGGAGGAAAGGGGGTGCAGCGGTGCCGGCGGCCGGTGCCCCGCCGCCGCCCGGCCCTACTGGCGTCGCCCTACGGCCGGCAACGCCGCCGGCACCGGCGGGCTCGTCGGCGGTGGCCGATTCTTCCCCAAGGTAGGTCGAGCCTCCTGAAATCTCCCTAAAAATCCTGGTTTTCTTCAAACGAAAAACGTGGGAAGCGGAAGAATTAGGGCTTGATTTCGCAGCCCTCCAAGGGCACTCCAGCGTTGGCAATGATGCCTGGTGGACAGTGGTGACTATCCCCTGGCGATCCGGGGTCCCGGCCCGCCATACCAACGCTTGGGAAGCCCGTACGAAGCTGCCGAAAAACTCCCCGTTCTTCGTCCCACGAAGAACACAAAAACCCCAAATAAATTTCAAAAAATTGCAAGAAAATAATCTGATTAACTGTGTTCATCACATGAACACATATCTAACAATTAATCGAAGTTATAACAAGGAATAACTCATGAAAAAATGGGACGAGAAATAGTGGAAACTGGCTCTGATACCACTGTTGGGATCTCGTCGTTTCTCCGGATCGCGAATGCAGCATAATAAAAAAAATAAAATCGACGATCCGTTTCCCATTTCGAATATCGGAAATCGATTATCGGATAATCGAAGTCTTACCGTGTGCGGATTCGAATCTGCAACCGTTCAGTTCTGTCGGTGTGACACCGCAAGCCGCGCAAGCGCCCGGCCTCTAGCGGAGTCCACGCGATCCTCCTCACAACGGATATCCTCACGTTCCATGTTCTTCGCAGCCCACGAAGTCTCCGCCGTTCGCCGCAACGATCGCCGTAACGCGCAGACGATTTTCCGTTGAATGGGAGTCGGGAAAGCGGCGGAGCAGATCTGAGGATCCCGATTCTTTTGGGGCACCAAAGAAAGAGAGGAAGAGAGGAGGGGGCGGCTAGGGTTAGCTGCAGCTTGGCCTGCTCTGCCCGTTCGCTATATTTTATACTAACCGCGTGGTTTTTCATAAACAACCTCCGGTTTATATAAAACCCACTTATTTATCCATCGCCTTGAGAGTCTTTTGCGTGTGACCCTCTAGGCCCAATAACCAGTTCGGTTAATAGCCCAATAAGCCCAATGACTCCTCACTAGATTTATTAATCAATTAATAACTCTTTATTAATTAATTAATCAATCGAATTAAAGTCATACATTAAATTCGATTGAGCCTCCGATTACGTTGGGTGCCAAGCAACACCGCGTAAACCCAAAAGGTATCGGGGTTAAGTAACCCACTCTTGGAACCTGTCCGTCAACAGTTGCAGTGTGGATATAATCCTTCATTCGTACGATGCTCTTGAGTTGACTCAGGGTATGGTGTACTGTCAAACCCTAACCGGTCAACTCACTTGGATTGGATGCCGCTAATGAATATCGAAAAACTCATTTCCCGATATTTTTATCCACCCTAGCCAGGAACTTTCACGCATCCTTCCTAGAGCATTCTCTCTCACCGTACCGAGAGCAAATGATTCCTTATTGACACTCAATTCCCTTCGACGGTATTCCGTTGTATCCGATCCTTGGTTGTTTAGAATCCTGTGGTTAGAGATTCATAAATCAAGGTCAAAGTATAGAAGTCCACCGACAAGGTGTCCTTGGTGTCTCAGGTCTAAGGACCATCCACGCAACTGCAACAATAGAATCAAGCTGGTTGACAGTGAGGTACAATACTATCCAGCGATTCAGTCGGATCAGTTCAGTAAACTCATTCTCTAATGAGCACCTACATATTCGTCTTAGTGTCTCCACACAAGTGACTATGAGATCAGTCACCTTCATCTTATGAGCAGGAGTAATCTGTACTAGTCTAACCGGATATCCAATGTCCTTCTCGGATATCCTCCGACTCGGAACTATTAAGAATATGTGTGTTTAAGTGTCAATCTCACTAGTATGATCTCATCATAATCTGATCACTATCGCACAAATTCACGGACTTCATTATGAGACGATAATAACGAATTATACATAATAAATATAATTCCATTATATATTAATAAATGAACGAGATCAATTGGATTATGAATCATTGCAACTTGTGAGTCATGTTTGATGGGTAAGTTTGCCAAATCTCTATTTACTGGACATGGAAAAAGGGCCAAGGATATATTGGAACTAATACATTCATATGTATGTAGTCCAATGTTCACTGGCGCCAAAGGTGGCTTCTCATACTTCATCACGTTCATTGATGACTTATCTAGATACAACTATGTGTACTTAATAAAGTCCAAGTCAGAAGCCTTTGAGAAGTTTAAAGAATATAAGAATGAAGTAGAGAAATAAACTGAAAAAAATATTAAAACTCTTTGTTAGATCGAGAAGGGGAATACTTGAGTATAGAGTTCATACAATTTCTAAAGGATAATAGTATCCTCTCCAGATGGACTCCTCCTTATACACCACAATTGAATGGGGTATCAGAAAGAAGGAATCACATACTATTCGATAGGTGCGATCTATGACAATTACTGGTGTCTTTATGGGGATATGCTTTAGAATCAACAGTATACCTATTGAACATGATTCTAAGAAAGTCTGTCCATATGAGATATGGAAGGGTAGAAAGTCTGACTTTAAACATTAGGGTTGTCCTACTCATGTAAAGAGAAATGATCCGGACAAGTTGGAATCACGAACCAAAAAGTATAGATTAGTTGGAACCCTAGAGAAATCTCTAGGTACTACTTTTACCACTTTACTGAATAAAAGATGTTTGTTGTCAAAAGAGCTATGTTTTTGGAAAGGGAATATCTCCTCCAAAAGGATGATGGGAGTAAAGTAGTACTAGAAGAGATTCTAAATGCACAATCAACACTTAACCTATCAGATGACTTTTAGCTCATAAGCCTGTTCAAGAAAAAACACACGAACAGTCTATGAGAGTACCCAGACAATGTGAAAGATATGTAAGACATATTGGTGAAGGTATTTTTGGAACATCTTATAGTGAGGGTAATGATCCTAAAACTTGTGAGGAGGCCATTGAAAGTCTTGATGCTGAGAAATGGAAGGAGGCAATAAACTCTGAAATACAATCTATGTACACCAACCAAGTTTGAGACTTGGAAGACTTGCCAGAAGTTATTATACCTATTAGATGTAAGCGAGTGTTTAAAAGAAAGATTAGTTCAAATGGGCAAATCAACACTGCTAAGGCAAGGTTAGTGGGAAAGAGATATTGTCAATGACAAAGAATTGACTATGACGAGACTTTCTCGCCAGTTGTTATGATAAAGTTGATTAGAGTCCTTATTACCATTGCCGCACACTGTGACTATGAAATTTAGCAAATGGATGTAAAAACCGTTTTCCTTAATGGAAACCTTGAAGAGGAAGTGTATATGATATAGCCTGAGGGTTTCATATATAAGGAATCCTCAGATAAGGTGTGCAAACTTCAAAGATTTATTTATGGACTGAAACATGCATTACGGAGTTGGAATATAAGGTTCAATGAGACTGTCAAACCTTATAACTTTATTAAGAATAAGAATGAACCATTTATGTACAATAAGACTAGTGGGAGTGCAGTAACATTCCTAGTACTTTACATTAATGACATCTTATTCATTGTGGATACTGTAGCGTTGTTGTCATCTGTTAAAGTTTGGCTGTTGAAAAACTTCTCTATGAAAGATTTAGGAGAAGCATCCTACGTATTGAGAATACAGATCTATAGGGATAGATCAAAGAGATTGCTTAGGATGACTCAATCTTTGTACAAAGATACTATTGTCAAAAGATTTGACATGAAAAATTCCAAGAGAGGTCTCATACCAATGAGATATGGAATTTAGTCTCTTAAGAGTCAATCACCTAAGACTCCTAAAGAGAAGGCAATGATGGATAAAATATCCTATGCCTCTGCCATAGAGTCCATCATATATGTCATGATATGTACAAGGTCTGATGTAGCATATGCTCTGAGTATCACGAGCATATATCAGGCAGATCTAGGTGATGAGCACTGAAAGGCTGTGAAATGCATCTTTAAGTACTTGAGAAGGACTAATGATATATTTCTCGTCTATAGAGAAGAAGACTTGAAACTTCGAGGGTATACTGACTCAAGCTTCCAGTCAGATATAAATGATAGCAACTCTACCTCCAGATTTGTATTCACATTGAATGGGGGCGTAGCGTGTCAGAAATGTTCCAAGTAAGAAACGACTATAGATTCGACGACAGAAGTTGGGTACATTACTGCAACTGAAGCCGCCAAGTAGTATAGGTGAAGAAGTTCATCACTGACCTTGGTGTAGTGTCGAGTATCCCTAATTCCGTCCCTTTGCTGTGCGACAACAATGGGGCCATAATGCAAGTGAAAGAGCTACAGTCTAATCAGAAGTTGAAGCACATTCTAAGGCGCTTTCACTTGATCAGAGATATAGTCGCCATGGGAGATGTCATGGTGGAAAGGGTTCCATCAGTTGACAACATAGCAGACCCACTGACAATGCCGCTGTCTCAAATTGTCTTTGAGCGTCTCTTATATGGTTTGGGGATACAACATAGAGGTGATTGACTTTAGTCTAAGTGGGAGATTGTTAGTTCTTTATGTGGCCTATAAGCGAATCAAATATGATCTTGTTCAATTATATAATTATGGCAATATCATTCACTATGTATGAATCGAATTTGGTTCTTAGTTGTTACCATTATTGTTCGTGTCATAGTGAAGTCCATGATTGTGTACAATAGTCGTTAGAATATTGAGACTGACAACTTATAAACACACACTCTTAATTGCTTACAGTTAGAGGATATCTAAGAAGGACATCAGATACCCGATAAGATTGATACATGTTTCTTTAGTTTATATGATGAGGATGACTGATCTCATGGTCACTTGTATAGAGACACTATGTTGAACTTATAGGTGCTCATTGGTGAATGAATTTACTGAATTGATCTGACTTAGATCATTGGATGGTAAATTACCTAACTGTCAACCAGCTATGTCCAATAGCATAGTTGCATAGATAATCCTTGTGTTGGGGTCCGAGCTGGAGGCGAAGAACGCAGTGGAAACAAAAATAAAATTCCCGTTCGATGCCCGTAGATCCATTTCGGAACGAAAGCGGTAAATCGAAAAAATCGGATTGTAATCACATCACCGTGTACGGATTCGAATCCATATCTGTGTCGATTCCGTCGAGACGATGACGCTAGCCGCACAAGAGTCCGGCCTTCAGCGGTATCCACGCGATCCTCCGCAGTGGTTCGTCCTTACTCTGTCATCCAGATCAGCTCGCTCGCTGAAGATCCCTTGCCGCAACGACGTCTGAAACCCGCGGACGATTAATTCCCGACTTTCGAGAATTGTGCGCGGCGGAGATGGGAGGCGCCCGACGCACCGAGAGGGGCGCCCAGTGGAGGAGGAGAGAGAGAGGGGGACGGCCAACCTTAAGAGCTCCTAGAGCATGGCCAAGGGTTTCTCAACATCGTGTACATATATATAAGTCGGCTTGACTTTTCATAAAAGTCCCCGACTTAATATAGTTCCCATTTAAGTACCACCGACTGAGTATCAATTTGCGTGTGACCCTCTAGGCCCATTAACCAGTCCGATTTTCAGCCCGTTAAGTCCAATAACTATTTATTGACTTATAGTAATTAATTAATATGTAATATTTAATTAATTACTTAACCGAATTAACATCTCATATAAATTCGGTCGGACTTCCTATCAAGTTAGGTGCCAAGCAACACTGCATGATCTCGGAAGGTAATGCAGTTGAGGAACCCACTCATGGAACCTGTCCGTCCATAGTTACCGCGTGGCTATAATCTTTTGTTCGCACAATGCTCTCGAGTTAACCTAGGGTATGGTCAACTGTCAAACCCTAGATAGTCAACTCACTTGAATCAGACTCCGCTGTACAATATTTGAAAAAACTTTTTCTAACATTGTGCCTGCTCTGACCAGAGACTCATGCGGACCTATTCTAGAGCATTCTCTCTCTAGTTATCTGAGAGCGAACGATTCTATATTGAACACACAATCACCTTCGAAGGTTTTTGGCTAGACCCAATCCTTGACTATTAGAAATCCCGTGGATAGGGATTCGTAAGCCAAGGTCAAAGCCCGGAAGTCCACCGACAAGGTGTCTTTAGTGTCTCAAGTCCAAGGATCAACCACGCTAATGTGACGATGAATCAAGCCGGTTGACAGTCAGGTAAATTACCATTCGATGATTCATGTCGGATCAGTTCAGTGAACTTATTCCCCAATGAGCATGTGCAGGTTCACCATAGTGTCTCCACGCAAGTGACTAACGATATCAGTTACCCTTATCACATGAGCTGGAATAACATGTACTAGTCTTACCGAATGTTTGATGTCCTTCTAAATTAGTTACGACTAGGAACAATGAAGAATATGTGTTTATAAGTCTTCAGTCTCATTATCATGATCTCATCATAATCCGATGACTATTGCACACATTCATGGACTTCATTTTGCGTAATTATAAATACGTCAATCTATATAATGAAATAAATGCCATTTATTAGTGAACCATATTGTAATAGGTGGCTTATGATTGGCTTTGAGGACACCTATATCTATCAATTTCCTACTTTGACTCAAGCCAATTACCTTCGTATTTGATTTCTGTAACGACCCGCCACCCTATAATCGGGGATCCGATTACTAAATGGGTACCGAATCATTAATTTGGACCCAAATCAGGATCTAGTAAGTCTGGGAAATAAATAATAAACTAAGCTAAACATTCACATCGCATTGAATTGAAATGAAAGTGCAGGAATTAAAATTATTACAATGCGACTCGATACAGCAAATAATTACATATTCCAACTGAAAAGAAATAATTAAACATACAGGCCAGAAATAAATAACAACTATATCGGGGCATACTCCGGAACAACCGCTGAAGGCGCTCAACACGCGGCCGCACACGCCGCTCTAAGTCTGCTGGGAGTCCTCACCTGAAAACCGCAGGGGTAAGTCTCAAGACAAGACTCAGTAGGGATCCTTCAATCCCCACTGCCCACGCACACACACACAAGTGCAAGGTACGGCTAACGGTAAAGCAACGAACACAGAAGTAAGTACACTACTCCTATATCTCGATATGAACCATGTGCATTCGAAATATAACATGCATAATTCTAGAATCATTATATCAAGGAGCCAACAACTCACGTCTCGGCTTAGCACTAACCGAAGGTGTCTCGGCTTAGCACTGACCGAAGGTGTCTCGGCTTAGCGGTAACCGAAGGTGTCTCGGCTTAGCACTGACCGAAGGTGTCTCAGCTACACAACCGAAAGTAGGAAACACCGACCACACAACCGAAGGTAGGAAACACCGACCACACAACCGAAAGTAGGAAACACCGACCACACAACTGAAAGTAGGAAACACCGACCACACAACCGAAAGCAGGAAACACCGACCACACAACCGAAAGTAGGAAACACCGACCCGCTGAGACCAAACAGTAACCCCTCGGATAGCATGCTAGCTACTCCGGCCCAACTGGCTCAGGTGGTTACTCCTTCCCTCAGCATGAGTGACTCTCCGAATGTACCACTCCGACACCAGTACTAGTTGAGCCCAGGGTTCACCAGGTGACCCTCTCTCACTAGGCGTCACCCCGCCCACGCCCCCACCGGCGCTGTGCTCACGCCCCCACCAGCACAGGGTGATAAAGCGCTACAATGTCACTCCAGGTCCACAGTAACACAAAACACCAAAACCCGGCACAGTACGATCCGGTCACGTGAAAAGCCCACGATCGCACGACACACCACGCGATGCCATCCGGTCATGAAGAATCCATCATTGTCGAGTGCATCAAATCATGCATTAACCAACTATCTAGCAGTATGAACACGTTTTACTGGCATGAATTAGTGAGGTTCTGTCTCGAATCGCGTCGCCCAAGGCCGACGCCATTCAAGCTCCATGTACAGGTTCATGTAAAACAGTCTTCGTGCCGAAGGGGTCTCGGCCAGGCGATTTCTGTCTAAAAGGCGTCGTGATGGCCCGACGCCCTTCGAAAAGGCGTCGTCCATGCACGTCGTCTTTGAACCAGCCCGAAGGGGCCTCGGCCCGAATGGGTCTTCGGCCCGCTATCCGAAGACAAGCCAACGCCCAGGAACCCAAAATCTCCCATGGGCCCGAGGGCTCCCTTTCCAACCCATAAAACCCCAAAGTTACTTAAAAACAGAGGAGAAAGAGGGGCAATACAATCCATAGGAAAATCACCTTCATAGCAAATCCCCCATATCATCAAAAGAGCACCTAAACATGCTCATTCTCCCCCCCCCCCAAAACCAGAAATCCATAATCATGCTTGAACGGTAAAAACTTGGTTAAAACGCGATGCTGTGGGAACCGTCACCCTACCGGACACTTGAACGCCTCCGAGCTTCAAGCCGTCCACCCGACTCGCCCCACGCTGCCGCCGGTACCGCCGTGGTCGTCCTTGCTCCACCGTGACGTCGGCCGCCGTCCGGAGAGTAGAACGCCGCAGTGGAGATGGAGGTGGCAGTGGTAGGAGCTAGGTAGAGGATGGAGTGGAGGGAGAGGTGAAATGGTGGGAGGAAAAGAGGGGGGCGGAGGAATCGCCGTTGAGATCGCCAGAGGGGAAGGAGAGAAAGAGAGAAGGAGAAAAAATGAGGAAAGAAGGAGGGCTCGGGGGGGGTTAACCAGGCTAAACGCGTCGACCGAGGCAGACGCGGTCCAGCCGACACGTCAGGTGATGTGACAGCCGCAGGGACAAATTTTCTGAAACGCGTCGACCGAGGCACGCCGTTCAGCCGACACGTCAGGGCCGCACTCTGACACGACAGTGCCGTACGCTACGCGGCCCAAAGCCAGCCCACGTGGCACCCCCGAGTCGCCGATCATCCCGAGTCGGTCTCGGCCGCCGACCTCGGACTCCTCCCACTAGTCTCGACGCCGAGCGCCGGCTGCCTCTCGGTCCAAAGGAAATCCGGTTTCGCACCGCCCGAAGGGGTCTCGGCCCTGCTTCCGAAGACAAGCTAACGCCCGACCGAGCCACCCTCGGCCTCGGGCCTTCGGCTTCGCCTCCGTCGCCATCCGGATCCCCGTCGGGCCTCGTCACCGATCCGACCCAGCCTCGGATCCAAACTTAGGGTTCCAGCCTCGGAATCCGATCGTGATAGATCCAGTCTACATCACGTAGCCAGAACTACAGGGTCCGACCCTGAAAACCGGATCCGAAGGTCTCGATCCTTACATTCTCCCCCCCTTAAAAGAATTTCGCCCCCGAAATTGACTGCTATAATTAATAAGGTCAAAACAGGGATACAAGTTCATAAGGAAACTTACGAAAAGAGGTAAGGGAACTGTTCCCGCATCTCATCCTCTCGCTCCCAGGTTGCCTCACCTCCGGAGCGATGCTGCCAAATCACCTTGACCAAAGGTACAATCTTGTTCCGTAGGGTCTGTTCTCTGCGATCCTCAATACGAACAGGATACTCTGGAAAGGGCAGGTCCTCTGCGACCTCCAACTCTGAAAAATCCAATGCATGAGACGGATCCTGAACATACTTTCTTAGCAAGGAAACATGGAACACATCGTGCACTCTTGCAAGACTGGGCGGCAAGGCCAGTTGATACGCGGTTTCCCCAATTCGAGCAAGAATGGGAAAAGGCCCAATATATCGCGGACTCAACTTGCCTCGCTTCCCGAATCTCATCACACCCTTGGAGGGTGAGATTCGAAGAAACACGTGGTCCCCAACCTCAAACTCCAGCGGTCTCCGTCTGACGTCAGCATAACTCTTCTACCTACTCTGAGCTGCGGTCAACCTCTGTCGAACTGTCCTGGCAATCTCAGCACACTGCTGCACTAACTCTGGTCCCGTTATCTGCCTTTCACCGATCTCGGACCAACACACCGGAGATCGACACGGCCGCCCATACAAAGCCTCGTAAGGTGCCATGCCGATACTGGAATGGTAACTGTTGTTGTAGGCAAACTCCACGGTGGACAAATGCTACTCCCAAGAACCTCCCCAGTCTAGGCAACATGCCCTGAGCATATCCTCCAATGTCTGAATGGTCCTCTCCGACTGCCCGTCAGTCTCGGGATGATAGGCCGAGCTGAAGGCCAACTGAGTGCCCAATGCCTTCTGAAAGCTCTTCCAGAACCTGGAAGTGAACCTTGGGTCTCGATCTGATACAATGGACAAAGGTACCCCGTGCAAGGAGATGATCCGGTCTACAAACAACTTTGCCAGCTTGCCGACCGACCAGTCCTTCCTAATGGCTAGGAAGTGTGCCGACTTGGTCAGCCGATCAACGACGACCCAGATGGCGTCTCTCCTGCTAGGGGATGTAGGTAATCCCATCACAAAGTCCATCGTTACATGTTCCCATTTCCACTCTGGAATCGGCAAGGGCTGCAGCAACCCTCCAGGTCTCTGATGCTCGGCTTTAACCTGCTGACAAGTCATGCATCTAGCCACATATTCAGCCACATCTTTCTTCATACCAGGCCACCAGAAGTGCCTCTTCAAACAATGATACATCTTTGTTATCCCAGGATGTACTGCATACCTCGAACGGTGCGCCTCATCAAGCACACACTTGCGCACGTCCTCCTCAGTCGGAACATAAAGTCTACCTCTGAACCTGACAGTACCGTCATCCCATAATTCCACCTCTGACCTCTGGAGAATCTGTGGTAATTCAACATCTGCCCTCTGAGCCTCAATCACAGCATGATACACGGCTGGTCTCACAGTCAAGCTGGCCAACACGGCTCTGTCATCTTCACGCGGAACCCTAAAGGAAGATTCTACAATCTGCTCGAACAACCTCCATTCTCGAATCATAAGGTATGACACGACCGTCTTCCGACTCAAGGCGTCTGCTACCACATTCGTCTTGTCCGGATGATAAGAAAGGTCAAAGTCATAATCCTTAATGAACTCCATCCACCTCCACTGCCTCAGATTCAGGTCCCTCTGAGTGAACACATATTTTAAGCTCTTATGATCGGTAAAAACCTGGAATTTCTCTCCATATAAGTAATGCCTCCAGATCTTAAGTGAAAACACCACAGCTGCCAATTCCAAATCGTGAGTAGGATAGTTCTCTTCATGCTTCTTCAGCTGCCGAGAAGCATAAGCAACTACTCTGCCCTGCTGCATAAGGACTGCGCCTAGACCTCGACGGGACGCATCCGAGTAAACCACAAATCCACCCGTCCCAGATGGAAGCACCAGCACTGGGGCTGACGTGAGGCGAGTTTTTAGCTCAACAAAACTCTGCTCACAATCCTCAGTCCACACAAAACGAACTCCCTTTCGAGTCAACCTCGACAAGGGGGCCGCTATAGAAGAAAACCCCTGAACAAACCGCCTGTAATAACCAGTAAGCCCCAGAAAGCTCCTGATCTCAGTCACTGAAGTCGGCCTACTCCAATCCATCACCGCCTCGATCTTGGCCGGATCCACTGCGATGCCCTCGCCAGAAATGACATGCCCAAGGAAGTGCACCTTGTCTAGCCAAAATTCACACTTACTGAACTTGGCGTAAAGTTGGTGCTCCCTCAGGACCTGCAACACTGCCCGAAGATGGGCGGTGTGCTCTTCCTCAGAAGAAGAATAGATCAGAATATCATCAACAAATACAACCACAAACTGGTCCAGGTAGGTCCTGAAGACTCTGTTCATCAAATCCATAAAGGCTGCCGGAGCATTGGTCAAGCCGAAGGGCATAACCAAAAACTCATAATGTCCATACCGAGTTCTAAAAGCCGTCTTGCTAACATCCACATCCCGAATCCTCATCTGATAATATCCAGATCTCAGGTCAATCTTGGAAAACACCCTCGCAGACTGCAGCTGATCCATCAAATCATCGATCCTTGGAAGCGGGTACTTATTCTTTATTGTCACCTGGTTCAGCTGCCTATAATCGATGCACAACCTCAGAGAACCATCCTTCTTTCTAACAAACAGAACTGGAGCACCCCATGGAGATGTACTGAGACGAATGAAACCCTTGTCCAGCAACTCCTGCAACTGCGCCTTCAACTCAGCGAGTTCGGCTGGCGCCATCCGATACGGGGCCTTAGACAAGGGCGTCGTACCTGGTGCAAGCTCAATGGTAAACTCAACCTCTTGCTGAGGAGGAAGGCCAGGCAGCTCTTCAGGAAACACATCTACGAAATCACAAACCACGGGCACCTCCCAAGGACTGGGACTAGAACGGACATCAGAAACAACAACAGAGGCAAGGAAAGCCTCACAGCCACCAGCAAGCAACCTCCGTGCCTTAAAGGCAGAAATGAGAATGCCTCGAGAGGAAAACCTAATACCTTGGAAAAAGAAGGTCGGGATGTCCGGAATAGAGAAGCGCACCCTCTTCCTGTGGCAGTCCACCTCAGCATAAAAGGCTTCCAACCAATCCATGCCAAGGATGATATCAAAGTCACGAATAGCAAGTACAACCAACTGGGCCGGTAGCATATGACCCTCAATGGTCAAGGGAACATTCCTCAAACAATTATAAGATATCATAAAGTCTCCAGAAGGAACCTCTACCATCAAGCCATCAGATAACTCATCAACGGGTGCAGAAAGAATATCAAGGAACTGCTCAGAAATGAAGGAATGCGAAGCGCCCGAATCGATCAATACATGTGCAGAGTTCCCAAGGACAGAAAGTGTACCTTCCACCAAGTTGGACGCGCGAGCCTCCCTCCTGGTGATAGCCAGAACTCTTCCCTGGGTCCTCGGCTTCTTCTGATCACCTGAACCCTAACCATGACCATGCCCCTGCGGGCACTACCTCACCAAATGGCCCTGTTGGCCGCAAGTAAAACACCTCCTGGGAAGAGTGGGACACTGAGTCCCGCCATGGGCACCTCCACAGTGCTGGCAGACTGCCGGAAGTCTCTGAGCTGGCTCCTGCTGTGCACTGGATGCAGACTGACCCTGCTGACCTTGCCTGGGCCTACTGCTGCCGCTGCTACCACTACTGCTGCCACCGCCTCTGAAGAACCTCCTGAATCGGGAGCCGAGTGACGACGATCCCGATCCGACCGAGGGAGTCGGTGCCGCAGCCTTGCCCCTGCCACGCACTGGCCCCTGAACAGCCTGTCCTCTCTCTCGGGCCGATTGGATCTGCTGAGCCTCTACAGCTGCCGCACACCTAACCGCAGAAGCCAAATCCGTGCAACAGTGAGACGCCATGAAGTTCCTCAGACTGAGCCTTAGTCCGTCCACAAACCTCTCCGTACAACGCTCCTCGTCCCCAGATATGAAAGGCACGAACCGACCCAGCGAAACAAACTTCGCCTGATATTCGAGGACCGTCATACTCCCCTGCGTCAGATCCATAAACTCCCTCTCCTTGGCTCTCTGAACATGTCTAGGGAAATACTGTGCATTGAACTCCTTGACAAAGGTCTCCCATGAAATTTCCCTAAGACTCCTGTCATGATACGACAAACTCTTTAATATAGTCCACCAGTCATAAGCGCGATCCTTCAGCATAAAGGTAGCCGATGGGGTCCTCTCTACTGCTGGGCAGTCCAAGGTATCGAACGTCTTCTCTATCTCTCTAAGCCAATGAATGGCCTCATCAGGGTCGGGACGACCAGTGAAGTGAGGTGGCCTCAGTTTCAGGAACCTCTCAAGGGTAGCTGTGGACCCTCCTCGAGCACTGGAACTCTCACTAGGATCTCGCGTCTGGTATCTAGCTATAGTGTCCATCATGGCCTCCATAAACCGCTCTACACTCGGCCCCCCTGCCTCGGATCCACTAGGGGCATCTCCTCGCTCTCGAATAACCGGCATCCTCTTCCTGGGAGCCATCAACTCGCCTACAATTACAAAATCAAAAGGTCCTAATTAGGATCCTAAAACCTATACTACCGACGTGCCTGTACGGGATAATGTATTTATTTGCCGGACTTATGATATTTAACCTAGTTATTTATTTATTTGCCAGACCGTATGCTCGGATACCAACTGTAACGACCCGCCACCCTATAATCGGGGATCCAATTACTAAATGGGTACCGAATCATTAATTTGGAACCAAATCAGGATCTAGTAAGTCTGGGAAATAAATAATAAACTAAGCTAAACATTCACATCGCATTGAATTGAAATGAAAGTGCAGGAATTAAAATTATTACAATGCGACTCGATACAACAAATAATTACATACTCCAACTGAAAAGAAATAATTAAACATACAGGCCAGAAATAAATAACAACTACATCGGGGCATACCTCGGAACAACCGCTGAAGGCGCTCAACACGCGGCCGCACACGCCGCTCTAAGTCTGCTGGGAGTCCTCACCTGAAAACCGCAGGGGTGAGTCTCAAGACAAGACTCAGTAGGGATCCTTCGATCCCCACTGCCCACGCACACACCCACAAGTGCAAGGTACGGCTAACGGTAAAGCAACGAACACAGAAGTAAGTACACTACTCCTATATCTCGATATGAACCATGTGCATTCGAAATATAACATGCATAATTCTAGAATCATTCTATCAAGGAGCCAACAACTCACGTCTCGGCTTAGCACTAACCAAAGGTGTAATGACCGAGATTTCGGGTTCTGTGTTCGGGTCGGGATCGGGCCGGATCCCCTGGTTTGGACCCTGTGGGGTCTTGTGATTTCTGGCTGAATGGCGTCAGCTCTCGTCGACGCCTTTCAAAAGGCGTCAGGGTGCGTGGACGCCATTTAGGTTCCTGGTTGTTGTGCCACGTGTGCGCCACGTGGGCGGGTTTTCGGGCCGCGAGAGTACGGCCCTGTCAGATTTGTCTGAACGGCGTCCAGGTGGGTCGACGCGTTTCAGACTGCGACATCTGCGATGTCAGGGCATGGCGCCAGAGCGTTGTCAGTACGGCCTGTCACATCGTCTGAACGGCGTCCACGGTGGTCGACGCGTTTCAGAGCGGTGTCAGTACGGCTGTCCTGTCAGACTGATAGGCGTCTGCCTCGATCGACGCGTTTTAGCTGGTTTCTGAATGACCCCGCGAGCCCTCCCTTCTTTCCCTCATTTCTCACCTCCCTCTCTCTCTCCTCACCCCCCTCCGCCGTCTCCGGCGATCTTCCTCCCCTCCCTTCCTCTTCTTCCTCTTCCAACCACTCCATAGCTTCCCTACCTCTCACCTCTACCTCCACCACTTCCTTCGCGGCGTTCCCTTCTCCGGACGGCGGCCGACGTCCCGGCGGAGTGGCGGCGTCCCCGAAGGTACCGGCGGCGGCGTGGGGCGAGACGGGTCGGCGGCGAGGAGCTTGGCGGAGTTCAAGAATCGGTAGGGGGACGAACCTTGCTTGTGACGTTCGTGTGATTCTCAGCGTGACGTGATGTATTTGGGGCTAGAATGAGCATGTTTAGGGAGTTTTCTTGTGGGAATTGGCGTGCTTGTGATCGTAGGATTCGGCGTATGCATGTGGTAGTTGAGTTCTCCTTCCTCTCCCTCTTGTTTTGGGGTTTTCGGGGTGCTTGGGGTTCAAGGGAGGAACCCTCGGTTCGAACCAGGGAACCTGGTTCCTGGCGCTGAAAGGCGTCGTCCCTGGTCGACGTCTTTTAGAAGGACGTCGGTTAAGTACGACGCGTTTCAGGGCAGAAATCCCCATGTTCGAGTTTCAGAGGTTAGGGGTGCTGGGCTAAATGACGTCATGGGTGATCGACGCCTTTCTGAAGGACGTCGAGTCACCATGACGCCATTTAGGCAGGATTTGCCCCCGCTTAATGGTTCTGTATTCTGGATTTCGGGGTTGAATGGCGTCGGGCCATCCAGACGCGTTTTAATAGGCGACTTCATCGGTGGACGCGTTTTAAGGGTTATTCTGGTCTTTTAATAAACCCGTCTGTGGGGCTTGAATGGCGTCGACCTCGGTCGACGCGATTCAAGCCAGGAATGGTTAACTTGGGGTATTTGATGTATGTTTCACGGTGGGATGGTTCTAATGCATGCTTTGAGTTATATACTGAGACTGAGATTTCATCATCTGTGGGTGTGTATGTGCTTTAACTGTACGTTGAGACTGGGGTTTACTGTGCGAATGGATTGACAACATGTTATATGTGTGTGTGTGTGATCATACGACTGTGGATCGATGTGACAATGGTTTCCGATGTCACCATGGACCAGTGGGGACAGGGTCATGGTGTCTGTGAGGAGGGGTGCTCGTGGTGTTTTACCTTTAGCTGAGGGAAGCAGAACCACCTTGAGCCGGCGGGCCGGAGTAGCTAGTGTGCTATCCGAGGGGTTGCTGTTTGGTCTCAGCGGGTCGGGGTTTCCCTTGCTTGTTGTGACGGCTTCCGGCGTGTCTCTTGCTGTGGAGCTGGTGGTTTTACTGGTGGGAGTTGGTTTACCCTTTAGCCAATGGGCCTGATGTGACCTTTGATCAAGGTTACGAGTGGTACCTTTAGCCCTTGGCCTGATGCAGCTCGGGAGAGTTGGGTCTGCGGGTAGTTCCTATAGCTGCGGCTTGACGGGGGTTCCCGGTCCCCAGGACCCTCCAGGAAAGCGCTGAGGCCTAGCGTGGAGGCAATCCGGTGGTAGGACAGTAGTCTAGACTGCTTGTGTGCACACGTAGCTGGCAGTGGCGGTACACTAAGTCCAGCTAGTCCTAGTTCAGCTCACTGCCTCACCCTACAGTGCTCCGGAACGCTGTAGGGGTGGACAGGCGTGAGCACTGGTGGTAGTGTTGGGAGGCGACGTTTGACTTCGGTCGACTGTGTGGTTTAGTCGTCTTGTGGACTTCGGTCGACTGTGTGGTTTAGTCGTCTTGTGGACTTCGGTCGACTGTGTGGTTTAGTCGTCTTGTGGACTTCGGTCGACTGTGTGGTTTAGTCGTCTTGTGGACTTCGGTCGACTGTGTGGTTTAGTCGTCTTATGGACTTTGGTCGTGAGACGTGGCTCTGTGTTGGGTTCTTTGGGTTACTCAGAGTTGTTCCTGCTACACTGCTTGTCGTGCGTTTCGTGCTGGAGTTGCTTGTTGTGTTTACTGCTTGACTTAACTGCTCTATATATATTACTGTTGCTTCACTTGTGGGTGTGTGAGTGGGAGGCAGGGGATCGAATGATCCCTACTGAGCCCAGTTATGGTGTGGCTCACTCCCTGCGGTTTCAGGTGTGGACTTCGAGGCGCAGCGGTAGCGTGGTGTCTTCTTGGTGTGCGGACCAGCAGCTGTCTTAGTTCCGGGGTATGCCCCGATGTTGTTGTACTTTCTTTCTGCCTGTACTTATTTAATTGTTGGACATGTAATTATTGTTGGACTGTATACGGACATTGTTACTTTCCCTGCGCACTTGTTTACCTTTGTAGTCCGTGAGATTGTTATATTTAGCACTGTTTAGCACTTACTCCTCCAGATGTGTTGTGTGAGATCCGGGTGTGAGCCCGTAGTTAATGGGCCGACATCCATTTAGTGACCGGATCCCCGGTCATAGGATGGCGGGTCGTTACAGATGGTATCAGAGCTCAGTCTGGTCGAGTATGTGATAAACTGGGTTAGATATTATAGTCCAACAATAAGTGCGAGTCTGTACAGGCGATGGCTGCTGGTGTAGATTGATAGGTGTTGACGTGTTTTTGGTTTGATTTGCGTGTTGTGGGTTAGTGATGGCGCCGAAGAGGAGAGTTCCTTTGGCTCGTGGTTCGAGAGCAGATGGTGGTGGTCCGGGGGCGGAAGGACATAACGTGGATCGTTTCATGGAAGCTATGATTGGGGCTATGTCTAGATATCAGCAGGGAGGTGGAAGCGAGGGGTCCAGTTCCCGAGGTGGCCAATCCACGGTGGTGGAGCGGTTATTGAAGCTGAAGCCCCCTTCTTTCACGGGTCAACCTGTTCCAGATTCGGCAGCTCAGTGGATTAAGGAAGTGGAGAAGGTGTTTGATGTGCTAGAATGTGCTGAGAATGACAAGACCTTGTTGGCAACCTACTTGTTGAAGGGTGATGCCTATGATTGGTGGGTTACCATCAAGGGGTTGATGTTCCCAGATAGATCTTTGAGAGAGATTCCTTGGGAAGGCTTTGTGAGGGAGTTCAGTGGACAGTACCTTCCGAGGCATGTTCGTAGGGCCAAGGAAAGGGAGTTCATGGAATTGGTGCAGGGTGATACGTCGGTGTTAGTGTATCAGATGAGATTTGTGACCCTGGGAAGGTTTGCTCCTCACATTTCTGGGCGTGAGGATCTGAGGACGGAGAAATTCGTGGATGGACTTCGGCATGATTTGAGGGAGTTTGTGGCAGCTCACTGTTGTAAGGATCTAGCATCAGCGGTTCGGTGCGCGGCAGCGGTGGAGATGCAGTTTCAACACTCGGCAGAGGAATCGGAGCATTCAGCACAGGAGAAGCAGCATAGCAGAGATCGATCAGCGGCTTTTTCGGCAGGTGGTTCGAGTTCGTTCGAGGTCGAGTTCCAGGAGGTTCCTTGTGACGAGGATGAAGATGGTTTGGCTCAGCAGATGCAGTCAGAGGTCGGCTGGCAGCAGGAGGCGAGGCGGGACGCTGCAGGTCGTTGTCCCCGTTGTAGCAGGTTTCATGGCGACAAGATATGTCCCATGATCACTGGTAGCTGTTTTGACTGTGGCAGGAAGGGACATTTCGCGAGGAACTGTCCCCGGAAGAAGATGGCAGGTCAGGGGCCGAGTGGTCAGTAGGTGGTTGAGGCGTGATTGGAGTCGCGTCTCTTTGTGGAGGTTCGAGAGGCTGTGCTAGATGGGCACTTTTATCTTGTCTTGTTCAGAGGTGGTTGTGGACTTTAGTGGCACTTGTATGTATTTGGGTTTGGTGGAGAATCGATTTTGTAATATGTGCCTTGCTAGTGTATGGTTATTGATGATCTTTCAACCTTTGTTGGAATTGGGAATCTTGGTTAGCTTGTTGAGATTATGTTTGGCTATTATGTGGTGTCTTGTGTGAGCGATTGGTGAGGATATTTGCTGAGATCGGTGTGTCGGCTTGTGGTGGTTAGCCGAGTTGAGCGTTGAGCGGTTACTAATTTCGAGGACGAAATTCTTTTAAGGGGGGGAGAATGTAATGACCGAGATTTCGGGTTCTATGTTCGGGTCGGGATCGGGCCGGATCCCCTGGTTTGGACCCTGTGGGGTCTTGTGATTTCTGGCTGAATGGCGTCAGCTCTCGTCGACGCCTTTCAAAAGGCGTCAGGGTGCGTGGACGCCATTTAGGTTCCTGGTTGTTGTGCCACGTGTGCGCCACGTGGGCGGGTTTTCGGGCCGCGAGAGTACGACCCTGTCAGATTTGTCTGAACGGCGTCCAGGTGGGTCGACGCGTTTCAGACTGCGACATCTGCGATGTCAGGGCATGGCGCCAGAGCGTTGTCAGTACGGCCTGTCACATCGTCTGAACGGCGTCCACGGTGGTCGACGCGTTTCAGAGCGGTGTCAGTACGGCTGTCTTGTCAGACTGATAGGCGTCTGCCTCGATCGACGCATTTTAGCTGGTTTCTGAATGACCCCGCGAGCCCTCCCTTCTTTCCCTCATTTCTCACCTCCCTCTCTCTCTCCTCACCCCCCTCCGCCGTCTCCGGCGATCTTCCTCCCCTCCCTTCCTCTTCTTCCTCTTCCAACCACTCCATAGCTTCCCTACCTCTCACCTCTACCTCCACCACTTCCTTCGCGGCGTTCCCTTCTCCGGACGGCGGCCGACGTCCCGGCGGAGTGGCGGCGTCCCCGAAGGTACCGGCGGCGGCGTGGGGCGAGACGGGTCGGCGGCGAGGAGCTTGGCGGAGTTCAAGAATCGGTAGGGGGACGAACCTTGCTTGTGACGTTCGTGTGATTCTCGGCGTGACGTGATGTATTTGGGGCTAGAATGAGCATGTTTAGGGGGTTTTCTTGTGGGAATTGGCGTGCTTGTGATCGTAGGATTCGGCGTATGCATGTGGTAGTTGAGTTCTCCTTCCTCTCCCTCTTGTTTTGGGGTTTTCGGGGTGCTTGGGGTTCAAGGGAGGAACCCTCGGTTCGAACCAGGGAACCTGGTTCCTGGCGCTGAAAGGCGTCGTCCCTGGTCGACGTCTTTTAGAAGGACGTCGGTTAAGTACGACGCGTTTCAGGGCAGAAATCCCCATGTTCGAGTTTCAGAGGTTAGGGGTGCTGGGCTAAATGACGTCATGGGTGATCGACGCCTTTCTGAAGGACGTCGAGTCACCATGACGCCATTTAGGCAGGATTTGCCCCCGCTTAATGGTTCTGTATTCTGGATTTCGGGGTTGAATGGCGTCGGGCCATCCAGACGCGTTTTAATAGGCGACTTCATCGGTGGACGCGTTTTAAGGGTTATTCTGGTCTTTTAATAAACCCGTCTGTGGGGCTTGAATGGCGTCGACCTCGGTCGACGCGATTCAAGCCAGGAATGGTTAACTTGGGGTATTTGATGTATGTTTCACGGTGGGATGGTTCTAATGCATGCTTTGAGTTATATACTGAGACTGGGATTTCATCATCTGTGGGTGTGTATGTGCTTTAACTGTACGTTGAGACTGGGGTTTACTGTGCGAATGGATTGACAGCATGTTATATGTGTGTGTGTGTGATCATACGACTGTGGATCGATGTGACAATGGTTTCCGATGTCACCATGGACCAGTGGGGACAGGGTCATGGTGTCTGTGAGGAGGGTGCTCGTGGTGTTTTACCTTTAGCTGAGGGAAGCAGAACCACCTTGAGCCGGCGGGCCGGAGTAGCTAGTGTGCTATCCGAGGGGTTGCTGTTTGGTCTCAGCGGGTCGGGGTTTCCCTTGCTTGTTGTGACGGCTTCCGGCGTGTCTCTTGCTGTGGAGCTGGTGGTTTTACTGGTGGGAGTTGGTTTACCCTTTAGCCAATGGGCCTGATGTGACCTTTGATCAAGGTTACGAGTGGTACCTTTAGCCCTTGGCCTGATGCAGCCCGGGAGAGTTGGGTCTGCGGGTAGTTCCTATAGCTACGGCTTGACGGGGGTTCCCGGTCCCCAGGACCCTCCAGGAAAGCGCTGAGGCCTAGCGTGGAGGCAATCCGGTGGTAGGACAGTAGTCTAGACTGCTTGTGTACACACGTAGCTGGCAGTGGCGGTACACTGAGTCCAGCTAGTCCTAGTTCAGCTCACTGCCTCACCCTACAGTGCTCCGGAACGCTGTAGGGGTGGACAGGCGTGAGCACTGGTGGTAGTGTTGGGAGGCGACGTTTGACTTCGGTCGACTGTGTGGTTTAGTCGTCTTGTGGACTTCGGTCGACTGTGTGGTTTAGTCGTCTTGTGGACTTCGGTCGACTGTGTGGTTTAGTCGTCTTGTGGACTTCGGTCGACTGTGTGGTTTAGTCGTCTTATGGACTTTGGTCGTGAGACGTGGCTCTGTGTTGGGTTCTTTGGGTTACTCAGAGTTGTTCCTGCTACACTGCTTGTCGTGCGTTTCGTGCTGGAGTTGCTTGTTGTGTTTACTGCTTGACTTAACTGCTCTATATATATTACTGTTGCTTCACTTGTGGGTGTGTGAGTGGGAGGCAGGGGATCGAATGATCCCTACTGAGCCCAGTTCTGGTGTGGCTCACTCCCTGCGGTTTCAGGTGTGGACTTCGAGGCGCAGCGGTAGCGTGGTGTCTTCTTGGTGTGCGGACCAGCAGCTGTCTTAGTTCCGGGGTATGCCCCGATGTTGTTGTACTTTCTTTCTGCCTGTACTTATTTAATTGTTGGACATGTAATTATTGTTGGACTGTATACGGACATTGTTACTTTCCCTGCGCACTTGTTTACCTTTGTAGTCCGTGAGATTGTTATATTTAGCACTGTTTAGCACTTACTCCTCCAGATGTGTTGTGTGAGATCCGGGTGTGAGCCCGTAGTTAATGGGCCGACATCCATTTAGTGACCGGATCCCCGGTCATAGGATGGCGGGTCGTTACAAAAGGTGTCTCGGCTTAGCACTGACCGAAGGTGTCTCGGCTTAGCGGTAACCGAAGGTGTCTCGGCTTAGCACTGACCGAAGTTGTCTCAGCTACACAACCGAAAGTAGGAAACACCGACCACACAACCGAAGGTAGGAAACACCGACCACACAACCGAAAGTAGGAAACACCGACCACACAACCGAAAGTAGGAAACACCGACCACACAACCGAAAGTAGGAAACACCGACCCGCTGAGACCAAATAGTAACCCCTCGGATAGCATGCTAGCTACTCCGGCCCAACTGGCTCAGGTGGTTACTCCTTCCCTCAGCATGAGTGACTCTCCGAATGTACCACTCCGACACCGGTACTAGCTGACCCCGGGGTTCACCAGGTGACCCTCTCTCACTAGGCGTCACCCCGCCCACGCCCCCACCGGCACTGCTCACGTCCCCACCAGCACTGCTCACGTCCCCACCAGCACAGGGTGATAAAGCGCTACAATGTCACTCCAGGTCCACAGTAACACAAAACACCAAAACCCGGCACAGTACGATCCGGTCACGTGAAAAGCCCACGATCGCACGACACACCACGCGATGCCATCCGGTCATGAAGAATCCATCATTGTCGAGTGCATCAAATCATGCATTAACCAACTATCTAGCAGTATGAACACATTTTACTGGCATGAATTAGTGAGGTTCTGTCTCGAATCGCGTCGCCCAACGCCGACGCCATTCAAGCTCCATGTACAGGTTCATGTAAAACAGTCTTCGGGCCGAAGGGGTCTCGGCCAGGCGATTTCTGTCTAAAAGGCGTCGTGATGGCCCGACGCCCTTCGAAAAGGCGTCGTCCATGCACGTCGTCTTTGAACCAGCCCGAAGGGGCCTCGGCCCGAATGGGTCTTCGGCCCGCTATCCGAAGACAAGCCAATGCCCAGGAACCCAAAATCTGCCATGGGCCCGAGGGCTCCCTTTCCAACCCATAAAACCCCAAAGTTACTTAAAAACAGAGGAGAAAGAGGGGCAATACAATCCATAGGAAAATCACCTTCATAGCAAATCCCCCATATCATCAAAAGAGCACCTAAACATGCTCATTCTTCCCCCCCCTCAAAACCAGAAATCCATAATCATGCTTGAATGGTAAAAACTTGGTTAAAACGCGATGCTGTGGGAACCGTCACCCTACCGGACACTTGAACGCCTCCGAGCTTCAAGCCGTCCACCCGACTCGCCCCACGCCGCCGCCGGTACCGCCGTGGTCGTCCTTGCTCCACTGTGACGTCGGCCGCCGTCCGGAGAGTAGAACGCCGCAGTGGAGATGGAGGTGGCAGTGGTAGGAGCTAGGTAGAGTATGGAGTGGAGGGAGAGGTGAAATGGTGGGAGGAAAAGAGGGGGGCGGAGGAATCGCCGCTGAGATCGCCGGAGGGGAAGGAGAGAAAGAGAGAAGGAGAAAAAATGAGGAAAGAAGGAGGGCTCGGGGGGGGTTAACCAGGCTAAATGCGTCGACCGAGGCAGACGCGGTCCAGCCGACACGTCAGGTGATGTGACAGCCGCAGGGACAAATTTTCTGAAACGCGTCGACCGAGGCACGCCGTTCAGCCGACACGTCAGGGCCGCACTCTGACACGACAGTGCCGTACGCTACGCGGCCCAAAGCCAGCCCACGTGGCACCCCCGAGTCGCCGATCATCCCGAGTCGGTCTCGGCCGCCGACCTCGGACTCCTCCCACTGGTCTCGACGCCGAGCGCCGGCTGCCTCTCGGTCCGAAGGAAATCCGGTTTCGCACCGCCCGAAGGGGTCTCGGCCCTGCTTCCGAAGACAAGCTAACGCCCGACCGAGCCACCCTCGGCCTCGGGCCTTCGGCTTCGCCTCCGTCGCCATCCGGATCCCCGTCGGGCCTCGTCACCGATCCGACCCAGCCTCGGATCCAAACTTAGGGTTCCAGCTTCGGAATCCGGTCGTGATAGATCCAGTCTACATCACGTAGCCAGAACTACAGGGTCTGATCCCGAAAACCGGATCCGAAGGTCTCGATCCTTACAATTTCCATCAAATCTAGGTGATGCTCACATAAGTCTACAACTAAGGCTCCACGGATCTGCTAAATTGTCATCAGATGGAATATTTTTCATTACATTATTTCCTCTTAATGTTTTGTCTCTTAACTTGTGAAAGAGCCTCATAATGTTTTTACAACTTCTGATGAGATCATGGCTTGACCACAAAATTGATCGCTCCCACTGTTGTCTTACAAGAATGGGATAATATCAGAGACCTTTTAGAACTACATCTAGTTCAAGGATGAACTCTTTCGTTCATACTATTCCAAGAACAATATTACTTATTTATGTCGTCATCTTAATAGCGAGTTCTGAGTTAGAACCCTTCTAATCCACTCCATACTGTTCTAGCAACAGTATCAACTATACTCATGTTAGCAGTGATTTTTTACTTGGAACTTTTTCAATGCACTACTTTCTCATTAGAAGGTTAAACCCATGTCTGATTTGAAATTTGAGTCAGTGTGACTTCGTAGTTTCGAATCATCTTCTCCATCATCTAGTGCATCCTTAGCACTTCTCAAATACATAGTGATGTGCTTAACTCTTACTATCAAGGTTCTTCTGTATCCTTCAAAGAACCTTTCCTCAAAGAAATATATTCCATGTCTCAACAATTGAGACTTATTATGGAATTATGTCAAACATTTTGACATATAGGTTAAGGTAACATCCTTATCGACCTGTCTTAATATATTCATATTCTCAATATGCAGGTTGTTGCATCTGAACCTATTTTGGAGAAGTACATGGATAATAATGCTTTTACTGATGGTAAGATCCTGATGTCATTTCCAATGACTTTGATGTTGTTATTACAAAGCATAACCAATGAGACCGTACTCTCACTGTCCTCCTTGAACACACACAATCTGTGGTCATTCTTAATGATCACTTGGTATTTGACCATTAGGTCAAAACTCTGATTCAAACTTTGGGAAGCTTCAGTTTGATTCAAAATGATCTTTGAAATCATAACTTGCTTCCTAGATATTCTAAAAGTTTTAAAGTTGTATCATATATATCTTTTCCTCAATCACATTGAGAAAATGATTTTTAATTTCTAACTACCTTTATCTCATCATCAGGATGGACAGTTTTAGCAAGTAGAATTTTAATAAACTTAATTATGGTAACTACTGATGAAAAACTTGTTCAAGTCAACACTTGACCTTGACCATTTCCTTCAATTTGCCATATATGTTTTAATTGATCCATTTGTACTAATCTTCATTCTGAAGATTTACTTGCTTCTGACAGGTACAATACCCTCAAGCAATACTATTAAGTTCTAAACTTGATATGTATTTTGGACTACAATTTTTGAATTCTTGACCTTCTTGCCAATTTCAAAGTTGTAATTATAATAGGGAGCTTTTTCATAGATTTTAGATCATAATCCACATCTTTGAGCTCCTCTCATTCTGCTATCTTTGATATGTCAAACATATCCTTTTAGCCATTGAGAGAATCTCAAAAATTCTATGAAGCTCTCTAATGTGTGTTATGAATGGTTCCAAACATTTAAAGATTATCTAATAATCTTGTGTTAATTTGTGGGTCTAGAACATCTTCTAGTTTTATCAGCTCCCACTGTCTTCTCTGAGGACATATTTTTCTTCATAGAAAACAGCTTTTAGGATAATCATTATTTCATTATTGCTTGGCCAATAAATATAATGTTCAAACTCTTTGGATATCTCACAAATTCACATTACACTATGTCCTTTTAAATCCAACTTCTTTGGATCATGTCTTTTCCAAAAGACTAAGACATAGCTTGATTTTAGTATGCTTAAAATCAGATTTATAATTCACATCTCATATAAATTATTGTATCTCCATATCTTATATGGATATACTAACTTATTTGGAATCATTTGTAAAGTATGGATATATAATGTTTATACTCATATTCACGAGGATATAAGAATTAGGTAAATCTTGTTATATATAGCACTATATCTAATAAAGTGCAATTCTTTATTATATTATATTGCTATGATATACAATGATGATTAATCGAGAGATGATACAATTATCCTTTTAATGATTTGTGTGAATCCCGTACTAAAGTATTAATTTCTTTGGTCAAATCAAAGAATTTTAATACTCTTTCTTTTTAGTCACTTCATCTTGATCTTCTATTTCTTAATCTCTCAGATGCATTCGACTTGTACTTCAGCAAGTACACACAGTCGAATTTTTTCAAAAGGAAACTATTAAAGTAAGTCAATAGAAGTGATTATCTTTAGTCTTAAGAAGATATTAGGTTATTTTTATCAGTATGTATAAGTACCAATAATTTCTTATTTCACAACCTAGTGTACAATACCATAGATAATCAGGATTCACACTGTCCTTTTCTATAGGAGACTTGTGAACATTCATCACATGATATGTCACATCAAGAATCTATAATGCATTGACTGGTTTTAAAATCTTTCATTTTATTTTTAAAACCTTATGGAACAATGCTTGTTCCTTCTCAGTCAATGTTATTCATTTTTACAATTCTTGATAAGTAATGGTACTAAATAACAATTATTCAGTTTCATATTAATCTCCTAAAGATGTACAAAGATTTAATGTCTCACAGTAACCTATGCATCTCTGGAACTACTGTTGAGTCTAACTCAACACTTTTATTTTCTTGATTTCCTTTTACTTGTCTAAGCCTGCATACTATTGCAGATCTGAGAATCATTTCCAATATCTTATATTAGAGACACTAATTCTCCAATAGACATGCAAAAGTTGATAATAAGAATACCCAAGACTTCTTATAAGTTTCATATTCTTTTTGCCCATTTCAATATCCTTATTGGTTGCACTGGGAGAACTACTCTTTTTCTCTTTCAGCTGACTTGCCTTTATTCAACTCAGGTGTGAGTTCGACCGTTTAAGATGTTACCTCTTGCCTTACTCAAAGGTGTACCATGAATACCTCTTTTCCTTAGTTTATCCAAGTAAGAGATTTCACGACAACCACTGCCTTTCATAAAGGCATACCATGAATACCTCTTCAACTTGGTCTGTCCAAATAAGAGATTTCATGATATCTGATTATGATAGTAGTTATCATTCGGTACTGAAGACATTCTTCAGAGTGCTTTAGCCAATCTGAATAAGAGAAGTATTGGCATCCAGTATGCCAAATCTCGAATTAATAGACGACATTTTAGTTAATAGAAGAAATACTGTGATTTAGGCAGATAGATCTTATAATTGAATTATAGTCTTTTATCTTGAATTATTTCCCACTATTTTTCGACGGACTGTATAACCCTCAGATATACAGAACGGAAGACTCCGATGGTTTCCTAGTAGGGATCAGAATCTCAATGACTTGTAGTACAACCTTGTGGATAGCACAACAAACTGTAATACAATCAAAGAGCACCCATCGTATGGGACTTGCAACTCTTTGCAATATCTAATCATATCTTTGGTCTCTAAAGATTTAATGGTCTTATGGATAGCACAACAAATCATTAATTCTGGTTTAAGCATTACCATCGTTACAAGATGGAGATAGATTTGCATGCAGCCCTTGTAGATAGCACAACAAGGCTACATGGTTCTTCTACCCCGATCAAAAGGCATCATATGCCATAGCCAAAGTCTCTCTTTACAATTAGACAGGCCTTGTAGTAGTACAAAAAACTTGCCTAAAGTAATTTGAGTCCTATGACTATAACGATGGAGGACCATGCAATTAGTCCTCAACTACTCACGTTACGGCTTAGACTTTAGCAAAGATTTTAGATAACTTTTATCTTGGTCTCTGCCTAGGTGATAGTTACAAATATATTGAATATATTTAACTATACTTAGATAATAGCAATTCGTTCATAATTAAAATTCAAACATGTATCAACCGTACATGTTCATTATATGGTCATGGACAACACGGTGATTAACTGGAGCCATACAATTAATCACCACGAAATATAACAATTATATTCATTAAATATGCATACACATAGACTTTGGTGATCTCAACTCCTGATGCCTTCCTAGTTGCACTTGTGGATTATCCTCGCCTCTCCTCAGTCAATATGATCAATTACATATAATATTAAAATTTTGAAATATTTTCAAATGCATATTAATTGTAAGAGAAAGTCTTATCGCCGAATACAATAATAGAGGGAGATAGAATTATATTGGAATGAGAGAGAGAGAGGAAGGCACGCATGCCTCATTAATTAATATTTAATTAATTTACATCACATTCCATAATGATCCATATAATCACGCGCCATCATATGATATGAAATTAACTAAATGCATGTCCATGACCACCACAAATTTTAATCATCTATACATGATCAAACACATCACATGAAGACAAAAATTTTGAAAAATAATAATTTTGATTTTCTTAAAACTGGGGTACAATCAAAATTTGATATTTTAAATTTTTCAAAAATCTTATTTTCTATCATGCATTTAAATCTAATTCAAATCATTAAAGTACATCACATGTACAAATAAATATGAAAAATGTTCTTGATATCTATGCATTTAGGAACTATTCCAAATAATCTAACAATTAGATTAATATGTGTGTGATAAGCGGTGGGATATTAAACTTTAGAATATGAACAGTTCATATTAATCATCTCATGATTATTGTTTAAAGTTTAATGTCACATTCCAACACATAAATGTAATCTAACAATTAGATTAATTTATGTGTGATAAGCGGTGGGATATTTAAACTTTAGAATTTGAACAGTTCATATTAATCATCTCATGATTATTGTTTAAAGTTTAGTGTCATATTTCAACACATAAATGTAATATAACAATTAGATTAATTTGTGTGTGATAATGAACACATTATTAAACTTTATATGTGAACGATTCACACTTACCATCTCATGGAAAAGCCATTAAAGTTTAAACCCTTATATCCCAAAAGTAACAAGGCCCATAAAAATAAAAACATTTGAATGGGCTAAGACATTTTAAACACTTTAAAAAACCCTTAAACTAGCCTATATGGATAACACATTTTGAATGGGCACAGAATAAAAATTTAAACATTTTAAAATTTTAAATTGCTCATTCAAAATAAATCTTCAAACCAATATTTTAAACTACTTTAAAAAATTAGAAATCACATTTTTTTATATATATCTAACGGCCCAAATTCATGGCCTTACAGGCCAGCCCGATCAGCCCCTAGCTCGGCCAGGACCCAGTTGGGCCGGACTGGACCGGCCTAGCCAGTCTGGCCAGTAGGGCTAGTCCTGCTAGGGTTCCCTATTGAGGAAACCCTAGCAGGGTGCCGCCGCCCCTGCCCAACCCGGCACCCAGCACAGGGAAGGGATGGGCCGACGGTCGACGGCTAGCGCCCACGGTGCTGTCGGAGGCTGTCACCTCTTGCCATGGCCGGTGCGGTTGACGGCGCCGGAGTGCCCTGTAGCTTTTGCCACCCTCTCTGCCCGACTGTGTCCTTTATCTCCTTGAAAAGAAGCGGTGCAGGGAAGGGAGAGGTTTGGCCGGCAGCCAGCACTCCCAGCATTGTTGGACTCTGCCACCCCAGTCGAAGTAGGTGCGGCCAACGCCGCCGTAGAGCCGCTGACACCCCACCGGCCGACTGACTCATGAACAGGACGACCATCGCCTAGATCCGACCCCACACGAAATTTTCATGGGAGTTTCAAATCTGGTTACTAGCCATGGCCTTCCCATCCCATGGGGGCCGGCCACCAAAGCAACGGTAGCTATACAAGGAGGACCTCAATGGCTTCTCCGACATGATTGTCCCCATCCCATGGGGGCAACCAGATTGTTTCCAACACTGGTGAACACAAAGAATATTAGGGTACCCACCATGAATGTCAAACGAATCACACACAAACCATAATACAAATTTGATTTTTCAGCATAGTATAACATCAAGAATATTATTCATATGAATGAAACGGATCAAAGTGGCAACCTGGCTCTAATTCCACTGTTGGGGTCTGTATGGGACATGAAGAACGCAGAGGAAACAAAAATAAAATTCCCGTCCGATGCCCGCAGATCCGTTTTAGAACGAAAGCAGTAAATTGAAAAAGTCGGATTGTGATCACATCACTGTGCACGGATTCGAATCCGTGTCCGTGTCGGTTCTGTAGTGATGATGACGCTAACCGCACAAGTGTCCGGCCTCCAGCGGTATCCACGCGATCCTCTGCGGTGGTTCGTCCTCGCTCTCTTGTCCAGATCAGCTCGCTCGCTGAAGATCTCTCGCCGCAACGACGTCTGAAACCCGCGGACGATGAATTCCCGACTTTAGAAAATTGCACGCGGTGGAGACGGGAGGCACCCGTATATATATATATATATATATATATATATATATATATATAAGTCGGCATGACTTTTCATAAAAGTCCCAAGTTAATAGAATTCCCACTTAAGTACCAAGCAACACCGTATGATCTCGGAAGGTAATGGGGTTGAGCAACCCACTCATGGAACTTGTCCATCCATAGTTACCGTGTGGCTATAATCATTCGGTCGCACAATGCTCTCGAGTTAACCTAGGGTATGGTCAACTGTCAAACCCTAGATGATCAAGTTACTTGAATCAGACTCCGTTGTTCAATATCTGAAAAAGCTTTTTCTGATATTGTATCTGCTCTGGCCAGAGACTCCTGCAGACCTATTCTAGAGCATTCTCTTTCTAGTTACCCGAGAGCGAACGATCCTATATTGAACACATAATCACCTTCGAAGGTTTTCGGCTAGATCCGATCCTTGACTATTAGAAATCCCGTAGATAGGGATTCGTAAGCCAAGGTCAAAGCCTAGAAGCCCACCGACAAGGTATCTTTAGTGTCTCAAGTCCAAGGATCAACCACGCTACTGTGACGATGAATCAAGCCGGTTGACAGTCAGGTAAATTACCATTCGGTGATTCATGTCGGATGAGTTCAGTGAACTTATTCCCCAATGAGTACCTACAGGTTCACCATAGTGTCTCCACACAAGTGACTAATGAGATTAGTCACCCTCATCATATGAGCTGGAATAACTTATACTAGTCTTACCGGATGCTTGATGTTCTTCTCAAATAGTCTATGACTAGGAACAATTAAGAATATGTGTTTATAAGTCATCAGTTTTATTATCATGATCTGATGACTATTGCACATATTCATGGACTTCATTATGCGTAATTATAAATACACCAATCTACATAATGAAATAAATGCCATTTACTAGTGAATCAGATTGTAATAGGTGTCTTATTATTGGCTTTGAGGACACCTATATCCATCACCTTAGACCTAAGACACCAAAGACACCTCGTCCATAGACTTCTGGACTTTGACCTTGTCTAATGAATCCTTAACCACAGGATTCTTAATAGTCAATGATCAGATTTAACATAAGACCTTTGAAGGTGATTGTGTGTTCAAGAAGGAAACATTCTGTCTCAGTAATCAAAAAAAGAATGCTCTAAGCAAGATGCATAGGAGTCCCTATCTAGGACGGACATTGTGCCAGAGAAGAAGTTCTCTAACACTGATTAGATGCGTCAAACCAAGTGAATTGACCAATTGGAGTTTGACAGTTCACCATACTCTAGGTTGACTTTGGGAGAATCATATCGATGAAGGATTATATCTACGCGGTAATTGTGCACAGAAAAATTCTTTGAGCTGGTTGCTTAACTTGATTACCTTTCAGGATCATGCGGTATTGCTTAGCACCCAATATGATCAGAAGTTTAGTCGGATTTGCATAAAGATGTAATTCAGTTATGTAATTAATTGAATATGTAATATTAATTAATTATGTTAAGCCAATAAAGTGTTATTGGGCTTAACGAGTTGAAAACTGGACACGTACTTGGGCCTAAAGGGTCACATGTACAAAGGCTTCTCATTTCAGGATAATTAAGTGGATTTTATATTAAACTAGGAGTTTTTATGAAAAATCACCCGACTTAATATAAATAATAGCCGTATAGGAACCCTGTGTTAGTTTTTGGGTGTCCTACAGGCCAATTCTGGGTCGTGGGGGCCCCAAATGTGTTGTACAATGTTTTTCAATATAATTAAGTGGTAATTAGAGCATAAACTTATAATATGTGGATTGCCTTGCGTTGTCCCTAGAATATGTATTTGTAAAGTCAATTTCGAGATAAGATCTCGAATGTGAGTTTGACTGTACATAAACACATATCTTAAACTATTCCTGATTGGAGAGTAATCACGCTGGGACATTGATTACTCGTAAATCAGCACGCATGATGTGTAGATGACCAATCTCACGGCCAAAGGTGCGGGGCACCAGCACATAAGTGTGGGTGTTCATCCTGGGAGGATGTCCACTGAACTGATCTGCTGATAGATCTTCAGATGGTTAATTATACCTAATGTCAACTGAAGATCTATCTGTCTCAGTAGTATCTTTGATTCTTTGACCTGAGACATTAATGAGGTCTTGCGTGAGGAGTGATTTGGTTTAATGTTTAGTTAAGTGACTTTAACCATAAGTTATGAAATACCGAATTATTAGCCACATCGTAATACATGCGAAGACCGTTAATAGTCAAGAAGGGATCACTCACTGTCAAATATATCACAGACAGTTAATGAGTGATGACATAGACGCTCTACTAAATCCCTGGCCAGGGTGGTATCGGTTCGTTTGGAACGAACGTGAAATTATTATGGAGGTCATGTTTAGACGACACGATCACTAGTGGTTTGACGAAACTATAGCACACGATCGGATCAGACTCATAGAATGAGTGAGGAATTATAGCGATACGGTAACTGAAAACTTACAGGTGCTAGACAAGGTGAAGATGAACCCGGCATCATCTGGGATCATGCGGATTTGCTTGACCAAACGTGATCAAAAAGTCCGGAACAAATTAAATGGTTAAGGAATCTTTAAACCAAAGTGATAAGCAGACCTAAAAGATCACATACAAATAACTCTTATAGAACGGAATATTATTGTATGAAAAAATATACTAAAACATTAAATTTTTTTGAGAAATAAATTTATAAATGACTTAAAAATATATATATAATAATATAAAGGATATATATATATATATATATATATATATATATATATATATATATATGTATGTATATAATATGTATTATTAGACTTATTTGGAGATAATAATAATATATTGATATATAAAAGGTCATTGGATTAACATTTAACTGCAGTTACTTTTAGCCGAGACGGTAAAATGATAGGATTGGTTGAATGAGCGGTTCAAGCTGCCATCTTTAATCTTTTATATAAATTCGTCTTCTCTTCAACCCACAAGTTAATCAAGCCATTTTCCATACCTGGCCGTCAAGCTCTTTGGTTGGAAGAATAGGATTCTTCTTAGAAGCTTTCAGGCAGGCGATTGAGTTGTGCGGATTGAAGGAGAAGAAACTCCGTTGTTGCGAGGGTTCGTGTGGATCGACTTTAGAGACCGTACGTTTGTGCGGCTCAAAGCTTCGAAGAGTTCGGCATCAATCGTCGTAGAACAACATGTTCTATGCAAGGTGAAAATCCCGTATGATTGAATTAGACCGTTTTTGTTACATCAATCGGAGTCCGAAATGGTTTGAAAAATCGATTTATTTTATATTCTTCTGCTGTTACGATTTTCCGAGCCTTTCGACCGAACCCAACAGTGGTATCAGAGTCAAGTTTAGGCTCCTGTTGATGCAACTAGGAAGAACGGTCTCTGTTATAACATCATGTTCGAGTTCTTCAATTTTATTTTAATTTTTAGGCCATAAAAAAATTATTTTTCGGAGACAGTGGAGTCTAGACGGTTGGTTGGACCGCCGTCAGGTTCTGGACGGCAGATTGGGCTTCCGTCCATGGTCATGTAAAGGGCACTCAGAGTGGCCATCTTGAAAATTTTACGGCAGTTGGTGTGGCCGTGGGCAATTTAAATTTAAACGGCACTCGGATTTCAGAAATTAAATGGCCAAAGTTGTCACTAACAATACAAGGTAGCGATGCCTCACAACAGCCAAAATTACAGCGCTAATCAAGCCGTCACTATTGCTTATTATATTCGAACGGTAAAATCGGATCTTATTGCGGGGGATAAGCCGTTGCGAATACTTAACAGGGACAGCTCGAGCCGTCGCGCTTAATCTTTAGTGATGGCTTCAGCGGTAGCCGCTAACTAATTGCGACTTTCAAAAAAAAAATAGTATGATGTTAATTTATATGTAATATTTATTGAGTATGATAATTTTTTATAAAATTAATAAAATCAAGAATTGATATAAATTTATGTAAATTTATTTGTATTTTATGACATTATTATGTTCTTTTCAAAACCGATGTGTTTGTATATGTAACATTCACCCTATGTGTTTGTGTGTCTAAGTATCCTTAGATCTTTCTTCTTTGTGTTTATAAATTTTTTTATCACATCTCCCATTACCTTATTAAGATTTGTATAATTATCATTATGCCATCATAAAATGACATTTATATATTATAAATAATTATTATTTATATATAATTATATATCGATCTCTCTCCCTTTCTCTATGTAATAAGTTCTGCAGATCTTTCTTTGACTTTCAATCCTCTACTATGGCTTTTAGTAAGATTAGTGTGTGTGCAACAAGACTTTCTCATATGTTTATGTCACTTTACATTTAACTATATTACATAAGTTATGACGGTTAATCTATTTTTATGTTGAGAATGTTAATTTTTTATGTTGAGAATGTTAGTTTTTTTATATTGAGCATATTATTTTAAATGAAATGAATATGTAAAAGTATACCTTTATTATACTACTATTTAATATTATGGAAATGCATAATTATAACATTATTATGACTATTTGTAGAGTATTGATTTGTTAATTTGTTTATGTTACACATATTCACATATATAGCTTATATTAATAAAATCCACTAAGTTTTTCATTTTACCTTTTAAATTATGGTATTAATTGGTTATAAAGCATTGGAATTTAGACCTATATATATAATAAGAACAAAAATAAACAAAGAAATCAAAATGTTATGCAGTCGTAATAGTGTAAAAAGTGGAAAGTATCATCTAGTAAATGTAACTATAAATAAATAATTTTATTATATTCCTCATTATAAAGTTATGAATGACATACGTAAAATATTAGTGTAAACATATATACGATATTAGTTTATCAAAATACAACACACACGAAAATCAAAACAAAGTTTTGGGTTAATATTAATCAAACTAAATGCATAATTCTAAGCTTTGGTTTTAAATATATTTATTAAATATTTAAGAAAAGATATAAAAATGTACAAACAATAGTATGCTAGCAATAATAAATAGTCTACTAGCATATACAATAATAAACTAAGACTAAATATATAAGAAAGAGAAAAATAGGATTACTAGCGACTGTTGCCAGCTGGCGGCATCAGATTACTGGCAATGCCTGCAAATCGTTGCCATTAAATTAATGGCGATGGCTTACACTGTCGCCACTAATTTTATGGCAATGACTTGCAACCGTCGCCATTAATTTTTTAACTTTATCTTTTTACCTGATCCCCCTTCCTCCTCCCCATTTTAACCTTCTCTAACCACCTAACCCAAGCCGACGCTGCCGTTCATGCTCCCGGCCACCATCACTACCATCTACGCTACCGCTGCCCTTGTTCACGCTCCCCCCATCGCCATTGTCACCATCTGCACTCCCTGCCGATATCTCTCTAACTCTTTATAGATCTCTCTCTCCTTCTCTCTCTAGATCTGAGGTTACCCCATACCGGCTTGCCCTCCTTACCCTCTCTCTCTGTGGCACCTGGGATCCCCTCGGTACCCAACCCTCTCTCTCTCTATGTCTCATCTCTCTCTTTCCCCTTCTCTCTCTCATTCTGTATCCCCCTCTCATTCTCTCTCTCTCTTGTTGGTTGGCACTGGATCCGGCTCCCTCTTTCCCTTTCATCTCTTTATCTGTCCCTCTCCCTCCCTCCCTATCCCTACCTCTCACTCTGACTCTCATTCTTTCTCTCTCTCTCTCCCTCCTGTCGGCCGTGTCGGGGCCTTGACGCTTGGCCCCCCTTTCTCTCTCTTATCTCTCTTTGTGTTCCTCTCTCTCTCCCCCTTCCTTACTCTATCTCTCTCTCTCTCTCACACACACACATTCTCTCTCTCCCCCTTTCATTCTCTCTCTCTCTTGTCGAGTGCCAGGGCCTCACCACTTGCCCCCCTCTCTTTGATCTCTCTCACTCCTCTGTATCCCTCTTATTCTCCCTCCCTCCCTCTATCTCTATCTCTCCCCCTCTCATTCTCTCTCTCTCTCTCTGTCTTGTGGGTGCTAGAGCCTCGACACCCCCCCTCTCTCTCTCATCTCTCTATCTGTCTCTCTCTACAAAGACTCTCTCTCTCCTCCTCCCTCCCTACATTCTCTCCCTAATCTATCTCTTTCTCTCTATCTGTGTCTCTCTCCCTCTCCCTCCCCCTCTTTGTCACACACACACCCCCCAACACCCTCTCTCCCCCTACCTCTCTCTCTCTCTCTCTCTCTCTCTCTCACACACACACACACAATACAAGAGTAATACTTGCTGCGGCATAGTATAGCCCACACGGCACATGGACAAACATCGGATCTATTAGATTGGACGGCTGCAACAGCAGTAACATTTTTATTATTTTTTTTTTGAAAATTTTAAGGTCGGCCCTACCATGCTCGATACATCTATATGATTTGATCTCCGATTGGACGACGCAAAAAATTCAAAAAATAAAAAATTGAACCCAATAAATAGATTGTACGGACATGTAGGGCGTGATGGGGTCGACCTAATTTTTTTTTAAAAAAAATTATCATTTTTTGTGCTGCACCCCATGCAGTGCAACAATCTAGCTTATATATAACTTATATATTTGTATAACTAATATATAAGTATAAGATATAAGTGATGTGATGTGATGTGAAGAGATGTGAAATGAAGTGAGTGGATGTCATGTGATGTGAATTTGAAGTGATGTGAAATGAAGTGAGTGGATGTGATGTGATGTGAATTTGAAGTGAAACTTGTGTCAATCATTTACTTGTTCAAGTCTTTGGTTAAGATATATATGTCTTTTATCACACAAATAGAGATACACATATCTAACATAAAGTCTTGAATAGTCTTACTATTTTATTAGACTGTCTATTGATATTTGATCGTGAGTATATAGTTCTTGATTATTTATGTCTTTTAGTTTTCTTAAAATTTTGGTTACTTCTTTTCACTCTTCTTTGATATACCTTACTTTCTTAATTTTTATTTCGCTCATATGCAAGTGACTTAAGAAAATTTTTTAAAGATTAAAAATGGTAGTATATTGGAGAAGTGTCGGGAGATACTACATAAATTTCCAAAAGAATTGAAAGACACATAATCAAGAAATTTGTATGATCAAATATGTATAAATGGGCAAAGAACTTTCGAATGTATATACCTCTAATGTGTACAAGTTGTGAATGTAAATGTATATGGAGATGCCGTCAGAATGCTGTTAAAATTTAGAAGGATGCTGAGATGTTGTCAGATTTTATAGTTCCATAAACATGCTATTGACACATTTTTAACTTTGTTTAATAGGTAGTAAATAACCGATTTAGATAAGAGCTAATGGACATTCTTAATAGGCTAGACTGTAGGTATCACAATAGAGATAAAATATTTTAGAATTTGTGTTTCATGATGAAAGTGTAAGATTTAAAGATGGAGAATATAAAGAGTTGTTCAAATGTCTGCGTAGTAAATATTGCATTAGTTTCATATTAAGAAGAGATAGTGTGAATGAGCATCTAATTTGTAATGGAATATAGTTAAATTATACAATTTAGTTGTCTCACAGTAAACAACAAGTGCATGATTCATGTAATGAAAAGAATGCATCAATACGAGTTATAGAGACACAAAATGAGTTAGAAGTTGATGAAGTAATAGACATGCCACAGGATTTTCAAAGAAATGACATGATTGATAGATAAATGAAGAAGAATCGAATGTAGAAGCAAAAAAAAATTTATTAGTTATTGGAAGATACAAAAACACCTTTGTATGTTAGATGCAAAGATATGTTTAAGTTGAAGTTTTTTCTGAAGTTGATCCAGATAAATTCTTTAAATTGTATAATAGCCAAGTGTATTGTTATGTTTAAAAAATATTACCCAGTGATGCACGTATATCTAAAAATTGGTATGAAATAAATAAGATTGTCAAAGATCTGAGACTCAGTTATGAAAAGATTGAGACATGTAAAAATAACTGTATATTATTCTGAAAAGAGAATAAGGATAAAGTTCATTGTCTAGAATATGATAATCCTAGATATAAAGATAATACAATAGAACATAGTAAGAAGGTGACAAGAAAAATATTGTACTATTTTCTATTAAAAGATAGATTACAATGTCTGTTTATCTCATCAAAGATAGCTCAGTGAATAACGTGGCATAATGACAGTTGCCCTAACCAGTCTAATGGTCCGATGCATCACTCTAGAGATTCTCTGTCATCGAAGAACTTTGACCAATTATATCGAGAATTTGCTTTGGAAAGCTGTAATGTTCGACTAGGCTTAGCAGTGATGGATTTGGTCTCTTTGGAAACATGAGTTTCAACTACACTACATGGCTTGTTGTGTTAATAGTTTAAATTTTTTTACAATGGATGTGTATGCGATCAACATACATGATGATGTCATTATCGATATATGGTCCTAAAACTCCAAGAAATAATATTGGTGTTTACTTAGAACCATTAATAAAAGAGTTAAATGACTTGTGGAATAATAGACTAGATATATATTATGCCGTAAAAAAATATAATTTTTAAAAGTGAGCCTTCTTGTTGTAGACTATTAATGATTTTTTAGGTTATGCTAACTTGTCTAAATGGAAAACTAAATGCAAGCTTACTTATCCTACTTATAATGATCAAACTTATCCTATTCGGCTTGATCACAGTAGAAAACACTATTATTTAGGACATCATCACTTTTTACCAATAACACACAAATAGAGAAAGAGTGAGTACAAGGATAAATTTGATGGCCGATGTTGTGCTAGGAGAAAACTAAGAATGTTAACAGGTTATTAGTTATGAAGATGACAAAGAGAGATGGACTTAGTGAGATTTATTGTCTTTTAAAAAAGAGTTAAGAAAGTTGAGAAAAATTTTTAAAAAGAACAAAAATTAAAAAAAATTGTTTTCTTCAGACTTCTACCATACTATAGATCTCTGATTATCTATTATCATTTAGATGTTATGCATATTGAGAAAAATATATGTGACGATATTCTTAACATATTTCAATTTGTCGAGGATAGAGAAAGACAACCTCAACTCGGGAAAAGATTTACAAGTTTTAAAGATCCATCTAGAATTATATCCATACGAAAATTTAGTGTGTTTTTTAAATACTATTTATCGATTAAATGAGGCACAGAAGATTCGAATATGCAAATTCATCAAGTATATCAAAGTTTTAGATGTTCTTCAAACATCTCCAGATGTGTTGATGTTGTCTATAAAATAATCATAGAATTGATAAGTCATGATCGTGATGTGTACATCCAAAAAGTAGCCGATCCAATTATTGAAGTCAGTCAATATTTTAAAATTATTTGTTCACAAGTGTTAGAGAAAGCAAGTATGCTAAATTGGATTTTGCTAGTGTATTTATTCTATGCTAATATTACATTTATTCTATGCAAATTGGAATAAAATTTTCCACTATTGTTCTTTGACGCTATGATTCATCTAACATACACTTGGTATATGAGGCGAGGATGTGTGGAGTAGTTCACTACCGATGGATGTATCTGATTGAAGGATATTTAAAGAAATTTAAAAATTATGTAAGAAATAAAACTTGGGTGTAAGGTTCAATTGCACAGAGATATGGAAGAATACAGTTTATCTGTTTCAATGTATATGCATGATATGGATGATCATCATAGTAAAGATAGAAACGATGATGGTGGTCCATATGATACTCTTGATGGAAAATTGTTTATTTTTACTCTCATTGGTCATCCAGTGAAATATAGATGAGTACCTAGAACATTGTTAGAAATCGAAAGAGATTTAGATATACCTATGAATTAAATCAAGTTGATGATATTGATTCCTTTCGTAAAGTATATGAAGATGATCTTACAAGTGGAAGGAATATGGATAGAAATTTTTTCACATAATTTAAATCAGGTGTTCAAGAACTGAAGGACTTACATGACATTTGATACACTGAGGACATGGGGGCTTTATCCTTTAGTCCATCAAGGCTGGCATCATCATATTCTGAATATATTGCAAATAGCTTTAGATTTTGCACAAGGTTAACTAACTTTATAAAATCCATGGCGTCGTTGTCAATGCTGAATTTCAATCTAGATGTGATGGTTATCATGATACATAATTGCTATTATTGAAATATCTTTTGATACAAATAAATAAATATATTATTTGAATGTGAACAGTGAGATGTATATAACAAGAAAAGATATTTCAAAATTGATGAACATAGAGTCATATCTCTAAATATACATCGCAAATTAGGGACTAATAAACTATTTAAATTAAATAGAACATGTCTTCTACATGGACGACAACAATGCTACAAAATGAGTGATAGCTGTTAAGGCACCACCTGGAAGTTAACTATAATATGTCTGGAGAAGCACATGAAAAGGATGAAGAGCCCTATCAAGAGGGCTTTGTTGATGTGATGTTAAATCCAATGATGAGGATATTATGTACAACTTCATAGTGAAGAATATATACAAGTGAATGTATGATGAACTGTAAATCTTTAATATTCACATATAAATTTTATTTATGTTCATTTTTATTTATATTCATCTTTTTATAAATGTCATTTATATATATATATATGTTAATTTTGTTGTTTAATCATTTTTATTCAGATGTTCAAGCACCTTAGCAAACAGTGTCGGTCGAGGTAGCAGTCTTTTGGAAGAGATGCAACCTCACAGCCAACTGCCTCTGCCCTACAGCCAGTTACCTCCACCCCACAATCAGTGCTTGTTCACATGCATATGGTGCCACCATCTCACGTCCAGCTTCTAGCTCATAGCCAGTTGGACAGCCAGAGACACCTCTGGCCCTACGAGGGGCTGCAGAGTCTCAGCATGCACCGATTAATTCTCAGGCTCCTAGGAATGTATCTTTTGTTGATTTAGGTTTAAAAAGTTATCTGTTTATTTTACATTTTTATATAAATCGTATCTCTTACTGTTTATTATTTTACGATGCCTGTAGATCCGGTAGGGGGATTGGTAGTAGGACTATATGGTAAAGACTTCACCACGTACCTTGGAGTTCTAAATAGGGTGCATTACATATTATGGCAGCATGACTACATCATGCTTTTTACTGAAAAGAAGGAAGTTATTATGAGAGATATTTAAGTAATTCGTACATTCAAGCTATTTAATTTTATTTCTTTCTAATTATAATCACAATGATCAATATGATAATTATACAATGAAGTTTCACTTCTGAGCAATCTCTAGCTTTAGATACATACCCTTTTAGGCATATGGGGGAGATGCAGTGAAATATCGGTCCCATTTGAATAAGAAAGTAAGTTTTCTTATTATTTGCAATTTCATTATATCAATCTTCTTATTTAACTTGTGCATGACAACATATTTGTAGGACTATCATCTAAGGATGCATGTCGCAATGTGCGATCAGATTGGAGCCGAATCCATGGTAGCACATATGTAAGATTTGGGGCCAAGATGACCACATGTTAATGTGCTTAACTTTATTTATTTATATTTTATTATTTAATTATAGCAACCTTTTATGATATATTCTATAACAACAACTCTCTGAAAGGAATAAGGCTAATTGATCTTATTTATAAATGCCTTATTGGAGAGGGCGAACGAACATTCATCAATTGGCTGTTGATTTTGTAAGTATTGATTTAAATATTAATTATTAAGTTTTTAATCTAATTACAACTTTTAATTGTTAAATAGCAAAAAAGGAAGGCCGTCAACCAACGCTTCCAGAGGTTTTCTAGATGACTCAAGTTAAGATGCAATTGAATGGCAGTGTGTTTAGATCAATGAACAAAGTCGCGAAGTGATGGTAATGGCGATTATAATTCTTAGTATTGACTTATTATTTAAACTATTTCTGTATTAATTACATTATGTTATTTACAGGATCAGAGGACTCAGCTGATGGCTCCCCTCCCCCCACAGACGCATTATATGCCATAACTCCTCTTCCTCCGACGGTTGCTCCTGTGAAGGCCTTCCTCTAAATTTTTAGAGGGATAGGCCTAGACGTATCCGAAGTAAGGGTCAAGGGCAGACCTTGAGAAATTGGTACGGAACATCTAAGGGGAGTAGCAAGACCAGCACCACATATCAGCAGCTTCTAGAGCAGCAATCTCAGTAGCAGTTTGAGATTGATCATTTAAAGAAGGTCATTGAAAATTATCAACAACAGTTAGCAGCACAACAGAAGGATATAGACGCTTGAGTTGTGACGATGTTTCAAGATATGTACTGACGCATTAGGGAGGCGGTTGTTGCTTCTATGCATGGACGTGGGATAGAGACCATGTCACTTGAGGAGAGGGGGTGGAAGAGGGAGAGGGAGAGGGAGAAGAAGAGAAAGACGAGGATAGAGGAAAAGATGATGATGAGCCCCATTTTGGTGAGGATGAGTGATTCATGATGTATTCATTGACTTGTTGGATTTGTCATATACTATGTTTATTTTTTACTTTACATTAACTTTTTTTCTTAGATAGGTATATTTTTGACATGTGTCCCATTTTAGTTCGTATTATCTTTTATTTTAGATTGTAAAATGAATGTTGTAGGTTTGTGAAATGTAGTTGTGTGTGTATGTATATTTGTGATATTTAGCAGATTGTAAATTTGTGAAAAATATATTTTTAATAATTTTTAAATTTCAAAAATTAATAGCGACAATTAGATCGCCGCTAAAAGTTAATGGCTAGTGGCTGAAACTGTCGCCACTAGTTTAAAAGCGATAGTCAACACCATCGCTGTTAAAATTTATTTTTTTAACTTCTTTAATTTTAATGGGGACAATGATTAGCCATCCCTATTAAGTTACAAACGACGGTCCGAGCCATTTCCACTAAATTTATGGCAAGAACCATACCTGTCACTATTATTTTTTCTTAATTTTCTTATTTTTTAAAAAATTTTATTAGTGATGGATGATAGTCGTCACTATTAATTTACTCACGACGACTTTTGCGGTCGTTGTTAAATTTAACTAGTACTGGCAGCTTGTTGAGTTTTAGCGACGGCAGTGCCCCTTCTCCTCGTAGTGACTTAAAGGAGATAAAAAGCTAGTAAAAATTACAAAAAAGTTCTTCATCAAATTGAGTGCTTTTTAGTCTGAACAAAAATTATAACGACCCGTTGTCCCAAGGTTCGAAACCAGCGCCGCTAAGACAATAGATCGTCACCTTCAAGTCGGCACCCAGATCATAGTATACATGTCTAGAGAAATATTTGATAAACTATGCCAAATAGAAAGATTATCGGATCATATGCGTAGATAAATGACAAAGAGAAATAATAATACTGTCTAAGTACAGTCCAATAATAATTACATAGTCCAAAAGAAACTTCATAAATAGATGCCCACAAGAAAAAGCACAACTACATTGGAGCATATCCCAAAACTCAAGTAGTTTCCGACACGTGCAACGTAAGTAAGGCCACATCGCTCCTACTCCTGAGTGGACTCCTTACTTAAAAATTAGGGAGTGAACCACCATTAAACGAGTTCAGTAGGGATCCCGCGATTCCCAGAACGCACACAAACAACTAGCAAGAGTATAGACCAGTAAATCTATAACTACAATAAGAATAAATTGAGCTGATAAAAACATGCAGCGCAAGAAACTACAGACCCTGCTAAGATAGTTGAACCCTTAAAGCAATAAACTGTGCCACCCGTCACACGGCCACAAGTGGTCGTACTTTTAGCCTCTAAGTGATGAGGTACATACAACTACTAGTACCAACTCTCCTCATCATTCTCAAGCTGATTGCACAGAGAGTATCTTACGATTAGCCAATCCTCACGCCTATCTACCCCTACAAGGCTTCGGATTCCCATAAGGTGAGGTCGTAAGTCAAAATAGGATTAACTGGGGCACATGAGTCCACATAGGGTCCACACCCCCCAACTACGTGTGCACACAAGTTGACATGGCTACTATCCTAACAGTTAGATTGCCTCAGTATGTGGATGAGGCTACATAGGTGAGGGCCCTAGGATCAGCTCATATCCAATCACACCGAAGAGTTGGGGGATAACCCATAATCCATGTTCTCGTGGGTCATATCATGCCCTGGGGCACCTAGTGTACTACTAGTGGAAGAGTCACTCTTGGGTCCAAACCGTAAATCAAAGTAACATCATAACCTATGAATGAGCCAAGCATGCAAGATGTGTAAGAACATATTTAACAATCATATGGAAATCCACATGAAATGCAAATATGTAGGGGGTTCAGTTATATGTTCTGAATCATGTCGGCTGACTTAGATGCTAATCAACTGATTAAATTCTCTGTTTTGAATCATGTCGACTGATTTACATGCCAATCAACTAATTAAATATGGTTAATCAATTTAAGATATATAATTGATTATCTTGAATCGCGTCGACCCTTGGGGAATGGTATCAGCTTAATAGAATGTATTTTTAAATCAAATTATCATAAACTAGCTTGGGTAAATAGTTGTTTTGAATAGCATCTTTTGATCCAAATATCTTTCAGAAAGGCGTCTAGATCAAACGACACATATCAGAACCCGAACCGAGGCTTCTCTATAGCTCCTCTCGATTTCCCAAACACACTCAAGTTACATAAAATTCCCACTTCCTCAATCCACCATGCGTGAACAACGATCTCCTATAAAAACTACCTCTTAAATATATGTAGAAGAGGAGAGAACTTGTAGAACAATGGTAGAAAATGTATGCATAAGATCCTAGCATGAATTCTAGGAGAAACCTAAAAACTAGAGGGAGAATCATCACCCTACCTAGGATCTTGTACTCCTCCTGACTCAAACGAGCCCTTCACATAGTAGAACCGCCACTAGGCCACTCAACACCCTTCGGTGAGCTCCACGCACCCATGCGTTGCCGCCTCCTGTGCCTTGCCATCCATGCTACCAAGTCACTGGTGCTACCGTCGTCGCCACCACCCCCTCGCCTATGCATTGGACGCCACAAGGGAGGTGAGGGAAGATGTGGTAGTAGTAGACAGTGGTGAGGGGGAGAGAACTTTGAGGGGAAGAGGTTCAAGGAGGTGGGAAAAGAGAGGTGGAAGAGAGTGTGGGAGAGGAAGAAGATGGAGGAAAGAAGGGGAGAATGGTGAGAAATGAGGGAGAGAGAGGAAAGGAGAGGGAGAAGCAGGTTTTACTCCTGCCCTCGGTGCCTCCGCTATATGGAGGTATTGTCACCAGCACGCAAAGGGGTGCCACAAGAAAGAAAGACGCCATGTAGACACAATTGAATTGCGTTACTCTGAGTTGAAGCTATTCACAAGATGCGTCTAGCCAAAGTGACGTAAGTCAGAAAGCCTAGTGGACTTTAGCCATGCGGCACACATGCATGCACTCTAAATGACATCTGTCCAGATAGTCACCTATCAGTGATGCATATTGTTGAGCATGTTTGGTTTGATTTTGATGAAACAAAACACTTAAAATAACAAATGGATGCTATTGGTAAGAACTAAGGTAAATGAGTGATTTACTCTTTTATTTCCAAATGATATAGTGTTAAATATCTTTATGAGCTTGAATACAATAGGTTCTTGGAATGTATATTTCTTTAAAAAGACAAAATGACTATTGAAAGTTTTCTAAAAATCTCATTTTAATCCAAAGACCAAAACCCAATCAGGTGGGTATTGGTCGACTAGAGGCAAGACTGGTCGATCAATATTGGTTGATCAATACCAGTGCTCAGTCTAACTGAGCTGGCCTGGTTGGTCGACCAAGTAGCTAGTTGGTCAACCAGTACTAGTGCTCAGGTAACCCCGAACCTGCACATTAGTCGACCAGTACTAGTGGGGGTCTTTTTGGCATGTCTTCACCTTGCACTGCTTCCACATGCCTAGTCTTGGGCCCTAGTCAATCAAAACAACCCAGGTGCCCATGTGAATGGGCAGATTGACCCTTCCTTGTCTTGCCCAATGCAAGGACGGTCATGTGGGCTACTTTTTGCCCAAGGACTGACATGCCAGCTTTCATCCTATGTTTGTACAAGGTTCTTTAATGTTTCTTTGTTTTTGAGGTAGTTTTTGCAGGATACATTTTCTAATTGTGTGCAACCTATCACTATCAACTTTTAACCTACCATCATGAGCTCTCCTAGAAAACTTCTTATAGGCATTTCTTAGGAGCAAATGACATCACGTGTTGGCTTCTAACTAGTTGGTACACATGGAAGATGATAGAAGAGCAGGATTTCAAATCAACCTGGGATTCTTTTGTTAAAATACTTTAGAGGAAAAAAAGCACTTTTTCCCACCTTCCACCCAATAGTTTTGGGCTTCCTTTCAGCCTATAAAAAGGACAGCTATAGGCTATTTTAGACAAGGGTCTTGGAAGAGAAAATGTGCCATACATTTGTGAGAGCTTGAGAGAGTTTTTGAGCTAACTTGTCCTCCTCTTTGGTTCATCTTCTAACCCCTTAAGAGGAAGGTTTCTTATTTGAATCTCTCTCATCTGTGCAAGTCAAGAAGGTCAGTTGTAACTTGATGGATCTTCTTCCTCTTGATCAAGACTAGATCAAGACCAAGAAGAAGCTTCCTTAGTGCTTACATAATGATCATCTAAGAAGTGAGGAGAAGCTTGTCAAGAAGGGCTACTAGGAGGATTCAAAGGAGAAATACTTTAACCATCTTCATTTCCTAGAGAAATATCACCATGAGAAGGAAGTTCATAGTCTTTTGCTTTCTTCTTTTATTCAAGTTATAATATTAAGAAAGCTACGATGTTTTGTGTGTGAGTTGTAGGGATTCTTACCTTTTCTTTCTTCTCTTGTTGATTGCTTTCCTTGGGGAAGAGGACTAAACTTTGCGAATGTTGGAGGTTGTTTTTCCTTCCTTAGTGGAAGAGGACCATCCTTTATGACGTGGAGGTTGTATGCCTTCCTTAGTAGAAGAGAGCCGATCCTTGAGGAGATTGGAGGTGTACCTTACTAGAGGCATTATGTCTAGGGAGAGCCTAGCTAGAAGCCTTATATCAAGTTGTTTGGTTAGCTAGGACGGTACTTACTAGCAATGTACTAGAGGTGTCTTCAAGTGAAAAAATCCAACGAAGTTGGAAAGTGGACGTAGGTCACCATTTGGTGGACCGAACCACTAGAAATCTTGTACCTCTTGTGTGGTTGTGTTTATTAATTGTCGCTTATTTTTAAAATCCTATTCATCCCCCTCTACGGTGTAGCTCATAGCTCTAAATCCATTACTTGGTATCAGAGCGAGGTTTCTTAAGGAAGACCTAACAGTCTAAGAGATATCCTAATGGCTATGGCTAATTTGGGTGAAGGATTTTCTATTAATCGTGAACTACTATTCAATGGGTTCAATTATACCTATTAGAAGGCTCGCATGAAGATCTTCCTTAAGGCTATAAACATTGGTGTTTGGACGGTTGTAGAAAATGGTCTATATGTACTTGCCAAGGGGGAGAATGAATGGGATAATGAAGATTCTCATTCTCACTCTAGTGAAGAAGAAGCCGAAAAAGCCAACCTATGTCTTATGGAAAAATGTGATGAAGAAATTAAGGTAATCTCTAATAAACGTGATGAAGTTTCATTTGATAAATTATTTGAAGAATATAAGAAGGTCAATCAAGAGTTAAAATATCTTAAGGAGGATCATTAAGCTCTTGTAATTAAGAAAAATGATTGAAAAATGAAATATGAAATCTTAATAAATGCAAGCAAAATACTTGGAGATGAGAGATGAGTTCAAAAGGAAATATGCAAAGATACTTGATGAAAATAATGAATTACGTGTATAATTTGTCCAAGCTTATGAAAGACAAAGAGATAATTGATGTATCCCTTAGTACTCACAAAGAAAAACTTAGAAAATAAAGTATTAGATTCTTCACACCTATCAAACAATATAAATCCAATGCTTCCTCTTCTAGAACTCCTGTATTGCGTCTAATTCATTTAGAAGGTCATCTCCATCTAGTGCATATTTGAAAACTTGTTATGAATGTGGTAAGAAAGGACATATTGCAAAATTTTGTTAGTATTCAAATAGAAATAGATAGGAAAAAAAAAGTATGTGGATTAGAAGAGATTATTCTTATGTGAAAACTAACTCCTTTGGATCTAAAAAGATTTGGGTACTAAAGTCAAAAGAATAATCTTATTTTGACGTAGGTATGCCTTGAAAGTTAAAAGAAGGAATGATGTTTAGATAGTGGTTGCTCAAGGCATATGACGAGTGATAAAGATCAATTCATATCGATTAAAGTAAAAGATGGAGGACATGTAACATTCGGAGACAATAGTATGGGTAAGGAAATTGGTATTGGTGACATTGGCAATACTTCAACTTTGAAAATTAAGCATGTGCTTGTTGTTCATAGACTAAGATATAACTTAATTAGCATTAGTCAATTTTGTGATAATAACTATAAAATGATATTTGACTAAACATTGTGTGGTTGTTGATTCAAATTCAAATCATGTTAAATAATTGTTCACCAGAAAAGAAACATCTATGTCTTACATCCTGAAGAATTGGAATAAAATAATATGTACCTAATTGTTTCTCATGATAATGACGCTTGGTTATGTTATAGAAAACTTGATTATTAACACGGGAGTAATTTCTAAACTTATAAAGTATGATTTTGTTATTGGATTGCCTAAGTTGATTTTTTAAATGATAAGGTTTGTGATGCATGCATTAAAGGAAAATATACAAAATCATCTTTAAAATAAAAAATGTAGTTTGAACAATTGGACCATTGCAACTATTGTATCTTGAGTTGTTTGATCCCACAAGAACATCTAGTCTTACCGGTAAGTCATATGGCTATTCGATTGTTGATGATTATTCAAGATATATTTAGGTATTATTTTTTGCTCACAAAAAAGATGTGCTTAATGAATTTATGAAGCTTTGTAAAAGAATACAAAATGAAAAATGGTATGCCATTTCATGTACGAGAAGTGATCATGGTAGAGAATTTGAAAATATAGAATCTGAAATTTTTTGTGATGAGAATGACATAGAACATAATTTTTCAGCTTCTAAAATCCCTCAACAAAATGGTATTATTGAGAGGAAAAATAGACCTTTCATAGAATTGCTAGACCGATCTTGTGTGAAAATAATTTGTCTAAATATTTTTGGGTGCAGGCCGTGAACACATCATGTTACATCATAAATCGTATAGTGATTAGGCCTATTTTGAACAAAACTTCATATGAATTGTATAAAGTTTGAAAGTCCAACATTGCTACTCTTAGACCATTGGGTTATAAATATTTTATTCTTAACAATGGTAAAGATGATCCAGTCAAATTTGATCCAAAAATGATGAAACCATATTTCTTGTATATGGAAATTCTTCTACTGCATATAGAGTGTTTAACAAACGTACTTTAATTTTAGAAGAATAGATGCATGTGGCTTTTGACGAGTCTAATTCCTTGTCGAAAAATGATGTGTTTGATAATGATGTAGAAATCTTGGAGGAGCTCATTGCAAATCATGACAATCCAAGATTAGATCTAATATAACCAATGGAGAATGAATGTAAGTGAAAGAAGTGATAAAGCATCAGGATGATCTACCAAAGGAATGGATATAAGTCAAGGACCATCTAATAGATAAGACCATAGGTGATCCTAACTAAGTAATTTGCAGTAGATCCTCATTTAAATATGTTGCATTTGTATCTTAAATAGAGCCAAGCAATATCAGTGATGCCATAAATGATAATGCATAGGTAATGACTATGTAAGAAGGGTTAAAACTAATTCGAAAATAGTCAAGTATGAATATTTGTTTTGAGGTCTAGTGACTATCTAGTGATTAGAATAAAATGGGTGTTCCGAAATAAACTTGATGAAGCTGGGATAATCACAAAAATAAGGCTCGATTGGTAGCACAAGGGTATAGCTAAGAAGAAAGAATAGATTTTGATGAAACTTATGCACCCACGACTAGAATGGATGCGATTAAGAGATTACTTCATTTTGTATACTCGAGAAATTTTCACTTATTTGAAATAGATGTGAAAAGTACTTTTCTAAATGATTACATTAAGGAGGAAGTCTATGTAGAACAACCTCTCAGATTTGAAGATTCAAAATTTTCAAATCATATTTTAGACTTCAAAAAGTATTGCATGGTTTGAAACAAGCTCTATGAGCTTGGTATGAGCGATTAAGCTCATTCTTAATCAAAAAGTAATTTTTACGAGGAAAAATAGATATACATTGTTGATAAAGTATGAGAAAGATGACTTATTGATTGTGTAAATTTATGTAGATGATATTATTTTTCGTACTACTAATGAATATTTTTGTAAGAAATTTTTTAAGCTATTGCAAACGCATTTGAAATAAGCATGATAGGTGAGCTAAGTTTTTTCCTTAGATTACATATGAAGCAAATGAAAGAATGAATCTTTATAAATCAAGTCAAATATATCCATGAACTCCTCAAGAAATACGGCTTTGACAAAGTAAAAGCACTTCTAACTCCAATGTCAACATTAACAAAGTTAGAAGCGGACAAAAATGGTAAAAATGTGGACCAAAAGCTATATCGAGGTATGATAGGCTCATTACTATACTTGACGGCAAGTAGGCCGAATATATTATTTAAAGTGTGCCTATGTACTAGCTTTCAAAGTAAACTTAAATAATCGCATCTTATTGCCATAAAAAGAATCTTTAGATAGCTTGTTAGTAGTGTTGATTTGGACTTATAGCATCATAAAGAATATTATTTGACATGATTGCTTACTCATATGGGGATTATGTCAGATCTAGAGTAAATAGAAAAAGTACTAGTGGAACATGTCAATTTCATGGTGGATACTTGATCTCATAGTCATCTAAGAAATAAAATTTTGTAACACTCTCAACGGCCGAAGCCGAATATGTGACCGTCGAAAGTTGTTGTGCTCAAATTCTTTGGATTAAACATCAATTGTTTGATTATGATGTGCATTTGGATCATATTCCCATTCATTGTGATAATACAAGTGTTATAAACTTGACCAAAAATTCCGTGTAACATTCTAGAATTAAGCATATTGAAATGAAATATCATTTTATTCGTGATCATGTGCAAAAGGGTGACATTGAGCTCAATTTTGTTAATACTTTGAACCAATTGGCTAACATTTTCACCAAGCTCTTGAATGAAGATAGATTCAGTTCCATTCGAATAGAGCTATACATGTGTAAAATCTAGAGAAATTTGATAAAGTAGGCTTAACATTATTTCATGTTTGTCTGAGGGTAATTTATTTTGTATTTGCTTACTTGTCATTGGTTGACCAATAACTTGACTTGGTCGACCAATAACTATTGGACCATGTTAAAAAGAAGAGGATTGCAGGACATTTCTTTTAAAAAGGTGAATGGGGGGCCGAGATTTTAAAAGAAGTGGGGCACGTGTGTGACACGCGTCCCACCTAGCAAGCGCCACAAACAGCGCCATTAAGGTAGGTATTAGAGATGAAGGTACATGGGTCATTTCACAGATCAAATAAAAAAAAAGAGGGGTGGGCAATTCGTCCCTCTCCTCCTTCCCATCGCGCGCCTTCCAACTGCTGGATAACCAAGGGTGACCGACGGCATCTCTCCTCCCCTTCCTCTCTAGCAAGTCTTGAGGGAAAAAGGCCTGGCCTTTTCTCAACCCCAATAGTTCCTTTCTTCCATCTCTCTCTCTCTCTCTCTTGTGACCTAGATCCCCCGGCCATAGCCCATTCATGAGGATAGGGGGTCCCTAGCTGTGGGAAGAAGGAGAAGGGTAGAGTGAAAATTGATCTGGAAGCTACTCCAGATCCTGAGGAAACAGAAGAGGAAGAGGAAGAATCAGAGGAAGAAGAAGCAAAAATGGAAGAAGAAGAGGAGAGCAATGAGGACCCTGTTACCCGTTGTCCTCGCTCGGCTCGTAAAATAAGTAGAGGAGCCGAGCCAAGCGGAAGATGAAGAAGTTCGTCGTCTCTCCACAAGAGCAAAGGAAAGTCTCCAAGACTAGAGGACCATCCTCACATCCTCCAACGATTAGCGATCTGGGGCTAGTTAGGTATAAGGAAGTGTTCAAGAAGGCTACTATCTTGCTAAGCAGGTATGTAGATTTTGACTCTCTTACTGAAATGGGGCCAGATATTTTATCTATTGTGAATGATATGGGGTGGTATGATTTGTGCATCATGAAAGGACGAGTTTTATCCCGACTTGATGCGGAAGTTCTAGCACCTTAGTGACTCATCCAGATAATGGGATTATTGGGTTTGTTAAGGGAAAGAAAATCCAAATGAATAGATGGTTAATCAAAAAGTTGGTGAATCTGAGGTTAGAAGGTCCCTTGAGGACAAAGACACTTAACAAAGTGGAAGCTATAAAGGCGGTGACAGGATGGACTGATGTGATAGTGGTGCAAGTAAGAGCCTCAGATCTTTCCTTGGATCTTAGGCTTATGCACCTTATCATCTGTCACAATGTGATGCCGAAAGGGGGAGGCTATGATTATTTGAAATTGGACCATCTTCAGATCATACAGCATGTAGCCACTAGAGAAAAGATTGATCTGCCATCCTTCATGTTATATTTTACATGTTTAAAGCAAGCTTAGGAAGTCTCACCTTACCTTATGGAAGCCTACTTACCATAATCTTTAGGCACGATGGTGTATATTTAACAAAGGAAGACAGTCATGAGATTAAGAGAGAGCATGCCATTGGAGTGATATCAATGACAAGAATGCATTGCATCTTCTTAGATGGAGATTGGGTAAAGAAAGAAGCTACAGGGATTCCTACAAAGACTCCTCCCTCACTTGCTCAGGGGGAGCAAGGACATGAAGGAGCTACTTCCATTGAAAGCTTTAGCTCAAGGGCAAGGCCTCATGGGAAGGGGATTGTTACTGAAGAAAGTGCTCCTTAGGCTCCAAATTTCGATGAGGAGATACTTGCCTCTATACTTGATGCAGTTGACAAATTAAAGAGCAACATGGGAGCAATGCTTGAGAGATTAGAAAAGGAATTGAATGTAAAAAAAGTTGCGGAATCCTCTCAACTACCTCGAGAAGGACAACTAGGTGATATGCTTCAGTCCATCTTTGATAGATTGGACTCTATGGATAAGAAATTTGATGAAAGAATGGCCAAGCTAAAACAGAAGGTGAGCTCTATGCAGGCCGTTGACACTCCAGCAATAGCATTTAATACATGGCATGTGCTTGGCGAGAAACTTGAAGATGTTGAAGAAAACATTCTAGGGAAGATAGCTCAAGTTCCAGGATCATCATGTAGTGGACCACCAGGCTCCGATAGTAGTGAAAAGATGTATACAATCACCAAGATAGATCAAAAGGCATAAACACATTAGGATTTGATGGATAGGTTAAAAGGAGAAGCACTAGACAAGCTTGACTTAGTCTGTGAAAATATTCAAAACATCAAGGATGTACTACCAAAGCATGGGAAGCATCTCAATTCAGTCAATGAGCAAATGCAGGCTCTTACTAAGGCTTGTGTGCAATTTGGCCCGTAAATCACTGGGCTTGTCAACTATTTATTCCCTTTTGTACAAACAAGGCCAGTACACTACTTTCATCGCAATCTTGAAGATCGTGACCCAGTTGAAGAACAACATACACCATGTAGACCCTAGAAGACCTATGCTCCTATGTATGATAAGGGGAAAGGAAAGAAGAAACATCAAATCATTTTATCTTTATCTATGTTATATATGAAATTTTTATTCCCACCAAAAATAATTTCCTATTTATGTTGCTTCGTTTTCTTTTTGTCTTTATGTCCTTGTTTAATTTTCTTTGCAGGTTTTATTGTAGTACTTCACGAACTATCCTTTTGAAATACTTGATTACCCCTTTTGATGATGACAAAAAGGGAGAGTGAAGTGTAAATGCTATGTGATGATCAGTGACATGGTATGTGTGGTTGATATGTGTGATTTTATATGACATACTATGTTTGGTTTTTTATGCAAAAATGTTCATGCTATGTGTCATGCTATGTATTAGGGCTGTCAACGGTCTGGGTCTAGGTAGACCCATGCCCAAAATGGATGAACCCTGACCCAGTTCAGACCCAATAATTGTCACGGGTAAATGGGTAAATGGGTCGGGTCTTGGGCCTACTTCTTATTTATTTGATGTTAAAAGATAAATGGGCCTGGTATATAATTTATTCATCTTAAATCTCTACGTGCCAAATAATTGGGATTGATTTGAAGTCCAAATTCTAAGAAATCGGCTCACAATTTTTTGCAATCTATGACAATAGAAGGCTTAATGGGTAAACGGGTATACCTAGACCCATAACTGACGGGTCCAAATGGGTCTATTAATGGGCCTGGGCCCATTTTGACAGCCCTACTATGTATGGTTTGCTTTCATGAGAAAGTGTGCATGCTATCTGACATGCCGACATGCTATGTGACACGTTATATAAGATATAAAGTAAACTTGAGAAGTATTTGATGAATGGCCCATCGCAAAGCTGTGAACATGTGTGAATGGTTGCATAAATGATGTTATAGTGACTAAGGTTGAGGATCTTGAATGTTCTAATGAATATCGTTAAAGTATATGTTCATTGAATATATTTCTTGAGAAGTAAGTGTAAGAATTATAGCATAAAGGCTTCATAGCTTTAAGTGTTTTGTCCTCATAAAAAAAGGAGGGAATGTTGAGCCCCTTTGGTTTGATTTTGATGAAACAAAACACTTAAAATAATAAACGAATGGTATTGGTAAGGATTGAAGTAAATGAGTGATTTATTATTTTATTTCCAAAGGATATAGTGTGAAATATCTTTATGGGCTTGAATGTAATAGATTTTTGGATTGCAAAATATTTCTTTAAAAAGACCAAAATGACTCTTGAATGTTTCCCTAAAAGTCTCATTTTAATCTAAAGACCAAAATCCAATTTGGTGGATATTAGTCGACCAGAGGCAATACTGGTCGACCAATACTAGTGTTCAATCTAACTAGGCTGGCCTTGTTGGTCGACCAACTAGCCAATTGGTCGACCAGTACTAGTGCTCAAGTAACCCTGAGCTTGCGAATTGGTCGAGCAATCCTTGACCTAGTTGACTAGTACTAGTGGGGGTTTGATTGCCCTGCCTTCACCCTGCATTACTTTTAGAAGTCGAGTCTTGGGTCCTGGTCAACCGGAATGACCCAAGCGCCCATGTGAATAGGCAGATTGACCCGTCCTTCTCTTGCCTAGTGCAAGGAAAGTCACATGGGATACTTTTTGGCCCAAGTATTGACGCACCAACTTTCATCCTATGTTTATACAAGGTTCTTTAATGTTTCTTGATTTTTGAGATATATTTTGTAGGATACTTTTTCCAATTGTTTGCAACCTATCACTATCAAATTTAACCTAGCGTCATGAGCTTTCAAAGGAAACTTCTTGTAGGCATTTTTTGGGACTAAGTGACATCGCATGCTGGTTCCTGACTAGTTGGTACACATGGAAGACAATAGAAGAGCAGGATTTCAAATCAACATGGGATTCTTCGGTTAAAATATTTTGGACGGAAAAAGCATCTTTTCCCCACCTACCACCCAACGGTTGGGACTTTCTTTGGGCCTATAAAAAGGATAGCCATGGGCTAGTTTGGACAGGGATCGTGGAAAGGAAAATGTGCCACACATTTTTAAGAGCTTAAGAAAGTTTTTGAGCTAACTTGTCCTCCTCTTTGGTTCATCTTCTAATCCCTTAAGAGAAAGGTTTCCTGTGTGAATCTCTCTCATGGTGGAGGTCAAGATGGTCGATTGGTGGATTTTCTTCCTCTTGATCAAGACTAAACCAAGACGAAGAATAAGCTTCCTTGGTATATACTGTTAGTCTTAGGTGGCCTACAAGCCAATATGACTTTGTAATCTCGTTCATTTCATTAATAAAATGGCATTATTCATTATGTGTAAATTCGTATTATTATCGTCTCATAATGAAGTCTGTGAATATATGCGATAGTGATTAGGTTATGATCAGATCATACTAATGAGACTGATCACTTAAACACACATATTCTTAATAGTTCCTAGTCGTAGGATATCCGAGAAGGACATCGGATATCCGGATAGACTAGTACAGATTGCTCCCGCTCATAAGATGAGGGTGACTGATCTCATAGTCACTTGTGTGGAGACACTAGGCGAATATGTAGGTGCTCATTAGAGAATGAGTTCACTGAACTGATCCGACTGAATCGTTGGATGGTATTGTACCTCACTGTCAACTAGCTTGATTCTATTGTCGCAGTTGCATGGATGATCCTCGGACCTGAGACACCAAAGACACCTTGTCGGTGGACTTCTGTGCTTTGACCTTGGTTTATGAATCTCTAACCACGGGATTCTAAACAGCCAAGGATCAGATACAGCGGAATACCGTTGAAGGGAATTGAGTGTTAATAAGGAATCATTCGTTCTTGGTACTTAGAGAGAGAATGCTCTAGGAAGGATGCGCGGAAGTCCCTGGCCAGGGCGGACAATAATATCGGTAAAAGAGTTTTCCGATATTATCCGGCAGCATCCGATCCAAGTGAGTCGACCGGTTAGGGTTTGACGGTTTACCATATCCTGAGTTGACTCAAGAGTATTGTACGAATGAAGGATTATATTCATGTGATAACTGTCGGTGGAAAGGTTCCAAGAGTGGGTAACTTAACTCCGGTACCTTCCAGGTTCACGCGGTGTTGCTTGGCACCCAACGTGATTAGAGGCCCGGTCAAATTCGATGTGCAACATTAATTCGATTGACTAATTAATTAATATGAGTTATTAATTGATTAATCAGGCCAGTGATGAGTCACTAGACTTATTGGGCCATTAACCGGACTGGTTATTGGGCTTAGAAGGTCACACGCAAATGATTCTCAAGGCAATGGATAAGTAAGTGGGTTTTATATTAACCGTAGATTTTTATGAAAAACCGCACGGTTAGTATAAAATATAGCGAACGGGCTGAGCAGCCCAGGCTGCTGCTAACCCTAGCTGCCCCTCCTCTCTTCCTCTCTCTCTCTCTGACGCCTTAGACGAGCCTGGATCTCCGGATTTGCTCTGTTGCTTCTCCGACTCCCGCTCGATGGGAAATCGTCTGCGCGATGCGGCGATCGTTGCGGCGAATGGCGGAGGCTTCGTGGGCTGCGAAGAACAAGGAACGTGAGGATATCCACCGCGAGAAGGATCACGTGGACTCCACTAGAGGCCGTGCGCTTGTGCGGCTTGCAGTGTTACACCAACGGAACTGATCGGTCGCGGATTTGAATCCGCGCTTGGTAATGTCCGATTACCGTTCTAATCCGATTTTTTGTATTTACGAAACAGGAAACCGATCGCAGATAGATTAATTTTATTCCGCTGCGTTTTGCGATCCGGAGAAACGTGAGAACCCAACAGTGGTATCAGAGCCAGGTTCCACTATTTCTCGTCCCGTTTCGGTCTTTGATTTAATATTTCCGTGTATTATTCCATGCTCAAATTCAAACTTTTTGTTGAATTTGTGTTCATATGATGAACAAAAATTAATTAGATTACTTTTTTATTCTGCAAAATTCGAAATTAATTATTTCGGGGTTTATTATCATTCTTCGTTGGACAAAGAACCGAGGTTCATACCGGCTTTATTCAAGCGTTCCCATGTGATGGGAGGTGGCCGAAGATCCAGGTATGACCAGGGATCCCTACGGTCACCAACGACGCCGATGGCCGATGCTGGAGAGGCCACCAAAAGTGGTCGGATATCTCTTTCCTTTAGGTTTTAAAACCAGAAATTAGGGGTCTTTTAAACGGCTCGGGCAAGGGTTTTTTGGGACCATCGGAGGGTTCATGCCGGTGCCATAGGCGTGGCCGTCGCCGGGGCCATCGCCGACGAGGCCAGGCGGCGCCGCCTGCTGGTCGCCGGCGGTTCTGTCGCGGCCCCCCGCCGCTACCTTTAGAACTAGGGTGTTTGCATTTTGGAGCCATCGGGTTGGAAGAGGAAGGGGGCCGGCCCGAGCCAGTCCAACCGCCTGGACCAACCGGCCAGGTGAGCCCCTGAGCAAGGGGGCCGAGCCTGGCTCGAACTAGGGACCCTCGCTCGAGCCCTGGCTCGAGCCAAGCATCCTAATGGGCTGGGCCCATTTCTTTTAAAAACCCCCTTTTAGGTCCCTTTTTAAATCCATTAAACCCCATAACCCTTATTAGCCCATTGGATACAATTAAATCGGATTTCAATTTAAAATTCAAAAATGTTTTGAAAATTTTAAATTGTTAATCAATTTTGTTTTATTGGGCATTAATGATTATGTTGATTATTAATTGTTAATTACAATTAACATGATTATTGATTAATAATAAGAGTTAATTATTAATTTAATTATTAAATTAATGATTAATAATAATTGACTAATTTAAGTCTTAAATTAGTAATTATTGTTTAATTAGAGTTAATTGTTATTTAAGTGTTAAATTAATAGTTAGTTATAATTAACTAATCTAAGTGTTAAATTATAGTTATTAATTGATTAGTGTTAACTATTGATTTAAGAATTAAGTTAGTAATTAACATTAATTAACTAATCTAATAGTTAGATTAGTGGTTAATAATTATTAGTCTAAATATTAGATTATCAATTATTAAATCATCTAATTGTTAACAAATTAGAGTTAGTTATTAATTTAAGTGTTAAATTAATAATTAATTTAAATTGACTAATTTAAGTGTTAAATTAGTAATTAACATTAATCAACTAATCTAAGAATTAGATTAGTGGTTAATAATAATTAGGGTTAATTAATAATTTAAGTGTTAAATTTGTTAATTAACTTTTATGGACTAATGTAAGAGTTAGATTAGTAATTAATTATTAATAGTCTAATTGTTTGATTATTAATATTGATTAATCTAAATGTTAGATTATTTTAATTATTAGAAATGTTCTAATGGCATGGAATAATCTGAAAATTATTAATTTGGAGTATATGCAGATGTGATGTGCGTTTTATATGCTTTTAAATTTGATCTAAATGCATGTTAAGATAATAAAATGAGTTTTCAAAATTTAAATACCAATTTTGATTGGAACCCAGCTTTTTGAAAGCTAAAATTATTTAATTTTGAAACTCTTTTATTTTAAGCCATGTGATGCACTTATCATGTATGGAATGTTTAAAACACGCCGTGGTCATGGATATACATTTTTAATATTATTCATGTGATGAATGATGTATGTGGATCGTAGATGTGTGATTGAAATGTTTATTAAATTGTTAATAAATAGAGGTTTGCGCACCTCTATCTCTCTATCATACTCCGATGTAATTCTACCTCCCTCTCTTTTGTACTCGCCATGAGGCCTTCTTCAATTTACATGTAATTCTAGAATTAATTGTAATATGATTGAGGCAACCGAGGAAGGAGTGAGGATGATCCACAGATGCAACCAAGAAGGCGATGTGATGGAGATCTTTTGCCTATGTGTTTGCAGGATAGTCTAATGTAAATGTTATGTTAGATTGTGTGTGCGTTTGATTGTTGGCTCTAGTCAAACCCACTGTGCTATCCAAGACCACACTAGACATATATGTAATACAATGTTTTTGTGTTTGATTATGAATCGAAGCAGGTATAGTATTTAGTAAATATATACGATATATATATATACTATCACCTAGGAGAGACCAAGATAAAAGTTATCCAAAATATCCTCGTCTTAAATCTAACCCGTAAAGTGAGTAGTTAAGAACTTACCGCATGGTCCACCATCGTTATAATTATAGGATTCGAATCACTTTAGGCAGGTTTGTTGTGTTACCACAAGGCTTGTTTAATTGTGAGGAGAGACTGTAGCTATGACATTAGATGCCTATATGATCGGGGTAGAGGAACAATGTACCTTTGTTGTACTATCCACAAAGGCTGCATGCAAATCTATGCTCATCGCGTAATGATGGTTAGCTTAGACCAGAATTAGTGCCTTGTTGTGCTATCCACAAGGTCATTAAATCTCTGATGACCGAATATATGATCGGATATTGTAAAGAGTTGCAAGTCCCATGAGATGGGTGCTCTTTGATTGTTTTACAGCTTTCTTGTGCTATCCACAGGATTGTACCGCAAGTCATTGAGATTCTGATCCCCACTAGGAGACTGTCGGCATCTCCCGTTCTGTATAACTGAGGGTTATATAGTCCGTCGAAAATTAGTGGGAGTTAAAACTTGAACAAAAGACCATGTCTTGTTTTAAATTTAATAATTGAACATTTGCTAAATAAATTTTATTTATCTCCTGTAGGAAAATATGTCGTCGAATAACCCACTCCGTGGCATACATGATGCCCAACTTCTGACTAGCCTAAACTACTCAGATTGGCTTAGAAACCTGAAGAATATCTTCAGATCTGAGCAAATTGACTACGTCCTTGGAGCTGATCCTCCTGCTGAACTGGCATTGGATGCCCCTGAGGCAAAGATGATAGCTAACGATAAAAAATCGAAGGACAAAGGCAAATGAGTAGTAAAAGGTGACTGCTTCTACTATAAGCAGAATGGTCATTGGAAGAGGAACTGTAAGGAGTTCCTCAATGATAAAGCTCAGGGAAAAGTGAAGTTGCCTGAAGCTTCAGATATCTATATAATAGATATCAACTTGTCCGTTAGAAATTCCACATCTTGAGTATTAGATACCGGATGTGCTTCTCATATCAGCTATGATGTGCAAATGTTGACTAGTAAGCGCAAGCTGAGAAAAGGCAAGGTGGAATTGAGGCTAGGAAACGGCGCAAAAGTTGCGGCGGTTGCTGTTGGGACAACAAACCTCAGGCTTTCATCCAGAGACGTCTTATCATTAGAAGATTGCTATTATATTCCTAGCATAATAAAGAACATTATATCAGTATCTTGTTTTAATAAAATAGGATATAGGTTGTCTATTGAGAATAGAAGTTATTCGATTTATTATGGTAATAAATCAATAGCTTCGGCATCTTTAGTCAACGGTCTATATTTTTTAGATGTTTCTTGTTACAATCTCCACATTGATAATGCTCTTAAGAAGAGCAAGAATTGTGTGAACCAAGCCTACATGTGGCATTGTAGACTTGAACACATTGGTGAAAGTAGGGTGCAAAGGTTGCACAAGCATGGTTATTTAACAACATTCGATTATGAATCGTTTGCGACATGCGAGTCCTACCTTATAGGAAAGATGGAAAAATCTCCATTTACTGGACATGGAGAACGTGCCAAGGACATTTTAGAACTAATACATTCGGATGTATGTGGACCCATGTCCACCCAAGCCAAAGGTGGTCAAGATTCGGCTATATGTACTTAATGAAGTACAAGTAGGAAGCATTTGAAAAGTTCAAGGAGTTCAAGAATGAGGTAGAGAAACAGTTAGGAAAGAGTATTAAAGCTCTTCGATCAGATCAGGGAGGAGAATATTTGAGTACTAACTTCATACAATTCTTAAAGGATAATGGTATCAGAGAGGAGAAATTGCACCTTGTTGGACATGGTGCGATTCATGATGAGCTTTTCGGAATTACCAGTGTCCCTCTGGGGGTATGTTCTAGAGTCAACAACATACCTATGGAACAGAGTACCTAGCAAGTCTGTGACCTCTACTCCATATGAGATATGGAAAGACAGGAAACCAGAATTTAAACATGTTAAAGTCTGGGGTTGTCCTGCTCATGTAAAGAGGCATGAATAAGACAAGTTGGAATCACAAACTGATAAATACAAGTTTGTGGGATATCCAAAGGAAACCTTTGGATACTACTTTTACCATCCTGGTGAACAAAAGGTGTTTGTCGCCAGGAAAGCTGTCTTCTTGGAAGAGGAATATCTTCTCTAAGAGGACAGTAGGAGTAAAATAGTATTGAAAGAGGTTCTAGATTCCCGAACAGCTGCATTATTATCAGATGAGATATCAATTCCTGAATCTATTCAGGTACACACAGATGAGCCTTGTAGATCTGGTAGATTACCTAGACTGTCCGAACGATATATGGGACATATCGCTGAAGGTGAGTCTAAGGTAGAATATAATGAGGATGATGATCCTAAAACCTACCAGGAGGCCATAAAAGGCCCATAAGCCGGGAAATGGCGAGGAGCCATGAACTCAGAAATCCAATCCAAGTATACTAACCAAGTTTGGAACTTGGAGCACATGCCCGAGGGTATTGTACCCATCGGATGCAAGTGGATCTTTAAGAGAAAGATCGGTGCTGATAGACGGATCGACACTTATAAGGCAATGTTGGAGGCAAAGGGATATCGTCAAAGGCAAGGAATTGACTATGACAAGACTTTATCACCAATTGCCATGATAAAGTTGATTAGAGTTCTACTCGCCATAGCTGCACATTTTAATTACGAAATCTGGCAGATGGTGTAGGTGCTTAGAATGACCGTGTGATTAACATGAAATATCTATGTTGTTTAGGTGTAAACTAACCTATTAAAAACAGCAACTAAAGTGCAGTGATCGCCAGAAACTTTTAACTTAAAACTTTCAAAAGAGAGTATGATCGCCTACCTTTCAAACGCGGAAGATTGAGTCCTTGGTTCCCCTTCCTCAGCCGGCTGAAGAAAGAGAGCCCTTTCTTTGTTCTTTTGTTCTTGCTGTTGAATTTGAGGTTGAGGATCGTCCAGAAGTTGTGCTTGATTTCCCCCTTTTGAATCTCTCGTTGTTGTTGAGTGCAACAGAGACAGAAAACAGAATAAAGAACTAATGATGAGAATTTAAGTAGAAGTAGTATCTGAACTAATCATGATGTTAAGCATATTTAAAACAGCAAACTTACTTTTTTAATGGCTTTGAAACCCCTTAAATCAAGTAGGTTTTTGAAAGATTATGCTGTGGTGTGTGTTTGCATAAAGTGAATATGAAAAATAAAATTAATGAAGATGAATGCAATATTGAAAAACTTATGCCCAATTGGATGAAGCTCTGAAAGGATGAAGATCTTGAAAGGACGCCGACTTCTGGAAATGGCAGCGCTCCGGCGTTACGACGTTGTTGCTTCAATCTTCAACTCGCTATAACGCTATGGCTCAACTCAACTTAATTATGTTCTCTCTTTTTTTTTTTTTTTTAACTCTTCAACATGCAGGGTATTTATAGGCATTTCTTGCGTTCGCGATTAACATTTGAAAAATCCCGAATTTATCCATCTTAACCGACAGATAAACACCAGTTAATTCATCTTTATCTGTAATTATCTAAAACGCGTCCACCTTGGCTGACGCCTTTCAGATTAATTAAGATAAGGATAAACATCCGGGAAAACTTATCTTTATCTTTATTAGGTAAAACGCGTCCATATATGTAGACGTCTTTTAGACTAATTAAGATAAGGATAAACATCCGGAGGAGAAGTTAAAACTACTTAGGAAACCTAAAACGCGTCGACATTTCCAGATGCCTTTTAGTTAATAAATTAATTAATTAAAATTCAAATTTAATCGTTAAAACAGGAATAAACTCTAAATGGCGTCCACTTGGGTCGACGTCTTTTAGAATTCTTCATATTTTAACTCAAATTTGAGCTAAAATCAATTCAATTGATTAACTTAAACACATCTGTTAAACCCGACACTTAAAAAGATTAATAAAAATTAATTAATGATTAATTATCAGACCATTCTGAGGCATTATTATATGATATGAAATTTACTCGAAATGACGTCAAAATTAGCGTGTCTACAGCTGCCTCACCTTGGCATCGTCTTTGCAAGGGAGTGAATGAAATGGAATGTACTGAAAAGGTGATGCCAAGGTGTGATGAGACACGCTCTTAACATCACATGACTGGAATTTTTCTCAAAATTATCAACGAAGATAGCTCAAGGAAATCAATGAAATTAATCCTGTCTGGATGAAGTAGACAAGGAAATAAAACAAAGTCGATCAACCTCCTCGGAGTGGGAAGTACCCCAGGTCGTAGACACTGCAGGTTTCATCATGGGGAGTGTTTGCCAGCCAATGTGGACGTGCTACAGCCATGATGGATCTTAAAAGAAATATTGGATAAAGAATCCAATCAAGGATAGAATTCCAAGGATATCTTCAAACGAACCTCAAAGATAATCAAGATACTCAATTCGGAATGGAATATTTCATATCATGTTGAAATTATTTGATTTAATGGTCTGAAACTTAATCAATAATTAATTCTTATCTCAATGATTTCAAAGTCCTACATGATGCATGCTGGGCTAAAAGAAAAATATAAAGTCAAAATAAAATATAAATTAATCAAGGATAATATTGTTAAATTGTCATTAATGAGTCAAGATACCAATTCTTGTAATTCAGTGCTAAGCCGAAGCTCGTTTATCCACGCACCGTTTCACAAAAGTAGAACCATCGTCCTCACTAATTAACAATCCAACGGCCTATCCATGCGATTAAGAATCCTCTGGAATTATCATTGTTTTTGTTGTAGGGGAACTCAAATTCCAGTTTCATCAAAACCACAAGGTCCTTGATATAATCTAATAAATATTTAATATAATTACATGAAAGAGTACAAGGGTAGAAATAACCGTCTTTTTAGCTACGGTCGGGACTTCTTGACTCCCACAATGGGATTTTCTTGATATTTCCAGCTTTACTTCTTTGAATTTATGAAACGCGTCGTGTAGTGTTGACGCCATTCAATATTGAAACGCGGCGGTTCTCCTCGACGCCTTTTCCTCACAGAAACAGGTTCTTCTATTCGAATTCTCACTCTTTTCATGTCTTGTGTCCTGTATACAACTTGAACAAACAAGTTAAGCATCTGTTCAGGCTTAGCCCCTTGCCTGGTTAAGTAACCGACTACTTGATCCTATCCTTGATAGAAGGGTCAAGGGGCATAGCCTTTATTAACAAAGGTAATAAGAATAATCAGACTTAAGCAAAGTGCAACATACAAGCAAACATATGCTCACTGAAAAATAAAAGGAGTGAAACACATTAAATGCAACAAGCAAATGCTAATTGAAATATTTTTTGTGGTTTTGAAATATATATATTTTTTTTGAATTTTTGACTATGCAATTTTTTTTTAATTTTGACATATACATTTTTTTTGATTTTTGACATATGCAAAATTTTTTTTTGAATTTTGACATATACATTTTTTTTTTTTTGATTTTTGACATATGCAATTTTTTTTGAATTTTTGACATATACATTTTTTTGACTAAAAGACCAGTATGGTACTTAAATCAAAATATCATATTCATTTATTAACTTAATTTCCAAATTGTTCTTTAACAACTTAACTTAAAACCCATCGTGTTTGAACTTGTGTTTCCATTCGTGATCCCATTTGATGATTTGACCCTTAGTCAATCTAAGCCATTCTTTAAGCTTAAGGTACACCTCTTTAGAAAGAAAAGAAGAATAGATTTAGAAAGCCCATGAGAAGGTTCCGGAGACTTAAAAAGATGTCCCTTTCTAACCCTAATATCTGTTGGGGTTCGGTCATTTTCTTTCCGGGGTATTTATCGACCTTGCGTTCCTTTTTGTTTCATTTCATGGCCTTGATGTAACGTTTGTAGTGTATTGGCCTTTTGATTTGAATTTGGCTTTCTGCCTTGCTTTTGCTTTTCTATTCTTTTCTTTTTTTGCTTTACTTTGGAACGGATCTCCCCCATTTTTTTTATGACGGCCTCCTACTAAGATGGCGGGTATTCTTGGTAGTCTATTTTAAGCCTCGTTCCGACATCATGGGCCGAGTGTAAAACAGAATTTTACTTTAAAAGGAATGATTTGTACTTCATACTCTTAGTCAAGCTTTTGATATTCTTCAGGACTTGGCATCTCTTGTTACTCACGAATCAAACGTGTCAGTGTGTGCGGTAATGGGTTTGAAGTTAAATTATTCAGACTAACAAAGAAATTTGAGTTTATAAATTTTCTGATTCCACTGATCTTTGTACCATACTAATCGACTCTTTAACTTAAGGGTAGTATTTCTTAAGGTGTAAACCATTCCAGGGATGATTTAGCTCTTCTCCTTCTGCATTAATAAAACGATAAGCATTACCAGGATAAGCGTGCGATACAACATAAGGTCCTTCCCAGTTGGGTTGGAGCTTAGAACGCGGACCACCAGGTTTTACAAAAATTCTTTTAACAACCATTTCACCGACTTTGAACTTTCGTTCAATGACTTTCTTTTGATAAAAACGTGCTAGTCTGTTTTGATAAACTTTTGCATGATTAGCAGCTGACCATCTTTTCTCGTCTAAAAGTTCCAATTGAGCAAGGAGTGCTGAACGATGTTCATCAATAGAAAATTCTTTGTTCAATTGTACTCTTAATGACGGTATAAGGATCTCATATGGAACTACCGCCTCCATTCCAAATGTTAATGAATAAGGAGTTTGCCCAGTAGGCGTGCGGATTGAAGTTCGGTAGGCCCATAGAGCCTCAACCAATTTTTCTAGCCAATCTGCGAATTTGTTAGATTTACACGTCTTTTTGATAATTTTTATCAAAGTCTTATTTGTTGCCTCTGCTTGGCCATTGCCTTGCGGATAATAAGGAGATGAATGATGCAATGCAATTTTATACCTGTTGCAGAGGTCCTTCAATTCCTGTGACACGAACTGCGGTCCGTTGTCGGTGACGATGGTACTTGGAATCCCGAATCTTGTGATGATGTTCTTCATGATGAATTTGCAGACGGTTGATGCTTTGATCTCCACGTATGCTTCAGCTTCTGCCCACTTGGTAAAGTATTCCGTTGCCGTGAGAATGAAAGATTTTTGCTTGATGCCGGAATCTGGGTTACCAAGAGGTCCAATAATGTCGAAAGCCCACATGGAGAAAGGCCATGGGGAAGAAACAGGATGGAGTGAAGATGCAGGAGAATGAATTTTGTCGGCGTGAAGTTGACACTTGGCACACCTACGGACATATCCTACACAATCTTCTTCCATGGTTGGCCAATAAAATCCTTGTCTAAGGATCTTCTTTGCTAGCATCTGTCCATTGACATGGCCACCACAAACTCCACTATGAGCTCCTTCCATAACCTTCCAAAGCTCATCCTCGTCTAGACATCTCAGAAGAACTCCATCAAAACCTCTCTTATATAATGCTCCCCCAACTAGGGTGTATCGTCGAGCAACTCTCCTGATAGCTCTTTTCTCCTCAGTTGTAGCTTCTTCAGGATACGATTGATCTTCACAATATTTTGCAATTTCATGATACCATGGCTTCTGTTCATCATCCATCTCTTCTAACAGCTCCATCAACATGATTTCTCTTTTCTCCACAATACTTCCATCTTTGAATTTCTTCAGCAACTTCTCCTTAGTTCTAAGAAATGAGGGGTCTTTCACGGCAGGTGAAAGACGCCTATGAACTATGATTGATTCAGATTGCTTGCTGATAGGAAAATCAAGGGAAGATGCAAGTGAAGCTAGAGCGTCAGCTAAGATGTTTTGATTTCTAGGGACATGGACAAAGATCAATTTTGTGAAAAGCTTTGAGTATGCAGAAGTAAGTTCTTGATATGGCTTAAGCTTGGGATCAAGAGTTCGATACTTGGTCAGCACTTGGCGAAGAATTAGTTGGCTATCACCCACAATCCTGAGTTTGGTTGCACCATGGAAATGAGCAGCCTCGAGACCAGCAAGAAGTGCCTCGTATTCAGCTATGTTGTTGGTGACTGGAAAATCAAGCTGAAAGGCTTGTGGAATGGTGACATCTTCAGGTGATAACAGAACGATACCGATACCCTTTCCATGAGAATTCAGAGCTCCGTCAAAATGCAGAGTCCACATATCATCTCTGATTTGATTTACGGACATCAGTTCCTCATCCGGAAACTCTGATCGCACTGAATCAAATCGAGGAAGGGGATGATGAGCGAGATGTTCTGCTATGGCATAGCCCTTGATTGCTTTCTGTTGAATGTAAATGATATCGAATTGAGATAGAAAGCTTTGCCATCGCGCTAACCTATCAGTGAGAACAGATTTCTCCAGAAGGAACTTAATCGGATTCATCCTAGCGATGAGGTGGACTTCATGGGCCAGAAAATAATGCTTTAATTTCTGGACAACCCAAACCAATGCTGCACATGTTTTCTCCATCGCCGTGTATCTCTATTCAGCGGGGTTGAGAAGTTTAGAGAGATAGTAGGCTGCCCTCTCCTTTCCTTCTTCATCTTCTTGTGCTAGGACAGCCCCCACTGCATCATCCAGGACTGAAATATAAAGTATCAATGGTTTGCCTGGAGATGGTGGTCTCAAAACAGGAGGACTTGCCAAATAGTCCTTTAATCCATCAAATGCCTCCTGACACTTATCGTCCCAATTGAATTTGACTCCTGGCTTGGTAAGCTCGTAAAACGGCTTACACCTTTGTGAGTGCTGGGAGACAAAGCGGCGAATAAATTGTAACCTCCCGATTAATCCTCTTAACTCTTTCAAGTTTTTGGGAGGTGGCATTTCTCTGATAGCCTTCGCCTTGTTGGGATCGATCTCAATTCCCCGTTTGCTGACAATGAATCCAAGCAATTTCCCTGAAGATACCCCGAATACACATTTCTTGGGGTTCATCTTCAACTGATATTCTCTTGATCTCTCTAATACCCTTGCCAAAACTTTGGCGTGCTCAGCCTTCGTTTTAGACTTAACCAATAAATCATCCACATACACTTCCAAATCTATATGCATCATGTCATGAAATATTGCCATCATGGCCCTTTGATAAGTGGCTCCAGCGTTCTTCAATCCAAATGGCATGACGACATAACAATATGTTCCCCAAGGTGTAGTGAATGAAGTCTTCTCTTGATCCTCTTCTGCCAGCTTAATCTGGTTGTATCCTGAAAATCCATCCATAAATGATAACGTCTCATAGCCAGCAGTGTTATCGATGAGTACATCAATATGAGGCAATGGAAAATCATCTTTAGGACACGCCCGGTTCAGATCGCGGAAGTCAATGCAAATTCTGACCTTCCCGTCTTTCTTCATAACCGGGACTATATTGGCCACCCATTGTGGATAAAGGACAACTCTAATGAATTTGGCTTTGTGTAATTTGTCGACCTCTTCCTTCATCTTTAGAGCCATTTGTGGGTGGAATCGCCTTAATTTCTGCTTGACTGGATTAGCTCCATCTTTTAATGTTAACCTGTGTTCAACTAAAGATGAGTCTAACCCCGGCATATCCTCATAACTCCAGGCGAAAGTGTCCTTATAATCCTTAAGCACTTGTACCATTGCCTTCTCATCATCTGCAGAAAGATTTTTACTGACGAGGACAACCTTAGGTTCGTCTTCAGTCCCTAAGTTTATTTCTTTGGTGGGCTCTTCTACGGCAGCTGAAGGTTCATCAAATCTCTTCACTCCACTGGCATACGCCTCAGCTGCGTCCTCATCATCTTCCTCATCTTCAACAATGGGGTCCTTTTCATGTACTAACTCGTATACCCCGTACCCATCATTGACCGACTCATCATCTGTACAATCTTCTGGCATCTGAATTAGATCTTCTAAAAGCTGAGGGATTAAAGAGCAAAAGGAACATTTATCAGCCAAATCCTGGAGGTATCTTTCTGGAATTTGCCTACCCTTAGGCTTCCTAGACTTCCTAACCTGACTAACCTGCCTAAAACTGGACTTACTAACTTCACTAAACTGCCTATCATAACCTAATGAAGATGAAACAGGATGAAAATCCTGGGATACAGGTGGAAATACAGGGGAATCCTCCCGTGGGGAGGGACAGAGTAGATCTAGGAGAGAATCTTGACCGACGGACCCGCGCGATGGGGTGTAATCGGACAAGTAAGATGTTTCCTCGATGATGATTTGGGAAGAATTTGTTGTAAAATTGGCGTTTTTTTTTGGACCATCGAGGAATTAAACATGAAGCAGGAGTGAATACAAATGGAAGGGGAATCGGACGGAGGAAGCGGCACCAAGGCCAGAGGATTAGGGGGATCATATAGCAATATGTCCCAGATCAAATCATACATCCTCTCTAGGTTGGGAGGAGATTGTGGAATAAAGTCCCGAGGGGACAGAGTTATCATAACGGGCGGAGCCCGTGGAATATCTTCAATTATGACCCGCGACCAAGTCGGGGTCAAGAGTAGTGTACGAAAAAGAGTATGGAGCATGAAGACATGTGAAGGATATGTCCCCCTCCATAGCAGATCTGTTGTATAACCAGCTTCATAGGGGTCATCTGGCTCCCCTTCATCAGTTTGTTCAGTTAGCAGTATCCGCTTGTCAAAGATTGTGCCAGGGCTCTCAATTAGCTCGTCAATCTGCGGTGGCCACTTGGGTTCTGCAGGATCCAGGAATAGTCTGTTCAGTGCTATATATAGGTCCCTCAGGTCGAACCATCTGTACCATTCGCATTCAGGGTCATGGGATTTCCTCCTCTTCATAGGCCGCAGAGCCTCCAAGGATTGGTACGTAAGCAATTCGGAACAATGTCTGGCCAAATCCCTCCCATATATGTCATGGAAGTCAAAACATGAAGTAATGACCACCGTGTTGTCGTGACTAAGTATGGGCCCTTTCACAAAGTGTGTATATAGAGTCCATGTTAAGGGATTTCGGCCTTCTTTCAGTGGTGTGGACATTGTTTCCAAGATTTCTTGACCGTCTTCGGTTTCTGTTTTCTGAACCAGATCTTGCTTTAGCTTCATTGGCCTATAGCCCAGACCGCTTCCAGGTACTGCCCGATGATTTTTAACAGGAGTGGTCCTGCCTTGCAACTGTATGCCCAGACCTTTCCCAGGCTTGTAGCCGTTCTTCATCATGATTCTCCATCCCGGGGTACTCATGCACTTCCCCCTTTTGATAGCATTTAATGGGTATGGAGAAATAGTAGCGGCTTTCAAAGGATCAGCCACTGGATGGTAGACCTGTAATACCGACAGAAAAGGTTGTCGGCCAGGTAAAACAGCAGATTTAATATTCAATGTATGAGCAGCAGCAAGGATCGGCATGCTCGTCACTTTAATAATTCGTCCTTTATAAGGGAATTTGAGGCATTGGTGATTCGTAGAAGGAATTGCCTCAAGAGTTTTGATATAAGGACGTCCAAGAATGGCATTTATGGAAGGGTCGATTTCTAGAATATGAAATTCGACCTCTGCATGACTTACTGGACCTAACTCCACCTTTAAATAAACCATTCCCAGAGGGGAACGGGTAGAATTGTCATATGCCGTAACTGAGATGGGGCTAGGCAGCCATTTCTCCTTGGGCACACCGCATAGCTCCAGGGTTTTCGGAGGTAAAACATTAATTGAAGCCCCTGTATCAACCAGGCATGCATCCACGACCTTTTTGCAGATATTGACCGTGATGCTCAGAGCCATGCTTCTGGCGGCTGGCGGTGCTAGTTCCGATGTGTGGAATGTAATTGAGGGCTGATCCCCCTGAGGAACTAGTAGTGCTGCAATTTTCTCTACCGGCACGTCTTCATTGACCATCACCTTCTGTAGGTATTCCATTAAAGCTTCTTGGTGAATCTTGGACCTTTTAATCAATTCCAGTACAGTGATCCGTGCCGGTGTTCTGTCCAGATGTTTCAACAAGTCGTATTGAGTGCCTGGTGCACTCTCTTCATTATGGGCTTCCTCAGTCGGCTGTGATGGGCCGTCTCTGACTGTGGACTGAGGGAAGACCTTGTTGAAAATCCTTCCACTCCGGAGCGCATGTTCCTCGACCGTGAAGGATCCGGGTGACACCTTGAGTACTGCAGAGTCGGGTGGCGTAAGCGGTATTGAGGGTTGATGCGTAGGTGGTGGCGTTGGGTTAGGTGATGATGGCGTAGGGTTAGGTGGTGATGGCGCGGTGCGGATTAAAGGCCTAGATGGTTGGATGGTAGATGGGTAAGTGGTTGGTGAAGTGGGGAATGGTACGCGTAGTAACGGTTTGGATGGTTGGGGCATATCTGGGTAGGTGGTAGTGGTAATGGGTGAAGTAGGAAATGGTATGCGTAATAGTGGCCTTGATGGTAAAAGGGGCGCGTTATTGGTTTGCGGAGGGGTATATGATGGAGGCGTAGGAGTGCGGGGCGCAATGGGTCTAAGGAAGGTGGGTAGTGGTAGTGGGTTATTGGATGCGGGCAAATGATATGTGGGTGTGGGTAGAGGGGTGATGGTGACGGGTTGTGGTCTGGGTATGTGGATGGTGCGGCGTGGTAGTCGTTCTGCGGTACTTTGAACGTGACCCGTTGAGTAGAGAGAGGAAGAGTCCTCTATCCTCCATTGTTGCCCACGACCAGCCTCAGACTGGCTGTTCGTTAGAATGGGAGCAACCTGGTTCTGGTTCTGGTGCTCCGGGAGTGGATTCTGCACTATGCCCATGTTGGGTGGTGCTGCTGCTTGTGCCGGTGGTCTTGCTTGCTGCTGCTGCTGCTGCTGTTGCGGTCTTCTCGCCTTCAGGGCTGTTATGTATTTCTTCATTTCCTCCCAATCTATGCCGCCCTGCTCGTTGAGATCATGAATATAATCTCTGAATTGAAAGCAGGTGTCAATGGTATGCCCAGGTTGCCTATGGAAGTAGCAATACCTGGACGTATCGGCATTTTGAGGCCAGACGGCCTTTTCCTTTGGCAAAACTAAGGCATTGGCTGCCATTAAAGCACTGAAGATATCGGCCAAGGACTCTGGGAGAGCCGGGTATTCTGCCCTCTTCGGGCCTGGAGGTCTTCTCTGCTGGTTGTAGTCACCAGGAGGAGGGACATTGTGGTACGCCGGCGGTGCGCGCGGCTGGTACTGTGGCTGTTGTTGCTGATACTGCTGTTGCTGGGGTTGCTGGTACTGCTGTTGCCGTTGCGGCTGTTGGTGTAGCTGTTGCTGGTTCTGATTCTGATTCGGCTGCTGGGGCCGTTGATACTGTTGTTGGTACTGGGGGTTCTGCTGCTGTCTGTACCCTTGCTGCTGTGGCCTCTGGTACTGCTGCTGACTTCTCACGAACTGGGGCGAGTTATTGTTCATGGTGCTCACTTGCTCGTGAGAGAGCGTGCCCTCAGTAGTCGGACCTGTGCTGGGAGAGTTCGGCACTGCAGGCTTCCGAGGCGGAGGCCTGCTAGGTCTATGAGGATCAAAGACGCTAGAGAATGTAGCGTCCTTGAAAGCATTCTGGCAGTACCGTGCTCTTTCATAGAGCTCTGCCATGTTAGTCAAATTGTTCAAGGAGAGGACGAGCTTGAACTGGGGTGTGGCATTAGAAATTAACATTTTTACTTGTTCAGATTCGGACAAGTGATCTTTCACCTTTTCAGCCAGACCCCGCCACCTGTCAGCAAAACTGACAAACTCCTCATCAGGTTTCATCTTTTCTGCAATGAGGTCCGTGATAGACAAGGAGGGTGCAACTCTGTCCTGATATCGTTGAATGAATTTGCGTGAAACGATACCGTAATCTTCTACTTCTGAGGGTTCCAGGGAAAAGAACCACTCGAGGGCTGGTCCCTCTAGAGATCTCCTGAACAAGAAGGCCAACGACCTCTTGTCGTTCTGCCAGAAAGAGGATTCATACATGAACTCCTTCAGATGTGTGAAGGGGTTACCAGTACCGTTGTACTTTCGGTACACTGGCAGACTCGGTAGACTGATTTCTGGCACAGCTTTGACCCCCATCATTTTCTGGAGGTTATTAAATTGCTCATCCATACGCTCCATTTTGGCCAACAGCGTTTGTGTGGTCAGATCTGCTTGAGGAGGAGGAGGAGGAGGAGGTACTTGGTAGGCCTGCTGCCTAGAGTACGTTAGGCAGGGTGGACAATAGAGGGGAGGTCCGGCAGCGCTTCCGCCATGCCCGAGGGCATTTTGATAAGTAGGCGTTTGCGGTCTAGCCGGTTGCCTAGATGATGAAAGCTGCGGCCCAGCTGGCCGAGAAGTAATGTGAAGGCCCTCCATGGCCTGATGGATATAAGGAGGAGGAAAAGAAGGTTGCTGAGGAACAGCAGGGGGAGCCACAGGGTTCGGCTCGGCAGGCTGCATGGGTGCCTTCCCCTTCAAAATGGATTGGATCGCCTCGAACTGCTGAGGGTCCAGTCGGGAGGCAAGAACTCCCAGAGCATTGATGAGATCTGTAGGATCAGAGGATGAGGGATCATTCTGATTCATGTCCCCCTCAAGATCAGGATTAGGGATCGCATATTCATGCGGAAGAGGATCAGGATATTGATCACGTGGAGGCAAAAGAGGTGTCCGAACATTCCCATCTAGACGATATGGAATGGGGATAGAACTACGGGAGGCATCAGCATCTCTCCCACTCTCATAGTTGTATTCGGAATCCCGAGGGGCATTAGCATCTCCCTCGTAATTAACCATGGCGTCTGGAGCCACACTCAAGTCCCTACCTGATCGTAGCAACATGATGTTAGATTCTTTTTTCAAAGATTTAATCAAACAAGTTGTGCAGAGATTAATCAAACAAGTGGATGCTTAACGTGATTTTAGGGTTCCTTGTTGAGTTATTTGAATTGGATTAAACCACAATTTCGCTCAGGGAAAGGATCCTAGTTTCAGTTCGATTTCCACCGTTATTCTCTAAGGCTTTCTCTCACAACGCTTTCAGAATCTAACCGGGACTTCAATTGGTACAACCAGCCCGATGATCAAGGAGGAATACCTTGATTTTGGGGACTTATGGAGGTCTCAACGTCAACTTCTCTAGTCTGATCAAGGGACCAACCCAATCAGAGAGAGTTGCTGATGTCGAGTAATGTGTTCCTAAGAAGAGGAGGGATTAGCCTCAATGCGTATGTCCTGTGGCCTGGATGGCCTCTAATGCTTAGTAAGTAATGGGTAGCTAGCACTCAAAACACAGAAATCTGGAACCTGAAAAAAATTAAGAAACTGTCTGAATCGCGTCGATGGTAGTCGACGCTATTCAAAACAGAACTTAATTTTTCGCAGAAGCAGATGCAGACAGCAGAGAAACTGTGAAGCCTGAAAGGCGTCTAGGGGTGTTGACGCGGTTTTGAAACGCGTCAGCTATACTAGACGCTTTTAAGTTCGCAGAAACAATTTTCCAGGAGGATTTTCTGGGTTGAATCCTCCTTAAACAAGATGAAAAGCAGTAAACAATCGACTCATGCGAATTTTTTTTAGTTGCAGATTTTAAACAGGATGATTTACTAACTAAACAACTAGAAAAACAATCAATCACACATCATTTTTATCACAAAAACAACTTTTTGAATTAATCAAGGGGAGGGCAAGATCTTGCCACTGGGATGTGCACGTGGTGCACGAGGGAAATTAATTAAACTAAACACTCACCAATTGGTGAGGACGTGTCCAGAGACACAAATGGTGCACCGTGGGTGCCCGATATGATGATAGCAAGAACAAAAAGAAACTAAAAGATGGCGAGACCAAGTCCCACCGTGATCGCCAAAAAAGCTGTAGGTGCTTAGAATGACCGTGTGATTAACATGAAATATCTATGTTGTTTAGGTGTAAACTAACCTATTAAAAACAGCAACTAAAGTGCAGTGATCGCCAGAAACTTTTAACTTAAAAGTTTCAAAAGAGAGTATGATCGCCTACCTTTCAAACGCGGAAGATTGAGTCCTTGGTTCCCCTTCCTCAGCCGGCTGAAGAAAGAGAGCCCTTTCTTTGTTCTTTTGTTCTTGCTGTTGAATTTGAGGTTGAGGATCGTCCAGAAGTTGTGCTTGATTTCCCCCTTTTGAATCTCTCGTTGTTGTTGAGTGCAACAGAGACAGAAAACAGAATAAAGAACTAATGATGAGAATTTAAGTAGAAGTAGTATCTGAACTAATCATGATGTTAAGCATATTTAAAACAGCAAACTTACTTTTTTAATGGCTTTGAAACCCCTTAAATCAAGTAGGTTTTTGAAAGATTATGCTGTGGTGTGTGTTTGCATGAAGTGAATATGAAAAATAAAATTAATGAAGATGAATGCAATATTGAAAAACTTATGCCCAATTGGATGAAGCTCTGAAAGGATGAAGATCTTGAAAGGACGCCGACTTCTGGAAATGGCAGCGCTCCGGCGTTACGACGTTGTTGCTTCAATCTTCAACTCGCTATAACGCTATGGCTCAACTCAACTTAATTCTGTTCTCTCTTTTTTTTTTTTTTTTAACTCTTCAACATGCAGGGTATTTATAGGCATTTCTTGCGTTCGCGATTAACATTTGAAAAATCCCGAATTTATCCATCTTAACCGACAGATAAACACCAGTTAATTCATCTTTATCTGTAATTATCTAAAACGCGTCCACCTTGGCTGACGCCTTTCAGATTAATTAAGATAAGGATAAACATCCGGGAAAACTTATCTTTATCTTTATTAGGTAAAACGCGTCCATATATGTAGACGTCTTTTAGACTAATTAAGATAAGGATAAACATCCGGAGGAGAAGTTAAAACCACTTAGGAAACCTAAAACGCGTCGACATTTCCAGACGCCTTTTAGTTAATAAATAAATTAATTAAAATTCAAATTTAATCGTTAAAACAGGAATAAACTCTAAATGGCGTCCACTTGGGTCGACGTCTTTTAGAATTCTTCATATTTTAACTCAAATTTGAGCTAAAATCAATTCAATTGATTAACTTAAACACATCTGTTAAACCCGACACTTAAAAAGATTAATAAAAATTAATTAATGATTAATTATCAGACTATTCTGAGGCATTATTATATGATATGAAATTTACTCGAAATGGCGTCAAAATTAGCGTGTCTACAGATGGAAGTGAAGACTGCCTTCCTCAACGGTAACCTTGAGGAAGAGGTGTATATGATACAACTAGAAGGTTTCACATCCAAGGAATCTCCAGATAAAGCGTGCAAGCTTCAGAGGTCCATTTATGCACTGAAGCAAGCTTCTCGGAGCTGGAACAAAAGATTTGACGAGGCTGTCAAGTCTTATGACTTCATTAAAAATGAAGATGAGCCTTGTATGTACAAGAAGACCAGTGGGAGCGCAGTCACCTTCTTAGTTCTTTACGTGGAAAACATACTACTCAATAGGAATGATGTAGCTATGATGTCATCGGTAAAGATCTGACTGTCGAAAAACTTCTCCATGAAGGATTTGGGAGAAGCATCCTACGTATTGGGAATACGGATCTATAGAGATAGATCAAAGAGGATGCTCGGAATGACCCAAACCATGTACATAAATACCATAATCAAAAGGTTTGGCATGAAAAATTCCAAGAGAGGTCTCATACCGGTGAGACATGGAATTAATCTCTTAAAGGAGCAGTCTCTTAAGACTCCTACTGAGAGGGCATTCATAGATAGAGTACCCTATGCCTCTGCCATATGATCTATCATGTATGCCATGCTATGTACACGGCCTGATTTTGTATATGCTCTAAGTGTTACGAGCAGATTTCAGGCTGATCCAGGCGAAGAGCATTAGAACGCAGTGAAATGTATCCTTAAGTACTTAAGAAGAACTAAGGATATGTTTCTGGTCTACGGAGTAGATGACTTGAAATTGTGAGACTATACTGACTCAAGTTTTCAGTCAGATTTAGATGATAGCAAGTCTACATCTAGATTTGTGTTTACTTTGAACGGAGGCACAGTGTGCTGATAGAGTTCCAAGCAAGCAACCACTGCAGATTCGATGACTGAAGCTGTAAGGATTGAGGTTTCGGATCCAGTTATCGGATCAGTCTCTGGGTCGGGTTCCCTGGTTTGGGCCTTGATGGGACTGGGAGTGCCATCTAAATGACGTCTACAGTGCACGACGCCTTTTGAATGGCGTCATGGTGGGTGGACGCCTTTTAGTTTGGTTGCCGTATTGCCACGTGGACGCCACGTGGGCGGACCTTGGGCCGCGAGAGTACGGCCCTGTCGTGTCGTCTGAACGGCGTCCACGATGGGCGACGCCATTCAGACTGCGACCCTAGGTTGTCAGTGTACGGTGCCGGTCTTGTCATCTGAACGGCGTCTTGGGTAGGCGACGCGTTTCAAACTCTGTCAGTACGGCCCGTCATGTCAACTGATAGGCGTTCGTACAGCACGACGCGTTTTAGCCAGTTTCTGGTTAACCCCGCGAACCCTCCTTCCTTTCCTTCATTTTTCCACCTCCCTCTTCTCTTTCCTCTCTTCCACGGCGGCTCCGGCGACTTCCCCTTTCCCTCCTTCTTCTCCTCCCACCATTTCATCTCTCCCTCCACTCCATCGACCTCCTAACTCCGACCACTACCACCACCACCTCCTCCGTGGCGTTTTCTCTCTGGACGGCGGCCAACGTCCTGGTGGAGTAACGACGACCGCGGCGGTACCGGCGGCGGCGTAGGGCGAGACGGGTGGGCGGCTTGGAGCCTGGAGGAGTTCAAGTAACCGGTAGGGTGACGATTCCCAGTGCATTTCGTTTGAAACCATGTTTTCCCACGTTTGAAGCATGTTTTAGGGGAAATTTTGGGGTGAAAACAGTAAGTGCATGTGTGAGAAAATTGGGTGTTCTAATGGGTAGTTGGGTTCTCCTCCTTCCCCTTATGTTTTGTGCCATTTTCTATGCGTTTTGGGGGAGAAATCCCACCTCGAGGATTAGGGGAAGCGAAGGGGAGAACCTGTCTGTCGGGGCTAAATGGCGTCGAAGTGAAGCGACACCTTTTAGAAAGGCGGCGCCCATCCACGACGCGATTTAACCCCATTTATACTGTCTGTCTCCGGACTGTTGAGCGTCCAGGGACAGCGACGCCTTTTCAAAAGGCGACTTGCGTGGGCGACGGATTTTACGCCAGATTTTGAGGGCGAGTTTTCTATGAACCAGTTTAGGAGGCTTGAATCGCGTCGCGCGTGGGCGACGCGATTCAAGCCTCCTAAACTGGTTCATAGAAAACTCGCCCTCAAAATCTGGCGTAAAATCCGTCGCCCACGCAAGTCGCCTTTTGAAAAGGCGTCGCTGTCCCTGGACGCTCAACAGTCCGGAGACAGAGAGTATAAATGGGGTTAAATCGCGTCGTGGATGGGCGCCGCCTTTCTAAAAGGCGTCGCTTCACTTCGACGCCATTTAGCCCCGACAGACAGGTTCTCCCCTTCGCTCGACGCGATTCAAGACAGAATCACACTAATCCATGCCATTAAAATGTGTTTACATTACTAGATAGTTGATTAAATACATGCTTTAAATTATACTCGATGGTGATGGATTCCTTGTAACCGGATCGTACACGTTGTGTTGCGTGCGACCGTGGACTTCTTACTGTGCTGTGTTTTGAGCTACTGTGGACCTAGAGTGACAGTTGTAGCGCTTTATCACCCTGTGCTGGTGTGGGTGGAGTACAACGCCGGTGTGGGTGTGGCGGGGTGACGCCTAGTGTGAGAGGGTCACCTGGTGGACCCCGGGGTTCGCTAGTACCGGTGTGGGTGTGGTACCTGTGAATTGTCACTCGTGCTGGGGGAAGGAGTTACCACCTGAGCCAGTTGGGCCGGATTAGCTAGCGTGCTATCCGAGGGGTTACTGTTTGGTCTCAGAGGGTCGGTGTTTCTCACCTTCGTTCGTGTGGTTGGCATGTTTTTCCGAGATGTTGGTTGTGGGCCTGGTAGACTGGTTTTAAAGATACGCATGTTATGTATATATTCCGAATGCATGTGATTCATATCGAGATTTAGGAGTAGTAATTATTATTGTACTTGTTACTTTACCTTCAGCTGTACTTTGCACTTGTGGGTGTGTGAGTAGGCAGTGGGGATCGAAGGATCCCTACTGAGTCTTTTCGTTGGGACTCACCCCTGCGGTTTTCAGGTGAGGGCTCCAGGCAGACTTAGCGAGGAGTGTGCTGCTGTGTGTTGCGCGCCGTCAGCTATTGTTCCGGGGTATGCCCCGACGTAGTTGTTATCTTTATTTCTGGCCTGTACGCTTAATTATTTCTTCTCTGTTGGAATATGTAATTATTTGCTGTGTCGAGTCGCATTGTAATAACTTTTAATTCCTACACTTTCCTTTCAATTCAATGTGATGTGAATGTTTAGCTTAGTTTATTATTTATTTCCCAGACTTATCTAAATCCTGGTTTGGTTCCAAATTAATCATTCGGTACCCATTTAGTAATCGGATCGCCGATTATAGGGTGGCGGGTCGTTAGAGTTGGTATCAGAGCATTCGGTCTGGCAAATAAATGAATAACTAGGTTAAATGTCGTAAGTCCGGCAAATAATTGCATTATCCCGTACAGGCACGCGGTAGTATAGGTTTTAGGATTCTAATTAGAATTTTTCGATTTTGTGATTGTAGGCGATTAGATGGCTCCTAGGAAGAGGATGTCGGTTATTAGAGAGCGGGAAGATGTCATTAGTGGATCTGAGGCCAGTAGGCCGAATGTAGAGCAGTTCATGGAGGCTATGATGGACACGATGGCTAGATATCAGACCCGAAACCCTAATGAGAGTTCCAGTGCTCGGGGAGGGTCTTCAGCTACACTAGAGAGATTCTTGAAGCTGAGGCCGCCTCATTTCACCGGTCGTCCCGACCCTGACGAGGCTGTTCACTGGTTGAGGGAGATGGGGAAGACTTTTGATACTATGGACTGTGCGACAGTTGAGAGGACCCCGTTGGCTACCTTCATGTTGAAGGATGATGCCTATGATTGGTGGACCACTCTGAAGAGTTTGTCTTATGCGGAGAGAAGCCTCAAGGAGATTCCATGGGAGACTTTCGTAAAAGAATTCAATGCACAATACTTCCCTAAGCATGTTCAGAGGGCCAAGGAGAGGGAATTTATGGAGCTGACTCAAGGGAGTATGACAGTGCTCGAGTACCAGGCGAAGTTCGTTTTGCTAGGGAGGTTTGTGCCGTTTATATCAGGGGATGAGGAGCATTGGACTGAGAGGTTTGTGGATAGACTGAGGTCCAGTCTGAGGAATTTTGTGGCATCTCACTGTTGCTCAGATTTGGCATCGGCAGTTAGGTGTGCAGCGGCAGTGGAGGCACAACATAATCAGTCGGCTAGAGAGAGAGGACTGATTGCTCAGGGACCAGCTCGTGGCAGGGGAAAGGCAGCAGCAGCAGCTCTTTCATCCGGATCAGGATCGTCTTCACTCGGCTCTAGATTCAGGAGATTCTTTCGAGGCGGTGGCAACAGTAGCGGCAGCAGTGGTAGTAGTAGAGCCGGGCAGGGTCAGCAGAGCCAGTCAGTGTCCAGTGCTCAGCAGGAGTCAGCTCAGAGGCTTCCAGCAGTTTGTCAGCATTGCGGTGGTACTCACGGTGGGACTCAGTGTCCTGCTTTTCCAAGGAGGTGTTTCACTTGTGGTCAGCAGGGCCATTTGGCGAGGCATTGCCCCCAGGGGCATGGTTAGGGGCAAGGACCAGGTGATCAGAAGAAGCCGAGGACCCAGGGGAGAGTTCTAGCTATCACCAGGAAGGAGGCTCGTGCATCCAACTTGGTGGAAGGTACACTTTCTGTCTTTGGGAACTCTGCTCATGTGTTGATTGATTCGGGTGCTTCACATTCTTTCATTTCTGAGCAATTCATAGATGTTCTTTCTGTACCCGTTGATGAGCTATCTGATGGATTGATGGTAGAGGTTCTTTCTGGGGATTTCATGTTATCTTATAATTGTTTGAGTAATATTCCCTTGACCATTGAGGGCCATAAGTTACCCGCCCAGTTGGTTGTGCTTGCCATTCGTGATTTTGATGTCATCTTGGACATGGACTGGTAGGAGACTTATTATGCTGAGGTGGACTGCCACAGGAAGAGGGTGCGTTTCTCTATTCCGGACATCCCGACCTTCTACTTCCAAGGTATTAGGCTCTCTTCTCAAGGTATTCTTATTTCTACCTTTAAGGCTCAGAGGTTGCTTGTTGGTGGTTGCGAGGCCTTCCTTGCCTCTGTCGTTCTAACTGATGTTAGTAGAAGTTCCAGTCCGTGGGAGGTGCCTGTGGTGTGTGACTTTGTAGATGTGTTTCCTGAGGATTTGCCTGGCCTTCCTCCTCAGCGAGCGGTTGAGTTTACTATTGTGCTTGCACCGGGTACGGCGCCCCTGTCTAAGGCTCCGTATCGGATGGCGCTAGCCGAACTCGCTGAGTTGAAGGCGCAGTTGCAGGAGTTGCTAGATAAGGGTTTCATTCGTCCCAGTACTTCTCCGTGGGGTGCTCCAGTTCTATTTGTCAGGAAGAAGGATGGTTCTCTAAGATTGTGCATTGATTATAGACAGCTGAACCAGGTAACAATAAAGAACAAGTATCCACTTCCGAGGATCGATGATTTGATGGATCAGCTGTAGTTTGCGAAGGTATTCTCAAAGATTGACTTGAGATCAGGGTATTACCAAATGAGGATCCGTGAGGTTGATATAAGTAAGACGGCCTTCATGACTCGGTATGGACATTATGAGTTTTTGGTTATACCTTTTGGCTTGACCAATGCTCCGGCAGCTTTTATGGATTTGATGAACCGGGTCTTCAGGGCCTATCTGGATCAGTTTGTGGTGGTATTTGTAGATGATATTTTGATATACTCTTCTTCTGAGGAGGAGCATGCCACGCATCTTCGGGTAGTATTGCAGGTTCTGAGAGAACACCAACTCTATGCCAAGTTTAGCAAATGTGAATTCTGGCTAGACAAGGTGCACTTCCTGGGGCATGTCATTTCTGGCGAGGGCATCGCAGTGGATCCAGCCAAGATTGAGGCAGTGATGGATTGGAACAGGCCAACAACAGTGACTGAGATCAGGAGCTTCTTGGGGCTAGCAGGTTATTACAGGCGGTTTGTTCAGGGGTTTTCTTCGATAGCGGCCCCCTTCTCTAGGTTGACTCGTAAGGGAGTTCGTTTTGTGTGGACCGAGGAGTGTGAGCGGAGTTTCATTGAGTTGAAGACTCGCCTCACTTCGGCTCCAGTGTTGGTGATTCCATTAGGTTCAGGTGGGTTCGTAGTTTATTCAGATGCATCACATCGAGGTTTGGGTGCAGTTCTGATGGAGTATGGTAGGGTTGTGGCCTATGCTTCTAGGCAGCTGAAGAAGCATGAGGAGAACTATTCTACTCATGACTTAGAGTTGGCAGCTGTAGTTTTTGCATTGAAGATCTGGAGACATTATTTGTATGGAGAGAAATTTCAGGTTTTTATTGATCACAAGAGCCTGAACTATGTATTCACTCAGAGGGACCTGAACTTGAGGCAGCGCAGGTGGATGGAAATCATCAAGGATTATGACCTCGACCTTTCTTATCATCCGGGCAAGGCGAATGTGGTGACAAATGCCTTGGGTCGGAAGACTGTCGTGTCATACCTTATGGTTCGAGAATTGAAGTTATTTGAGCAGGTTGTGGAATCTTCTTTCCGGGTTCCACGGGAAGATGATAGAGCCGTGTTGGCCAGTTTGACGGTGAGACCAGCAGTGTACCATGCTGTGATTGAGGCTTAGAGGGCAGATGTAGAGTTACCGCAGATTCTCCAGAGACCAGAGGTGGAATTGTGGGAAGATAGTACAGTTAGGTTAAGAGGCAGACTTTATGTTCCGGCCGAGGAGGGCGTGCGCAGGTGTGTCCTGGATGAGGCACACCGTTCTAGATATACAGTGCATCCCGGGACAACTAAGATGTACCATTGTTGGAAGAGGCACTTTTGGTGGCCTGGTATGAAGAAGGATGTGGCTGAGTATATGGCTAGGTGCATGACTTGTCAGCAGGTTAAGGCCGAACATCAGAGACCAGGAGGATTGTTGCAGCCCTTGCCGATCCCGGAATGGAAATGGGACCATGTGACTATGGACTTTGTAATGGGATTACCTATATCCCCTAGCAGAAGAGACGCAATCTGGGTTATTGTTGATCGGCTGACCAAGTCGGCACACTTCCTGGCTATTAGGAAGGACTGGTCAGTCGGTAAGTTGGCTAAGTTGTTTGTTGATCGGATCATCTCTCTGTAGGGGTGCCTTTATCCATCGTATCAGACCGGGATCCGAGGTTTACTTCTAGGTTTTGGAAGAGTTTTCAGAAGGCCTTGGGCACGCAGTTGACCTTCAGTTCGGCCTATCATCCCGAGACTGATGGGCAGTCGGAAAGGACCATACAGACTATGGAGGATATGCTCAGGGCATGTTGCCTAGATTGGGGAGGTTCTTGGGAGCAGCATTTGCCTACTGTGGAGTTTGCCTACAACAACAGTTATCATTCTAGTATCGGTATGGCGCCTTACGAGGCTCTGTATGGGCAGCCGTGTCGATCCCCTGTGTGTTGGTCCGAGATTGGCGAGAGGCAGATAGCAGGGCCAGAGTTGGTACAGTAGTGTGCTGAGGTTGCCAGAGTGGTACAGCAGAGATTGGTTGCAGCTCAGAGTAGACAGAAGAGTTATGATGACATCCGGAGGAGACCGCTTGAGTTTGAAGTTGGGGACCACGTGTTTCTCCGAGTCTCACCCTCCAAGGGTGTGATGAGATTCGGGAAGCGAGGCAAGCTGAATCCGCGATATATTGGACCTTTTCCCATTCTTGCTCGGATTGGGGAAATGGCATATCAGCTGGCCTTGCCGCCTAGTCTTGCGGGGGTGCACGATGTGTTCTACATTTCGTTGCTGAGGAAATATGTCCAGGATCTATCTCATGTTTTAGATTTTTCAGAGTTGGAAGTCGCTGAGGATTTGTCCTTTCCAGAGTTTCCAGTGCGTATTAAGGATCGCAGAGAACAGGTCCTTCGGAATAAGGTTGTACCTCTGGTTAAAGTAATTTGGCAGTATCGTTTTGGGGGCGAGGCGACCTGGGAGCGTGAGGATGAGATGCGGGAGCAATTTCCCTACCTTTTTTCGTAAGTTCTCTTGTGAGCTTGTATCTTTATATCTTGACCTCGTTAATTCTAGTAGACAATTTCGAGGACGAAATTCTTTTAAGGGGGGGAGAATGTAAGGATTGAGGTTTCGGATCCGGTTATCGGGTAAGTCTCTGGGTCGGGTTCTCTGGTTTGGGCCCTGATGGGACTGGGGAGTGCCTTCTAAATGACGTCTACAGTGCACGACGCCTTTTGAATGGCGTCTTGATGGGTGGACGCCTTTTAGTTTGGTTGCCGTATTGCCACGTGGACGCCACGTGGGCGGGCCTTAGGCCGCGAGAGTACGGCCATGTCGTGTCGTCTGAACGGCGTCCACGATGGGCGACGCCATTCAGACTGCGACCCTGGGTTGTCAGTGTACAGTACCGATCTTGTCATCTGAACGGCGTCTTGGGTAGGCGACACGTTTCAGACTCTGTCAGTACGGCCCGTCATGTCAACTGATAGGCGTCCGTACAACACGATGCGTTTTAGCCAGTTTCTGGTTAACCCCGCTAACCTCCTTCCTTTCCTCCATTTTTTCACCTCTCTCTTCTCTTTCCTCTCTTCCACGGCGGCTCCGGCGACTTCCCCTTTCCTTCCTTCTTCTCCTTCCACCATTTCATCTCTCCCTCCACTCCATCGACCTCCTAACTCCCACCACTACCACCACCACCTCCTCCGCGGCGTTTTCTCTCCGGACGGCGGCCGACGTCCTGGTAGAGTAACGACGACCTCGGCGGTACTGGCGGAGGCGTAGGGCAAGACGGGTGAGCGGCTTGGAGCCTGGAGGAGTTCAAGTAACCGGTAGGGTGATGATTCCCAGTGCATTTCGTTTGAAACCATGTTTTCCCACGTTTGAAGCATGTTTTAGGGGAAATTTTGGGGTGAAAACGGTAAGTGCATGTGTGAGAAAATTGGGTGTTCTATTGGGTAGTTGGGTTCTCCTCCTTCCCCTTATGTTTTGTGCCATTTTCTATGCGTTTTGGGGGAGAAATCCCACCTCGAGGATTAGGGGAAGCGAAGGGGAGAACCTGTCTGTCGGGGCTAAATGGCGTCGAGGTGAAGCGACGCCTTTTAGAAAGGCGGCGCCCATCCACGACGCGATTTAACCCCATTTACAGACTCTGTCTCCGGACTGTTGAGCGTCCAGGGATAGCGACGCCTTTTCAAAAGGCGACTTGCGTGGGCGACGCGTTTTACGCCAGATTCTGAAGGCGAGTTTTCTATGAACCAGTTTAGGAGGCTTGAATGGCGTCGGCCTTGGGCGACGCGATTCAAGACAAAATCACACTAATCCATGCCATTAAAATGTGTTTACATTACTAGATAGTTGATTAAATCATGCTTTAAAGTATACTCGATGGTGATGGATTCCTTGTAACCGGATCGTACACGTTGTGTTGCGTGCGACCGTGGACTTCTTACTGTGCTGTGTTTTGAGCTACTGTGGACCTAGAGTGACAGTTGTAGCGCTTTATCACCCTGTGCTGGTGTGGGTGGAGTACAACGCCGGTGTGGGTGTGGCGGGGTGACGCCTAGTGTGAGAAGGTCACCTGGTGGACGCCGGGGTTCGCTAGTACCGGTGTGGGTGTGGTACCTGTGAATTGTCACTCGTGCTGGGGGAAGGAGTTACCACCTGAGCCAGTTGGGCCGGATTAGCTAGCGTGCTATCCGAGGGGTTACTGTTTGGTCTCAGAGGGTCGGTGTTTCTCACCTTCGTTCGTGTGGTTGGCGTGTTTTACTGAGACGTTAGTTGTGGGCCTGGTAGACTGGTTTTAGAGATACGCATGTTATGTATATATTCCGAATGCGTGTGATTCATATCGAGATTTAGGAGTAGTAATTATTATTGTACTTGTTACTTTACCTTCAGCTGTACTTTGCACTTGTGGGTGTGTGAGTAGGCAGTGGGGATCGAAGGATCCCTACTGAGTCTTTTCGTTAAGACTCACCCCTGCGGTCTTCAGGTGAGGGCTCCAGGCAGACTTAGCGAGGAGTGTGCTGCTGTGTGTTGCGCACCGTCAGCTGTTGTTCCGGGGTATGCCCCGACGTAGTTGTTATCTTTATTTCTGGCCTGTACGCTTAATTATTTCTTCTCTGTTGGAATATGTAATTATTTGCTGTGTCGAGTCGCATTGTAATAACTTTTAATTCCTGCACTTTCCTTTCAATTCAATGCAATGCGAATGTTTAGCTTAGTTTATTATTTATTTTTCCCAGACTTATCTAGATCGTAGTTTGGTTCCAAATTAATCATTCGGTACCCATTTAGTAATCGGATCCCCGATTATAGGGTGGCGGGTCGTTACAGAAGCTGAGTACATTGTTGCAGCTAAAGCCACCACAGAATCAGTGTGGTTGAATGAATTCATCACCGACCTCGGCGTAGTTCCCAGTATCTCTAAACTTGTTCTACTGTTGTGCGACAACAATGGAGCCATTGCACAAGCGAAAGAGCCGCGGTCTCATTAGAAATCGAAGCATATTCTGAGGCACTTTCATCAAATCAGAGAAATCATTTCCTGAGGAGATGTAGTGGTGGAAAGAGTTCCATCTGTCGACAATGTAGCAGATCCACTGATCAAGCCATTGGCTCAAAATGTGTTTGAGCATCACCTAGAGTCTATAGGTTTAGTACATAAAGGTGATTGGCTATAGTCCAAGTGGGAGATTGTTAGTCTTAGGTGGCCTACAAGCCAATATGACTTTGTAATCTCGTTCATTTCATTAATAAAATGGCATTATTCATTATGTGTAAATTCGTATTATTATCGTCTCATAATGAAGTCTGTGAATATATGCGATAGTGATTAGGTTATGATCAGATCATACTAATGAGACTGATCACTTAAACACACATATTCTTAATAGTTCCTAGTCGTAGGATATCCGAGAAGGACATCGGATATCCGGATAGACTAGTACAGATTGCTCCCGCTCATAAGATGAGGGTGACTGATCTCATAGTCACTTGTGTGGAGACACTAAGGCGAATGTGTAGGTGCTCATTAGAGAATGAGTTCACTGAACTGATCCGACTGAATCGTTGGATGGTATTGTACCTCACTGTCAACTAGCTTGATTCTATTGTCGCAGTTGCATGGATGGTCCTCGGACCTGAGACACCAAAGACACCTTGTCGGTGGACTTCTGTGTTTTGACCTTGGTTTATGAATCTCTAACCACGGGATTCTAAACAGCCAAGGATCAGATACAGCGGAATACCGTTGAAGGGAATTGAGTGTCAATAAGGAATCATTCGTTCTTGGTACTTAGAGAGAGAATGCTCTAGGAAGGATGCGCGGAAGTCCCTGGCCAGGGCGGACAATAATATCGGTAAAAGAGTTTTCCGATATTATTCGGCAGCATCCGATCCAAGTGAGTCGACCAGTTAGGGTTTGACGGTTTACCATATCCTGAGTTGACTCAAGAGCATTGTACGAATGAAGGATTATATATACGCGGTAACTATTGGCTGAAAGGTTCCAAGAGTGGGTTACTTAACCCCGATACCTTCCGGATTTACGCGGTGTTACTTGGCACCTAACGTAATCGGAGGCCCGATCGAATTCGATGTGCGACATTAATTCGATTGATTAATTAATTAATATGAGTTATTAATTGATTAATCAGGGTAGTGAGGAGTCACTAGGATTATTGGGCCATTAACCGGACTGGTTATTGGGCCTAGAGGGTCACACGCAAATGATTATCAAGGCGATAGATAAATAAGTGGGTTTTATATTAACCGGGGGGTTTTATGAAAAACATCACGATTAGTATAAAATATAGCGAAATGGCTGAGAAGGCCAGGCTGTTGCTAACCCTAGCTGCCCCTCCTTTCTTCCTCTCTCTCTCTGGCGCCCCAGACGAATCCAGATCCCCGGATTTGCTCTGCTGCTTCTTCGACTTCTATCTGAGGGAAAATCGTCCACGCGATGCGGTGATCGTTGCCGCGAACGGCGAAGGCTTCGTAGGCTACGAAGAACGAGGAACGCGAGGATATCCACCGCGAGGAGGATCACGTGGACTCCACTAGAGGCCAGGTGCTTGCGCGGCTTGTGGTGTCACACCGACGAAACCGATCGGTCGCGGATTTGAATCCGCGCGCGGTAATGTCCGATTACCGTTCTAATCCGGTTTTTTGTATTTACGAAATGGGAAATGGATTGCAGATAGATTAATTTTATTCTGCTGTGTTTTGTGATCTGGAGAAATGCGAGAACCCAACATATACATGATGATTGTCTAAGAAGGAAGGTGAAGCTTGTCAAGGAGGGCTATTTGGAGGATTAAAAGGAGAAACACCTGAACCATCTTCATTTTGTAAAGCAAGATCACCACAAGAAGGGAGTTTATAGTCTTTTGCTTTCTTCTTTCGTTCAAGTTGTAATATTAAGTAAGCTACGATGTCTTGTGTGTGAGTTGTAGGGATTCCTACCTTTCCTTTTGTCTCTTGTTAATTGCCTTCCTGGTAGAAGAGGGCCAACCTTTGCGAAGGTTGAAGGTTGTTTTTCCTTCCTTGGTGGAAGAAGGCTATTCTTTTGTGTCTTCCTTAGTGGAAGAGGGTCAATCCTTACGAGAATTAGAGATGTGCCTTACTAGATGCCTTGTCTTTAGGAGGAGCCTAACTAGAGGCTAGATATCTAGTTGTTTGGTTGGCTAGGACCATATCTACTAGAAGTGTACTAGAGGTGCTTTCTAGTGGAACCTAACGTAGCTGGGGAGTAGGCATAGATCACCATTTGGTGGACCGAACCACTATAAATCTTGTGCCTTTTGTGTGGTTTGTGCTTATTTATCATCACTTTACTTTCATCCCACGATTTAGTTTTAAAGTACACTGACTTAGTTAAAGCTTGCATGAAGAAATTTTCAACATCCTATTCACCCCTCTCCAGGGTGTAGCTCATAGCTCTAAATTCATCACGCATTAGATCCAGCTAACGTCAATCATGCCCGTACAGGCTACCCAAAAAGACCCACTAAAACACATCCAAAATACGATAACTAGATTAAAAATTTTGAATTATTACAAAAGTATATTCATTTACTAATTCTAAGGTCCACCTAAACCTATAAAAAGGTTGTACGTTCTAAGAGAGGAATTTCTTCGCCACAACCAAGTGTCCTTTTGGTTGGATGTAAAATATGCATGAGGAAAAATGATTTCAAGGAAAATAAATTATTGGGAAAATAAAACTATAATTTATTATTTTATAATCAAGAAAATTATTTTCATAAAAATCCTCCTACTAAAAATGGCTTTTACGGTCATTTGGTTGATGCCAAAATCTAGATCCCACAACAATCCATACATATATTTTCCATTGTTTCTTTTTCAAGGACTGAATTAGACTTTTCCGAGCATTTGCGCCAGAAACAATATAAGGATACATGTCGGGTCAACTATGCTTGTTTTATTATTATCTTGATCTTTTAAGAAAATTATGTATCTTATGTTCATCTTTGCCCTTATATATCTTTATTTTTTAAAATTGAAAAAAACTATTAAATTGTGGAATAACATGATGCGTGAGCACATACTTATTCTTGTATTACTTTTAAGGGGAAAGAAGAAATTTTATTTCCAAAATATAATTTAATCATAAGTATGTATACATAGTGGTCAGAAACTAGTCAAGGGACGATGACCGTTTGCTCAGATCTTCTACTACTCGATAGAATTTGTATGATCCGAAATGCCCAGGGTAGATCCTGCAAGAGGAAGAAGAGATGTCAGAGGGCCCCCCGTCCTTTTGGGAGGCAAGACCCTCCAATGCCTAAGACAGGTTTGGGAAGAGATAGAGAATTTTATGTGGTTCAGCGTAGTATTGGACATACCTTTTACATGGGAGGGACATGGATATATACAACCCCTGTCTCCTGCGGCATCATGGGGGCCGTTGGATTGGGGGGTTAATTGGTCCACAATCCATGCCCCTTGATCGAGGGGATCATAGGATACTGGGCTGGAAGGAGGTATCTCCTCTTGTGATTGAGGGAGCAGATCGTAGGGACCTACTTTAAGTGAGCAGTTACGCCATTAGACTGCAAGACCCACCTGATAACGGGGAGAAGTTTTGGATCGACCCTGGGGGTCTTCAATCGCTCGGCAATCGGGAGGAAGCAGCATTTGAGTCTAGATGCCCGGCCTCACCTCATTGAAGCGGACTTTGGACTATTGAGAGGAAAGGCTCTTTCGATACTCGGTAGATACGACCGAGACATTAGTGGCCTTAGAGCTCACCAGTTGATATGTCGGTCTTCGTGGCTTGGCTTACCTGGGACTTAGAGCCTATGCATTCTAGGTCCCAGCCTTCAGCTTGCTAGCCGGTGTACCGAGATAGCTTATGTGGTACCATCGTGTAAGTACCTGCGGACTACGGGCCCTTGGGCCTTTGGCTAAATGGGCCTGATTGGGCCAGATCCCAATCACCCCTCATCACTGGCCCCCTCACTCCCAGATTCAAAGTTCGAATTGTTGGGTTCTCGACGTTTCTCTGGATCGCAAAATGCAACGGAATAAAATATCTGCGATTCAATTCCCGTTTCGAAAATCTAAAAACCAGATTATCGGATAATCAGTTCTTACCGTGCGCGAATTCGAGTCCGCGATCGATTGGCTCCGTTGGTGTGACACCGTTAGCCGCGCGAGCGCCCTGGCTCTAGAGAAGTCCACGTGATCCTCCTCACAATGGATATCCTCACGGTTCCTCGTTCTCCACAGCCTACGAAACCTTCGCTGTTCGCCGCAACGTACGGACGATTTCCTGTCGAACGGGAGTCGGAGAAGCAGCGGAGCAGACCCGGGGATCCCGGCTCATCTGGGCGCCAGAGAGAGAGAGGAAGAGAGGAGGGGGCGGTTAGGGTTAGCAGCAGCTTGGCCTGCTCAGCCTGTTGGCTACATTTTATACTAACCGCGCGGTTTTTCATAAAAATCTCCGGTTAATATAAAACCCACTTATTTATCCATCACCTTGAGAATCATTTGCGTGTGACCCTCTAGGCCTAATAACCAGTCCGGTTAGTGGCCCAATAAGCCTAGTGACCCCTCACTTGCCTGATTAATCAATTAATAACTCATATTAATTAATTAATCAATCGAATTAATGTCACACATCGAATTCGATCGGGCCTCCGATCATGTTGGGTGCCAAGCAACACCATGTGAACTCAGAAGGTATTGGGGTTAAATAACCCACTCTTGGAACCTTTCCGCCGACAGTTACCGCGTGGATATAATCCTTCATTCGTACAATACTCTCGAGTCAACTCAGGGTATGGTAAACCGTCAAAGCTTAATGTGAGTGCTAAAATTGTGATGTGTGAAATCATGAATTTTATGTTGATTCAATGACAATAAAAACCTATTAAAAAGTAAGTGTGATCGCCATAAAGCTTTTGACTAAAAAGCTTCAAAAGATAAAAGGATGATCGCTTACCTGTTTTGAAGTTGGGAGATTGTTCAATTTCTTGATTCCTTCTCTTCAACTGGCTGAAGAAAAAGAGCCCTTCTAATGCTTCTGTTCTTACTTGGATTTGGTGATTTTGGGGATCTTCCTTTCTAATCCAATTCTTCTTTTAATGATCTCCACTTGTTCTCCTTGATGATTGTACCTTGCAAAGAAATAAAGAATAAGAAGAAAGGAAACTAGTTAGAACTTATGGATTATAGAATCTATTCTAATTAGAACTTTAATCATGCAACTAAACAGAATCACTTACTTGTTTTGTAATCTTTTAAACCCCTTTAGCATGCGGGTTGGAAATTATGAATGTTGTGAGTGTGTGAATAGCATGAAGTGATGATTATGAAATTATGATACTAATGATTATGAAAGCAAGAGAAAGAATGAATGAAGTTGAATGGCCCTTAGAAGCCTTGGTCTTGAATGGACGAAGAGGATGAAGAAAGGATGAAGCTCTTCTTCTTTCAAGACTCCTGGAAGTAGTCGTGCAGCGCCTCGATCCTTCTTTAACTCCTTCAGCATTTTGACGTCGTCTCTCTTTTAAATTCTTAACCTTCTTTCTTCATAAGCTTGTGTATTTAGACTTAAGTTCAAGACTCTCACGCACATCCGCGGTCACTTATTTATTAACATGAAAGGTTTGGAGCCAATCTAACCAAGAAACAGATCAACACAGGCTAATTCGTCATTATCTGTAATTACCTATAACGTGTCGCCCAAGGGAGACGTCTTTTAGCTTAATTAAGATAAAAATAAACTCAGGAAGAAGAAACATAAACACTTTAGGACACCTAAATGACGTTGTGCTGTGCAGACGTCTTTTAGTTTATTAACAAATTAATTAAAAATCAAAATATGATTAAAACCCAAAATGGCGTCTTCAGAGGTCGACGTCTTTTCCCGATATTATCGTCCGCCCTGGCCAGGGACTTCCGCGCATCCTTCCTAGAACATTCTCTCTCTAAGTATCGATAGCGAATGATTCCTTATTGACACTCAATTCCCTTCGACGGTATTTCGCTGTACACGATCCTTGGTTGTTTAGAATCTCGTAGTTAGAGATTCATAAACCAAGGTCAAAGCACAGAAGTCCACCGACAAGGTGTCCTTGGTGTCTCAGGTCCAAGGACCATCCACGCAACTGCGACAATAGAATCAAGCTAGTTGACAGTAAGGTACAATACCATGCAGCGATTTAGTCGGGTCAATTTAGTGAACTTATTCTCTAATGAGCACCTACATATTTGCCTTAGTGTCTCCACACAAGTGACTATAAGATCAGTCATCCTCATCTTATAAGCGGGAGCAATCTGTACTAGTCTATCTGAATATCCGATGTCCTCGAATATCCTCCAACTAGGAACTATTAAGAATATGTGTGTTTAAGTGATCAGTCTCATTAGTATGATCTCATTATAATCTAATCACTATCGCACATATTCACGGACTTCATTATGAGACGATAATAATACGAATTTACACATAATGAATAATGCCATTTTATTAATGAAATGAATGAGATTACAAAGTCAGATTGGCTTGTAGGCCACCTAAGACTAACACGAATATGGGAGTGAAATTGAGTGGGAAGTCTGAAGGAGGTTGGTAAGACCGGCAGGCGTGGGAAACAGGGCACTGGTTGTACTTCGAAATGATGCCTATTTAAGGAAGGAGATGGCGCCCCTTTACCATTCACGATCCCTGAGCGATCTCAAAGGTGTCGGTTGTACTTTGAAAGGATGCCCATTTAGGAAGGAGATGACGTCCCCTTGCCTTTTGTGATGCATGAGCAATCCCGGGCATGTCCATTGCCTACGTGGTATCATCTCGCAGGCGACGACATGCCTAGGGCGGTCATGATGGGGTGCGTCCCTTTGGTTTCAGATGATGCGCCTAGTTAATCATCAAGACGTACTATTTTGGCACCTTTCGGTATTCTATGCGGGAAGAAGAGGCGAGGAGCCTGGTTGGCATTCCTTTATAAAAGCGGGGTTCGAAGGGAAGCCAAACCTACTCTTGCGCATACTTGAGCATTTCTGTCGGTCGTCGGAGTTGGGGAAGAGGAAATCTCCCGTCGCCTGGGCATCTCCTGCACTTTCTCCAGTGAACCTACCTTGACCTCAGATTCAATAGGTTCTTCAGAGTCCCTTGGGACTTCATCTCTGCCTCCTTCCTCCTCTGGGACCACCTCCTAGTCCTTAGAGGCTTCTTCTTCCTCGCCTAGCAAGCTCTCCTTCTTGGTCCAAGAGTTCTCTTGAGACCTCCATCATGGCTTTCGATGAGGTTGCCAATTCCTCTAGACAATCTAAGAGGAGGGCTCCTGCCCTACCCCGTCATAGCTATAATAAGCAGGCGGTGCTAGGGAGATTAATGGAGGAGTACAGGGTTCCCTATGAGTACTGTCTGGTCGAGGCCGATCTAGGTGACCGACTTTTCTTTGAGGCCCCCAACTCCTTTGTTGCCTATAAGGAGATGTTCCTCACAGGTTTTCGCCTCTCGATTCCCCACTTCATTTGCAATCTCCTTTAGCAATATCGATTGGCTCCTGCCCAATTTAACCCCAACACTTGGTTCTACATCTATGCCTTCCTTCTTATCTGACATGAGCGGAGGGTAAACAA